>OY982578.1:6198349-7398349 GCA_963859945.1 Euplagia quadripunctaria | reverse complement strand
TGTAATAACTTTTACAAGAATAAAGCATTCTTCAAATTTGCAATAGTCAATTAATATGGCATTTCAAAGCAAATAGTGAAGGTCAATTAGCTGATATACATTTTTTTTTCGAAATACGGCAGATGTCTTTGTCTACTTCGCACAAAAAAAAATAACTAACTGAGTCAACTGCCATATATTCGCTTTTACGTAGGACTTTTTAATTACTAATTCTTAGTAGCATACAAGTACATTAAAAAATAGAACAGTTGCGATTCTGACCATAAACGTATGTCTTTGATAACCTTTTCTGCAACTTTTGTTACATAATTGTACAAACAGCTGACCACTTTTGGATCCTTGTTTTGTAATCGTTTTATCCCACAAATACCATAGAGCTTTTTTATCCCATGTCAAACATTGTGAAATTAAATACTGATAACTTGGGCTTACTGTAAAAAGTACTAGTTTTACCAGGCGGAGTTGAAAGCATTTTTTGAAAATCAAAACTTGTGAGTGAAACTTTTGTCAGCTTACACTGTACGAGCTTCTTTTCTTCAGACTTTAGTGATCTAGCGATATTTTTATTTTTTATATGATTTAAAAAGATAATATTCAATTCATCAGTATTAGGTTTATTTGTATTAGCAGTACAGATGCGATATCTGTATCCTTTTTAGGAATAAAAAACCTATATTTAAATGCGAGTTGACTACGTCCCGATATCGTCTAACTGTGCTTACTTTGTCATGAATATGATTTTCAGCAGCCATTCCTGGTACATTTTAAACATAATCAAGGTACATCTTGTTTAAACCTTTTCGAGTATGATGTGAACGAGGCAAAATGATTTAACATGATCACATACACCTTTAATTACAGCATCTGTTTTAAACCATCTTTTGTTGGAATACTTGGAATGTGCACCCCTTTTTCCCCCATGGTCTTGCAAGAGTTTTATAACAGTACCTTCGTTTAAATCAAAAGGTAAAAAGTATTGGACAGAATAATTTCTATTTAATTCATTATCAGTAGTGATTCGCCTTTTAGTAAAACGTTTTAAGATTCGGTTTCGGCTATCTGCAGTAATTTTTGTGCAGTAACCGCCCGTGACAAAACGGTCATGTAACTGATATCTTCGTTTATACCACGCGATGCGCCGAATTGTACGACGCACAAACAGACAATTGTAGTTGTTCGTGTGTACTTCGTTACTTTGTAAAAATAGGTGTAGTTGTCTTTATATACGCGACAAAATACAATTAAGAAATGTGTTTTTTAACACAAAAAAATATCAGTAGGTAAAATAAAGAATTCTGAATTCTATTATGTAAAAAAGTGAATTTTGCAAAAATGCAGTTGTCTTTTTGTTCTTTGCTGCCGTCGATTTATTACTTTTACTAATTTTAGTGCAAAACAAGTTTTAATTTAAAACATACATTTACAAAATTTCGTGTCTTTGCTGTTCACCATTGAGGAGTTCCACTATCCACCTCCTGACTCCATCATCACATCAGCTCAATAGTACCAGATTATTGCATTGTTACTAAACTTACATGAGTATGCAAAATTTCAGCTCAATCGGAAACCGAGAAGTAAGTCAAAATTGACTTCTAAGATTTTATTACATTGTTAGTTAGTTTTTTATGGATTTCCTTGAGATTCCATCACCAGATCCTGACTTGATGATAATGCGACCACCTCGGGAGTAACCCTTTCGAACTAAAAAGCTTTTTTTTAATCGGTTCACAAATGGTTACCATTGTGGTGGTTTAATGCTGACACGTAATTCTGAGTATAGGTACAACAAGCGATGTAGTCTTTAGTCGTTGTTTGAACCTCGTTATCGATACTTGTTATGTAATTCCTCAGTAAGAAAAAAATATATTTTTGGTGACCTCCAATTATTATTTCTCTTCTGCACTCATTACCTCACACGCCGAATCAGTGAAGTACGCCCATACGTACCCAACAGTGGTGTGATACTCAACACCAACAATAAAATTTTTGAATAAATAAGGCAAAACTCGTTTATTGTTACAGTGATTACACTTGTTTCCCTGCATTCTAAATTCTATATCCCTATCTAATTATATTGTATATGTTTATAGGTATCATTTACTAGTTTTAAACCTAATATGTTTTGATTCCCACACTAAAACTACCCATTGGATTATTATATTTCATGTCATTTTTTTTCCGTCCCAGGGTTACCTGGCAGAAATTGCTTTTAGCGATAAGGCCGACTTTTGTACATATCAATTTTTGTAAACTTACTTTAAACAATATTTACTGGTGTACAATAAAGTTTATTCTATTCTATTGTTAGACCATTTAATAATAATACCAAACAAGCAAATTTTCTTTCTTTCAAATATGAGCCACTGGATTACAATATAGTACCTACGATACCCAGTAAGTCAGTTAATATATTGTTGTCCTTGTTATTTTTGTCATCGTGATGTTGGCAATCACCCGGAGCCCATTCATAGCTTATGGATTCGCAGTGGATCATCAGAAGGCAGGCAACTATCTGTTGAAAATAAAACTATTTACATATCAGATCTTTAAATTGCAGTGTATGGTAAATCCAGGATATGATTTATATTGGATTTGCTTCGTAAATGCAAGCGGAAACTTAATAGTTTTTAAGATCATTATATTTTTGTACCTAAGGAGGTATTAGTAAAAGAAAAGTTGGGCATATATCCCGAATTTACTTTATGTGCGCATACACTTTGGGACTCAGTGATGTAGCGGTTTGCTATACTAACTTTAAACTTTAGCGTTCGATGATATATTTATGTATTCACTAGCTGCGCTTATTATAGTCTCCTATATGTTAATCCAGATGTCCAGATATCTACATACCAAGTTTCATCGCATCGTTAAGTAGTTTTTGCGTGAAAGAGCAGCAAACATCCATACATTCTCACAAACTTTCACGTTTATAATATTAGTAGGATACAGGAATTAACCGTTTATTGCCCGTGGTCCACCCAGGTGAACCACGGGAAGAAATAATTGCCCGTGGTCCACTCAGGTGAACTACGCAGTTGGACCACGGGAAATAAACGGAATTAACGCGATCACGAAATACGTATTACATACCTCTGACTTTGTGTTTGCGTTTGCTGCGTTTTGACTACGCCTATATTTCTATTCGTAGAGTGAATTACATACATAATTTTTGTTTTGCAGAAAAAAATTCCACGTTTGTTTTGTATTTTTTACATGTTGATACACAATAAAACGAATAAATACTGCTCCTGGATTTTCCCATCACGACTTGATCTTCCTCTTCTATATCCTGAAGCCACCTAAATCCCCTCCAAAAATTCTTCATGTTCGCAGCTATAAACGTATGGATGTCAAAAAAATTACATGCTGATGCCTCCGCAATAGACTGGAGCAGTGTGGCAGCTGTTACTGACGTGAATGATAAGGTTAACATCTTTAATGACACCATACTTAGATTATACGACACCCACGCTCCTGTTAGGAAAGTAAAATTCAAGCGTCCGCCAGCACCTTGGATGACGGAAGAAGTGAGAATTACAATAAGACGGAGGGACCGGACTTTTGAAAGGTTTAGGAAGCATCGTTCTGAGGACACGTGGAACCTTTTCAAGGTGGCTAGAAATCGGTGTAACCAGGTTGTACGTAACGCAAAACGCCGATACATCCTGCAAAATATAGAGGCTTCATCTCCTACAAGTATCTGGAAGTTTCTCGGTACACTGGGTATTGGAAAACAACAACAACGTCCCGAGTTTACAGAAGACAATTGGTTTGAATGATATCAACCTACATTTCACATCTTCAACTGAGCTGGATCATCAAACCAAGTGTCAGACCTTGGGCTATATAGGTAGTCTAACTAGACCTGTTATCGACTTCTTTCAATTTTCTCCAGTGCCCCCTGAGGATATCAAAAAGATTATCCTATCCATTCGTTCCAATGCCGTGGGCTACGATGGCATCAGTCGTCGCATGATTGTCACTGTCCTGGATCATGTTCTTCAAGTGATAGCCCATATCATTAACTTTTCCCTAGACTCTGGAACCTTTTCATCTCTATGGCGTAAGGCTTACATTACACCCTTGCCCAAGACAAATAACCCTTCTCTACCACACCACTTTCGACCTATCTCTATTCTTCCCTTTCTATCTAAAGTGCTTGAGGCCTGTGTACACAAGCAGCTTTCGCAGTTTGTATACCGTAACAATCTCTTAAGTCCACTACAATCCGGCTTCAGGCCTGGCCATAGCACTACCTCCGCTCTCCTCAAAGTGACTGGCGATATTAGGGAGGGCATGGAAAACATTAAAGTTACTGTGTTAGTCCTGGTTGACTTTTCGAATGCCTTCAATACCGTCAGTCACGAGGTCCTACTATCCATCCTTTCACATCTTATGATCTCCTCAGTACTGGAATGGCTCTCCACTTATCTTCAGGGACGTCAGCAGTGCGTTCGTGTTGATGACTTGTCATCAAGTTGGAGTGATCTCTGCACCGGCGTCCCTCAAGGCGGTATATTATCTCCTTTATTATTTTCATTATTTATTAATGAGATAACTCACAACCTTCAGTGTACGTATCACCTATATGCCGATGACTTGCAGCTTTATACACAGGCTAGAGTGGAAGATATATCACAAGCCATTAATAAGGTCAATAAGGATTTAGAATTCATAAGATCTTGGTCGACAAGATCCGGCTTATCAGTAAATCCTAATAAATGTCAGGCGATCGTCATAGGTAGCAAACAAATGATGAGCAGGTTAGACACTACTTCTTCTACACCGATTATCTTTGACGGCTCAAATATATCCATTAGTTCAGTAGTTAAAGACCTGGGCTTATACATTGACTCCACCCTCGATTGGCGAGCCCAAGTTACTCACGTGAGTCAGCGAGTCACTGGCGCTCTACGAACTTAATACCGCCTGAAGAATTTCCTTCCCACCAAAACAAAAACCTCCTTAATGCAGTCCCTAATCGTTCCCATAATCGACTATGGTGATGTGTGTTATCTCGACCTGAATGCAGACCTTCTCAACAAGCTAGATCGCCTTCTCAATAACTGCATTCGATTCATTTTCAATCTTCGCAAATATGACCATGTGTCTACTTTACGTTCCCAATTAAAATGGCTTCCTATTCGCCAACGTCGCAATTTGCGGGCTCTAAGTTCTCTGTTCTCCTTTTTAAACTCCCCATCGCCACCTTCTTACTTAGTTCCACACTTCCAATACTTGTGCTCTACACATGACAGGAATCTTCGTTCCACCAATAACTTACTTCTCTTATGTCCCTCTCACAGCTCCGACTTCATCAACTCTTCTTTCTATGTACAATCAGTCCTCCTCTGGAATGCGCTCCCTCTCGAGGTCAGGATGTCCACAAACCGTTCCACGTTTAAAAAGAAAGTACGAGAACTCCTCCACAACGGATTAGCGGAATAGCCACAACGCTAGTACACGACTTTATAGTGGTATTTGTAGTGTATTTACTTATATATTATATGATATGTATGAATATATATATGTAATCTATATATATAATAAAAGTACTTATGTATGTTTGTGTATAATTATATGAAACTGTGTATATTATTTCGTAATGATATTTAGAAATTTGTACATGTAAGTAATGTAAATATTAGTTTGTATTATAAAAAAAATCAAATGTAACTTTGCACCTACCTTATAGCAGTTCTAACATCACCCCAAGGTTGACTGGTAGAGAATGCCTTAGGCATTAAGTCCGCCTTTGTACCAATGTGCATAAAGTTTTAAATAAATAAATTAATAATTAAATAAACACAAATTCCAAAAATGGTTTCAGTTGGTTGTCCTGTAACACTTCTACAATTAAAAAAAAATTTTTTGGTGTACCCACAGAATCGCAATCTCTAGATTTATTATTATTAAACAAAATTATATAAAATAATATGTAGATTGTATTAGTTTCTATTAAATTATAATGATTATTGCATTACAAATATTTACTTAAAGGTATAATGTATATGTTTATATTACGCACGGATCGCCGCGCCAAATGCTGTGGGTTCAAATCCCACACGGGACAAAAAATAATTGTTCCTTGTGTCCGCTGTTTAAATATTTGTGAAGCCCCCCAAAATAAAGGGATATAACTAATGCTTGTGTTCTATGCTAATAATAAATATCAAAAAAAAAAAATGACCATTAAACTTTATAGTATAGTTAGTATTACTTGGGACCAACAGATGTCGTTACGTGTTGTATACATTTTTTCTTGAAAACCTTAAATTATTTTTTCTGTGGATGGAGAGAATCGATTGTGATAAATCAAATCCTAAATGTTACACTAAATTGCACACAATACTTGTGCATAAGACGTTTCCGCGATTATTTTGTACTTTTTACGTGAAGCAACCAAACAGACAAACTCCACGCCTACAGATTTGTTATAAGTACATAATCATAGATATAGAAGAAAGAATATTACATGACAATCTCTAAAGTACCTCCTTTCTAACAAAAAAATGAATGATTGCAATCAGACTACTTGGGAATGAAAGAAAACCGTAGTGAATTTCGGGATAAAAAGTAGACTATGTCCAACCTCGTAGTATGAACTCAAATTATAGTAAGTTTCATTTGAATCTGTTCAGTAGTTTCAGCAATGCGCAGCCATGATACAGACAGACAAACAGAGAAAAATGAAAAAAAAAAAGCTTGGCTTTAGTTTCAATTATAGAGAACCCCCCAAAAAAAAAATTTCAAAATATCTTCAATGTACAGAATTGGACCTGTTACAGGTTTATTATAACTATAGATATCATGGAACGCGAAAGTGTAAAAGTTATTATATATTTACTATCATATATCTTGTTCTGAGCTAGATGTGTAAGAATTTACCTTGATTTTTGTTAGAAATCAGTTTACATTGAATACAAAAATTTAAAACTTTATTTTTGGGACTAGTTATAATGAATTATTAATGATTATTAGTTTAATGAATCGATTTCCGAAATCGATTTAAGAAGAAAACATTTTAAAGCGTCTATTTCTAAATTGCATAATCTGCGCTGTAATTAGTGTCTAACCGAGAAAGTGTGTGAAAACTTAAAAAGATCACAAGAGAAATAACTTACACCCATATTCACAAACAATGATATGAGGTCTCACAGTGAGCCCGGACACATAGAATCGGCAATTTCAATTCTTAAACAATATTTGAGTGATTGACAACGCTAAGTGTTAATTAAAAGGAACCCTTATGTAAAGTAGCTCGACAGCTATTTTACGCAAAGCGTAGCGTTGGTGGGAGTGACAGTTGATGAACCTTGCCGTTTTATTTCATACTTTTGATTGAACAGTGGACAATAATTACGTGAATACTAATTCGAGATTTACTAACTCCTTAACTTCTCTCTCTTCTTCGACTAAATGAGAAGAAATTTAAAACTTGCATTAAACGCACACTGTGTAAACGAGCATATTATAAACTAAAAGATTATTTAGCTGATAAAAATGCTTGGCAAAATGCTGGTCTTGCTCCACAGCCACACTGTAAATGACGCGTGGTCGTAAGAAATATGCATATACTCGTATGAATATTTACTTGTTTACTAGTTTTTATCTGACATGTTATTTATTAATATTTTTTATCATTATTATTGACATTGTTAACTTAAATTATTGACATTATCTTATATGTATTTGATATCAATTTTATTTTACATTTAGAAAATGTTGAATTGTACATGTGAGAACTGTGTAGTCAATAACATATTAAGTTAATTTGCTAATTTGCCTGGCAGTTCTGAGTATGTCATGCTCGCCTAGACGTCCTGCCGATGGGAGCGTATGTGTCGGGTCGTTCAGCTCCCTTTGATATGGTTGAAGATGACGATGGCTGGCGCGTGCGTCATGCTCGTGAACGAGTGCCGTTGGTTGGGGCTGGTCGTCTCCGAACTGCTATTACTTACATACAGCAGTAGTTTGTGCGACTGCTTATAGTTTAGAACAATACGTTACATTGTCCTCACATTAAATTTGCGCATATAAGCAATGTAACCAAAAAGTTGTAAAAAACGATGTTGAAAAAGAGTATCCTTGGAGTTTCTTGCCTGTTCTTCTCCACAGGATCTACCTATTGGAACAGGCAATTAGCTTCACGACTGACTTAGTCTGAATGACTACTACTCCTGACAATTCAAAATACCTATAATGGTTTAATTGCAATAAATGATTTTGATTGATTAAAATTACAGTGAGGAAGAATACTGTCCTTTTTGTACTCGCACCGTTTTTAATTTAAATCTAAGAAATAAATAAAAGAAGCTTTCTAATGCCGGCTTTTGTCAATCACTTGTGACCTTGAGATCTTATTTTTGTAATTGATGAAGTCCTTTTCAATATTCTAATATATTCTTCCCTATTTCTATAAATATTTTCTCTCTGCATCCTTATAGAATGTTCAAACTACATCGATTTTCTTTACCACACAAAAATCACCACACGATTATAGTACGAGAGCCTACGACCAAGACCATGTCCATCAGACAGATGCAATGAAACAGTTCCGTAAAAGTATTTAAACATATTTGAAAATGCAGTCAAGTCAGACGTTTCGCGAAAAAGTTCTGAAATTAGGGATTTTATAATCAGAATAACCAAATCTATCGGTTTTATACTGCTTTGACCGTACATCGATGAGGCAAAAATTTTGATCATAAGCTCTCGTACTATTTATTGTATTTATGTCATACACACATCTGTCAATTAAATACCGCAGAGACTGCTCTTAGGCAGAGACCTTAGCAACGGAAATGTACCAATCACAGATCTGTATTCGATGCAGAGCGTTCGCTTAGCAAAGGGTAACTTGAGTTTTGTTTGTGAATGACTAGTCTGGCCACAATGAACGCTGTGAGAAATTCCTTATTTAGCTTAGCATTGCTTCCACGCTATCCAAAGTAGTGTTTGTGAATACGGGTGTTAGTGTTGTGAGTAGTCCTGAAATACGTCAAATTTGCTAAAACATGGCGTTCTAACTTTCAAAAGATTATCTGGTGAGAGATCGACAGACGTCAATAATTCTGGTAGTTAACTGTCGAGTTTAATCTTGTTCCTTTTCATTGAACGTTAAACTGGTGCGAAAGCGTGTGGAAAGTACGAAATCAGTAAGCCTTAAAGTATACACTATTCACAAGTGCCTCAATAATATCTACTTACGACTTATATTTAACTCAAAATGAAAAGATTTTTTGACGCTCGTTGTATGAATATACCATTATCAAACAAGTGGTTTAATTAATGCTAGTGCTTAAATGCTTATAAAATACTTACCAAGAAAATGTGGTATGTGTTCACCATGGTGTGCATCGTTGTTGTTACTCTGCACAATATATAATATAATTAGTTCCAGCGCCGACTGACCTGACTATTATATACAGTTCTAGCCGTTGAACAGTTCTTTGTTCAATAAAAAGGTAACCTTGATTTTCTTTTAAACTTCGTAATATACAGCTGCAACAAAATAATTCCCTTAATACAGTATTTGTAAGCCAATATGCAATTGTGATACAAACAAAAAGAATTATATTTATGTCCTTTAGTACAATCGCCCAATTAATACAATATTTGTTAGCCACCATGTATGTGTGATATATACTAAGTAATAATATGTCTTTAGTACATAATCACTTCAATCATAATTGGCCAATCAACCTTTACACCTCAGTCTAGCTTACCATCAAATAATTTTTGATTGCAAAAAAGCGCGAGGTACTTGATATTAAATGTTACAAATAGTTCATTGGTCACTATTTATAAAAATCTAGTAAAAAGCATCGCAATTTTTTTTAAAGTAAAATAAATATTTTTGATTTTATAGTTCGGTTTGCCTTTAGAGCATGTTTTTAGGGTTCCGTTCCTCAAATAGGACAAAAAGGAACACTATAAGATCACTTTGGTGTCCGTCGTCTATCTGTTTGTTCGGTCAAGACCATTTATTTCTCTCAGGAACCCGTCAAGTTGAAATTCATGCCAAATGCGTGTGTCTGCGGTCACTTGAAGCTGTAAGAAAATCAATACAACGCAATCAAAAGATACGGTCATTTAAACCTTAGATATGACCGAATTTCAATTCACAGGTAAATCGAAACGTATACTTTCCATTGACCTAGAATCATAAAATTGGTAAGAAGCAAGGTCTCACAGCACAAATAAAGGAAAAAAAATGCGAAAGTCGTTAATTTGTTGTTAGATCTGTCTGTCTATCGAGACCCTTTTCTCAGGAACTCGTGGAGACATCAAGTTGAAATTAACATAAAACAATTACGTCAGCGGTTCCTTGAAGCTGTAAAAAAATTAAGCTTCATCAAGCAAATCAGATTTTAACAAATTTGTATATTTTGCAGGTAAATCAAAGGTCCTATTGAACTAGAATCATGAATTTTGTGAAAAGCAAGGTCTGCCAGCACAAGTAAAGGAAAAAATTCGGAAGTCGTTTTTATATCATATAAAAAATGTGCGGTTGGAAAGTTGGCTTTTGCGTAAATCGATGAATGGGAGAGTAGTTTTAGAACTGCAACGTTAAGTTTGTCTTTCGGAAAAGACAAACTTAACTTTGCAGGCAAAATCTTGTAGAATTGATTCCCGAGATGGACTTACTATGTACGTAAAAGTTTGTTTTTTTACAGAACCCTCGGTGCGCGAGTCAGACACGCACTTGTCTGGTTTTCTTTTTCTAAAATTTATTAAAAAAATTTCAAACATTTTTATAAAATGTGTCCCCGACTGTACGAAAGTACATGATACCAGTCATTTACATTCAAAAAATGTACAAGCTATTTACAAATTTGTTCAGCTGCAGCTGTCATTGTTTTGTATTTATATCAGAATAATAAGTTGCTCACGTCATGTATGTATGTTCCCCATACCTATGTAACTGTGCATTATAATATTCCTATGTAACCGTGTACTCTGAAAATTATTATCGGGAATTGTCTCAACAACAATTTTTCTGGGTGAGAGTTTTGAAAGTATTGAAATATGTCTTAGATCTGTCACTTACATTTTTACTTAATACTGTTATCATCAGAATAAATGTGGTCAAAACTGTACTGTAGTACAATATTGTAGTATAGTGTTTAACACTAGAAGGGTCAAGCTTCACTGCCCTTATATAAACTCACAAAATGTTCTATCGATTGTCATAAACAATTAGATGATTACACTTAGACGCTTAAAATTATATAACCAATATGCACACGCTCATTGCTTCGACCAATAACAAGATAGTGAAGTGCGTGAAGTTTCTGCAAGTTTTCGCGGCAACTAAAAGGCGCTATGATCCTTCGCCCAATCAGAAAGCATTTCGGTTGGCGCCAGCTCGTTCGACAAATCAGAAAGCGGTGTAGAATTCGCAAAGCGTCCGCTTGGTGTCGCTGTTGTCGCTGCATTCACTACCGCGCTTTCCACGGTCAATCAGAAAGCAGTTCATCCGTAACCGTTAGTTTGAAACAAAGGTATTCGCCGTTGGTATTGTGTCGCCGTTTCTTAGTTCTTTGTTTCTGTGGGTTCTGGGAGTTGTGAATGGTAGCCACAAATTCATAGATTGTTTACCGAAAAGTTACAGATGAAAATATTTCTCGAGGTAATTATATTCTGCAACTCGTAAGTGAACTTCAATCATGGTACAAAAGAAGTAAAAAGGAGTTCAACCGCCATTAAATGCTTAGAGTACGTTCAGATGATGGGCGGCGGCCGCGCGCCAGCCTGACACGAGTCGGCTGCCCGTATAATGTTCACATGGTGAGCGTTTTACGGGCTTCGACTGCGCCTTGTCTTGCTTGCTGTTGTCGCTGCATTCACTCCCACTTCTTTCCACGGCCAATCAGAAAGCAGTTCATCTCGCGCGGTTTGTTACTAACCGTTAGAAACAAAGGCATTCGCCGTTGCTATTGTGTCGCCGTTTCTTTGTTCTTTGTTTCTGTGGGTTCTGAGTGGTAGCCACAGTACTCCCCCTCAAGCAAAGCGTACCGGCAGCTTGATGGTGCGGCCGGAGCGTGTAGGTTTGAGGGCCGGTGGCGGTGTTATGATGTTCTCAGGTGTAGGTACTTGTTGGTTGGTAATGTTCTTGGTAACGGAATGGTTTTTGGTCAAAAGTAAGATATTGGTATTGCTATCTTCTATTACGACGTAAGCAGGCTTCAGTCGATCGATTGAAATGTTTGCTTGCCGATCCGGTAATTGTACACAGAACACTTTATCTGTTCGGCTTACAACTCGGTAGGGGCCTTCATACGGTGCAGGTGTTTGAAGTGGTCTACGGACTACGTCTACTCGAACGAACACGTGACTGCAACTAAGTAGGTCTTGATGCACAAATAAACGCTTATTATTATTGTGATGCTCGGTAACGGCTTGCGACTTGTTGTTTTAAATTATGTCACGCAACTTCTCGACGTAAGTATAATCTATGGCTGTAGGTGTGTAGGTGCTTGATGTGAAAAAGTCGCTTGGCAATCGTAGATTACAACCGTAGGTAACTTCAGCTGCGCTTACACCGGTGTCGCTGCGTAGTGCGGTGCGTAACCCCAACAGCACGGTAGGTAATTCGTCTATCCATGAGTGTGCGTCGGTTAGTTTGACGCGCAATGCATTTTTGAGTGAGCGGTGCCAACGTTCAATGATACCGTTACTTTGCGGGTGATAAGGTGTTGTGCGATGTTTCTTGATTCCCATTTGCTTCATGAGGTTTTGAAATGGATGACTCTCGAACTGACTCTATTTTATAATACACGATGGTTCAGACCCGCAAAGCCTTGGCTCGTCAAGTGGAGACTAAACTCTAATTGACTTTGAGTGAACTGAAGGCTACCAAGGAAAGATATGATCAACTCATTGGAGAAAGGGATGACATTGAAAGGGAACTGCTTGATATATTAAATAAGAATGAAAAGCTAAGAAAGATAATGTCACAGTTGCATTCTCAACATAGTGATGCCATTACAGCCCGAGGCAATCTCCAGCTCCTTGTTGACATCTTTGATACTTGTAGGGATGAGTATGAGCAAGCCCTTGACAGAATTAGGATGCTTGAACGCCAACTGCAACAGGCACACAACAAGATTTCAAAAATGAAGACTCATACACACAACACCTTAGTAGCATCCAACCAAAGTTTGTTCGAAAAAATTGGTCATTCCGGGCTTAAGTTCAGCTGTAGTTGACAGTATTCATCCTTCTATGATAATAGACCTTACTGTGGATGATGACACTCCTAAATCATTTAAATCTAAGAGAATTGTCAAATGTAACATGAATAATTAAAAAAATATATATAATAAATTAAGAAATTTATCACCAAAACAAAAAAAATTGTTCACAAACATATTTTTTATAGATAGTTTAACACTGAACAGGCAGAGATTGCAACTAATAGACCAGGTGAACATGTATTCTTTAGAGATGGACAACATGTCAATGCAATACTTAAAAGATACCCGTGAACTGCAATATGAGGTTGACCGTCTCCAAGAACAACTTAAAACTATAAACTCCAAATATGAAATGTCTCAAAAACAGAGTAGGAAGAAGGTGCTTGCTATTGGCAAGTTAGTAAATTCCTGTAATTGCAAGAATGATTCCATGACAATAACAAGTAATAATAATGATTCGTTGTGTTTTGATAGCTTACCAGTGGCATGTGCTCCTTCCCCACAGCCACCACAGCAAAATGACTTGATTGTACCAGGAAACAGTAGTTCCCAAAAGAAAACATGTAATTTTAACCCAAACCAAAATATAGTTATGTTTAGTGATGAAATTGGAAAGGGCATGGGACCCCTTATGTTAAATTCATATTCGGGCTATTCAATCAGCAATTATTGCATGCCAAACTTATCATATAATGATATTATGGAAAAGATTTTAAATTCTTGTAGTCTATTAAATAAAAATACTTCTCTTATCATATTTGTTGGGAACAGGAGGAATGTAAACAAAAAGAAATTTATTAGATATTTTGAAACATTGTCCAAATTAAATGTAGAAAGAATTGTAATGTTTACACTCCCACTGAGTAAAGGGTTTTCACAGGAGGAGAAATTTATAAGACATAATTTAAATACTACAATGCATAATTTGACTTGTCAAATTAATGGTACAAATTATAATAAGTTTCATCTTATTGACACTAACAAGATTGTTTGTAATAATGTTTTTTTGACGAAAGGTAGACATTATCTTTCAATTTATTTTAAGAGACAGATAGCAGTATCGTTATTATATTATTTTACAGTAACAGTCACAAACTTGGCTAAAAACATTGCTTTTATTGAGCAAATTGACATTAATTGTAATTACGATTCTGCCAATTTGTTGGCAAACAATTATACCACTGACATATCATATTGTATATGTGACATTTTTAATAATTTAAAGTAATTGCTAAGACAAAATGGGGTACCTCTTGCAGTAATCATATTAAAAATAAGAATTTAAAAAGTTCAATATCACAGCTAAGTAATGATCAAGTTAGTAATAAGTTTAATAAATTAATAAATAATAATAACTTAAATTACATAAATCTGGTTCACCAGAATATTAGAGGGCTGATGGGCAAAGACCTAGAAATAGAATTATTCATGAACGGTAATGCTGTTGATATTTTTTGCATCACTGAACATTGGTTAAAAAGCGATCAGTTCATGTTCAATTTTGATAACCACCAGATAGGCAGCTCGTTCAGCAGAGCTAATGCAATACACGGTGGCTCTATGATACTCATAAATAAGCAATTTAAATTTAAGAAGCGCCATGACATTGTTAGTTTATCGGTTGATCGAACTGCAGAAATAACCTGTATAGAAGCTCAAGCATTTTATTGTAGTTAGTGTATACAGACCTCTTTCAGCTCTGTATGATTGTTTTGAGTGTGTTATGGATTCAGTATTAGATAAAGTCACAAAATCTAAAAAAAAGTAATTGTTTGTGGTGATTTTAATATTAACTTATTAGAAAATTCTGGTTTAGCGACTAAGTTCAGGGCACTATTCCAGTCATATATTCTGAAAAACTTGTTTTTGGAGCCTACACGAATCACAGCCACTACAGCCACATGTATAGATAATATATTTACAGATATTGCAATTAAAGATAAGAAAATAATATATCAATTAGATTCCGATCATTGCGGTCAACAAATTTATTTCTACAATAGGAATGAAAAAGTGGCAAAGAGAAATATTGTGGCAATACCTAAAACTACCAAACGTTTCGAAAATTTTAAAAATAAACTAGAGATTGCTTATAACATACCATTTTTAGATATAGATTCCAACCTGTTGGATACTAATTGTAGTTATTATATTTCGTTGTAGGTAACATTGACATTAGTAAAAAGTATCCTACCTATATATATAACGCCGTTACAGTGGTTAACGACTTTACTTTTAAATTGATTGTTCGTTGATAATTTGATTGTATACTGCGCTTTTCAAGTATTAAATATTTTGTTAATTGAACTTGAAGAGGTTTCAATCCTTATAGTTTCAGTATATCCTACATTTGGTCTTTTGAGCCGGATACTGGGATTCACCGCAGGACGGGAATCGCAACCATTAAAACATCTGGAAGAACGATCGTCATCTAAGGTCATCGAAAGACGTTGAGGTTAAAGTCCCATTGCTGCACATCATTCATCACGGGAGTCATTAGAAGGCTTCAGGACGTGGAATGGAATAAGGATTACGTGCGACAGTGTTTAAGTATTTTACAAATTCTTCCTTTATTTAACCCAACACTCTTCTTTAAAGTTACTCAGTTAACGTATGTACCACTAGGAATGTACCTTAAAGTTAATAAGTTATTAAAATCAAAATAAAAATCCTCTTAGTGTGAACTGAATACCTTTTTCTATTTAGTTAATGATATTTGTATTCTATATCAGTTCATTCTATTGTTCAAGTGTACTGTGTATGCGACGAGACCGCATTCACCCAAACCGGTTTATTTGCAACCGATCACTGCAGTTATATGTATTAATTTAGTCTCTGTTCAATATGTTCATTAGTTTATTCATGGAAAGTTATTGAAAAATGCCTCAATCAATGTATAAAAGTTATCAAATAACATTTAAACGATATTGTAGTAGTTCTTTGATTACAGGTAAATATTATAAGTAGTAACTACGTATATACCTCGGTTGTAATATAATTGTGTGATAAATTGCTATAGATGTTAAAGTGTTAGCAACATAGTAGTAGTAATATAGTCTCTTTGCGGTCATTTAAGTGTAAGTTTGTGATTTATTGTGAATTGTGTATCATATACCTGGATTTGACCCTAATTACCCACAATGACAGATCAAAAGGAATTAGTAAGATTGCGTGGTAGCTATAAGGGCCGTGTTACTTCATTTGCCACATATTTGGAAAGTCTAAGTAAATCACTGGATCGCTCTCAGGTAAACAAGTTGCAATTACGGGTAGATAGAATACTTAAACTATATGAACAGTATGATGAAGTGCAAACAAAGTTAGTGCTTGGTCGAAGATATAAATATTCAGTTACGAGAACGATCTGAGTTTTAGTCAAATTATTATAAACTTATAGGTGAAGCACAAGAGATTATATCACTTAACTCTCAGACGTCTTCATGTTCTTCGGAGGTTGAGTCAGTGTCGCGACAATGTCAGCAACGTAATAGCATCGTTAAGCTTCCTACTATTCAATTGCCAAAATTTAATGGTAATTACGAGTCATGGTTAGAGTTTCACGATACCTTTTTGAGTCTTGTACATGAGAATACCGCCATTCCGAACATTAACAAATACCATTACTTGCGTGCCTCTTTACAAGATAGTGCTGCTGTGGTAATTCAATCCATTGAATTTTTGGCTACGAATTATCAAGTTGCATGGCAACTACTATGTGAGAGATATGATAATAAGCGTATTTTAATACAAAATCACGTATCTGCATTATTTAATATTGCACTTATTATGAAAGAATCTGCCACAAACATTCGTCGTATTTTGGACGACCTGAATAAAAACTTACGTACCCTGGAGTCACTAAAAGAACCCACCGAGCATTGGGCATCTTATATTTACGGCTTACTGCGTAGATGATAATTACAGCTGCAGCTGATGCGAATAAATAAAATGGGATGGTGGTATGGTAAAGGGTGGTTGACTGGACGTTGTCGATTTCAATCGGTGTTTCCTGGGATACTTTGTTCTGGATGCTGTGAAGATCCTTAAGGTTTACTGATTTTGAGCTAATGTGATTATATGCAGCTGTCTGATTGATTTTGCGGAAAGGGATCTTCGATAGCTTCAACAGTTGACCTTTTATCTTGTTGTTATCGTTAATAATTGTGAGTTCTGCAGTTCTTATATAACAATTTTCAGGGATGGTAAGGAGGTAGCTTCCCTGCAGTGTGTTGAAGTCTTTTCTGTCGCAGGCTAACTGTACTTTAGTAGGTCGAGGTAGTGAGAGTACATAGTGCTGGTCATCTAGTTTTTCTACTGCTTCTTTGGCGAGTGAGATTCTTGTAAAGTGGCAGGTGTCATCCAGGGCTTGATTTATGATGAGTTCTTGAGTGCAGTCAGGTTTTGTTCGGATCTGCTGGGCTACGTTTTTCTCACAGAGATATGTGCTACTATACTTAGGGCATTCTGCCTCTATGTACACGAATGATTTCTCATTTGTTGCTATGTAAGAAGCGGAAGGGATAAGGGCAAGTTGTTCGCCGTTGGGTACAATAGACAGTCTGTATAGTTCGTATAAATCTTCTGAAATTATAGGAAAACTATAAACTATAACTATTTTATTCCTAACAAAGTAAAAGCCAGGTTTTATGAGATTATAATATTCTCTTAATTCTAGGTCGGGGATGCGATCTCTACTGTAAACTATCTTTAATTCATCTATCATGGAGTTCAAAACTTCGATGTCTATCATAGAATGGTGTGTACTAGAAGCGCGAATGAAAGCTAATATATTTTCTATTCTAATTACCTCTAACATTAAGTCTTCTACATTATTACTAATTATTCCTAACATTTGGGCAAACTGTGCAGATTTAATGAGACTGTAATCTCTATAAGCTTCTCTTTTTAATTTTGATTCTACAATGTCATTAATTTTCTCCTGATTAGATGTTAACTGTTCTAGAACTATGCTATTGCATCTAAGTAATCTAAGTTGCCCGTGATACTTTTAATTACTGATCCTAGACCATCTACTAGACCTCTTTTAACTCTGCTAGGTTCCAAAGATTTTACCTGATTTAATACCTTGCCAAGCTTGTTAGTAAGATAGTCGATCTGATATTCGTAAAGCGTGTAAGTATCGTTACTAAGTCTGATTTTGAAAGTCTTAAGTTGATTCTTTACTGATTCTATCTTATTTTCGATGTTATCTAACTGTACGTACTGTATAAAGGAATGGTGGTGGGTGGTTAGTCTAGTCGATCCTAGTTTATAAGGTAGTAGTCCTGGTCCATCAGCTAACGATTCAAGTTTTATGTCCTGGGATTGAGTCGCTTGGACTGTCAGCAACTTCAGAATCCTGTAACTAGAGATTGCTCTTTGTTTTAGGTGTTCGCTTTAATCGAGATTTCGCTACTGGGCCGCGTTTCTTTGACGTATAGATGTGTATGGGTAGGTCGGCTAAGACGGTGTCTTGTGTATACCGCGATGCTGTTTTCTGGCGGCTAGCAAGAGGATTCTTAATAAAGACCTGTTGTTGAGGGGTGTATTCTACTTCTTGTTGGCGAGTTTTGTTCCTATTTTCGATTAGGGCTGCTCGATTGCCCAGTGACGATTCATTAATTAAATCGTAAACTTGTTTAATTTGTTGCCTATGGTTTTCTGCATATTGCTGTAAGATGTGTTTCGTAAGGTCTATATTTACTGGGTCTCTTGGGTCGAAGTGTCCGTTAAGTAAATCAAAGGGTCTACATTTGGTGAAGCTATGGATGGAACTAATGTACGCTATAATGGCATATGGTAAAAGATTAACTACTGGTTCGTCTTTATGCTGTAGTTTAAGGATTCTAATATGTTCTAATAACGTTGAGTGGAAACGCTCTATATTTCCATTGTCATTTGGGCTGTGTGGTAGAGTTTTGTGGTGAGTTATGTTGTGAAGGCGGGTAAATTCGGCAAATAGCTGGTTGGTAAACTCTGTTCCGTTGTCTGTAATGATTGTCAGTGGTAGTCCGTGGTGAGTGCAGAATTGTAATAATGCTTGCAAAATCATTATTACAATTCAGTACCATCACGTAAGTGGTAGGCTTGGCCGAATTTCGTGAAAACGTCGATAAAGGTAACATACTTTTCGTTTTGGATTGTGAGAAAGTCCATATGGACTATTTCGAGAGGTTTGGTAGCTGGGGGAACTACTTTAAACTGGGGTTTTATAGGGTTTCTATCGTATTTCGCTTGACCACAAATGGTACACTCATTGATGAATTTAGTGATGTGTTCCTTCATTTTTGGCCTGTAATATTTCTGAGAGAGGGCTAAGTAACATTCGTTTATGCCACGATGGTTTGTCTTACCGTCGTGGTAATGCCGAATGATGTCTTGTTGCCGAAGATACTCTTTGACATTCTCAAGTTCTGTCTTACAAAGTACTAAATTGAGGGATGAACTTTTAAATTTTTCTTGAATTATAGGTATAATTGAGTACATACCTAGGGATGGATTTATAAGTATGCCTGTTTTGACTTTAGGATTAACGTATTCTTTAATCGCGTTGATTACATCGTTCTCTGAGTTAGATTCGGAAAGTTGGATTGCCGTTCGTGTATGGTTTTTAAATGGTTTAGTCACTATCGGTTTTCTTTTCACGTCGCCAACGATGGTTAAGTGAATTTGTCTGTTGAATTTGTTAAGGGGGTCATCGGTAATGGGGACTTCTAGTATGGGGTGTTCGTTGCTAGTATGTACAGTATCAGTTGAAGAGTTTAACTGCTGAGCTGGTGTTTCTGATGGGTTATTAATCATCGAACTAAGTTCTCTAATGCTATCTATTACTGAGTTAATTTCGTCTATTTCGTCGTTATGAATTTCAACGCGAAATAAGGCGTCAGCGTTAGTGTTACATTTTCCTTTTTTGTAAGTTACTGTAAAGTCGTATTCACTAAGTCTTAGTCTCCATCTGGTTAGTCGAGAGTTTGGTTCTTTTAGGTTCATCATCCACTGCAAAGGTTTGTGGTCGGTGAGTATTTTAAATTTCCTTCCGAATAAATATGGTTTGAAATATTTAGTGGCCCAAACGATGGCCAGAAGCTCTTTCTCTATTGTACTATAATTTAATTCGCTTTCGTTAAGTGTACGTGAGGGGTAGCTTATAGGTCTATCAGAACCGATGGGTCCCTGAGATAATACTGCTCCTATAGCGACGTTTGAAGCGTCTGTTGTGAGGTTAAATTCCTTGGTGAAGTCTGGGTATTGTAAGATTGGATCATTAGTTAGTAGGGTTTTACATTTATCAAAGGCGTTAACAAATTCCGGACTATGAACTACTTTGTTACCTTTCTTCAGACAAAGGGTGAGAGGTTTGGTGATACGTGCGAAATCTGGGATGAATTTTCAGTAATATCCAAGAAGATCTAAAAATTGTTTTATTTCTTTGGGTGTTCTTGGTATTGGATATTTTTCTATAGCAGAAATTTTGTCGGGATTGGGTTTAATACCATCTCTACTAATTATATGTCCTAGGTAACCAGTCTCAAGTTTTAAAAATTCGGATTTATTCATTTGTATTCGAAAGTTAGATTCTTGGAGTTTTTGAAAGACCTTCTCCAGGTTCTCCATGTGCTCCTGGAGCGATGTACTGAAGACGATTATGTCGTCCAAGTAAACTAGACAAATACTGTTCTGAAGACTTCTTAATATAATCGTTGTCCATCACTCGTTGGAAGGTGGATTGTGAGTTTTTCAAACCCATGGGCATTCGAAGAAATTCAAAGTGCCCATGTTCCACATTGAACGCGGTTTTAGGTATGTCGTGTTCGTCCATTTCTACCTGATAGAATCCACTGGCCAAATCTAGGGTCGTAAAGTACTGACATTTTCCTAGTTTATCGAGAACATCATTTATATTCGGTATGGGATACTTGTCGTCTATTGTTTTCTCCTTTAGCTTGCGAAAATCTATTACTATACGCCATTTCTGTTTCCCAGATGCATCCTTCCTTTTGGGTACCACCCAAATAGGCGAGCTCCACGCAGATTCGGATGGTGGTATAATTCCTTGTTCTAACATTTTTGAAATTTGGTCCCTAACTTCTTCTCTATGAATGAACGGGTATCTGTAACTTTTAGTGTATACGGGGACTTCGTCTGTAGTTCGAATTCTATGTTTAACTTTGTTGGTAAAAGCCAAGGGCTCTCCATCTAAGTAGAATACGTCCGCGTAATGAGCGCAAAGCGTTAAGAGGTTAGCTTTTTCTTCCTCGTTTAGATGGTCTGTGCGCAAACGTGATAATACTTCGGATACTCGGTTTGAATTTATGGTTGGTGTACATTTAATATTAAATACTTCTGCATGGGCTGGTTGGTCTAACGAAAAAATAATATCGTTGGGCGTTGGGTTTTTTATCTCTACATATCCTCGATTATTGACTACGTTAGTAACGCATTCGTGTATAATGCAGTTACAAAAATGTTGTTCGGTTATTAGAACCTCTCCGTCTGGGGCGTTTACGGGTATTCTAACTACTTTTGATTTATTTCCGGGGATAATTTCTTCGTATAAGTTAACGTTACGCGAGTTATATACTTTAATGTCATTAGTGGTGGTTCGTGTAATTAATTTGAAATCTTTTAAATCTATTTTAGCTTGCCATTTCGATAGTAGATCTAGTCCTATTAATCCATCAAAATAGTTATGGAATCGGTATACAAATAATTTAATACTATCATCTTCATTGAATTCTGAAAAACAGGGTAACGTTATGGAGTAATCGTTTCTACTGACTCCGTGTACGTTTGTTACTTCGAATGGGTCATAAGTTAGAGAGTAATCTGCGTAAATTTTTTGTACAGCTTCGGGGCTTATAAACGATTGGTTGGCACCGGTATCAATTAAAAATTTTAAAGGGGGTTTAGTGATTTCGATATATGGTAGCTGTCTTTGAGTTTGTAAGTTAATGTCTATCCTTGCTCTTTTGACATCTTTTCCAATTGAAAATCCTGTTGTTGGTTTGTATAGCCGGGCCCTGGTTGCTGGTGCATGTCGTTATATTAGTCATATGTCTCGTCTCTATAAGTTATGGTATTGTCATAGTTATAGTCGTAGGCTTGGTTATAGTCGCTAGAATCGAAGTTAGCGTCATATTCTGGTTCGTAGTAAAAGACAGAGTAGTAGGGGTTGTCTGCAAATTCGTTAAGATTAAATTCTCGTGATTTAAAGTAATTATTCGGCGCTGGGTTACCTGATCTACGCCAATCATGACCTGACATCATAGGTTTTGGAACAAAATGTTGAACTCCGCTCATCGGTTTTGGGTTGGAATTTTGTTGGGGATTATCCCTAGGGGGCAAACGAAAAACGTTACTTTGTGGGTGATAGTTCGTCGGTGGTGCGCGGAACATTTGCTGTGTACGCGTAGGGAATCGGTTTTGATGTGGATGTGGGTTCTGGTGAACATTGGGTACGTTACTATTAAATTTAAAAGCGGGTTGTGGTTGGTGACTCCGTAGTCCTATTGGGGTTGGCCAGTTTGGTATTTGAGGTCGCGGGACGCTCAGCGCGTTTAGTGGTATATTGTGGGGTAAAGGGACTTTAGAATTACTATGGTTCCTCGGGGAATCATTACGGTTCTGTAAATAAATTATATTTAATTCCTCCTGTACATATTCGAGAGCTTTTTCTATTGTCTCCGGTCGCATACAACGAATTCGCGATCCTAAGGGTTCTTTTAATCCGCGGACAAACGCCTGCATGGTAACCTTTCTGTAAAGCGCTCTTTTGGCTTCTATGGTTGTCGGAATACTTTCATGTAACGTCACGTATGTCATAAAGGTACTGAACAAAGTTTGGCATTGGTCATGGAATTCTTGTGGAGATTTGTTACCTTGAGTAGCTAAAGAGAGGTCGCTGTACAAGGCCGTCTCGTCTCGCTGATCTGAATGATCTGAAAAATTATTGATAAGCGCCGATCTAATCCCTGCCCACGTCTCAGGAATGCCATTCGAGCTTATAGTGGATGCTGCGGTTCCTGTTATTTTATTTAAGATACCATTTAACAGACACAAGTTTCCTAACTCGCTGCCTGGCTCGGGGCTCGCGTACTGGGTTACTATCCTATCACAAATGTGAATAAATCTGATCAAAACATTCGCGTTGCCGTCGAACTCTGAAACTACACGCAAAGCTTTGAAGATAACGTCTGGGTCGTGCGGCATCTTTACTCTAAATAAGCTAGTTAAATCTAAATTTAATTCGTTGTCTATATTTCTATTACTGTCTAAAATGTGCCTGCGAGCCTGTCGTGATGCAGGATCCCGGTTACACGGCTTTTCGTGTCCAAAAATGTTGGAAGTAAAATTAATTAGGATAAAGTGGGAAGCAACACGAGAAAGATTCAAGTGTACTCACAAATATTTCATCTCTGGTTTTCCTCGGTGAATCAATGTCTGGATTCTCCATCCGGCTACGCAGTTGTCCCGTAGATTCTGGATCCTTCGGCTGGGGCTTAATAGCCGCCCGGGCGACTCGCGAACGCGAATATCGATATGAGATGCTTCTAATGCTCGCGAACCGGGCCCGCGAGGATCCTACCGACTGCGCCAATTACGTACACTGCAGCCGGAGGTTCGAAAAAAAACCAAATTTTCTTATAATTAATTTAATAAAAAAAGAAATTACAACTAATTTACAATTATGTGAAACCTATTCGAAGTATGAGTAAGGAATGATTTTAAAAGTGTTTTAATTCATTTAATCGATTAGTGCTGCGTCGGCGCCTCGTGCCATCGTTGACCTAGTTGAGGGTTTCCGCCGTCGGTTCGGTTGCATGGAGACTGCAGCGTCGGCATATTGGACGAGTGCGCTGTTGATTGTTGGTGTGCTGCATCGGCGATACCCTTTGGGGTTCCGTATGTAACAGGTAAAATGTGTAAAATCACAATAAAATCATTAAGTTCAAAATATGCAAAAGATATTACATGCTTTATTTTACCTTCCATCACCGATAATTTACCTAGTCATCCGATTAATACTGAGGATTTGAATATTCCCCCTGAAATACCCCTCTCGGACCCAAACTTTCAAACCCCGTCACCTGTTGATATAATAATTGGTGCCGATGTGTTCTGGGATTTACTAGGATCACAAAGAATTTCTTTAGGTAAGGAAAAGCCCATACTGTTTGAAACTAAATTAGGATGGTTGATTTCCGGTCCAGTATATGCTGGATGTTTATATTCTTCGGAAACCCAATCAATTAATCGTAATTTCATGCAAGTAGATTCTAGTATACACTCATTTAATAAGACTATTCAAAATCAGTTAACGTCTTTTTTGGAAACTAGAAGACGTGAGTGTTCCCTCATCACAATATTCTCAGGAAGAGGAAAAATGTGAACAACATTTTATTGAGAATTTTACGCGACTAGAAACTGGACGTTTTTGTGTTAAAATACCTTTAAAGGAGTCAGAGAATATGTTAGGTGAAACATTAGAGCGAGCAAAGAAGTGTTTTTATTCTTTCGAACGCAGATTAAATAACAACATAGAACTAAAAAGAAAATATTGTGAGTTTATGTCTGAATATTTAACACTCGGTCATATGTCAGAAACGAACAGTGTCGGTCATTTTATGCCTCATCATGGAGTGCTGAAGGAAAGTAGTACAACTACAAAATTAAGAGCTGTTTTTAACGCTAGTATTCCTTCTTTTTCCGGTTACTCTCTCAACAGTATTCAAATGGTAGGTCCGACTATACAGAGTGATTTATTATTATTAATCCGATTCAGACAACATAAAATTGTATTAGCTGACATTACTAAAATGTATAGACAAATAGACGTCCACCCTGATGATAGACACTTACAGCAGATTGTCTGGAGGGATGATTGTTCTAAAGGTTTAAAATACTATCAGTTAAACACTGTAACCTACGGCACTGCAAGTGCACCATTTCTAGCCATTAGATGTTTACATCAGGTTGGTCTCGAGTGCAAAGACGCAACGATTGCAGAGATAATTACGCGTGATTTTTACGTTGATGGCATGCTTTCAGGCGCTGATTCGATAGAAAAAGCTTTTCACATTCGTAATGGCGTAACCGATGCACTTAACTCCGCTTGTCTGCCACTAACAAAGTGGAGATCAAACGAGGGTGCTTTATTATCAAACGACGGTTGTACTTTTTCAAGTGTCGATCTGAACTTTGGTGTCAATGAACCATGTAGGACGTTAGGGCTTGGCTGGTTACCTGAGACTTTCAATGCTTTCTTTAATTTCTCAGATTTTTGATCGATTAGGTTTAATCTCACCTTGTACAATTATATTTAAAGTCATGCTTCAGAAACTTTGGCTTGAAAAACTGTCCTGGGATGATAAAGTTCCATCTCACATTGAACAGCAGTGGCATAAAATTATAGAATTCTTGCCTAATTTAAACGAAATACATATTCCACGCCGTGTAATGTGTGACTACGTCTCTCCTATTGAATTACATGTCTTCTCAGATGCTTCAGAAATTGCATATGGGTCATGTGCATATGTAAAGAGTGTAGATGCATCAGGTACTATCTTAACTAGATTACTGACTGCTAAGTGTGGGGTAGCTCCCATTAAGCCAACCACCATTCCACGCCTCGAATTATGCGGTGCTGTATTAGAAGCACGATTGTACAAAAAGATCGTTAAGTCGTTTAGGCTCACCCTTGGACGAGTTATATTCTGGTCAGACTCCACTATTGTTTTGGGCTGGCTAAAGATGCACCCAAACAAATTACAAACGTTTGTACGGAACCGGGTTGGTGAAATATTAGATAAATGCGACAATTGGGAATGGAGACACGTACTTACAGATAAAAATCCAGCCGACTATCTTTCTCGTGGGGTTGATGTAGCTTCATTATTACGTCTGGATCAATGGTGGACCGGTCCAAGGTATTTAAAAGAAAACGAGGCGAGCTGGCCACTTAACAAAGTTGCGATGTTTTGTGAATCTCTTCCTGAGATACGTAAGACGAAATCAGTGATTGCTTTAAGCTCAATAGTAACTCAACTCAGTGCTTTAGTAGATTTCAGTCGCTTCTCAAATCTTAGTAGATTAACACGCACTGTTGCATACGTACTATGATTTATCGATAATTGTAAAAATCACAAGATAAATACATCTCCTTTAAGTGTTGATGAATTAAAGAAGGCATCTAACCTTCTTATTAAAATATCTCAAATGCAATCATATCCAGAATATGAAATATTAACTAAAAATAAGATTTTACCTCGTAAGAGCCATCTTTCAAAACTAAGCGTTTATTTAGATCCCAATGGTATTATGGGGGTCGGCTAAATAATTCGAACTTTGATAATGATAAAAAATTTCCTATGATTTTACAGTCCAATCATATTTACACAAAATTGTTATTTCAGCAACAGCACATTAAGTTGCTCCATGCTGGACCTCAACTTTTATTAGCGTCAATAAGAGAGCGTTTTTGACCAGTTGGTGGGCGCAATTTAGCTAGGTCATGTTACCGTAGTTGCGTAAAATTCAATTGGTTACGAAGAAAAATTACCGCTCCTCAAATGGGACATTTACCACAGCAGCGCGTTAACCCTAGTTACCCTTTCGAGAATGTTGGCGTTGACTACGCGGGTCCGTTATTAGCTGTGAGTCGCCAAGGTCGTGGATGCAGGCACGTTAAAGTTTATATTGCAATTTTTGTCTGTTTTTCGACTAAGGCTATATATACACTTAGAGTTAGTGAGTGATTTAACGAGTAACTGCTTTATGTCATGTTTGCGCAGGTTTATATCTAGACGGGGCAAACCCAAAAATATATTTTCTGACAACGGTACAGCTTTTGTGGGTGCTTCAAATGAGATAGGGCGATTTTTACAAGTATCTCGCGACTCGGTTTCTGAGAGCGCTGCCAATGAAGGTATTAATTTTAATTTTTCACCGGCTTACGCTCCCCATTTCGGTGGTCTATGGGAAGTTGCGGTCAAATCCACAAAGTTCCATTTACAGAGAGTGTTGGGAAATTGTTATTTCACTTACGAGAAGTTGAACACTGTACTTGTTCAAATTGAGGCGGTACTCCATTCCCGTCCTTTAACGCATTTATCACCGTGTCCTGATGATTTGCAACCCTTAACACCTGGACATTTTTTGATCGGGCGTCCTCTGACAGCTTTACCTACAGATGACCTGAAGGAGTTTTCATTTAACCATCTATCTCGATACCAACGCATCGAACAGATTTGACAACATTTTTGGTCTAGGTGGGCCAAAGAGTATATTTCGGAATTGCAACAACGGTTTAAATGGCATTATCCTGATAACCCCTTGCACACAGGACAAATGGTTATACTAAAGGAGGACAATTTACCCCCACTCAAGTGGAAGCTTGGACGGATAGTAGCTGTACATTCAGGCCAGGATGGCATTAATAGAGTAGCTGATGTCAGAACCGCTTCAGGAGTTGTTCGCCGAGCGCATAGCAAGATTTGTGTGCTGCCAGTACATGAAAAGGAAGGTTGAAAGCAACAGCTTCCAACGCCCGGGGGAATGTTGGATACTAATTGTAGTTATTATATTTCGTTGTAGGCAACATTGACATTAGTAAAAAGTACCCTACCGATATATATAACGCCGTTACAGTGGTTAACGACTTTACTTTTAAATTGATTGTTCGTTGATAATTTGATTGTACACTGCGCTTTTCAAGTATTAAATATTTTGTTAATTGAACTTGAAGAGGTTTCAATCCTAACCAGTATCCCCTACACAACCCTAATACTTCGTTCAATGTTTTTTTTGATACATTTTGTTCAGAATTGAATTCAGTTTTTACACCCAAAACGATTGTGGTTAAAGGTAATGCCACATTTAGTGAATGGGCTACTATAGGCTTACACAAGAGCAGAAAGAGACTTTATGAGTTATATGATGAAAGAAATTACAATAATAGTGAGCAATTTCACACATATGTCAAAGAATACTCTAAATTGTTTAGGAAGCTTTGTTAATTAGCAAAGTCTCGTTTTCTGAGTTCAAAGATTAAAAGTAGCGATGATAGGGTTAAGACCACTTGGAACATTATTAATAGCGAGACTGGAAAACATCACAACCAAAGCAATGAATTTAGTTTGAAGATTAACAACAAACAAGTAACGTCAGATATAGAAGTAGCCTCTGTTTTTGAGAACTTTTTTACTAATATTCCTGTGTCGACTACTAAATCTTTGAACTCCTCACCAGCTCTTGCAGAATCAATTTTGAAGGAGAATGTTGATAGGAATGACAGTCTATGTAGGTTTCAACATGTCAGTCCTTTCGAAATTATCAAAGCTTTTAACACGCTAAATCTAAAAAAACAACCGACCTCTGGGGAAATTCTGTAATCATTACAAAAACTGTCATTACTGTAGTTGCTAGTCATTTATCATTTATATTTAATCAGTGCGTAGATAGTGGTGTATTTCCTGATCTGATGAAATCCAGTAAAATCATTCCATTGTTCAAATCTGGCAGTACTTCAGACCCTACTAACTTTAGACCAATTTCTGTACTGCCAGTATTCAGTAATTTTTGAAAAAATTGTTTATGATCAAATGCGAAGTTTCTTTAATTGCCATAATTTGTTACATAATAAGCAATTCGGTTTTACAAGGGGTCGCTTCACAACTGATGCCGGTGTAGAGCTTGTAAAACTTATATTTGATGCCTGGGAGGATGCCCACGATTCTCTAGGCATTTTTTGTGATTTATCTAAAGCTTTTGATTGTGTTGTTCATGAAACTCTGATGAGGAAATTATATCACTACGGTATCAAAGACACGGCGCTGAATCTTCTTACTTCTTATCTAAGTAATACGATTCAGTAAGTCGATATTAATGGCAAGCTATCTCCAGGGTCTGTGGTAAAAATGGGAGTTCCGCAGGGATCTATACTTTGGCCATTTTTGTTCTTAATCTATATTAATGATTTACCTTATATTGTTAAGAACAACCACGAGATAGTGTTGTTTGCGGATGATACTTCACTCATATGTAGGCTAAAACGTATGTGTACAAATTTTGATGACGTAAACGATGCTATTTCGAAAGTGGTTCGCTGGTTTAACGTTAACAACTTACTTCTTAATGGAGAAAAAACTAAATGTATCCGGTTCACTACTCTAAACGTTAAACAGGTGAAAACAACTATGCTACTTAATGAAGACGAGTTGGAACTAGTGGATACCACAAAATTCTTAGGCATTACTCTTGATTCTAAGCTTCAGTGGGGACCTCATATTGATAAATTATTGAATAGACTCAGCTCAGCAGCATACGCAGTTAGAAAAATTCGTGAACTGACTGATGTTGAAACAGCCAGATTAGTTTATTTTAGTTATTTTCATAGTATAATGTCGTATGGTATTCTACTGTGGGGGAATGCCGCCGATATTCAATCTATCTTCGTGCTGCAGAAGAGGGCATTCGAGCAATTTATAACTTAGGCAATCTTGATTCACTGAGGCAGAAATTTAAATAAATTAACATAATGACGGTAGCGTGCCAATATATTTATGAAAACCTAATTTACCTTCATAAAAATAAAGATCCCTCCAAAAAAAAAAGTGATATACACTCTTTTAACACGCGTAATAAACATAAACTTGTTGTACCTGCCTCTAGGCTCCAAAAAATTATCAAGTCGTTTCAAGGTCAATGTGTGCATATTATAATAAAATCCCAGATCATATACAAATGTTGAGTCTAAACAAGTTTAAGTCCACAGTAAAACGATAGTTATGCCTTTTAGGCTATTACTCAGTAGTAGATTATATGCAGGATAAAAACGCTTGGGATGGAATTGTATTGGATTCACAGGCTATTTCATGTACTTAATAGAAATGTAATGTGAGCTAATATGTTTCTTATTTTCCATCTCTTATGTTTTTCTTTTGTTCTTTTTAATTTTTTCCTTAATTTTCAATTTCCCTATTGTCATATTCTTTATTTTTAGTTTATTTACTTTTAATTTTAAAAACATAATAGCACACCACAAAATGATGTGATATGTACTAAATATTGTTAAAACTGTCTGGTTTTTTTTTTAAAAGAGTCGCCCTGATTTTGTTTGCCCGATTTCGTCTCACAAGGCTTAACCATTTGGAAACGGGCGGTTATAGATTGAAACAGGCAGATGTGATATTATGTTATCCATTTTTTTTTCTTTAATAGTTTTACATTTGACGAAACAAACTATTGTCACGGTGACTCTGTGTGTGTTGATCTATTATTTTTAATTATAATAATTATTTATTAAGTCGACAATTTCGAATAATTGATGGTCAATTTTATGAAATAAAGATATTGAATTTTAATTTGACGACCTTGGTCTGTTGTTAGTGTGGTTGGGCACCCGAAACGAGATATCCAATGTTGATAGACTATATTTGATCAGCTGTTATTTCGTCTGTAGGTATAGCTTCGGGCCATCTTGTAAGATGATCAATCATAGTTACTAGGTAGCGATGTCCTTGAGGGCTTGTAGGTAAGGGTCCGACGATGTGTATGTGTACGTGTTGAAAAGTTGGTAGGAATGATGAGTTGTTTGAATGTGTGTGCCGATGTCTCTTGCTTTTCTGACACTGAATACAGGTTCGCGTCCAGCGGCTGATATTTGCGTTCATTGATGGCCAGAAATACTTTTGTGTTGTGAGCTTGCGAATCGTACTTGCACCAGGATGACTAATGTTGTGGACTTGATTGAAAACTTCTTTTCTATGATTTTCCGGGATGTATGGGCGTAAATAGTGTGGATGTTTCGCAGTATAGTTCGATGTTGGTGTTCGGTATTATTACTTTCTTGAGCGCGATGTTTTCGTCTTGTAATAATTGTTGTAGGTTGCCGTCACTTTTGTTGTAGTCGATGGTGGACGGGCATGATATTGTTTTTATGCACCTGAGTGCATCGGCGACGATGTTTTGCTTACCGGTCACATGACGAATATAAGTGGTGAATTCGCTGATAAACAATAATTGCCATGTGCGCCTCGGTATCTCAGTAGTTGAGTTGATTTTAGTCATGACGAATGTTAGCGGCTTGTGATCTGCGAATATGATTAGATGACGTCCTTCGAATATTTTACGAAAGTGTTTGACGGCTAAGTAGATTGCGAGTAGTTCTCGATCGTAGGTAAAATGTTTCTTTTGTGCGTCGTTGAATTTTTTCGAGAAATCGTAAGTTTAAGAAGAAGAAGAAAATGAAGAAAAATTATTTATTTTGACACACACAGAGACATCAATAAAGTGCATGCAACTAAAATACGACACTCAAAAAAAACACTTTTAAAAACAAAAAAAATGAATAACAAAAGATTACACAGCACATTACACAATAAAATACTAAAAGAGAAATAAAAAAAAAATACAGTGAGAAGTGTTTCATGGCATGATCAAAATAGGACCTAGTTCAGCATATGTCAGGCAATAATACCTGACGCTGATTTTCAACTAGTCCCTTTAGTGACTCACGCATGACAAATCTAAAAAAAGACAAAAAAAAATAATGTATGAACTAGGTACTAATTGCAGAGTTCGTGTGAACGGGTTTTTATTGTGCACTCAGACCAAAGGTACAGGTAAACACACACACAAATAGGCACAGACGCATCTTTACCTCTATTTACTATTTTTTTTTTTTTACAGCATATGGATTATGTACCTATTTAGATGAGCGACATGTTTACATTTATCATGGCGAGCTTCCGCTGTGCATCAATTAGATACCTACGTAGCTGTTTCTTAAAAGTGCTAGTAGTATTAAGAGATCGGATAGGCGGTGGTATATTGTTCCAAATTTTAGATGCGGCATAGCGGAAGCTGCCTTTAAAAGCAGCCGATTTATGAGGCAGTATGGATAATTGCTGGGAGCACTGCCGGCTTACACAGTCGCGACGACTAGTAACCCATTCAAGCTTACTGTACAGATACGGTGGCTCCTGACACTTGACCACTCCAAACATCAGACATGCCAGATGTAGCTTGCGTCTATTTTTCATTTTTAAAATATATTTTTCATTTAAAAAAGGTGTTACGTGGCTTCGACGTGGAATCGCAAAACAAAACCGGGCACAGGCGTTTTGGACTCTCTGTATGAGACGTTCCGTGCGTGACAGTAACCGTGGACCGTAAACAGTATCAGCGTAGTTTAATTTTGAGAGGATTAATGATTCGACCAATCGTATACGCAAGTCTTCAGATAAGTATGGGCGCATTTTGTATAATATACTCAATCTATAAAAACAATTCCTAACTATATCAGCTATGTGTTTTTCATATCGTAGACTTGAGTCTATATATAATCCAAGGTTTCGGGCCTCTTCTACTCTTTCTATAGATGTACCCATGAGTTTTATAGTAAAATCCTGTAATGACCTTAAGTGGTGTTTAGTGCCAAATAACATACATTTTGTTTTAGTAGGGTTAAGATCCAATGAGTTTATATTTGCCCAATCAACTATTCGTTGCAGGTCTGCGTTAAGCATTGTTATAGCGCTTTCTTGATCGCAACTTTTAAATGATATATACAACTGTATGTCATCAGCGTATATGTGATAGTTAGAGTTTAATAAACATTTGGTTATGTCAGCACAATACAATATGAATAAAATGGGACCCAAAATTAACACCTGAGGAACACCCCTAGTGTAGTGTGGTTTCGTTTATGTACTGTTATAGCACGGCGACAGCTGATGTGTCTGATGCGTCACAGAATAAAGCGAGTGTAGCGTGGTGAGATGGGTGAGCGAGTAAAGCTGCTGTAGTGATGCTAGCTTTACACTGCTCGAATGCTTGCGTTGCTTTGTTGGACCACGTGATCTGAGTCTTATCTCTCTTCTTGACGTTGTGAAGGTAGGAATTTAGGGGTGCTAGGAATGTGATCGTTGTAGAAATTTAACACTCCGAGGAATCTTCTTAACTCTTCTATTGTATTGGGCTTGGGGTATTCGGTGATAGCCTTAATTTTCTGATCGGGAGGCTTGATTCCGTCTTTAGAAACTGTGTAACCGAGAAATTGCACTTCTGACTTGCCTAGATTGCATTTGGCGGGGTTGATAGTGATGCCGTGTTTTTCTAATCTCTTGAGGACTATGTGGAGGTGTTCTCGGTGCTGGGTTTCATTTTCGAACTGCTCTGAAGCTATTAATATGTCGTATATAAATGGATATACGAAATCTAATCCTCGCAGTACTTCGTGAATGTACCGTTGAAATGTTTGTGCAGCATTCTTTAACCCGGGATACATACGTGGGAATTCGAATAGACCCATTGGAGTAATTATAGCGGTCTTCTCGATATCCTCTTCTCTTATGCTCAGTTGCTGGTAAGCTCTGTTTAGATCTATTGTTGAGAAGATAGACTTGCCTGAGAGATGGTGTGTAAAGTCTTTGACACGTGAAACGGGACAGCGATCGGGTTTAGTGTTTGCATTGAGTCGGCGATAGTCTCCGCAAACTCTTATGTCACCATTCTTCTAAGGGACGATGTGTAGCGGCGATGACCATGGATTCTTACTCGGCCTGCATAATCCTTGCTTTATCATGCTATCGAACTCTATCTTGACGATTTCATAACGATGCGGTGGAATCGGGCGAGCGCGGCTATGAATGGGTGGACCTTCCGTTTCAACGAAGTGTTGCACGTCAATATTAGAGCTTAACTGCATTGAAGTAAGTCTTTTTAATTGCGCTAAGATGTCGTGATAGGATTGCGATATGTCGATAGTGCAGACTGTGGGCATGTTTGAAACTAGTACCGGGGCGTTTACGTTAAGGTTTGTGACACCGTCGATCAGTCTTCTATTTTGTAAATCGACGATTAGTTGGTGATGTTTAAGGAAGTCTGCGCCGAGTATGGGTTTCGAAACGTCGGCCTCAATGAACTTCCACTTGTATGGGCGACGTAGATTGAAGTCGAGCGTTAATGTTTTCTCTCCGTACGTAGCTGTAGATGTATTGTTAGCCGCGTAAAGTTGAAATAGTAGCGGCGTTGCGACTTGACCCTTTCTTCTCGGTAGTACGGATATGTTGGCACCCGTGTCGGCCAAGAATGAAATATTAGAATTTTTGTCAGTGATGTACAGGCGGTGAGAATTTTCTTGAACGCCAGAGTCCGCCTCCGCTAATGTTTTGTTTAGTTTCCCGAAGTTGTTGTTTTGTTGAAAGTGCAAGGTAATGTGCAGCGTCGAGCGTGTTCTTTGAAGCGTCGGTGATAATAACAAAACGGTGAGGGTGATGAATCTCGACTGCGTTGTTGTAATTGGCTTCGTTGATAAGACGGGTAGCGGTTTCGGCGGTAATTGTGGTAGAGTCTTGCTTTTAAATCTGCTATTTCAAGTGATTACTTCCTTAGTTTGGTTATAAGATATTGTATGTCGGCTGTTTGGGTTGATGGTGATGACAGTGGCGTTAGCGAGTGGACGGCTGATATGCGTGTTGAAACTTGCGATGATGATGTTGTTTGCTCCATAATTTTGTCGGCGAGAAGCGAAGCCATCAACGAACAAACCCTACCTACATATTGTTAAATAAATTAATTTAATTTAAAACGGTTAAATTTATTTGAGTATAATTTAAAATGTAAATATTTTTGAATCTGCCTACTGTTAAATAAATAAAAATTAAATCAAAGACTGTACCTTTTTTGATATTTCAATAGTCTCCGATAAGCTATTTTCACTAATTAAATAGTCATCGATATAGAAGTCACGGTGTATGGCTGACTGGACTCTACAGTCTTCGACGTCATCAGCCAGACTCACTTAACATTTAGTGGCTAAGTAGGAAGCTGAAGAGACTCCGCATGTGACCGTGTCAAATGTATACGACTTAAGGGGCTATGAAATGAAATGAAATGAAACTTTATTTGTGGGAACAGGGTAACAAAAGGTCTTGTGTCATAAAGTAACAAGTTCATGTTCCGCCTTGGTTAAGGCATGCAAATATTAAAAATGACACATTTCTGCTTGCATTTATACTACATACCACATAACATATAACATTACTTAATAATTTAATTTGTAGGCAAGATACAGTTGAATTTAATGTAACAATAAAATAAATTGACTGAATAAAATAAAGAACAACACAATATCAAAATTATGTCAAGATTGTTAAATTTCTATAGATTATGAAATAAAAAATAATTTTACCTTTGAATTTTAAGTCTGTCTGCAATTTTGTAGTTTATAAAATCCTTAAGTGTATAGAAACTTTTCTGAATCAGCCACAACTTTAGTTTAATTTTAAATTGTCGTAAAGGTAATTCACGAATGCTTTGGGGAATTTTATTATATACACGTATTACCATTATAGAACAATTTTTACCTAAAAACGTGCTTTTACCATTTGGCCATATAAGTTTTGTAGGATCTCTATGTAAAAATCTATTGCTTTCATATACTTTGGGAAACATATTATTATGATTTCTCACAAACATGCCTATCTCAAATATGTACAGACATACCAGTGTCATAATGTTTAACTTTCTAAAAAGAGGCTTACATGATTCTAACGGGTTTACTCCGCATATAGCTCTGACACATTTTTTTTGTATTACGAATGCTCTCTTTATGTGTGTGGAGTTACCCCACATCAATAATCCATACTTTACAGAACCCACAAATCCATGGTATGCTGCGAGTACTGCTTTTTCGTTTGCGGTTTTACGTAATTCCTTCAATGCATAAACAAACCTATTTATTTTCTTACATACCACGTCTACATGAATTTTTCAGTTACAGTGTTCATCTAATGAGACGCCCAAAAACTTGATATGACTGACTCTATTTATCACTTCTCCAGAATAAGTTAGTTTAGATTCGGAGGTTTCAGCTTGTAATTTGCAAATTGAATATAATTCGTTTTTTAGTTAAATTTATTTCAAGATTGTTTTCTTTTAACCAGTGCACTATATTATGTAATGTTGAGTTAACTACCTCATTGTACTTTCTTGTTTTATCTTCGTCTGGAATTACAACTGCTATATCGTCAGCAAATAAAACACACTTGTGAGTGGTCATGTTATGCAAATCGTTAATATATAACAAGAACAAGAGAGGTCCAAGTACACTGCCTTGTGGTACGCCTGATTTATTAATCCTATACAAGGATTTGTAAGATGTAGATACTAGTTTTCCATCAATACGAGATATCTCCACACACTGAGTTCTATTATTTAAATAGCTTCGCAACCACTCTAATGCTGGGCCTCTAATACCGTATCGATCACATTTGTCAAGTTGTTTCTCATGGTTTACGAGGTCAAATGCCTGATCAGTAACAGGTAATTTTGAATCTACTTTTTGGGTTATGGAAGTAATGAAAGAGAATGCAGCTTTATGATAAACATTTCATAAAATTATATTTACATTTTTCAACCCTTTTAGTGTAGCCGAAAGTTCCATCATTAGTTTAAGAGGACTTTTATCATTCTGTCCAATACCCAGAATAAGGTAGTTCTGTGGCGAGTCTTCTATTTCATTACAAAAACTTAGAATCTCCTTCGTTTTTGGTTTTAGTAGGGATAAAACCTTGTATTCATTGTACATTGTGTCGACCCTCGACTTGATTAATTTTCTAGATAGTCCTCTACATTGCTGACCCCCTATTATGTAGATCTTTTTGTAATTTCGCTATGTTGTGTAGAATTGTAGTTCTTGGAAATAGTAGGAGATGGTCTAAAACCGGTCCCAGTTTGTGATCCATTTAAGTTCCCGTCAGCGCCATCTGTTATTTTTTTGTGTAATTTCGGTTCAGAATCTATATTTTCACTTGAAGACAAGCCGAGATCTATGCAACTCGTGTTAACATTATCGGTTGCCTTCAATATGCTAGTTACATTGAGTATTTTTTGTCCTGGATTATTTTTCTTCTTCGCACTGTACTTCTTTTTGGTGCTACTAAGTGGTTAATTACAAATGGACTTTAAGTAGTTTAGAGATTGGTTTTGTTGTGTGATTTAATTTTTTAAGGTGTTGTTTTCTAATAACAATGTTTCAATTTCCGAATGAGCACTGTGCAGCTGATTTCTTAGCTCTTTTATTTCTAATAACAATTCCTCGACGTTGTGGTCGATCACCACAGTCGACAAATCTGGTAAACTTTTTGCTAAGTAGTCAGAATGTGAAGAAGAAAACGACATATTATTCAAATAATCAATAGATTGTTCAATTCTACGCTTCCTAAGTGTTATATTTGCACTATTCATTTTTTCCTTTAATAATTACTCACTGTTATCTTAGTTCAAGAGTTTAGTTCGTTGTTGGGAATCGAACCCCTACACTGAAGTCGTGTTTTTTTGTGGCAGAATTTACCCTTAGACCATATATTTTATATTACATGCAACAGTAGTTTTGGTCTCTAGGATTACTTTATTTTGCTTTGGGTCTTTATTGTTGCTTGAGGTCTTTATTGATACCACACAATGAAGTAGTTCAGTCTTTCTGAAGACCAAATGCGTTGTAGAATCGGTCTTCGTTAAGACCCCTCAGTGAAATGGGTCTTTATTATTTCCTCATAAATAGTATGCGGTCTTCAATAATACCCCGCAAATGAATTGGGTCTTTGTTGATTCTTCATAAATAGTATAAATCGGTCTTCAATAATACCCCACAGTTATATATTTAGGTCTTTAATATTACCCTAAAATAAATTAGGTCTTCGTTATCTCTTCGTAAATAGGTGATTAGGTCTTAATTAATACTCGACAGTGAAATCAATGAATTGTCTGGTAATACTATATCAGTTTAGGTCTTTATAAATTCTAGTTAATAATTAAGTTTGAATTGTAACTGGTTTCCAATGATTGTTATTTTCGTTTTTAGTAAGTATAATTTAATTTCGTTAGACTGATTCGTCACTTCCACTTTTGTATTATTTATTGAACATAAGTTTAACACTTCCAAAACTCAGTTTTTGGTTTATTTAACACTTTTATAGTTCGTGTTTTATTTCACTAATATTGTTATAAATAACTTTGAATGTTTTCACGCAATTATTACAGGTTTAACTACTATTTTAACACTTTTCGACTATAAAATACTTTTTATTAAAATTTTTAAACAAGAAGTATACGGAGCTATTGTTTACTTTTCACCAGTGTTGCCACTCTCTGGAGGAGTCATACCGGAAAACTATTTTTTGTAGAGGTCGTTGAATATTGCATAGTTCAATAGCTTTGTACATCTTCTCTACATCACCTGACACCACATACCTATGCTGACAAAAACTGTCAGAATACTAAACAGATTGTCTTGCACCACAGGACCGACCATTTGAATGTCGTTAAGAGACACTCCTGAACTAGTGGAGGCCGACGCGTCAAATACTACGCCTAGTTTAGTAGTGGAGCTAGAGCTACGAATGACTCCATGATGGGGTATGTAGTATTCTTTCGTGGAGCTTTTGTGTAATGCAGTGTTGGTAGATGTACAGTCTAATGTCATGTGACCAAGTAGTACTTGCGCATGAACTCGATATATTGCCTTTTGAATAAAGGGACACGATTGAAGCGACGCTCTAAAGATAAAAAACGCCTTTTCACATTGTCGTATGAATCTCCTAAAGTGTTTGGATCTCCTTTTAGTGGCATTTTGACGACAAACCTGCCGTCGTCTTTTCGGTGTGGTTTGAAGAAAATGTTGTTTAGACATTTTTTCTTCAAAAGAATGTGAATGTGTTTTTGATACTGTGTCAAGCTCCCAGAATTGAGTAAGGTCGTGAAATCAGGAATAGGGATCTGCATTTGAATATTGTGTGATACTACCAGACACGAGCCATCCCAGCTTTGTTTTGCACAGCTTAGGTTGGTTTTTTAAATGTATTATATTTTTGCTTAACACACTCATAAACACCTCAGCTCCCACTAGAATGTCTACGACCGACAAACGTTGAAGTTCGGGTCTGCTAACTGAAGTCCTGATGGGATCCGTAAGTTTTTGATGTGCACGATTGAAGACGGCAGAACTTTTGTGATTTCGGGCAAAACGTGACACTCGATATCTTATGTATAGGCACAGCATAAAGATTCCACTGTTAGGTGACAAGACTGTGTACTTATAGATATGTGATTATTTATACCCGTTACTTTTACGCTCCTACCGTGTCGTGACAAACCCAGTTTCTCCATTAAGCTCTGCGTGATAAAGTTCGCTGTACTGCGTTGTCCAGTAGCAAGCGCGCAGTGTACTTCTTGCCCGTCCCGCTGTATACGTTCACCATAGCTGTGGACAGTAAAATATGCGCAGAAGTAGCTAGCTGCATGGTATTGGCTGATAGTACAAAGGGCAAAGCAGAGGGCATATAATTAGTAAGAGGTTTGGGCTCGCTCTCTAAATGTAAAAGCATATTGTGCTTGATTTTGCAATATTTGCAATGTGATAATCTGTACTGCTGCGCCGAATGACCTGCGCGTAAGCAATTAAAACAGACATTGTATTCTTTGGCCTTCTGTATGCGATTTTCGACAGTTAAATTTCTAAAAGATTCACATTTATATGGCTAGTGAGACTGAGAACAATGTAAACATTTATTAATTTTATTCATGTTATGATTAATTTTTTTATTAACATGTTTTATTTTAGTATTGGAATGATGAGATGATTGAGAGACGCTAATGTTTGACTTAACAGACTCTAACCAGTCCGCTTTTCTACTTAAAAAAGAACAAAATTGTGTTTGGTTCTTCCTTTAACGTAGTGTTTTGGTACCCCTCAGAGTCGCGACTAGTTGTTAAATCTAGTTTTTTGGTCATGATAAAAAGTATTGAGACTTCCCAATGTTGAGTTGCCTAATTTAAAGTCGTCGATGTAAAGCCCTTAAATTTTTATTAATTGTGTAAGTCACCCCCAAGCTCTGGTCCTTTGGTCCGCATCCTAATATTCCCACAGAATTACACTCAACGCATATCTATTTATCTTACAACGTACAAATTGTAAGACACGCCCGCCATATTTGTTTCTACACATCGCCATATTTTCGCAACCACGCACCTTATTTATGGATTTTATTATTAGTAGCAACATTCTCGCATATAAAATAATTATAATATCATTAAATATCCTCAAATTAGTTGATAGTTTAACCGCGATTATCACACGCACGCATCAGTCAAACATCGCTCTCATCCAATATGGCCGCTCAATTACAGCGTAAAATTACGTTATTGCAATCCAAAAAGGAAGCCTTATTCCAAAGAATAATGATAATGATCTATACGATCTCAGTTTAGAGGCTTAGGTATCGCGTGTATTATCACTAGAAAATACTAGAACCGAATTCTTAGAAACGGTAGATAGTTTAAATTTATTATGCATGGAACAAGACAAGGAGGTCAAACCTACCTACTCGGATATAAACTCATTTGATGATTTATATTGTAATACTAAAGCAGTTGAAAAATCTCTTCTACGCCCCGACAAGCGGGAACATAAACCAAACATTACTCCAAAATTACCACCGCTCGAATTAGCTTGCTTTAATGGAGACCCAAACAATTGGGCTGTGTTTTATCAAAACTTCAAAAGTATAATTCACGAAAATTTCGAACTTATTGCAGCCGAAAAGGTTCAATATCTCGTAGGTAAACTCAAGGCAAGGCCTTGTCGGTTTGTTCTAGCATTCCACCTCCTGGTGAAAATTACAACATTATTTGGAATTCGCTAATTGAAAAATACCAAGATATTAGGGTTCAAGCCTCCATGTATTTAGAACAGATGTTAAATATTAAATTATCTTCATTAGACGCTTTTATTGAATTGATTGTTCCCCCCCGCGATAATGAAAATAATTGTCAAGGGAGGAGTCCGCTAGCATACAATAACTCGCTTGCCTCGAATTTTGTGCCGCGCTACTTTAATTCTTTAATTAGCTAATTTAATTGACTCAAAATATTTAATTATTAATTAATATAAAAAAAAAAGGATTTCACTCGCTCGCCTCGACTTTGTACCGCGATACTTTAATTAGCTAATTTAATTGACTCAAAATATTTAATTATTAATTAAAAAAAAAAAAAAAAAATCGCATTCTCTGATTCCACAGTCACGCTGACTTGGATTCACTCTCCCGCTTTTAAATTGCGCACCATTGTGGCAAATTTTTAGATATAATATCGCGCCTTGTAACACCTTATAGTTTATTATGCAATAAGCTTTGGTTTCACGCTTCGGACTGGGTCGCACAGCCTATCAAAACATGGCCTGTCGCTCCCTTTCAACCTTGTCCAATTCAAAATGAAAATTTTGAATGTAAAACAATAACGCTTGCTACGCTTATAAACTCGAGTCCATGTGACGAATATCCGCTTCAACGCTTAATTGACCGCATATCTAGTTTTAAGAAATTATTACGCGCCACTGTTTAGGTGCTACGATTTTCAAAAGTTTTACGGACCTAAGGTTTAATAACTCCCGCAGATTATGATTACGCTGAATGCTATCTTGTACGCTATATTCAAAATAAACATTTCGCTAATGATATAACCGCATTAAAAAATAATAAACGCAACGAGTAAATCGCTTCTGAAACTTAACTCCTTCCTCGACAATGATAATATTATACGCGTCGGTGGACGACTCACGCACGCCCAGCTAAATTTTAATCAGAAACACCCTATGATACTTACCGCTAAAGACCGCTTCACAGAAACGCTTATTGATTATTACCATTACTCTAACCTGCATACTGGTCCTACTCTTTTGATTTCACTGCTTCGACAAAATTTTTGGATTCTTGGTGCTAGGAACCTAGTGCGTCAAAGAGTTCATCGTTGCAACATTTGCTTCAGACTCAACCCCTAAACGCAAACTCCTTTCATGGGAGATTTGCCTGAGTTTCGGGTAACCGAGGCCAAAGCTTTCGCTTTTACCGCTGTAGATTACGCTGGTCCCTATTTTGTCACGCACATTCGACGCCGTGGAATCAAAAGTCAAAAGGCCTATATCTGTATCTTTGTGTGTCTAACTACAAAGGCACTGCACATTGAATTAGTTTCTGACCTTAGTTCTGATTTGTTTCTCGCCGCGTTTAAGCGTTTTATTAGTAGAAGAGGCCCCGTCTCTATGATATATAGTGATGGAGGAACCTACTTTATTGGGGCTCAACGCAAATGAAATGAAATATACGCATTATTAGATTCTGACGCACATAAAAATTACATAGGTAACCAATTAGCCGAGCAACGCATTGAATTTAAACATAGTCCTCCGTACGGGCCACATTTTAATGGTCTCGCCGAAGTTAGTGTTCGCTGCGTTAAAACGCATCTCTATAAAATTATATCTATATTATATATATATATATAACACAATCCTCGTTCAGATTGAAGGAATGCTCAATAGCCGCCCTCTATGTGTTCTTAGCTCAGACCCCTCTAGTATCAGCGCATTAACTCCTAATCATTTTTTAAACATAACTCCGCTTAAATTCCTACCTGCAGAAAATTCTTCTGAGGTACTTGATAACCGCTTAACTCGTTTTCAACTCGTAACTAAACTCACTCAAAGTTTTCGGCGTCGCTGGAGCCAAGAATATTTAACTTCTCTACAGCAGAGAGAGAAATGGCTTACTCTATCTAACCCTATAGAATTAGGCACGGTAGTGGTAATTAAAGATAACAACGCTCATCCTCTTTGCTGGCCGTTGGGTGTCGTAGAAGAGGTTTATCCGGGAAAGGATGGAATAATTCGCACCCTTAAAGTTCGCATTGCTGCTGGTAGCTTCATTCGCCCAGTAGTTAGAGTTTGCCCTCTTCCGCGTCAGTAAATAATAATAAAATATCGCCGGGGCCAATTACGCTATAATTAAATCATATTTTTAATTCACACATTTATAGGATAAAGTTATACTACATAAGCATTAAACATTCATTTACACATTTCCGAACGCAACACGCCCCACCTTATCCTACATCCTTCACCTTCCGCTACCCCCCCCCCCCCCCCCTCTCGCAAAAAAACCATCGACGCGCACGCATTGGAGTTCACGCTAATCGCTCCAAAATTAATAACTAATACTACTAACAATTACTTACTAAGTTCCTAATAGACCTGCTAGATTCCTTAGATGTCGATTCGACATCGAATAGACCCTGTATATGATTGTTAACGAGTAGGCGGTTATTGTTGTACCACTCACACAACAAATCCCAAACGCACGGGCGCGGGCAAACGAACAAAACCATAATTATTAAAATTGTGTGCACCTGAGTTTGCGTCTTCGGAGCCCGCTCCGGCTCCAGTGCCGTTGCGTGAAGTGGAGAGGGCAACCAGGTTGAAGTACGATCGAACTCCTCACGCTCGGTGAGCGCGGCCACGGTATCATCAGTAAACACTTCGACTTGCGTCTGTAAATCGTCGAATTCGGTATATAAGGATTCAAGTTTGTTGAAACGTTCCTCCAAGTCCAATAGCTGAAGCTGTGATAGATGGGCACTGCTTTTAACTATTGTAAAATAATGATTATAAATTGTAAGTTTAGATTTTATTGAAGCACGCTTTTTAATCAAAGTTTTCAGTTCATGTGCCATTTTAGTATTTAAATTAGAATCACTAGTATAAAATAAAGCTACAAATAGGCCGTGCGCAAGCAAAATAAATCATTAGAAGTGTGTCAAGGTCAACGGCTTGAACAGCTGTTTGAATGTAACTATAACGGTCAATATGTGGTACACATATTGATCTTTGCAAAGAAAAATAACTATTAATGAAAATAATGTAAAATGTATAGTTGCTCTAAGAATGCACTATTAAGCACTTTATGTGTCAATATAATTATTAAATTCACTTTTGAAATGAAATAAAAGGTAATAGAAATTTCGGCGTATAAAGAAGGCACAGGAAAAGCTAATTGGAACGAACTCACTCAATTTGTATTTATACTCCCAAGATGACATCAACTTCTTCGACAGCGACACAGGCTGCAGCGGAAACGACTTCTTATTTGCAATCTTCTTGGTCGGGGTAAAACTCCAAAGACGACCGTTAACTTTGACGAAGATACCAGCTAAACTGGTTTCTTTTTTCTGACGGTTTGGATAACCACTGATGATGTGGCGATGAAGGACCACTGTCTAGGCCTTAGCGGGTTAATATAAATGAAACTGTGGACTGTATATGATAGGCTTTAATGCCGTTAACAATCTTCAATTCGAATCTTGTGAAAATTTACAATAAAGTGTCCCTGTCTATCGCGCGTTGCGTCGAAAAGCCGAGTGACGCGTTGGGTGGGTGAGACGGGCGGTGCGCGCGCGGCTGTTACTCCGCACCACACTGCCCCGCACTCCACCCCCCGGGTCGCCTACGGGTCGATGACCTCGGCGTTGCGCCGATAGTCTACGCATTCATTTATATTGTCTGTATATAATTCTTTGCAAAAATCTCGGCACATAACTTATCGGTTATTAAATATTCAGATTAATTATTTCTTAAAAAAAAGACAACCAAGACATTGCGGCCTCAGAACAGATAAAAGTTACGCTATAGAAAGAGAGGCAACTTCTAGGTAAATATAACTGTAGGTAATTAGCGCTCTGCCACCTGAATTGTGACTGAACAGAAGTAACTAATCAATAGAGTAAGAAATCAATAGAGCTCAACATTTTAAATATCTAGGTGTGCAAATGGATAGCAGGCATGGTTGGGATAGACGTATAGACAAAGTGACGTCTAGGATAAGGAGGTTAATGCCTATGTTCAAATTACTAAGAAACTCTGCAAAATCAAATAAGCTAAAACTAGTGTATCTGACCCTCTGCTAATCCATAATACAATATTGTATCACGGTATGGGGAGGGGCAGGTAAAACGCTCTTCTCGGGGATTTCCTTCCTAGGGTATACCAGAGTCCCTTGCAATAGACTCAATAATGACGGAACACCGTGTGGTTTTAGTCGCTTCGATTCCGACATACCACTTCACTGGCAGCCTCAGTGAAGTGATGACCCGAGGGGGTTTCCACACGATAAAAAAAAAAGAAAAAAAAGGTAAACCGCTCTTCCTTGGTTTGGAGAGGGCACAAAGACCTGTATTAAGTTATGAAGCTATACTCCGAGAATAAAATTCTAACGGTGACACAGCTCTTTATGTGCTCAGATCCGTTATAAGAAAGCATAGCACAGTCCCCCCATTCGATTCCAATAAGTAAGTAAAAGTTCTGTTTGCCATAGAAAACCTTATAGGACTTCTTTTGCTAGACGTTATTTTGAAGCCTTAAGTTAAAAACTTTATAACTCCTTATACAAACAGTTCAATATTGTAGGACTTAACAAATATGAAGTCAAAAATATAGGAGCCAGCTGGCTTCAACATTTGGACTATGTAAAGACCGAAGTGTTGATAACTTACATCACATAGGAGATACTACGTCTACGCTCACGCACACGCACGCACTCTCACAGTACCCAAATAGGACAATATTATTACGGATTTTACACAAATTTTTATGGTCTAGAATAGTTTTGCTCCAATTAGGTTTTATATTTTTTTACTGACTTGCTGATTCTTGTCCTGTTTCAGGTCACACTTATCATGTGGTAGAATTAAAGAGCTTGTTCATAGAACTTATTTGTCTAACAAGGAAGGTGTTGTGTGAACGATTATTTATGCCTATAAACACTAGTAACCAACACTAGTAAACTAACACTAGTAACAATAGTAAAAGTTTTTTAATTGAGAAGAACAGAACTCAATATGACAGAGACAGGTTGAATTGAAATTATTTACAAAACAAATTTTACAATTCACAATAAGATGGAATAGACACGTAAGTTTTATATGGACCTGATCTGCTCGAGCTATTGCTTACACCCCCATCTATCCGTATAATTAATATACCTTTCCTTTTATTGGCTTTGCTTCTTTCATACCTATCCTTTTCAATACACTCATTACTTTTCCATTTGATTCCCATAGTTCCGGGTAGACGGCAATAGGCTTGCACTGTATTACGTGAGTGGGAGATAATTACGTGGACGTTCACTACAAATACGCCTTCGCCTACCCTTCGGGGATGCAGGCGTGGGTGTATGTAATGTATGTAATTCATTGCGGGATCCAAGACAGTTTAGCTTTATTGTGACCCACCGAGTCACATACTCGGCCACTGCTGTCGGTCTTGGCGTATAAAAGTCACAACAGTAGGAAGTGGAATTAGTCCTAACACTTTTGCATAACCTATTCCTAACACCAACCATATAAATTCATATCTAAGCAAGAAACTACTGCAATATCAGAATAGTGTCATATGCTTATAATAAGTAGACCTTATTCCTACGTCTCACGTTCTGTCTAGTCTCTCTTAATATGTCCTGGATCCATATTTACAAGGATATTTTTTTGGCCAGGCAGGTCATAATCAATCTCAAGGACTGAAACCTAGGTACCGACTTATTAGGAATGCAGTTAGAAAATAAAAATTCAGTCAGAGTAACAATTTAATCTTCTTATAGACCCAATTTAATCTTAGGGTATATCTCCACTCTTGCCTCCACCCGTTAATTTATCCATTACGTCTGAAACTACTGGAAGTTTTCCAAGAGTGCCTGTAACAATATTTTCACCCGGTGAACTTCCGCATATGAATTGGCAGTTCATCACCAAGAGGATTGCAGCAATCTGTTAAAAATGAAACTAGCTTTGGTGATTTATAACTATGTTTGACGTTTATGTAGGATGGATAAAATACTAATTAAGTAGGTGTAAATGTAAAATCCTACATTTATAACCAGATTTGGGCATAGACCTACTGCTCAGTGGGTAAGCAACTTTATTTTTTTCATGCACTTTTAAATCTTACTATTTTGAGTCACTTAGAACTTATGTTTAACCTACACTCGTACATATAATTTTATACCTATAAATATTGTGATACAACTCAAAATTTAGAAAATAGTTGTCTCCGAGTTTCTTTCCGGCTTCTTCTCATCCAATCCCACATTTTAGAATCAGTGCTCATTTTACTTGTGTTTTAATCGACTTATAAAAGGAGCAAATTAACATTCTCCCTTATTGATTATTATTTCATATGTTATGTGATATCTTCGATATATTTTCAGGGTAGTTTCTTAAAATTTTAAAGGAAAGTAAGAAAAAAACTAAGTATAAGTAATTTCTAATCATGTAGCTAATGATATAACCTGCCGAACGTGTATGTGTCAGATCGTTCTTTGATATGGTTGAAGTGGACGATGGCTGGCACGTGCGTCATGCTCGTGAACGAGTGCCGTTGGTTGTGGCTGGTCATCTCCGAATTGGTATTACTTACATATAGTAGTAGTTTGTGCGACTGTTTATAGTTTAGAACAATGCGTTACATTGTCTTCACATTTAATTTGCCCTTATAAGCAATGTAAAAAAAGAGTTGTAAAAAACATGTTGAAAAGGAGCGTCCTTGGAATTTTTTGCCTGTTCTTCTCCACAAGATCTACTTATTGGAGCAGGCAACTAGCTTCACGACTGACTTAGTCTGACTGACTACTACTCCTGACAATTAAAAAATACCTATAATGGGTTTAATTAAAATAAATGATTTTGATTTGATTTGAGTTGTCGTAGCATTGATTCAACTCAATGGAGTTGGTATTTTTTTATTATTATTCATATTGTATTGAAGTATTTCCTACCGCGGGAATACTCCTAAATGAATAAAAATATTTTATTTGACCTCGCAGGTCAAAGCGACATTTAAGTCAATCAAACAAAAAAGTCAAAGTCAAAGAGAGGTCCAGATGACTTAATAAAAGCTGTTCCCGGATCCTATCCCGAATCCTATATTATATATCGGATACCTATATGTCCTATATATCGGAAAATAGAATATTTGAGGTGCAGTATGGCAAACCGTGTGGTTTTAGGCGGTTCGATTAGGACACACAGCCCCACCAAAAACCCCGGTGGGGTGACGGCCCGAGAGGGTTTCCACACGCACAAAAAAAGACCAAGGAGTGGGTTCACGTCGGTAATGCAATGGGTGGGGTTCGAACCCACGACCACTTGTCAATAAAATGTAATGTAAACAGTTTGCTAATAAGTACATATGTAGAAAGTAAATATATAAGACATACGTTACTAGTAGACTTTAAAAAATATTGATGTGTGGACACAGAGAAAACGACACGTATTTTAAGAAACCCTATTAGTTTGTAAAAGTGAGAGTCATCAAAGAAAATTCGGAGAACATTGAGGTAACAATCCGCAATATTGAGAAACCATCTTACAAGGAAGACACATTCAGAACATTATTCGACCGATGACATAAAAAAACATAAAAATAAATGTTTATTTCAATATTTAGAAATAAGTTGTATTACAAAACTCTTACCAAGATAAAGTAGTTGAAAGACGCCATGATAATTATCGCTGTGAATACAAGATACAATAATAATGTTCAGTGCATACGGGGGCTTATATACTCTCATAACATGTGCGTGTATTTGTTGACATATTAAAGGACGATCTACTGTTGAACATGTGTATTTGAGTAATATAATGACACAGCTGCATCAAACGACATTTCATAATAGCTTTTTTCCTTTTTATTTATATCATGAACAAATGACAAATATTACATACTTTGGTACAGTTAGTAACATGTTTCATAAAAATTAAGAAAAACTAATATAATACTTGTTCATAAATGATAAGCGAAATTCGGGGACATAACAATGGTCAAATAAAGATTCCAAAGCGTCTAGAAAAGTTATGATTAAGATTTTATTTTTATGTTATAAGGGGCAAACGAGCAGACAGGTCACCTGATGGTAAGGGGAAGAGAGAGTGATTGAGGGAGAGAGGGAAGGATTAGGGCCTCCGGTAACCTCACTCACTCGGTGAAAAACAATTCAATCACCGCTTAATTCAGGGAGTATTGCGCGTTTCGTTCGGCCAGGTGGCCGAAGAGACACGTGCCAAGGTTTAGCACCGGCCCTGGAACATAAATCATCACTTTATCGGCCGTTGAACTAAATTATAATAGAATGTACGTGTTTAGTTTCGTAAGGTTTGCCAAAATATTTTACTTAATTATTAGTTTAAAAGCATTCGACTGTACTCAAGTAAACAAATAATTACATGCAACAATTGCATGGTGACAAAAATGAATTATGACCTCATTTTGCAGCTGTGTGATTGTATAGGTTATAGAAAAATAAGGTGACCGTTATAACCTACACCTACTTATAATAAAACTGTAACACACCCAATTCTGTACGTTAAAAATATTTTAAAATGTTTTTGGGGGCACTCTGTAATCGATACTAAAGCCCGAAGTATATATTTTTTTTCATTTTGTCTGTTTGTCTGTCTGTATCTTGGGCCGCGCATCACGCTGAAACTACTAGAAGGAGGTACTTTAATCTTCTTTCTTCTATATCTATATGTATACAAATCTGTAAACGTGGAGTTTATTTGTTTGGTTACTTCACGAAAAATATACAAAATAGTCATGGAAACGTGTTATGCACAAGTATTGTGTGTAATTCGGTGTTTTTATTTAGTATTTGTTTTAACGCACGATAATTGATTATTAGCTTAGATCACACGACACACAAACATTTAAACAACGGACACAAAGAACACCCAGACTTGGTACTAAGTCAAATCCCCTTCTCTGAGTTGTGTAAAAAAATCGACTGTGTCAAATTTAAGAAGTTATATTTTTAAATAGCAAACATTGTTGTAGCAGAAAAAACAAAAATGTTTGTTTTAAATTTATTTTATAATGTTGTAAGGTCTTTTAAATAAACTTCTGGATTATCTACTGAACTTGGCACCCACTTAGATCTATATTCTTTTATCAAACTTGGCTCTCATTTTCACATGTACGTTTTTGATGGGATCCATATTACAATATATATATATCGAGGTATTAGAAAATGTCAAAAAAAAATTATTGCAAGCACTTCATTATAGATGTTGCCACGGCTATCAGGCATAATAATAATTCTACTCCTGAATGTTTAAATAGTCCGGTCAAAATAGACATTCACCCTTGCATAAATTTCCAAGAAACTGTAAATTTACATGAACGTTAGGGATACCATTATTATGAAGTTGTGAAAAGTCCCCATCGAACCCACATGTGCAAAATTTTAACGATAAAACGATAAGTTTTATGATAAAAATAGCTTAAACTAAGTTGTTGAACATTCATTAGACGATAAGAGGCTCCATCTTGGAAGTATATTCTTGCATAGCATTATCCATAACAAGTATGACTGTCTGGAGCTATCAAATAGTAAAAAATATCAAATTATGTTACATTGTCCCCAGAACAGTCTTAGCGATTACCACTAATCATGTTCCTAAAATAAACGCTTAAGAACACCTCTAACGACAGCTTGTAGATAATTACAATACCTATTTTAACAGTACGGATATTTTCATGCACTCTGCAATCAAATATAGAAAATGTTTACTAGAATCTTTCAATAATATAACTGCTTCCAAGTCAGGTTCCGAATATCCATTTTACATGTTATTTTTAATTTAGATATATATCGTATTTTCCCATTGTTTAATTGTACAAATATACCTAATAAATAATAATTAATTTGTTTATAACGAATTATTTGAATCTCTTCTTTATCTTTATATCACGTAGCATGCACCATCACGCGAGTCAATGCGACTTAATAGCGATAATATTTATCTTTTTAATATTATCGCGATTAAGTCCCGAGTTACACAATCTAATATGTATCAACGTTGCGAAAGTTTAAAAACAATTATGGATTTCATTTCTTGGACATGGGGGTGATTTGAGCCATTTTCCACGCAGATGGAAAAATATTGGTGGAAACAGAATAATTAAGGATATGGCAAATCACAAGTAGGATCTCATCTAGGATCGGAAGTACCATTTTACGACTGCTGTTGTCGCTTCCTACTTCCTTAGAAGCTGTTGATACTATGCTCTTATTTACATCACAAGCAGGAAAATGACTGAAAACGAATGGAAAACAGTCGAGAGTCGGAAGAGAAAAAAGATAATTTGCGTAGTAGTTCCTCCAAAATTGAAAGCAGAAAATATATGAAATCAAGGAATCGACATTAACATCTTTTGAAGGAGATTTTAAAGCATGTTTGTCGTATAAACACAAGGTTATTTGTGAAATAGTAATTTTTTTCATCAACACATCACCGGTTGAAAAGCGCACTCCAGTTGATGTTGTCTGCATCTCTGCGAAGGTCCACAAGATTTAAGTCACAAAAATTACGGTGTAAATGTAATTTAGGTTTGGGTTTAAGAGTTGATAGAAGAGAAGTTGCAGAAGAAGAGTTTAAGACATGATAAAAAAATTAATCTTCAGAACACTGCCCATATTTAGCGACATTGTCTGCTGAGGAAGTAAGGATGAGATCAAGGTGGGAGGAATTACGGTTTGGCATATTGTGTGTAGGATTAAGTGAAAGAATAGAATGATTATTAGATTCCACAACAGATCGAAGGGAAGCAGAACGAGAATAAGTTTAAAGTAAACAGGTGTTTAATATTAATCTCTGACTATGGTATGACTGTACGAAGAGGTTAAGTTTTCCAAGAGTACTTCAAGTGAAGAAAAATAGTTTCGACCACTCCCCAGCATTTGCAGGTGGTGGTTGAGATGACATACTTATTGTGGAGAAAGGAATTTGAGATTAAATTTCCATGGCAACACCACCGCCTCGTCTACAAACATGATCGTTTTATATCAGTTAAAAGCCTAGTAATGAGTACGATATGGTATAGCGTACAAAGGCCAATAGAAAGATATAATAAAGAAAATAAGTTTATTTCATAAAACAAGGCATACAATTTATTTTACAAACAATACAGAATACTTATGACACTTGTACTAATATTATGTCAAAATAGACATTCACCCTTGCATAAATTCCCAAGAAACTGGAAATTTACATGAACGTTAGGGATACCATTATTATGAAATTGTGAAAAGTCCCCATCGAACCCAACATCATCAAAGTTTCAAAGCCAAACGATAAGTTTTATAATAAAAATAGCTTAAACTAAGTTGTTGAACATGCAATTATCTACAAAAATTAGACTTACACTGCTCAAGATTCACCAGTGCTGAGCAAAAGCGATTCTAAAATTTACTAAAGTTCTATTCTCCTTAATATGCACACGTTTAGTAGCGTCGCCGTTTTGTGTGTATGTTACGCGATGGCGGATGATAATTAAGCGAAACTGTCACTAAGATGTAGAGTTTGGTTAGGAGGAATTAAGTTTAAAGGAATTATTTAAATCGGTTCACAAACGGCGAAGATATGGCCATTTCCTCGTGGCCAAACCAGTTAGGCCACGAGGAAATGGCCATATCTTCGCCGTTTGTGAACCGATTTAAATAATTCCTTTTTACTTGAATCGATTGTACTCAAGGTTAGTTTCATTTAAATTTGAAGGAAATATTCCACCTCTAAACTTGAGAATTAAGGGCTGAACGTTGCAGTTTATTACAATTTAACATGATTTTAGCGCATTAAAGTAAGTGAGACTTTTTTATAAAAGTTAATTTATTAACATCTGTACCTTTTTGAATAGCTAATTAACTAAGAAAGTTAGTTAAATACATTTTTTTAGAAACTGATTGTTTATTTTCTTAAAACGTGGTTTTTTCGTGAAAAAACAGTTGATATTTAACCTCAACTAAAAACATTGCTGTGTTTTTTAACTGTTTTTGCTTCTGAATGAGTTTCTAATCGTTTGTGTACTTGAAAAGTGCAATATAATGAACAAAATCCCGTATATTTCACTACATGGTACATTTTGATTTGAAAGCTTGTTTAATTAAAATTCTTTAATTTAGAATACCTCATAAATAACCAAGTTCAGGATATAGTATCCCCCGGGACTAAATTAGCTCCAAATGTGCTTTGCACCGAGCACATGGTACATAATTGCACGTAATTAGATAAGTCACATTTATAGATTAACTTTAGAGATTAAATAAAACAATTATACACACGCATCACATTAGTATATAAGTCTGATATGTATCTAAAATAAATCAGACTAAATATCATCTCGAGTCTCATTACACTCCTTGCCAAACACTTTCAAATTGGTCACACCGACGTGATGGCAAACTGCCCGATGAACGGCAAACTGCTTGACTAAACAACTCTCGCTCTACGATTGACTCCGACAAGAAAACAAACAACATGACTCAGACACCTTGCAAATCAAGCAGCAGTCAACAAGAAACATTGGAAGTAGCAGCTGGCACCACCATTTTATCCCGCATTCCGGAGTTTTGGAGGGACCAACCTAGATCATGGTTTACGCAAAAAGCCATATTAGCACCACAGAAGCATGATGACGATTACAAGTACTATACGGTTGTGGCGAAGCTATCAAAGGAAGAAATACTACAGGTTAGTGACCTCATTACTTCTCCGCCATCCACAGAAAAGTATAAGACCATCAAGGAACGCCTAATCGATTGCTATGAGGAATCAGAACAGCATCAATTTAAAAAAAAATGTCGGAAGTGGACCTCGGCGATCAAAAGCCATCACAACTCCTACGCAAGATGCTAGTTCTGGGTAAAGGAAAAATCGGTGACAAAACTATCAAATTTCTGTGGTTGAGGCTTTTACCATCATCAGTTACTACAGTTATAGCTGTCACAGAGGACATGGATATCAACAAGATGAGCCAGTTAGCAAAAATACAATTGGAACTAAACGCAATTCAGCGCGATCGCAGAGACTATCGACGCAGCACTCAAAGTTATTATAATCGTCAACATTCCCCATCGAGGTCAAGATCAAGAGCAAGCAGCAGCAGGAAACTAATTAAAGCCCAAACTACAGCGGATTTCTGCGCTATTCACCCGTTCAACCGCCTCACTATTACCGACCGAAAAAGTGGTAGTGGTGATTTTTGATTGACACACAAGCAAACATTTCAGTTATGGGCAAACCACAGAGACATTCATTTATACACAATGAACAATAAAAATCAAGACATATGGTGAAAAAACATTTACTTTAAACTAGGGACTACGGATATATTTTACATGGAACTTCGTCGTCGCCGATATGACGCAACCAATTATTGGAGCGGATTTTTAGAGCATTATAAGTTATTAGTTGACATAGCTGGTCGGAAACTTATAGACAGGGTAACTGAGCTGACGACGCCTGCAACCCTGATCAAATTGACGCAGCCAATGATTCGTACTATTGACATTGGATCGAATCCACGCATTACTCAACTATAGACTGATTATTAGACAGGCCTGTTGATCTAGTGGTTAGTGACCCTGACCGCTATGCTTATAGGTCGTGGGTTCGATTCCCACCTTAGTCTGGGTGTTCTTTATGTCCGTTGTTTCTATGTCTGTAAAGTCCCCCGCGACATAGGAGTAATTCCTATGTCGCGGGGGATGTTAATGCGGGAGTTGTCTTTAAAAAAAAAAAAGTAAAGAAAAATACAAGGAGATTACGAAACCTTGTCGTTAAATATGACTTTCTCAAGAGCGAAATAGATTTCTTGGGTTATTAGATAACGAACCAAGGAATAGGCTTAACTAAGGAAAAATATAAAGCTATTATGGAATTTCCTAAGCCAAAGATGATTAAGTTTTATAGAATTAACCTTCCGTGCGCCGCTGACTATTAAAATATTCTAAACGACTATCTGCACGACTCTAAAAATAACGATAATTCTCCCGATCCTTGGTCAACAGAGGCTGAAAAACCTTTGATGAATGCAAGGAAAACATTATGAACGCAGTATGTCAATACTAGTGTAATGTAATAGTGCAATATTCAACACATAAGCGGACGCACATAAGTGATATGCCATCACCGATTAATTACGTTGATTTAGCAAGATGCCAACTTCCAACACACTAGTATATATCTAAAATAAATCAGACTAAATCCCATCTCGAGTCTCATTACACTCCTTGCTCCTTCCAATCACTGGCAAATGCTTTATTTCAACCCCTTAAAAGGAATGAATCGCATTTCCTGCCACCTTGTATAGGCGGCGCAATCGTGCATATTATGAAGAACACATTTTCAACTATTTAAAGGTGTATCAAGGTAGCAGTGTCAAATCAGCAAAATTCAATTAAAATTGCAACAGAGTTTGTAGCTAATTTGTTGCTAATTAGTTACCTACTAAAACCGCGATTTTGTTGCTCGCGCCGTTTAAAAAAAATCGCAATTACTGCTAGTTTCATATGAAGCTAGCATGAAAAAACGGTAAAACAGTGAATATCAGTCAAACTAATAGGCGAAAATTTGTAGGTAATTTGTTGCTAATTAGTTACTAAAACGGCGATTATGTTGTTGGCGCCGTTTAAAAAAAATCGCAATTACTGCTAGTTTCATATGAAGCTAGCATGAAAAAACGGAAAATCAGTGAATATCAGTCAAACTAATAGGCGAAAATTTGTTGCTAATTTGTTGCTGCAAGTAAGTAGTAACGAAAATGAAAAAACAAAAAAAACTAAGGTGGGGATGTTAAAGCAAACGGAAAAAATACATGCTGTCTTGAATTTCGTTTCCCGAATCTCAACTGGTAATATTTTTTTGTTGCTGCATGCTATAATGAAGAAACACGTCCAAAGAGCCAGCAACAAAATAAAAATATTTTGTAGCTCGCGCCGTTTAAAAAAATCGCAATTACTGTTAGTTTCATATGAAGCTAGCAGGAAATCGTAGGAAAAACGGTAAATCAGTAAATTTTAATCAAACTAATAAACGAAAATTTGTTGCTAAATAATAAATGCTAAATTTAAGTAATTGTCACTAGTGCGTTTTGTTTTGTATAAGCTAACAGGTTTATCACCTTAAAAAAAAATGATTTTCAAACGGCTTAAAATTTTTGTTGAAACACACTCAGACACACTCGAATTGATCAAGTCCCTTTCAAACAAAAAAACTAGATCCAAATCAGTTTAACCATTTCAGAACTATGAAGCCACAGACTGACACACAGATACGTAAATGTACCCCTTTTTCCATCGGGGGCACTATTATGTGTCGGGTGTTAAAAGCCCATATCTAAAAACTTATTTTGCCTATTATCTAGCTCGGTACGAAACAATGCATTACGTATTACTGTAACGTACTACACTTACAGTTCTCGCACTTTCGCTCATTCTACCCGTCCCTTCCACACAAACGACGCTGCCGCGCGCCGCCGCTGTCCGCTGGCCTTTGTCGGCTCGCGGTGGGCAATTTACGCATGTGCACCGAAATTTACCTACTAAGATTTGCAGGTGACATAAGAATTAGAGACGGCAATCACAATAAAACTTGCACGTAATTATCAATAGTTCTGACGTACCTGTTTTTTAATTCAAAGTATTGGATGGATGAAAAACGGAAAGTCTATTAAAATACAGTATAAGAATTCTTTTTTAGCTTAATTCTGATAGATTAATTAACCGTCGATTATAATTTCAATTAATTTTAACTATTCAATTATTCAGTACCATTTCGTTTTTAATTTCTTGTACAAAATCAAAGATAAATAGTTTTTATAATTCTGTACGTGGGTACCCAACTATGTACGCTTATTATTAGTAATCGTTACTACGAAAATGATTTAGTATTAATATTAAATCATGTTTTTAGTAACGAGCTTTTTTTACGGCAGGGTAAAAATTGATTCTCTAATTGTGTTGAAAAATTTTAACTAAAACTTCTAAATTCCATAAGACAAATCAATAACTAAACTTATGAAATAAAAGTTGCGAATGCCGTAACAATTTATCGATCTGTAGAAAAAAGTGACTCAAGGATACGCGGGGCTTAGCGGTAGGTATTTGTTTTGGCGGGATTTATTATTAATTTTAATTTTTGAGACAGTTCCGTGTTGAATTTCATGGGTGCTTGAGTGACATTATATTCGTTCAATCGTTTAGATCATTAAATTCTTGTTGTTATTATTTTATTTTTACGTATTGTGTTTCTTGGTAAGCTTGTGTTGTTTTTATTATTGTTTTGTTTTCATAATGCCTAACGTGTACCTTTACGTTAACATTTATACCTAGTGCTCGTGAATACGACAACATGGCAATGTGAATTGGAAAAGCTCGCGAGAATGCTTCGCGTGCATTACGAATTTGTCGAGAGAGATTTCCGACCGCTCGACGTTTGATAATAGCAGCATGTCGACCCATTGCTCCGGTAGCGACAGATGGTGGCAGCTTGGCTGTTCAGTCCAAGGAGCGCATTTTAGATGTCGTTCGCCGGAATCCTAACCTGGGTACACGAAGTATTGTTAAATTGTTAAGGCGTCGGGATGGAATAAGTGTGTCATACTGGACTACTGGACAGTTCACAAGGTGTTAAAGCGTATCCGAATGAGCCCACACAAAGTGCACAAAGTACAAGCTTTAGTACCCGGCGATCACGATCGCTGGCGAATTTTTTGCCGTTGGTTCTTAGACTAGCAACAACGTGAGCCTGGTTTCATTGAGCACGTCATCTGGACGGACGAGTCGACGTTGACCAGAAACGGGCTGTGGAACCGAAGAAATATACACGTGTATTCCGAGGTGAACCCACAAGTTGTTCAACAAACGGGGCACCAAACCCGATGGTCGGTTAACGTATGGGCAGGAGTGTTTCTTTCACAGCGTCTTGATGGACAGCGATACCTAAGCTTTATAAATGAACTGTTGTATTTTTTTCCGTTTGTTTTAACATCCCAGTATCCCATACAAGTTTTTTTTTTTTTTTTCCTTTTCGTTACTACTTACTTGCAGCAACAAATTTTCGCCTATTAGTTTGACTGATATTCACTAATTTACCGTTTTTTCATGCTATTCATGAAACGAAATTCAAAACAGCATGTATTTTTTTCCGTTTGCTGTAACATTTTCACCTTTGTTTTTTTTTTTCATTTTCGTTACTACTTACTTGCAGCAACAAATTAGCAACAAATTTTCGCTTATTAGTCAAACTATTGACTGATATTCACTGATTTACCGTTTTTCATGCTAGCTTCATTTGTAACTAGCAGTTACATGCGATATTTTTAAAACCGCGCGAGCAACATTTTTATATAGACGCTACGGACTATTAAGCGAACGAGTGCTGTCTTTGTTTCTTTGAGTTTTAAAATTAGAGAAGTTATCTATCTGCAAGTATTTATTGTCTTAGGTTGACAAACAGTGTGATAATCGAGTTAGAACGTTATACAGTGTTATTGAAAGGATTAAAGACTAAAAAATATACAAATAAAAAACTTATACACTAAAGTGAACTATATCTACCATAAACTAAATAAAAGTGAAGTGAATATTTACAATATATACAAAAAACTTGTTCTTGGTGTAAGCTGTGCGTTTAACAACTAAACTTTATCATTTTCCCGCGTAGTATGGCGCTATTACACCCTTAGTTTCACCATAAATTTACAATACAACTATTTTAAGTACAGTGACATCTATTGAATTTTAGAGAGCATTTATTGACTATATATGTATATGTATGATATATGCCTCGACAATGTAAACATTATGGTGGATATTTCTAATTCATACATCTTAACATTATACGATCTACATGCCCCACTCAGGAGAACTCTAATTAAAGATAATGGTGTCCTTGGAAAACTGACACAATCAAGGACATGGTCAGGCTGCGGGACAAACATTACCAGCGTTTTAAATCTAGTATGTCAGATTCCCACCGTGACACATATAAGAACCTTAAATGTATAGTTAAAGCTGCAATTGAGAATGAAAAGAGTGCCTATTTGAAAACTAACATAAACACAAATATTAGAAACCAAAAAAAATTATGGAATAACATAAAATCAGTAATAGACCACAAATGTAACAACAAGCATGAGTTACCCTATTTCTGTAGTAACCCTGAAACTCTTAATAGACACTTCTTAGAGGTTCCCGGAAATGATGTAGTTAAAATATCTGAATTAACCTATTTTGAATTCCATAGATATGGTCCGGGTACCTTTCATCTCCAACCAACTAATGAAGTAGCAGTTCTAAAGATCATACAGGGACTCAGATCAAATGCCCAAATGCCTTAGATATTGACAGTATATCTCTTGACATGCTGGTCATGACTCTTCCATATACTCTCAAAGCTATTACAGGAATCATAAACAAATCGCTGACTTCTTCTACATTCCCAGATCAGTGGAAGACAGCAGTGGTCAGACCCATTCCGAAGAAAGTAAACCCTGGTAGTGTTAATGATCTTCGGCCAATCAGCTTACTGCCCTGTCTATCCAAGATCTTGGAAAAGGTGGTGAGCAGTCAAATGAGGAAGTATCTGGAAGACTCAACAAATATCCTCCCTGAAAGACAATCTGGATTTCGAGTTGGACATAGTACTGCCACAGCCCTAATTGATGTTGTGGATAACATCTTGGAGGCCAGGGATCAGGGGAGAGGGACATTGCTCACATTACTCGATTTTTCCCGTGCATTTGACTCGATAAATATTTCTCTCCTTCTTTCTAAGCTTTCATACTATGGTTGTGATTATGAAACAGTGCGCTGGTTTGACAGCTATTTGAGCAACCGCCTTCAGTTTGTTCAGCTAGACAACAGTGATGGAGGTAAGGCGGTTTCCTCGCTTAGTCCGGTGGCCCGGAATGTCCCGCAGGGATCTATTCTTGGTCCACTTTTATTTATTCTTTACACTGCAGACATAACTGCCACTTTAACTCACTGCAAATTTCATCTATATGCTGACGACCTCCAGTTATACATCTCCTTTCATCCGGAGGACTGTCCTGGGTCTGTAATCAAATTAAATAACGATTAAAACAGAGTCTCTGAGTGGGCAAAGAAAAACTCTTTATTACTAAACCCTAACAAATCCAAGTTTTTAATCATGGGCACAAGAGACATTATACAGAAAATTCAGAGTAGTAACCCGGATGTTAGGATTGATGGAAGTCGAATTGAGCAGGTGCTGGAAGCTGGGAGTGGTTTTTGATGGCCTTCTTCAGTTTGAGACCCAGGTCGTGGAAGTTGTGCGGAACTGTTTCTACAGGCTCAAACTGCTTTATCGGATACGACCATATTATTATTAGTGTGGATATGAGCATAATGCTTTGCGAGTCACTTGTACTAGCCAAGCTAAACTATGGTGACACAGTGTATGGGTCCTGCTTACAAAGCAAAGCTGATGAGGATGAGGCTCATTCAGCGGGTGCAAAACGCATGCGCTCGGTTTTGTTTTGAAGTGCCACCGCGTTCACAAGTTACTCCATTTTTAAACAGGGGCAATATGTTAAAAATGAAGTCACGTAGAAGGCTTCATTTAGCCACTTTGTTGTTTGGAGTTATTCTGACTAGGAGGCCTACATATCTTTACAAAAAACTTGTCTGGTCTAGTGACCATAATATACATAATACCCGGGCATCTACACACCTGGACCTTACGACACCTAGACATCGCACCTTATGACACCTAGACATCGAACTGCCGCTTTTCGAGGGAGTTTCAATTTGACTGCCACTCGGTGCTGGAACGACCTGCCACCACCTCTCCGTGCCCTTAAATCGGTATTCAATTTTAATAAAAAATTTAAACAATATCTCCTCGATATGCAAAAGCAACAAACCTGAACCTACCTTGTGTATGCACTATATTGCAAGGTGGTTGGCCTCCCTTTTCTTCATGCGAGATGTAAGCCTTGTGTGCTTTGAGACAGGGTCTTATTTTGAATTTAAACAGGCAGAATGTATAGTTTCTAATTAAAATTATTTATACCTTTTTGTATTTTGGATTTTTTTTTTGGTTTTTCTTTTATTTGTTTATTTACAATTCTATAAATTTTCAGACAGATGAATTTTATGTATTAACGCTATCTGTTGTCCGTGAGCGTCATTACATCCGGTCTTAGCAGAATATCAGCGCCACCTCTTAACTAAGAAGTGGCCCAATGCTGAGCTAAGAACCATTTTTGTACCCTGTTAGTTTTAAGTCACTATGTTATATATAATCTAAGAATAGTTTTATAATGTAATTTTAGTGTGACATCAAACAAACATTCATAAACTATATTTACATACTGGACCTCGTATGTTACAAGGTATTTTATGTAAAAACTACCGGATTGTTAATGCTCGTAGCATTATACGTTCCGTACTTTCTAAATGCCTAAATTGTTTTAAATTTCAACCAGTTTCTGGTCAGCCTATTATGGATACGTTACCCGCATCTCGCATTCAACATACCGATGATAACGTTTTTAACCATGTTGGATGTGACTTAGCTGGCCCACTCTTTGTTAAAGAAAGTCTTCTTCGAAATGCAAAAGTGCCAAAGGCCTATTTGTGCCTATTCATTTGCTTCTCAACTAAGGCAGTGCACCTTGAAGTGTTATCTGACCTCTCGTGTGACTGTTTCTTAGCCACTTTTGATCGCTTTGTAGCGCGTCGTGGCCTTTGTTCCTGTTTATATTCTGACTGTGGAACAAATTTTATCGCTGCGGCAAGGCATTTAAGGGATGTGAAAACTTTCTTTAATAAAAGTGAAACCCTTTGGTGAATGAATTACTTAATGGTTTGACCACACGTGGAGTAGATTGGCGTACAAATCCTCCTAACGCAGATTCTATGGGTGGCATATGGGAAGCTGGCATCAAGTCAACAAAGTATCACTTGTCCCGAGCTATTGATGACAAATCGCTTATATTTGAAGAGTTGAGCACTCTTTTCTGTAAGATTGAAGCGGTGATGACCTCTCGCCCGCTCTGCTCGCTTTCGGATAATCCGAACGAGTTTCAAGTTTTGACTGGCCACTTTCTTATTGGTCAGAATTTATTAACCGTTCCCGAGTATGATGTTCAAGACGTACCTCCGTTTCTCAGTCTTTTTGGAGACGTTGGTCAGATGATTATCTGCACACACTAAAACAACGAGCAAAATGGTTTTCATCCTCTCCTAATTTGAAGGTCGGAGATCATGTACTTTTAAAATCTTATTTAACGCATCACTTTACTTTACATACATTATTAGAAATCATCACACTGATTTCGGTGGGGGTATGTTCAATCTTTGCTCATTTATTGGTGGGTAAGCATAAATTTATGCGACACCGCCTTTTTCCTGATACCGACGTTAATGTGAATTCGTTGGTCTTACTTGTCTTCTTACGCCGCGCGTGTGTGGTTCGAACTGTTCCATCTCGCTAACATGGTGGCTTGTGAACGTTTCACGAGGACAATTCGCCTTGTACTATCTTCTCAACCGTGTTGAGTGCTATAAACTGTTATTTGGAGCATCAAACACCTTTATAGTGCCGAATAGTGGATTTCTCAACTTACACGCCATGCGTGGTCTACTGAGCTGCCCAGCTTCGCATGCGAAGGTGAATGGTAAAGGTTGGTGTCTTTTTTGCTTATCTGCTATTGTGAGCATTGATTGTTTATACTCCAAACCTACACTTTTTCTATACAAACTAAAATACAATCCACTTACTTTAACTTCTTAAACCCAGCGACATCTATTGATTAAAAACTGCACAAAGTTGAATCAGCCAAATTGAACCCTTGAATATGAGGCCAATGCTGTGTATTTATTATTTTGATAGGAATCTTCGTCGTCAGTTCTCTAGACATTACGTACTCCTTGATTGGTAAGCAGAAACCCTTGTCCCATAGTGATCTCATTTGTAGCTGTACTTTGTAGATCCCACCCCAACAACGTTGCCATTCACTGGTTGTCACTTGAGCTTTAATAGTTGAGCCGCCTTCTCGCTTATAAATGCTGCTTCGGAGCCTTAATTTATTAGCGCCCGTAATACAATAGTGTGTCCATGTTCACTCGTTGTTTCCACTACTGCAGTTGCTAACAGTGTTTGTTTCTGCTTAGCATTGAAATGGGATGCCATCATTGTATTGACCTTAACGTCTTGCTCTTCTTCTACATGTGTCACAACTGGGTGTGAAATAACTGATGAATTTCCAGGTTATGAGATCTCCCTTTCATGCAGAAGAGAATGATGGCGTCTCTTACTTATGCGACAGGACATAGGTACCTTACACTTAAATACCGTATGACCTGATACTAAACAGTTGAAACATAAATGTTTATTTTTGACAAACTCACTTCTTTGAGCTGGTTCCATTTTGCTGATCTCCTTGCAATGACTTAATGTATGGTTATCCTCGCACATAGCACAACTCTTCTCCTTAATTGGTGTGGCAATATGAAATGAACGTTCCTTTACTAATTTACTGTCTTTAGTGTTTTTTACTGTGTTAATTCTAAGGTGCGAAACTTTACCTCCATAAACTTCTAAAGATCATTCCAAGAAGGTAAAATGTCTTCTTCTTTATGAGCGTACTCTTCCCAGTTCTTGTGGGTCTCTGGGTCCATCTTCTGCACCAGAAGATATATAATAATTGGGTCTCAAGACGCCGTACAAACGTTTAAATTGGCTATTGTATTTAAACATTCAGCTGTTGTATCTAACAAACTCTTTAATTGAACAGCGGATTGAGTAGTCATTTTCTTTAGATTAAATAACCTTTTCATAATTGAATTCACAGTTAAACGTTTATTGCCATACCTTTGTTTCAGAATATCCCATGCGTATAAATAATTATCAGCGGTAACCATTACATGCTTCACAAGCGACTCAGCTTCTTGTGTAACACTTAACTTCAAATAGTGAAGTTTTTGTACATCACTCAACGAGCTGTTATTGTGCACCAACGACGTCAACAAGTCTTGAAATGTTTGCCACGAATCATAACTTCCAGAAAATTTTGGTAGGTGAATTTTAGGTAAATGTACAATAGCATATTGCATATCAACAGATCTTGAATCTATATTTGATTTATTAGATAACTGTGTAACCATATATTTCAAGTCTCCCTGTAGAACATTGTATAAATCTTCGTATATATAAAACTCCTCATTTAAAAAGTACGACATTGTTCCTTTCTGTTCTTTAGGCGTAATCTTCACTAATTCCTGATGCGTACTTTTAAATGTATTCCAATAATCATCTATGATATTCAGACGGGCTTCTATGTATCCCTTTGTTAAGCGAGCCTTGGGGCATTTTCTGAGGTTAGTGTGTGCTTTCTGGAATAGACGGGCAATATCTTCTAACACGGAAAGAAGTTGTTGTTGTTCGTTTGTAGGCGTAGGCGTCGTCATTTTAATGTAAAACTATTGAAATAAATTATAATTCTTCGTGAGCGATGCACACAAAAAAAAGGGTTACGCTTATCGCTATTGTGGAATGTTGTCTTTTGTTCTCCCGACTCGTAACCGCAGGTAGTAAATCCCGCTCGATTTCGACCATATGTTGACTCCAATAAGGTTTACTATTGCGTGTTTATAACTGAGAGAAACAAACGCGTGTGTTTCGATTGCAAGTTTATCGGCGACTGTGTTGAGACAAAATTAAATGTGAATCTACAGAATACCAAATAACAATGTATAGCTAAGTATTCAGGTATAATGAGTAGCTACGTTATAAATTAACACAATAACTTTAAGCCATTTAGTAAGTTTATTAATCCTTTGCCTCCATTGTCGATTGTGTAATCATCCGGGGCACTGCGATTACCTGGATCACAGCAATTACCGGGATCACAACCATTAACCGGAGCACAGCTTATGAATTCGCAGTAGATCATCATATTTAAGGCATGCAACTGTCTGTTGAAATAAAAACTATTTTCAGAACACTATAATCATATCAGATCCTCAAATTACAGTGTATGGTAAAACTCGTAATTGCAAGCGGAACTTAATAGTTTTTAAGATGAATATATTTTTGTACCTAAGGAGGTATTAGTAAAAGAAAAGTATATATATAGGCATATATCCCGAATTTATTTAGTATTCAGTGCTGCAGCGGTTTGCTATACTAACTTTTAGACTTTAGCGTTTCATGTTATAATTATGTATTTATACAGGAATTAGCGCGATCACGGAATAGGTATTACATACCTCTGAATTGCCTGACGTTTCGACCAGGTTGCACTGGCTGTGGTCACAGGCTGACTGTCAGTCATCGATCGCGTTAATTCCCGTATACATACATAATAAAATTATATCACGTAACGAAATTTAAAAGTTATGTTTAATTAGTAGCTATTCCGAGGCACTTTGTTCTAACGGTAGTGGGCGACATGTAAAATATACATTTACTATCATATATCTTGTTCTGAGCTAAATGTGTAAGAATTTGCCTTGATTTTTGTTAGAAATCAGTTTATATTGAATACAAAAATGTTAAAATGATTAATATTATTATTAGTTAAATGAATCGATACCCGAAATCGATTGAGGAAAAAAACATTTTAAAATTTCAACTAATAAAACTGCACAATCTACACTGTAATTTGTGTCTAACCGAGAAAATGTGTGAAAACTTAGAAAAGATCACAACAGAAATAACTTAGTGTTGTTAGCAGCCCTAAAACATGTCAAATATGCCAAAACATGGCGTTCTAACTTTCAAAATATTATCTATTGAGAGATCGACAGACGTCAATAGTCTGGTAATTAACTGTCAAGTCAAACGTTAAACTAGCGTGAAAGAGAAAGCGCGTGTGGAAAGTACGAAACCAGTAAGCATTATACACTATTCACAAGTGCCTCAATAATATCTACTTACGACTTATATTTGACTCCAAATGAAAAGATTTTTTGACGCTCGTTGTACAAATATTCCATTATCAAACGGGGTGTTTAATATTAATTAGAAATCCTGTTTGATAAGCTAGGTCTTAAATGCTTATAAAATACTTACCAAGAAAATGTGGTATGTGTTCACCATGGTGTTCATCGGTGTTGTTACTCTGCACAATAATGAATATGATTAGCTCCAGAGCCACCCGACTTTTATATACGGTTCTAGCCGTTGAACAATTCTTTGTTCAATGGAAAGGTGACCTAGTTTTTCTTTTGACTTACGCAATATACAGCTGCAACATAATAAATCCATTAATAAACTATAAATTGTAAGTCAATATGCAATTGTGATACAAACTAATGAATTATATTTATGTACTTTAGTACAATCGCCCGATAAAATAATACAATATTTGTTCGCCACAATGTATGTGTGATAGATACAAAATAATAATGTATTTTAGTACATAATCACTTCAATTATAATTGGCCATCAATCTTTGGACCTCAATCTAGCTTACCATCAAATAATTGTTGATTGCAAAAAAAAGCGTGAGGTGTGCTTGACATTAAATGTTACGAATACACACATCAAAAAAGTATAAGCAACATGTACGGTTTTGAACTTTTGAACGATTTTTACTATTGTAATATATTTATATTTCTTTTATAAATAATAACTAGGCATTATTAGATCCATTAGTATATTTTATATTTATTTATTTATTTATTTTTCACCCACAAAGATCCATACAATACATGATTTCTTTATACAATCTTTTTTTAGAATATTCTTTGGTAGAGACTGGTATCTGCACTAGGATACCCTGTCATACAGATTATCAGGCCCTGCCCCATAATTTTACTTAAATCAATATATTATTAATAGGTGAAAGAATCATTCACGAATTTGCGTGCATTTGCTGAATAAGAGTATGTTTGTGTGTGTATGTGCGTGTGTGAGTGTGTGTGTATGTGTGAGAGTGTGTGTTTGCGTATGTGCGTGCTTATGTGAGGTAATTCTTATCACATGCTATATTTCACTATTTATTCCATCTATGTGATAGGTTGTAGAAGGGTTTCCGTATCAGTGTAGTTTAACCTTTGAAGCCATTCAAACACCGTTTTCTTGCAGTGAAATAGAGTAAGCAAGTACAGTGATAAGGAAGCATTAAGCTTGTTATAAAGGTACGGCCCTAGAAAATAAAAGAATCTGTTTGAGAACATGGAATACGTGGAAATTGTCAGACATACATCATGTTTACGTCGTTTATATTCTAGCAAAGAAGGATTAAAATATAGGAGCGAATGTTGCTTCACGATAGTATGTAGAATAAATAATTGGCGAAAAGTGAGCACCCCGCATGATTGATACAATTCAGTAGTTGGGTGATAGAAAGGAGAAAGAGAGAAAGCTACTTTAAGAACCGCTCTCTGCGCACGCTCAAGTTTAAAAAGATTTGACTTACACGCACCACCCCATGTCAATATACAATAAGTTATTATTGATCTACACAAAGCGAAGTAAACCATTTTAATTAATTTTGTGTCAGCAATATGACAAAGATTTTTAAATATAAATATTAACTTTCGAGTCCTTGTAGTTAATAAATAAATGTGGGTGTCAAAACTGAGTCTGCTATCTATTATTACACCAAGATACTTGATGTGATCTCCCAGTTGAAGTTTTGGACAGGAAGAGTTGCCAGTAGAAGAGCATTTATGAGCTATTATCTAGTTAGATGGTGGACCTGTTGAATTTTTCAGAGTGAAATAAATTCATTTTGTTTTGTCTACGTTCAAACTAAGTAGATTATTAGAAAGCCAATTGTTTATTACATTGAATCCAACCTGAGCATTACCAAATGCATCCCCCCAAGTTTCACCACTAAACAATAATGCAGTATCGTCTGCAAAAGTGACGATTTTAATCTTTGGCAGCTTTAATTCACATAGATCATTTAGATAAACAAGGAATAGGGTTGGTCCCAATACACTACCCTGCGGGACACCGTAAGATATAGGGAACTCATCGCTAACATGATTGTCTATCTTGACACTTTGAGTACGTGTAGTGAGACAGCTAGCGAAGAACTTTTGTTGTGTTCCACGGATACCAATTTTATCCAACTTATCCAATAGCAGCGGGACAGAGACTGTGTCAAATGCTTTTGCTATATCGAGAAAAATGCCAACTATTTTTTTCTTTTGGTCCATGTTAGAAACTATGCAATGGGTTAATTCATGTACTGCATCATTTGTGGATCTACCTGCACGAAAACCGAATTGTTAGCTAGATAAAAGTTTGTTTATTTCTAGAAAATTTAGGAGTTGTTTGTTAACAATTTTTTCTAATATTTTAGACATGGCAGGAAGTATTGAATCAGTGACAAAATCCTTCATTCAATTATTTTTCATTTAATCACAATAATTAACAATATGTGTACCGTAACATACATAGTATGAAATAAAGTTAAAATGAAATTAAACTTTTCATGTTTTACAAAATTAAGTAACGTCATTTTTTTTTAATTATTTGGTAATTGTGTCTACCTGGTCACACTTTGTAGTGACCACCTGGTCCACCTGTTGTGTAAAACTTGTCGGCAACGATTTTTCATTGTATTTAAAAGATTGTTTTTCTGATCCTGCGGCAATCGGTCCCAATGGAATTTTAACAAGTCTTTCAGTTGTTGGGTTGTCGACACTTCGTCCAACTGCAGAACACGTCTGTGGAGCATGCCCCATGCGTGCTTGATGGTATTGAGATCTGGTCTTTTTATTATCTTCACTATTATCTACTCATCACTATAACGAACAAAAACGCTCGTTCCACTAGGATCCCCCAAGCCCAAGTACCCCAGGGGACTGTACAACACTCGCTATTCCACTTCGATCCCTCAGGGGATTGTATGGCACTCACTATTCCACTTCGATCCCCCAGGTTGTAAACAACGATTAACGTAATAAGGTTTTTACAATGTAGGTACTGGCTGGTAAGGCGCTGACATAGACTGACATTGACCGATGACCGATGACATTGATTTCATTATATCTTAAATTTGTTAAAAAAAATTCAAATAATGCAGCGGAGAAGTCAAATATTATTACATGATGGGTACAAAAATACCACTGTAAGAAAGTATACAAGACGAATGAAGCAGTTTTATGGCGTTGCAGTTATTGGAGTACAAAGAAAAAAAGTAAATGACAAATAAATAAAAACAAGAAATGAGCCCTATCTATGGTCGGATAAAAATAGTCTTTGGTAATCTGTGGGCGTCTGCTGCTTTCCTTATACCCGCAGACGTAGACAGAGAAGCATTCTCTGTCTACATCTGCGGGTATAAATCTATTAGAATATTATCAATTGTCAAAAATTTGTTTTATTCGTCTTGGTGCCAAAGCGCTGATTTTCAGCAAAATCTTGGTTTAAGCAGGAGCAATAAAATATTGTCATTATTTTGTGCTCTATGATTCTAATTCTTGATTATCTTTGGTCGTAAGGGACGTCATCTTGAACACTCCTATTTTTTCGTGTGAGCGCGTGTTCCATTATTAATAGTAAGTAAATATTTTGCCGCTGAAACTGCTGCGTTTCTTTTATAGTCCTAACAGATTACGGGCCGAGTCGGTTCTATAACTCTGTTTAGGTGAAGATTGCAAGCAGTTGGTTGGTGGATCGCAGCAGTTTTTTTGGTCGTGTGTACGGGGTAGCGTGGCGTTGGTCTTTCTAGGCGGCAAAATATAGCCAAGTGCGGCGACGGTGTCTGGGACTTTTTCGGTGCAGGGAGCATCGAAATCAGACTGCTACGCTGTACATGAGCGGCGGTGTGCAGATATTAAATTACGAAAATGGAATCGGGCGCAGCTTCGGGTGTTATGAAGTTGGAGGGGCCAAGAAGTTGGAGCGTTTGGAAATTCCATTGCATTCCATTCCATGTGCTATTAAGGGCGCAGGGGTTACTATCGGTATTGGACACCGAGGGCGAGAGGAAAGCAGCAGACGCTGATTGGAGCAAACAGGACGCAAAACCCAGAGCATCATTGTGACAAGGCTCAGTGAAAGTGCCATGGTTCATATCTTGACACATGAGACCGCGGCATCCATGTGGAAAAAGCTACTTTCGGTGTATAAGCAGAAATCAAACACCAGTATTCATTTACTGCAGCAGCAGTTTTATTCTATGAAGTATGAAGATGGGACAGACATGTCACTATTCTTGTCTAAAATGCAAGAAATCAAGAGCCAATTCAAACAGGCTGGTGAAAACATCTCTGATAAATTTCTCATCACCAAGATACTCATGTCTTTGCCTGATAAATATAGCCACTTCATCTCGGCTTGGGAGTCGTTGGATGTGCACAAACAAAACTATAATGATTTGGTGGTCAGACTGCTGACAGAGGAAGAAAGAATGAACGAAAAAAGTAGTAACAATAATAATGCAGCTTTTGTAGTGAAGAAATTAACTAAAAAACAAAGTAAATGTTTCAAGTGTGGACGTCGGAGTAAACAAGATAATAGGAAGAGTTTTCTGTGTCAAAAAGTTGGACATTTTAAAAATCAGTGCCCAAATCGTATGCAAAAAACAAATAACATAAACAATGTCATGTTTGATAGTACTGTTGACTCTGCACACAGTATTCAACAAATAAGCAAGTGGGTTATTGACAGTGGGGCTAGTTAACATATGACTTGTGAACGTAACCTAATTACATAATTTCAAGAAACGTTAGATGAGTTTTTTGTTATTGGGGATGGGCGTCGAATACCAGTGCTATGTATCGGGGATGTGGTATTTAAAAACAATAAACTGTGTAATGTACTGTACGTGCCAAAACTAAACCTATTTTCTGTGATGAGTGCTACAGACAGGAGTTTCACAGTGGACTTAACAAAAGACAATGTTTACATAAAGAAAAACAACAACGTGTGTGCATCTGGGGTTAAAGAAAGGCAATTCTATATTATTGACTTTATTACGTGTAGTGAACAATATGCAGCTGTGACTTTGAGAGAGTGGCATAAGAGGTTATGTCATTAAAATGTAGACCATATAAAGTCAGTCTTAAAATATCACAACCTCAACCGCAACATGCCTGATTAGGCGTACAATAAGATTATACAATCACTTTAAATTAAGATAATCTGTACTTATCGTTATTATTATACATAATTATTAGAATTAAAATAACATTTATAATGTAATTGAAAGTTTTATGTCAACAATCAACATTGCATCAAATTATTAATAAACTGTCCAGTTGCCCAATTGTGTAAAAAAAATTAAAATTAAAATATCTCATGTCCTATGTATAATTACCTGTTTGTATGCCATGTCACCTTTACTCAATAGATTTTTTTTAAATTAGATTAGATAAATTTATTTGTCAAAATACAGTACATTAGGTGTCCATTATACATATTATTTAGCCGTTGTCAAGAACTCTGTGACTGAGTAAAAACATTTCTCGACTAACCATTTCTTTAGGATTATTACAAATTTCTTGTATGGCATCTCTTTTATTTGCTTTGGTATCTTATTATATATATATCCACACATTACGTGGCAGTTGTATTTGTATAATGCAGTTCATGGAATTCTCGGTAAAACTATTCTATTTGAAGCACGAGAGTTTCTCAGATAAATATCTTTGGCACAAGTAAACAGGTTTTTATTAAGTTTTACAAATTTGGCACATTCAAATATAAACATGAAGGGTAAAGTAAGTAAATGTAGCTTTTTAAATAAAGGCTTGCATGAAATCCATGGCGCTACCCCACAGATTGCTCTTACACACTTTTTTTGAACAATGAATACCTTATTTGTGTCAGTACTATTTCCCCAGAGTATAATACCATACTTTAACACTGAAGCTACATAGCCATGGTACGCGCTAAGGACAGTTTTTTGGGTTGACGTTCGCCTGAGCTTACCTAACACGTAAACAAAACGATTGACTTTATTGCATATCTTTTCTACATGAAATTTCCAATTAATGTGTTGGTCTACTACAATACCTAAAAAGGTTGTGTGATCTACTTTCTCTATTTCCGTGCCATTATATGTTATGTTAAGTTTCTCGTGTTTACGTCCGTAAGTGTTAAACTGAATGTTTTTTGTTTTCAGTAGATTAACATGTAAATTATTATCGTCAAGCTATTTTATTATACATTGAATTGCTTTATATTTACTAATGTCGATAATGTGTTTATTAATGTCAGTAGTGTATTTATTAATGTCAGTGGTGAGTTTATTAATGTGAGTGTTGTAACTACCGTTGTCAATCTTAGTTGTATTAATGTCAGAGAGCGTGTGAATGTCCTTAGTTTTAAATGTGACAATTAACGAAATGTCATCTGCAAATAATGTACATGGATAATTAGGTATGTTAGGAAGATCATTAATATAAAATAAAAATAATAAAGGGCCTAGCACACTACCTTGTGGGATGCTTGACTTATTAAACTTGTAATTTGATCGATATGCCTGTAGTTCTTGTCTGCTATTTATGCTGCTAATTTCAACGCATTGTTGTCTATTCTCTAAGAATGTTTTTAACCATGCCAAAGCAGTTCCACGAATGCCATATTTTTCTAGCTTATATAATAGTATTTTATGCGAGACATAATCAAATGCTTTTGTCATGTCGAAGAAGAGAACTGTTGTTGCGTTACCGTCATCAACACTGTCAACAACTTGAGTCATGAGGTTAAAACACGCCAACGTTGGAGATTTGCTTCTTTGAAACCCGTATTGTTCTCTTTTTAGAGGGTTTTTGTTTTCCAAAAATTCAACGATGCGTTTATACATAACAGATTCAAATATCTTGGAGATTATAGGGACAAAAGTAATGGGCCTATAGTTGTTTACTAAATTTATATCTCCTTTTTTATGAAGAGGTTTAACAACTGATAATTTTAACAAGCCTGGAAAACAACCATTAAGAAAAGAGACTTTTATCATGTGGGTTAATACAGGTACTAGTTCATTTGCACATGCTTTAATAATGTAGGTAGCAATACCATCGTGTCCTACCGATTTTGTGTTTTTTAAGGACATCACTATTTTATGAATGTCATAGCAATCGTACGGCTTTAAAAATATACTGTCAATGTAGTTATTAACTTTTATCCCTTGGCTATCTGTATTATTAGCACAGTTAGTAAAAAGTCATAAAAAATATTACCTACATCAGTTGGGTTATTGGTGATTTTACCATTACAGTTTATACAGCTGATGAATTCTTTTTTTGAAATGCCGTTCGATTCTGTCTTTATAAGATCCCATGCTGATTTACAAACATTTCTACTGTTATTAATCCGTTTCTCATTATATTTTTTTAGAGATGTGTCTATACACCGCCTCAATACCTTAGAATATTTTTTATAGGTTATTTTATATATAGGTATTATGTTTGTGACATGTAAGATGCAGTTTTCTTTTTGTTTTACAGCATCGCCGTATGCCTTTGGTTATCCAACCACGACGTTTGTTACGTATTTTAATTTTTATTCTAGGAAAACACAGCTCATAAGATAAAACAATCAGATCATTATAACTTTGATAGGCGGCATTCAGGTTCGAACAGGCATAAACCTCTTGAAAATATAAACTAGCTAGACATTCCTTAAATTTACTAATATTTTCTGTACTATAGTCTCTAACGTACCGAAAGTATTCTGGTACAAAGACGTGTTTGTTTCATATAGGTACGCTAAGAATTTGTGCAGTGTTGTGATCCGATAAATATGAGTGTAGAAGTTCAATTTCTGCTGTTTTAATATTACTTAAAATATGGTCAATACAAGAGTTTTTCCGGGTTGGTTCTTTTATGTGTAGCGTTAAGTTATAATTTTTCACTAAGTCTATGAATTCTAAAGTTATTTTATTATTTATATTCAATGTATTGATGTTTAAATCACCCACAAATATTACTTTTTTTTGACAGATCTAAACACTAGCTTTTGAAGTATTTCATTAAGCTTTTTAAAAAAGAAGTGTACGTTGGAATTAGAAGTCCTGTATAAGCAAAGAATGTTCATATTTTGGTTCGTTACGCTAATCCCACAACATTCAAAGCTGTTATCTGATGCTACCTCACTCGTTTCCTTTAATTGCTTATATTGGAGTCCACGTTTTACAAGCATACAAACCCCATCCCTTTTTTGTCGTTTCTTTCTACAGTACGCACCTGCTAATTCATAACCACTAATGTTAATCAATTTATTATAGTCTATTTCTACAAAAGTTTCCGATAAGCAAATTATGTCTAGTGCCTTATTTTCTTTGCTCAAATAAATTAATTTCCAGAAAATGTCTTTCATAAAAAAGTCCGGCGATGTTTTGATGCAGTATTCTAATAAGTGTGGGTTTATTGCTATTCGTTACGAAAAAAAGTTGTGTCATCGTTTGTATTAAATGAAGGCAAAGGTAAGTCAGTTTGAATTTTATTGATTTATTCTTTGTGGCAACCCTGTGTTCTGTCATGTTCTGGTTGTTGTAGGCGTTACTGTTAAACATCGTGTACGTGTTTTTTGTTGTTATGAACAAAAGAGCCAGACCTAAGTTGTTTGTTCTGATGTAACCTTGTATGTCCTAAGAAAGTATTATTATAGTATATCTGGTCCAAGACTGAATTAATTTGTTTACATAGGTTTTGCCTCGTATGACTATACATAAATCTAATTTCATATTCGACAAAGTGAGCATTATCATTATGAGTACAGATTAGTTTTAACATGTTATTTAGTTTACATTCATTTAAGTAAATGTTTCTATGAAACTTTACAATAATAATGGGACCATTTACCATTTTAATAAATGTACATAAGCCATAACAATATAACACGGTCTTTAATTGTTATGTCATATAGTTTTGAACTTAATAGTATTTCTTCAGTTTTAGCAAAGGATTTTACAAAAGAAATAAACTGATAATGTTCGTAAGGGTTATTCAGTCGTGATTTTCCCAATTGCCTTGCTAAATTTCTACATTGTTGACCTCCGAAGATAAATACTCGTCTCTTCTCCTTTTCGACTGTACCTGTCTTTTGTAGTGCAGTGTTTCTCATGCTGCTATTATCTTGTACTGGTATATTTTCCTTGGGTTGGCCGCTGTTTTTAATATCAGCCGTAAGGGTTGTGTGTTTCTCTGGGAGTAAATTTGGATTTTCAGGTGTAGGTTGTAAACTCAACTCTGGACACGAGTTCTCAAGTGACTTGTTAATGAAACTGTCCATTAAACGGCGCCTGCTGTTCCTAGTCTTTCGCATAGATTTTTGAATCGACGTAACTGGACTGTTACACAACTTTTTCAAACAAATAATCTTGTTGTTTAATTGATTAATATGGTCCTTTAAGCCATTATTTTCTATTATTATATTCTCAAGTTCATTTTGTGTACTTGCGAGATTTATTTAAAGTTATTTATTTCAGTCCTCAAATCTTCTATTACAGGGTGTATTTGTGTTGATAAATTTAGATTCATCAACACAAATATACCATACACATTGGCTTTTAGCCAATATATCCTCTGACATTGTGCTGTGTAAAGAACAATTATTTCCTAAGCTTTCGTAAGATTTAGCTCTTGATATTTTTTTATGTCTCAGGGTGACATTGTTTTCTTGATCTATATCAGTACTCATAGCGCCCTCTATTTATGGTTTGTAAGATTACTTAGGAAGGTGTGGTGCATAGATGATTAGTCAACGGTGTACGACGGTGATAGTGCAGCTGATTAGTTAGACATAGATGTCGCTTTAATTATGTAGACAGATAATAGGACAAGATGATTTTCTAGAAAGTTTTTGTCGATGTTTATGTTTGGTTTTACTTAATTCAATTGTTCACTACATGCAACTTGATAATTCAATCACAAAAAGCGATATGACGAACGTGAGAATCGAACTCCAGCCTCTAGCACCGTTCTGTCATTTGTAAGCCGCAGCACCAGGCGTACTCATACAGTACGTTTTGAATTTGTTGTTCATTACGTAGTTCATAGATTTTTAAACTAGCGATCAGTCGTTATGATGACTCATCGTTAAACAATTTTTTCCATCACTTTTTGCTTGTCATTGCACATATATTTTTAAGCGTTAATAGTACTTTAATGGTGTACATTTAATCACTTTTATATTGTTTAAGTTTAGTTTTAATTACACTGAGTACTTTTATTTACTTAGTTATTAAGAAATATCCACTTTTTTCGGTATTTATTTATTTTTGTTGTCCTTATATTTATTACCGTTTAGTATATTCACTTGCAAACGGGATTTTTACAGACAGGAGCACTTTTTTACACTTCATAATTATATTTGTAGTGAAACTACTGTGGTGGCGTGTTCTGTATGTGTCTCTTTAATACTTTCTTAATACTTGTCTTGTTAGTAAATTGTGTAAGTATTTCGTAGTGCATGACGTAGATCGTGACGTGGGTTCTGACGTATAATGTTTTAAAACGGAAGTTGTGATGTCATACACTGCTTAACATACTACGTATTATAACCTAGATTAATTCCTATATAAGATCTTGGATTCCATCAGAAAATATAGTAATAGTTATTCTACAGTTACAACAAGAAGTGGTTTCATTTTAATTAGAGAGTAATCTCCACGTACTTCATGGAGACCCTGCCAGGGGTCGCCACTACTTTATGGCGACCCTGAGCCAGTCCTGGACAGTGATATAAAACTTTGTGAAAAAACAAGTAAAAAGTGTGAAAATGAAAAAAAAATTAGAAAGTGAAAAAAAAATAGGTTTAAAAAAAAAAAGTGACATGAAAGTGTGAGTGAAATAGTGACATGAAAACACCAAATTAAACCAATAAATAATAGAAAAATTCTAGAAGAGAACTAATAAGCTAAATATGAAAATCAAATACATTAGAACAACATAACCCATCAGTACAGGGTGTTATGGATATATCCATCCGTCTGAGTGTTGCCGTGGCTGTTGTCGTCGTAATAGTTATTGTTATGATAACCCTATATTCCCACGGGATCGGGACTTACGCGGGTAAAACCGCGGAGCGCTGCTAGTATGTTATATATTAAGCCAGTTACTCCATCGCAAATGACGCCAGGCGCCTTTGTGCGAGAACTTGGTATCCAATGTACATTGTGGAAAATAAATAAAATAATAATAATGAAGAATGGAAATAATGAAATATTTATAAAGAAGCTAGCAAATGAAATAAATAAAAATAAGGATTGAACCGGTCCCCAATGAGAATAACCGATAAAGACGAAAAAAGGGTAATTAATGTCAAGACAACAAGCTCCCACTACCGCGCCTCCGTCACAGATCCCAAGAAAAGCTGGCCACTGTCGAGCGCCAGCCTGCCATTCTACCGTATGTAAGAGGAGTTACTGACAAGATTGGCTATATATTGAAGCGAGCTTCAATCAATACATACTACAAGCCGCCAACGAAGATAAGTCAATTTTTACAATCTGTCAAGTGCCAAGTACCTCTACAAGATGCAGGGGTCTATGAAATAGACTGTGGCTGTGAGCTCTCGTACATTGGTCAAACCAAGAGAAGCATTGGCACCCGCGTCAAAGAACACATTGCTGACATAAAACACAAACGCTCGATGAAGTCTTCTGTGTGTGCAACAAGGGACCAACCATTACCTGCGTTTCGATAAACCACAGGTACTTGCGAAAGAACACCGATTCCTACCAAGGCTGCTCCGTGAGGCTATTGAAATTAAAAAAAAACACCCTAATTTTAATAGAGAAGATAGTTGGAACGTACCACCAGCTTGGGATCTGATTATTCACTTACTCAAACCCAAGAAAATACTTCAAGACACTTTGAGCTCATTCTGCGTAAATAGTAACACCAACAGTCAACAAACTTCGGGTACTTTGAGATAACTTTGCACTTCGATACATGAGACGACCACCATCTTAGTCTACCCGTGACCATGGCTGCTGAAAAGCAACTGAAACGTCGGGATCAGTGTAAATAGTAAAATAACACCAAATAAATCGCGATAGAATCCGTTAAAAATAGTTTTATTTCAATGTGTAACATTCGCGTAAACTTTCGACAATATCCAGGGTAATTAATACTAAATGATTTCCATATATATTACCAACAAGTGGACATGCGGGAGAGAAAAAGATGTATTATAATATAAAGAAAAGATATTTTTGGTTGGGTTTAGAAAAAGATATTAAAGAATACGTTAAGAAGTGTGAAAAATGTCAGAGAGACTTTTTTTGTATTTTTTTAAATACAAAGTTGGGAAAAAGTTAGAAGTAAAGTGTAGGAACTAATCACTTCGAAAATCAGACAGCGAATAAAAATTTAATCATTTATCTATAACAATATAGTACCTAATTCAAAAAACGGAGTTCCATCTCTTTTATTCAGAAATACCCTAGTACATTCGCTTAACAGTACATAGAACAAAATAATTATAAAATATTTTAGCATAATTTAAGATCAAATGGCAATTTAATGTATCAGCATATTCAGCATTAATAATAACATGCAACATAAACAAATGTAAGATTATGGAATGTAACTTATTATGTTTCAAATGTAACTACCGAGATTATAAATAGAAATTATGATAAACGATAATGTATAAAAGTATTTAATGAAATATAATCATAGTAAGTAAGAAAAACTAATTCTCAAATTTTATGTAAAAGCCAAAAATTTCATGACGAATTTTTGTCTTTAAAAATTACGGGGATGATGTAGTGCATGACGTAGATCGTGACGTAGATTCTGACGTATAATGTTTTAAAACGGAAGTTCATACATTCATAAAATTCCTATATAAGATCTTGTATTCCATCAGAAAATATAGTGTAGCGGAATATATTCAACGGCCCTCGGCAATCTTCGGAGCCGTTCGGGCGCGCGGGCGCCGCTTCGGTTTGAGCCTACTCCCTCCAGTCAGTGCATTGTTCGCGTCCGCTCGAGGCACACTCACGCTCGCCCGCTAAACGCCCGCTAATAACGTTTCCGCGTAATTGTAGAAAATCCTTCAATTTCCGTGCTATTTTCTCCTCTGTGCTTTTGTATACTCTTTTCTACTTGCTTCTAACTGTAAACTATTTTTTATAACTTGGTGCGTGTGAACTTTCTACCCTTCCGTGTAATTGTAATTTTTCAAATTTAAACGTTGACTTTCTAAGTGCTTTTTGTTTATTTCAACTCCTCTTACATAGTACACGCTTACATAACTGGTGACCACCGACAATGGGAGGAGAACAAGAAGCACCGATTTCCCTGGAAACATCTCGTGTGGGTGTACGTCCACCCCCATTCTGGCCAGATGACCCCGAGATGTGGTTTGCTCAGATGGAGTGCCAATTCGCTATAGCCAACGTAACCGTGGATTCAACAAAGTTCCAGTACGTCGTTTGTGCGTTAGAACCTCGCTATGCAATGGAGGTAAAAGATGTTATAACTAAGCCGCCGGTAACAGACAAGTACGGAAAATTAAAAGCGGAGCTTATCAAGCGCTTATCGGCATCACGAGAACATAAAGTTCAACAACTGCTGAGGTATGAGGAATTGGGCGATAGAAAGCCGTCGCAATTTTTACGGCACCTTCAAAACCTGGCCTTCCCATCTATGCCGGATGAATTTTTGAAAACTTTGTGGTCGAGTCGCCTGCCTAACAATTTACAAACAGTGTTGGCGTCCCAACCCGAGCTTACGTTGGATAAATTGGCGGAGTTAGCTGATACAGTACATGAGATCGCGCCCGCCGGACCTCACCAGGTGGCAAGCACCTCCGCATCGGGTCATTCTTCATTAGTACAGGAGATGGCTACTCAAATTAGCGAGCTCAGTAAACAGGTAGCATTACTAACCACTCGTTTGGACTCACAGCATCAGGTACGTAGCCGTTCACACCGTGCTACCGTGCGACTGGTCACACAAAGATTTGTGTGGCCAGGGATTCGCAAAGACTGTAGAGAGTGGTCTAGGTGCTGTCTTCATTGTCAGCGAAGCAAAATCACCCGTCACACTAATGCTCCCCTTTCCTCTTTCCCTATTACCTCGTCGAGATTTGCCCATATCCATCTCGACATTGTAGGACCGCTAACCCCGTCTGCTGATTTCAGGTACTGTCTCACCATAGTTGACAGGTTCACACGATGGTGTGAGGCAGTCCCAATGAAAAACATCACTGCTGACACCTGCGCGGCCGCCTTAGTATCCGGGTGGATATCGAGGTTCGGCTGCCCTACGCAGATTACAACCGATCGGGGGCGACAGTTCGAGTCTCGCCTATTCAAGGCCATAGCAGCACTTGTTGGCGCGCACCACTACCGCATCACTGCATACCATCCTTCAGCCAACGGGATAGTAGAACGCATGCACAGACAAATGAAATGTGCGATCATGTGCCACAATACTACACAATGGACGGAAATCTTACCGTTAGTTTTACTGGGCATGCGCACCGCTTGGAAAGAAGACGTGCAAGCATCGTCGGCTGAGTTAGTTTATGGTGAGCCATTGCGCCTGCCGAGCCAATTTCTCTCACCCTCCGATGACCACACACTCGAAGACATCACCAGCTTCGCTACCCGTCTCGCGCGACATATGGCCAATCTTGCACCGAAACCTACATCTTGGCATAGAAAAGGACCCTTCTTCGTACCAAAGGAGTTACAAGATACAATCGTATAGAAAGGTCCAGCAAAGTCAACGCCGACTGTGCGAAAGGGAAAATCAACTGTGATCCTTTGTGTAGGTAAGTTTCCCATCATGGGAGTCATTGTTTTACACTGTACACGCCTACAAGTGACACAACCATGAACTGTACGACGGGCCAGATGTCGACCATTGATCGGCCATACAGCATCTCTGACACAGGCTAGTAATAGTTGGGGTCCAGCGTGCATGTTATGTAGATGCTGGTACTTAAAGTAAATCTTGGTTAAATGATGAGAAGAATGCAAGAGAATAGGATGTTTTTTATTGTAATCGTAGTCGGAAGCATCTATTCGGCCACCAACTCTGATAACCTTGTTATTATCTAAAAACGGAGTTAAGGATAATATACTACATTTAGAACTAAGGGCCATTACTTAACATTAAATCATACTCATGAGCGAATGACTGTCGCTGAGATATTTTACATAAAGTGATGAACGATGACTTTAATTCGTTCGCCGTTAGTATACCAATTATCTTATGTTTTGGAGAGCGTGCGTTATGTATGAAACTTTTGATATAGGCAAATATTCGTCTTAATTTAGTAAAACTAGAACAGTTGCTTATAAATTGTTCTATTGATCTGTCCATGCAATTGTCACTGACTAAAATAGAATTGGTTTTTAATTCAGGAATCTCTAAATCATCCAAGGACTTATGTAAACTAGGCCAAGATGATTCATGCTGCTTAAGAAAATGTGGGCCAGACCACCATAAATCGATTGCTTCAAACTGATTAGGGTTCACTCCCCTTGATATCAAATCTGCTGGATTATGTTCAGTAGGGACATAGCGCCATGATGAGCACTCGGTAAGTTCTGTAATTTTAGAAACCCTATTGGCTACAAAGGTTTTTAATTTTTTATTGCTTTGAAGCCAACTAAGTACAACACTAGAGTCACACCAGTGGAGTGAAAGATTTACCTTGTATCGAAATGAATCTACAACTGACCTATATAATTCGGCTGCCAATAAGGCAGCACACAATTCAAGGCGTGGTATAGTGGTGGCCCTAATAGGAGCTACCTTGGATTTCGCACATAGTAGTGTTACTGTGGCTTCACCAGTTACATTAGTGGAGCGCATATAAATACAGGCTCCATAGGCTAGTTGTGAAGCATCACTAAAAGTGTGAATTTCTTGACTGATTGGAGAGTCGCATAGTACTAACCTAGGGATTTGTAAGTTTGATAAGTAGTGTAAATTACTCGTGAAATTAATATATGATTTTTGTATCTTCTCATTGACTGGCTCGTCCCAATCTGTTTTATTGAGCCAAAGAGACTGCAGTAGTAATTTAGGTTGAATAATGCATGGACTTAAAAGTCCCAGAGGGTCAAAAATTTTAAAAGATGTGGATAATATGTTTCGTTTTGTAATAGCTTGATTTATTTGAGGAATTTTAATTGAAATATTAAGAGTATCTCCTTTTCTGGAGTCCAGCCTAAACCAAGGGTGCTTGTAGAGTCGCTAAAACATAAATTATTGTCTTGTATGGCTGAATTTACATAGGTTAAAACCACTACATTGCAAAGTCGTAGATAGCGTTTTCTCTATGTAGAGCATGTGGGACTCTATGTCTGACCCTGTAATGATGTCATCAACATAAAAATCGTTTTTAATTATTGTACCAATGTAATCATCGGTGCACTCATCCCCCAGTTGCCACAGACACCTCGTGCTTAAATAAGCTGAACTTGCGAGACCGTAAGTCACAGTATTTAACTGTAAGGTTTGGATTGGCTTCGACTCATCTTCTCTCCATAGTATTAGTAACAAATTGCGGTCGCGCTCGTCTACTTCAACTCATCGGTACATTTTCTCATAATCTCTGGTCAGAATGTATTTGTATTGACGGGCGCGAATTAAAATGGAGAAAAGAGAGTCTTGTATTTGTGGGCCTATCATCAATATGTCATTAAGGGAAAATCCGGAGGATGTATGTGCCGACCCATCGAAAACTACACGCGTTTTAGTGGTGTCACTACTAGGCTTAAAAACAGCGTGATGACATAGGTAGTATGAGGGATATGGTTTATAGGTTGTACATGTTCGTAAATGGCCTAATTCGGCATACTCCCGAATAAAATTACTATAAGCCGTTTTTAGCTCGGGATTCTTTCTAAAGCGCTTTTCTAACGTAAGAAATCGTTTTTTTGCCATGAGATATGAATCACCTAGACAATCAGGTGTCTCAATAAGGGGTAATCTAACACAAAATCTACCTGACTGTAAACGGTAAGTATTTGTTTTGTAGTGATTTTCACAGGCCCTTTCCATGTCAGTTTGTATTGGCCTTTCGGGAACCTGTTCTAGTTCCCAAAATATCTTTAGTTGTCTATGAATATCCTGTTTAGTGTCAATATCGGTACTAATAATTGAGGTATTACATGTAAATGTTTTGTTGACGGAGCTATAAAGCTAGTAATTACAGACCCCGCAATCAGCCAACCTAATTTCGAGTGTTGTAATTTAGGCAAATTTGGCCCTAATGAACGCTGACCACAACTCAATAGGTCCCAGAATAAGTCAGCACCTATTGAGATGTCTATAGTGGAAGATTCGTAGAACTTAGGATCAGCGAGTTTTATATCCTTAAGTATGTTGTGAAGTAAGGTGTGTATGGAAACATTTGGCATATTCGTAATTTGCTTTAGTACACAGAAAGATCTAGTTACTGTATATCTACAATTTAATGACTGTAGTTGAACAATACAGCTTTGATTTATTTTTTCTGCTAGATAGTTACCAACACCTTTTATGTTGATATATTTCATGTGGCACGGTTTGAGTGAGAGTTTATCCATTAGTGACTGACTAATAAAGGAGGCTTGACTTCCACAGTCTAGGAGTGCCCGAACCTTCATATAATTATTTGTGCAAGGATTTATTAATTTTACAATAGCAGTGGATAAGAATGTTTGAGTGCTCCAGACCTCGTGGGCAATAGAGTTATTGACTGAAATGTTAGTGCCCGTAGTTGTATCGCTACTCTTAACATTAGATAAGTGTAGAAGTGTGTTTACGTTTGCATTCCCGGCAAGGACATTGACCTAACCGTAGGCAGTTGAGACATAGATGCAGTTCAGACGCTTCAGCCCTTCGCTCATGAATACTCTTACCTATAAATGTAGGACAATCGTAAATCCTGTGATCTTGCTAGAAGTTTGGGAAGTGGAGGATGAAGTCTTTATAACATGACTAGAGTTGCGATTGGTGGAGTGCGATTGCATTGCCACTGATTTAGTCTTTTCACCCTTGTTCGGAAATATTTTATCTAACACATTAGCACGATCAGTCAGGAATTTATTGAATTGTTTTAAAGAAGGATAAATATCTTGAAGGTCATTACGATATTCCTTCCACTTAACAGTAGTGCGCCTATCGAGCTTTGAAGAAATTAGGTGAATTACTAGTGTGTCCCAGTGTTCAACGGGTTCACCCAAACTAGACAACGCTCTTAAATTTTTTGTGACGTGATCAACTAGAGACCTTAACGAATGGTTAGACTCACGAATAATACTTATATTGCATAGAGAATCAAGGTGATGATCTATTAGTGCACGCTTGTTATCGTAGCGCTCGCATAAAAGCTTCCAAGCGATTTCGTAATTGCTTTCGGATTTTCCTAAATTAGATATAATTTGAGATGCCTCACCTTCTAAATAACTTTCTAGATAATGAAATTTGTGAATATTTTCAATACGTTCATTGTTATGAATGAATGATAGAAAGGTATCACGGAACTCAAGCCAGCGGACAATGTCCGTGAGGATTATTTTCGTGGGTTACGCGTGGATACGTGAAGGAATAAAATGATAACTGGTTCGCCTTATCTTATGCTCCTGACTGCGGAGCGCCGAGTCACCGGCGCCTGGTCTGCAGCTCGAGGCTTGGAGAACCCGCTGTAGCGCTGAGACAAAATATGAAAATAATCATATGTTTGATTAGAAGGGTACTTTGTATAATCTCTGTTTAAATTTTCTAATTTAAGTTGATTAGAATACTTTGTTAAAACCAATACTTGTAGCTTAATGATATGCAATTGTTTACTAGGTACAGGTTAGGCTATAAAGAGGTCTGTTAGACATTAGGTAAGATGAGGGTAAAGGTCAAAGGGTCAAAAGGAGGGCACTTAACTGAAAGACGTGACGAATCTAGGAGCTGCTGCTGTTGCTTTCGAGCATTTGTTACTGCTTGTAGTGCCGAAATTCTTGTCTGTCTGCCAGATGACCTTCGCATTTACTGGAAGCGACTTGCAAAATGGTTTTGTTGAATGTGGACGCTGGATCTTGACGAATCTAAGGCTGGGTGCGGCGCGTCTTTGCTGACCGACCTGGCTAGCTTAGTCGTAGTTCCTTGTTCCTTTGTTGGTAATCTTGAAAATCTTGTTTAGTGAATCTTCATACAGTTATAAAAATTCGATTGTCCTGTCACGGTCGCCAATTAATGTCTCGTAGTGGACATTTGGAAGTTTGAAAAATGTAAACCTCAGTTTCTTTTTGTAGAAACAACGTTTTTATTGCGTAAAAAAAATACAGTACAACATTTTATATGCCTTACTTCAACCGCTAGTATAATTGTGTGAAAAAAAAAAATGGGGTAAGTAAGAATCACAATTTTATAAAGACTGTTTTAAGCACTATAAACGGTGTGCGTTTTGTTGGCATCGAAGTTCCATGCGCTTAGACAAACAGACTATTAACTAATTGATTGCAACTACTACTTAGGTTGCAAATCGCACGGCTGGTCGAATTTCACGGCCATATCGGGTGACATATCGGCGCGTGGTAATTTCTGCTGATGCACGAGTATTCGATGTGAGTGCCGGTGCGGGTGACGTCATTCTTGTGGGTGACGTACGGTGTGTTTTGTTTGTTTCTTCTGAACTGTTAAGGATGAATGCAGGCTTTAGGCGATCCACGGATACGACGGCGTTCCTGTCCGTGAGTTGTCATTTTCCTTCTCGTTTCAGAGCTCTGAAAGGACCTTCGTATGGAGCAGTCAGTGATCTTTTTATTGTGTCTCTTCTGAGAAAAACGTAATCGCATGTTTGTAGCGCTTTGTGTACAAAACATTTCCGAGTCGAGTTTTGCTTTCTCTGTTTCCGTACGTAAGGCTCGCATGAAATTTGATAATTGCGTGACGTAATCGGCATCGTTGACCGATGTTTTCCTATTGTCAGTGAAAAAGTTAGTTAGTAATCGTAACGACGAACCGTATGTCATTTGCGCGGCACTTACTCCGGTTTCTTCGCGGACTGTTGTACGAAGTCCGAGCATTAATACAGTTACCCAGTTGGCGCTGTTGCACATGGCTATGAGGGCTGCTTTCAGGCATCTGTGCCATCTTTCTATTTGCCCGTTAGCTTGCTCGTGTGGATCTTGTTGATTTCTAATCGCCGTGTCAACTGGTGGAAAAGATCCCACTCGAATTGGCGTCCGGAGTGTCATGACTCGACGAGGCTTTGTTTAGTGCGTATGTGAGCGGCTTGTGGTCGGTGAGTATAGTCAATTCTCTTCCTTCAACCATATGTCGGAAGTGTTTGATCGACATGTATATAGCCAACAGTTCCGCTGCGTCTTGCTGAGAGCTTTAGAGAAGAAACCAAGTGGTTGCCATTTGCCATCGACTTTCTGTTGGACAACTGAACCAGCGCAGACGTCTGAACAATCAGTCACGAGCGAGAGAGGTGACATCATGGAGGGATGAAAGAGTGTAACGGCGCTTCGGATGCTTTCTTTACACTTTTCAAAAGCTTCTTTTCCCTTCACTGTCCATGGTACTGGCCTCTTATCATTTTTCTTCGCGTCCTGCAGATAGTTGTTCAATTCCGTTTGGTATTCAGCTGCACGGGGTAGGCTGGAGCGATAGAAGTTGACTATGCCCAGGAATCGTCTCAACTGTTGAATCGTCTTAGGCATGGGGTAGTTGGTAATGACGTCGACCTTTTCTTTCAGCGGGCGAATACCATCTTTGTCGATGTGGTATCCTAGGAATTCTAGCTCACTCTTGCCAAACTCACATTTGTTTATGTTCAGCGTTAGTTCATACTGCTGTAACCTTTTCAGGACTTCTTCTAGATCTTGTTTATGGTTCGTTTCCTCAGAACTAATAAGGATATCGTCAACGGGTGCGCATTGTCTTACATAACTTTTCAACTCCTATCATCGGAGGTCCGAAAATGTTTCTCATACCATTTAAAATTATAATGAATTCATAAAAAAAATTAGAACTAAATATTAAAAAACTTAATCATTTAAATTCATAATATCACAAATACACTTAGTTTTTACTAATATTTGTTTTAATATATTTGCTTATACTAATGATCGAAACTCATAATCATTCGAATAAATAACTATAATATTCATAAATGTGTTTTATTCTAATATTTGTTTTTATAAATTTCTTAATCATAAGTGTTTTCATCCATATTATAATGTCTATATTCATACATTTGTTTTATACTAATATATTCATTTTTATATATTTTTTAATCATAAGTGTAAATGAAACGGGATGGGTAACAGTCATTCTTTAAAAATAGTGTAAATTAATTAATGCTGGCAAGATACGCGAAACACAATCAGCATAATTTATAGAAATCAAAGAAGATTTATACTCCCAAGTTGGATAAATAAACGTAATTGAGGTTCTATATGAATGAAACTATAAATATCAGCTTCGATTGGTATTTATTATGAATTGATAAATTATTAATCACACTTACAGAATATACATATGAAAATATGTGTACCTATAAAATACCCGTATATATTCTTTAAGAATATAATAAGAAAATGTTAATAAACAAAATTTTTTCGGTCCAATGAATCTAAATTAAGTTAATATTAGAGGATAACGCTTTCAAAAAGTCACATTCATTACTGTATTTAGATTTTTTCTTCAATACGTTTTCTATTCGAATAGATTTATTGGTATACTTTCTTTCCTTTCTGGCAGGCGGATTTCCATTCAGGTGTTTTTCAATGTCGGCTGATTGATGTTTAATTTCAAGCACTTTCTTTTTTGATAAAAAATAGAAACCGGCGTGGTGCTGTCCAATGAAATTTTGAAAGCGATTATGCTTCGATTTTTTATTTTTTTTTGTTATGGTATAGGGGGCAAACGAGCAAACGGGTCACCTGATGGTAAATGACTACCGCCGCCCATACGCACCTGCAACTCGAGAGTCACAAGTGCGTTGCCGCCCTTTAAGGTGGGAGTATGAGAAGAGGGGGAGGGGGGAAGAGGGGGAAGAGGGGGGAGAGGGGAAGGACGGGAATAAGGGAAAGGGAAGGGTTAGGGCCTCCGGTGTCCCGCATTCATCCATGGCTTGCAATAGTATATAATAATAATAATAATAATTTATTGTCTTTACAGTGCTACACTTTTACATATATTTGTGATAGGAGTCTCCTTTTAAGCAAGAGATGCCTGTATTAGGAGACCCCGCTCTTCCGCAACATGTTTTGAACAGAACAATATGTATAGACTCAATTATTACTACTAAAAAATATAAAATTAGAACAGAAATTAAAAAATAATAATAATAATAATAAAAATTGTAAGAATTAGTAAGATGCAGACTTACAATTGTAATTTACATGCTTTTTGTGTGTGTGTGTCTGTGTCTGTGTGTGTGTCTGTGTGTGTGGTGTGTGTCTGCGTGTGTGTCTGTGTGTGTGTCTGTCTGTGTGTGTGTCTGTGTGTGTCTGTGTGTGTGTGTGTGTGTCTGTGTGTGTGTGTGTATGTGTGTGTGTGTGTGTGTGTGTGTGTGTGTCTGTGTATGTATGTGTGTGTATGTGTGCGTGCGTGCGTGCGTGCGTGCGTGCGTGCGTGCGTGCGTGCGTGCGTGAGTGCATGCGTGCGTGTGTGTGTGTGTGTGTGTGAAAATGTTATTATGAACGAATTTTGTATTATTTGGTGCAGCAATACCTCTGTCTCCTCATATGTGAAAGGTTTTATCCATTTTATTAACATTCTTTTTGCATCATTAAAGTGCTTAGGGTAGATATAGAGCTCTTTATTTATTTTATTATAGAACTGAACAGATCGCTTGCCATACTGACTACTAGCAAATTTAGTTTTAGTGTTATGGATCGGGGCTATTAAATCTTTACGCCTCCTAGTCAGAATATTCGCATTATATGGTATTGATTTATGTACTTTTAATACTGTTTGGATTTTATAGAGCTTTCTTACAGAGAGCAAACCACTATTTTGATATAAGCTGGTCGTAGGGAATTTCATCTTTTTCAAATGCATTATTTTTATCAAGACACGTTGCGCACGTTCTATCTCTAGGAATTTGGTCTTTCCTGCACCACCCCAAATGGGAATACAATATGTCAATATAGATTGTAGCAGAGAAACGTATATCTCATTGAGAATATTTCTATTGTGATCTTTATCTGTAGTCGAACTTTTTGGTACCACATGTCTAAGGGATTTAAAAATCCAGCTTAGTTTTCCAACCCTATCAGTGACTTGCTCTATGTGAGGGTACCAGGATAATCTTTGGTCAACCACTACACCAAGATATTTTGCTTGCTTGACTTTGTTTATAAATGGACAGTCGCAATTTCTATTGTTAATGTCATAACATGTATGTAATTTGATGTCAAAACTGTCACTTGGAAGTGTGCGATTACTTTTACTGAAATGAACAACATTGGTTTTACTCGTGTTTAGCGTAAGTAAGTTGTTATTTAACCATTCTGCTATGCGAACCATCCCAATTTCCGTACTACATTTAACATCACACCAAGTTTTGCCATAGAAAACAACAGCTGTGTCATCGGCGTAAGAGAAAATTTTCGCGTTATTGATTTTTATGTTACATAAGTCGTTTAAAGTATATTATGATCTAAAGTATCGAACGCTTTTTTGTAATCAATGAAAAGTGCTATCAGCTGTTTTCCAGAGTCTAAAGATTCATTTACATAGTCCGCGAAGCTCACTAGGGCAGAAACAGTGTTCCTTCCTTTTTTAAAACCATGTTGTGCATCGGAGAGTATGCTAAATGATTCTAAAAAATTGCTGATTTGTCCTACAGCAATTTTTTCGACTATTTTGTCTATTATTGATAATATTGCCATTGGTCTATAATTTATTCTAGATGGCTACCGGATTTGTAAATTGGGCGGATTACAGCATTTTTAAGTTGGTCGGGATATACACTGTTCTTTAAACACATATTTATAAAAGTAGCTAATAGAGGACTTATTCGTAGGTCGTGTGACGGGTGTATACAATTGCGTCCGTCACCGGCGCGGGCGCCGATTGCGCATTGGGGGTACCCTCCAAGGCAATTTCACAGGGTGTATATCGATTTTTTGGGGCCTATTAACGGTCATACATTTCTTGTAGTAGTGGATGCATATACTAAGTGGCTTGAGGTTTATAATATGAAATGTAGGACATCAATTTCAGCAACAATTAGTAGGTTGTACGAGTTCATGGCAAGGTTTTTTATTCCGCATACTCTGGGACATCGTTTACGTCACAGGAGTTTGAGGCTTTTTGTGGAGTGAACGGAATTTCTCACGTGACATCACCGACATACCATGCGGCAAGCAACGGTCAGGCGGAAAGCTTTGTTAAGATAGTTAAAAAAGGTATTAAAACATGCTTGCTTAGTGGAAACGGGGCTCGGGATTTAAATAACTGACTTTTGAAATATTTGTTTCATTACAGAAATTCTGTTCACACAACAACAGGGGTTTCTCCGGCTGAGCTAGTTTATGGTAAGAAACTCAGGAAGCGACTTGACCTAATTAAACCCGAACCGCCATCATCCACGGCTCTTGCTAATGTGGTTAAACATAAACAGTGTTTGCAAAATAAGGCGCATAAACTAAACACTCAAAGTTTTACCACTGGCTGTATTATACAGGCCGTAATTCCAAATACACTTGGTGCAAAGGGACAATCATTTGATTTATTATTTGATTACAGACTCAGTGACTTCCATTACTGTAAGGAAACATAAAAATCATTTTCTTGTATAAAGGTGACGATTGCTATGAGTTTAAAGATGTGAATATAGACCTAGAGGAGCTAAGCGGTAGCCCATCTTCAGAGACAGAGTCAACCATAGAACCTCCAGGCACTGATGACAGAAGCGAGGATATGTCTGTTGCTGGAGGTAGTTCCGAGCTGGCAAAAGCACTTTATGTGCCAGGTTCACCCGTGGCTGTTGCACAGCCTGCAACACCTGACAATTCGGGGGAGGAAGAGGAGTTTCAGGAGGTCTTACATAGCCCTCCCAGCACTAGGCTCACTGATGATTTGCCACCTCAACAACAGACAAATGAGCCTATGCCAACGCCACGGTCTAACCGCAATCGGCCTAAAATCAATTACAAATTGTTCTTTTAAAATAATGTGTCTACGCGCCACCATGACAGCGAATAAACGTCAGTGCGTTACTATCTAGCAGTGGTTTCACTTGTCTGTTCCCGTATCTAACACATCCTTAAATCAATAAAAACCTATACGAACATAATTTTAGCTGGCGATTTCAATATCGATATTAAAACTGGCAACCTCAATACCCGACAATCCAACGAATACCTAACCTTAGCCGCTACTCACTGTCTTTTACCCGCACATTTATATCCTACTAGGTTGGACAATTGCCATGACCACGTTTTGCTCAAAACTAACAATAAAGCCACAACCATAGTAGTAGAAACGTGTATAACAGACCATTACGCCGTAATACTATGCTTGAATCTTAAAAAAGTCTATTATAAACCCAACAGTGTTACAAAATCTGTGAATTACGCAGAAATAAAAAATGCTATTGAAAACGCAGACTTTAAGAAGGTATTTATCATCTACGGACGCAAATCAAGCGTGTAATACTTTCATTGACGTTCTTTCACTAATAATAAAACTAAATACCAAAGTCTTAAATGTTTCCTATAAATGTCGTATTTTAAAGCCTTGGATTACGGAGGGTCTGTTACGCTGTATACGTAACCGCGATCTCATGCACAGTAAACTCCGTAAGTGTCATGACAATATAGTTCTTGAAACTACATATGTCCGGTATCGTAATTTTTGCAATAACTTGCTACATAAGCTCAAGATGGCGTATGAGCAATCTGAATTTTTAAAAGCGAAAAGCAATCCCAAGGCTACTTGGGAAATTATTCGTAGAATTACAAACACGCAACATGACAAAAAAATGCATCGGAGCTGCTAAAGGTTGGAAACAGCCCTGAGCCATCGATAAATTCCGTGAATTCATTCCTTGCTGAGATCGGAGAAGAGCTGGCTAGTAGAATAATATCTTCGCACCCCACAGACAATCAACAAGTAGTATTAGAATACAACTCACCACCCGCTACCTCGTTAGTCATATTAAATGTGTGAACTTCTCGCTTCTGCACCGCTGACCCGAGTCGTCGTAGCACCAACGAGCTACAACGGCGGGCGCCTGCATCTCTCTCCCTTCCACACAAGCGACTGAACGGGACAACAGCTGCGTGCTAGTCGCTACGCTGCTACATAACGCGTAGCGCAGTGGACAAGTTCGACAAGTAAGCCTGTCTGTAAATACTAATAACATAAATAAACATGACGCAACGTTCTCCATCACTCCATAAAATACTATCTGCATCGGACACAAATATTAAGTCTAAGTCTAGTGAGGGCGAAGATATTAGCCACCTTCATATCACAACGAGAGATAAACGTCGTCGGGTCTCTGATGAGAGCTATGATGAACTTACAGCGTTCAAAATGGAGATAAAAGAAATGTTGCTAAGCTTTCAAGACACCCAAAATAAAAGATTTGACTTATTGAACAGGCACCTTGAAGAAGTAAAATCACAGAACTCCTCCATTTTTATTACTAATCAGGAAATAGAACACTCTCTTGATGATGTGTCTCATCAACTAAAGTCGATGCAATCCAAGATCGACGGATTAGAGGACCAGCGAAAGAACCTAATGAGCCATATTACAAATTTAGATGAAAAGTGCGAATTTCTAGAAAAGTCGCTAAAAAAACCAGTATCGAACTGAGATATATTCCTCGAGTACAAAAAGAAAACAAAGACATTCTCTTCAACTACATAACTGAGCTTTCTAAATGTTTAAACATTATTCTTCACCCAGGCGACTTACGTGACGTTTACCGTGTGCCTAACAAGAAAGATCCTTTAAACACCACTGTAATTGCAGAATTCTCGAATACTCAGTTAAAGTCAAAATTCTTGAGCACCGCTAGACACTACAATAAAACCAAGGAACTGAAGATCCTTAACCTGGGAATTGAAAATAACACTTCGGCCCTCTTTATATCTGAATCACTCACTGCTAAATCCAGACGGTTACACTTTCTCGCAAGAGATATTGCAAAAACAGACAATTTTAAATATTGCTGGACATCGAACGGCAATGTGTATTTAAAAAAGCAGGATGGCTCAGAATACATACAGCTCAAGAATGAGGCTCAACTTATGAATTTGCGGAAGACGGAATGACTATGTTTAAAATTACTTACCATAATACTGTACTTTAATTTTTACTCCAAAATGATTATAGTTCTTCTGAATGCATCTAAACTTAAATGTAACATAAACATACGTAGCTACCAGACATTAACACCTACACAATTACATATACAAAAACACAAGTCACTACATATGGGAACAAACACTCTTTCTACATTCATTCGCACTCACAACACTATACTTACCCGCATTAAAAATATAGCCGCTTGGATACCCACTTACTTAATATCAATTAATATACTTAATTTTCTATTGTGTGATCACAAATATTTCACACAATGCTGTAAAAGGTACACAAATCAATTGCTTACAATTTTTATTTTTAATCTCTCTCTGTTTACAAATATTTACTTTTATTTTATAATACCGACATACCGAGTAATGATGCACTTTAAATATTTAATCTATCACTCTATTCGATAATAATAAACTTTTAGATGACATTGATAGTATGAAACTAACGAACTCTATAGAGTTGGATAATCCTGATATTTGTAAACAACACCTTGGTGATACTTCGAAACAATTTACAATTTTCTCGCAAAACATACGAAGTATAAATAAAAACTTTAACTTCTTAATTGTACTTTTGCATCGTCTACAGTTTCAACCGGATGTTATTGTGCTAACTGAATGTTGGCTGGATGAATCATTTAATGGACTACACTTAGATAGTTATAAATGTTCTTACTCAACTAAATATTTAAATAAATGTGACGGAATAGTGATTTTTACTAAAGCGGATTTGCAAATATACGTATCGGAACCGGACATTAAAGATGCAAACTGTTTACGATTAGATATTGCTACTCATACTATATTAGTGATCTATAGATCACCATCTTTTCAAAACGTAAACAATTTTCTAATTTCTTTAGAAAATATTATTAAGAAATGTAAAAGCCAGCACTGCGTCTTGGTAGGTGACATAAACCTTGATATTAAGGAGAACTTCACTGATACCCGAGCAGAAGAATACCTAAGCTTAATGGCTCATTATGGTTATGTACCGGGCCATAATATACCAATACGAGGACAAAATTGCTTAGACCATTGTCTAATCAAATCCTCTCAATCGTCTACAACTATTGTTTGTCATTCCGATGTTACAGATCATAGTAGCGTACTATGTAGCCTTGGTTCAAATCTCTACAAAGAAAAACCTAAAAAAAACTTTCATTAAAACCAACTACGAAAGCTTACATGAGGACTTAAAGAATTTTGACTGGTCGGAACTTTATGATATAACCGATGTTACGGAGGCGACACAATATTTTATCTCCAAAGTGAATAACCTTATTGAGAAAAATAAATCTACTCAACACTTTCGCAGTTCCAACATTATTGTCAAAAAATGGATTACGCCAGGTCTTTTAAAATCAATTAGAATTCGTGACAAATTACACGTTGATGCTAAAAAAAATCCCAACAATCTTGAATTACAAAATAAATATAAGACCTACAGAAACATTTGTGTTAACTTACTACACGAACAAAAAAAAAATGAACGCTATATCCTGGAGGCAAATAAAAATAACTTAAAAAAGACATGGAGTTCTCTTAAAAATATCTGTAATCTAAATAAATGTGAAAATAAAAATGATCAATTATTAAAATTAAAAGCCGATGCCATTGAATCTCTAAATTCAATAAACAATTATTTCAGTACAGTTGGTGAGCGTTTGGCTGAGACAATTTTAGATGGATTGAAACTAACGGAAACTGAATTAGGCAATAATACAAGCCGTACCTATAATTCAAATCGATCACCCCATTCACTGTTCTTCCAACCAACAGATGAAATTGAAGTTATCAAACTCATAGGTACGCTAAAATCCAGTCAAGCTACAGGACACGATAACATCAGTAATGACATGCTAAAACTTAATAAACGTGTAATTGCGATGCCTCTAACTTATATATGCAATCTTAGTTTGTCATCGGGAATAGCACCGAATAATCTCAAAATTGCAGAGGTTATACCTTTTTTCAAGGCAGGTGATCCACTGGAACCTTCTAACTACAGACCAATTTCACTACTAAGTACGGTATCTAAAGTGATTGAAAAGGTCGTTAATGTGAGACTCCTTAAATATCTAGAGGTTAATAGCCTTCTAGCTCCCAACCAATATGGATTTCGCTCTGCCCGGTCCACGGAAGACGCCGTCACGGGCCTCGTTGATTTTGTCACTGCTAAAATTAACGACGGCCAAAAATGTGTTGGCGTTTTCCTGGACCTGGCGAAAGTATTTGATACGGTCTCGCGACCGATACTACTAAAAAAACTAGAACTGTTGGGAATTAGAGGTCTAGCGTTGCAATGGTTTCAATCTTACCTAAGCGAACGGAAACAGCGAGTGCGAATAGGAGAACACACAAGCGGTTATACAGATATTACTTACGGCGTGCCTCAAGGCAGCATTTTGGGTCCCACTCTCTTTCTGACCTACATCAACGATCTGTGTTCACTTAAACTGCCACAAGCTGATATTTTTACTTTTGCAGATGATACTGCTATAATTTTCCATGCTAAGACATGGGCAGAGGTTGTTGATGTGGCTCAGGAGGGCCTTAGAGATGCTGCCAGCTGGTTGAAAAACAATCTACTGACTCTCAACGCAAGCAAAACAAAACTCATAGCCTTAAGTATAACCAAAAGGTCTGCTCCTAATCAAGCTCTAAACGTTAAACTGCACACATGTGAGTCTGCCAAGCATCCAACTTCATTGCAATGCGAATGTCCGACTATTGAACAAGTCTCGTGCATAAAATACTTGGGCATAATGATTGACGAACACCTCTCGTGGAAATCACATATTGATGCAGCTACGAAACGTGTAAGGAAGCTGGCACACATATTTAAAAAAATTAGGTCTGTAGCAGAGCCGCGACTTATTCGAACTGTATATTTCTGTCTCTGTCAATCCATTTTGAGTTACTGTGTAATTGCTTGGGGGGCTTCGAAAAAAACATATCTTCTTAAGCTCGAACGCGCTCAGCGAGCTATTTTAAAAATAGCGTTTAAAAAACCCTGGCGTTATTCTACTAATGCTCTGTACTCAGAATGTAATCTCTTTCGCGTGAGACAGCTTTAAATTATCTCGATACTCCTCCGATTTCATAAACTCGCGAAGACCATAACGCGAACCTCTCACAGAACTCTCAAGTGGGACATACCGAGAGCTCGCTCTGCTTTTGCTCGTCAATCCTCTACTTTTATGGGACCCCTTCTGTACAATAAATTGTTTAAAGCTGACAAAACTATAATATACCAGACATCATTGCGCCTTAAAACTACCATCCAGAAATGGCTACAACCCAAAGACTATGCCCATACCGAGAACCTCTTAAACATTGGTATTTAATATCATGCTCACAAGAACTTACATGTAGGACGAACACACACACACACACACACACACACACACACACACACACACACCCACACACACACACACACACACACGCGCGCACACACACACGCACACACACGCACATATAAACACGCACTATCTTCTATTATTATAATTTTTCCTTTTTTTTATATTATTATGAAACTTACGGAAGGGACTGGACCCCACGACACAAGGTACCCTAGTGTGGGGGCCAGAGATACAATTGTCTAAGTCTAACTGATGTAATAAATGTAATAAATGTAAATGTATTGTACTAATGTTTGAACAAATAAAGATTATTATTATTATATTATTATTATAAATGTTGATAAAGCTGAAATAGAACGCATAATAATAAATCTACGGGATAATTGTGCTGTTGGCTGGGATACAATTTCTGCCAGAATACTCAAAGCTTCATGTGTCACTCTAGTGCCACTAATCACCTATATCTGCAATCTGTCAGTAGCTACTGGCGTTTTCCCCTCTGCTTTAAAAAAGCAGTTGTATACAAGAGTGGTAACAGAGACAGTATGTACAATTACAGGAGAATTTCAGTACTATCCACTCTTTCAAAAATTTTGAAAAGAGTCCTAAATAATATTTTAGTAAACTTTTTACAACATCATAATATTATTGCGAATAACCACGCTCTAATTAGTTCATCTAATTCTATAGTTAAAAACATTGATAATAAACGCAAATGTATTGGGATATTTCTAGATTTATCGAAGGTGTTTGATACGGTCTCTGTACCCACTCTTACATCAAAACTGGAAAAAGGATTAGTGAGGGGAGTAGCTTTAGACATTTTCAGGGACTACTTAACGGGTGGTACACAGTGTGTAAAAATAGGTGCATATACTAGAAAGGAAGTATCGCTATCTCACGGCGTACCGCAGGGTAGTATTTTGGGGCCTACTCTCTTCCAGATATATGTGAACCATCTCTATCAGTTAAAGCTACCAAACTGTCAGGTAATAGCATATGTTGATGACACGGCGCTCATAATATCCGGTAGAGATTGCCGTAGAGATTGCTGAGAGTAAATATTTCGCTGAGCGTGGGTTGAAGGTGGTTATGGAGTGGCTAAACGGAAACCGTCTCACAACCAACCTGGAAAAAACTAAATACAATAACATTTTCAAATTTAACATCACACAGCCCCATCGTTGTAATTTTTTCCCTATTCAGAAAATCGTTCATGCACAATTCTCTCTAGAACTACAGAAATTAAATATCTAGGTGTTTTAATCCATCAACGACTAACTTGGCACGCACACTTAAGGTCACTTACTTCTGGAATCAGAAAGTTAATCTATATTTTCAAAAAAAGGCGCAATTTACAAGTAAAAACACGTTAAAATTTATTTATTTTGCACTATGTCAATCACTTTTATCATACTGTATTGTAGCGTGGGGAGGAGCATCCAAAACTGTGTTTCTGGAACTCGAAAGAGCCCAGAGGGCAGTTTTAAAGGTGATGCCCTCAAAACCATTTAGATACCCAACTACGGATCTTAACAATGAGTGCCAAGTTCTCACAGTAAGGCAACTTTTTGTACTTCTTAAAATATTAAAAACATAAATCTTTACCGTATACACCTGAACTACTAAAAGGTAAACGCCAAACCCGTGCCATACACACGCACACATAAAAATATTAAAAAACCATTACTGTAAGACACCACAAAATCATAAATAAGTAAATAACTATGTATCCCGTAAACTTAAATAAACATTTGTAATATTACAACTGATACTCTGTACCTAGAAACACTGACACCCAAAATATAGGTTATTACCTAGTTTGGGTGGCAGCGGTTTTCATTATTTGTGCAGTTGTTTACCAGTCTACCTAGTTAAGGAATTCTTTGTACAATTCGACGATTATAAAAAAAAATATATATTTAAAAAATAAAAAAAATTGTGTCCCACCGGTATCGGGTAAAAGGAACAAGGTACCGGTGGTTAGGGTTCCAGAGACAGAAACCTCCTCACTATGCGTGCCGTATCGAGGAGGACTGCCTTCTGCATCAGGCTCTTAATCCAACTGCCTAATGTGAGCCTCTGAAGGTGTTAGTCGAGGCTCTTAGCAATTAACCCATGGACCGAAATGACTATCGGTACAACGATTGCTGATTCCACATCCCACATGTTGACAATTTTGTGGGCTAAGTCCAGTTTCTTTCTGTTTTTCAGCCTTCAAGAGATTGTCGGACAACAAAGAATTCTTAAAAACACAGTTTTCTGAAAGAAAACATTACACACACTTGTTGACTGACCTCCAAGAAAATAAACAAGCTCCTAATGAAAACGTAGGACAATTTACATTGAAGATGGAGACTTGCTTATCACAATTACTCATAGAAATATCACTCTCTAGCCATAAGGCTTAGGCCATAAGTTAGGTGTAGTGCTCCTAAAAAAGAACGCATCCAAGAAACCCTCTACAGATGTGGTAATAAGTAATAACATCAGAACCCTATTACTAGGGTTCTGATGTTATTACTTATTACCACATCTGTAGAGGGTTGAAGGGAAGAATTCTAACAAAAACCGATGTCTCAGTCGAAGTCTGGGAATTCTAGTAAAACTTATTCTAATCTTACGTGCCGTTACTGCAAATAAGTAGGTCACGAAATAAACAATTTTCAAAGGCGACAGGCCGCGACTAAACGTTATTATGCTTCCCAATATCAACCCCAAGGTTAAAATAAACCTTTTGGGTCCTTTTCTTATTCTAAGCAAAATAAATTTTGTTGACAACGACTGTGACGTCGCTAATGAATAAGAATGCGAAAATCCCCAAGATGAAAATTAAAACCAATAAGCGTCTTGGAACCGTGCCGCACAGGACGCCAGTTCAAAAACGGCACACACCTTAAAAAGGTAAACTCGTTTAATCGTTACACCCAAAACCTTAAAACAATCCAGTATTCTTATATAGCCGACACTAAAAAAAAATCTATTAGCATTAAGGGTATTGATCCAGGTGAAGAAACTACCTTAACTTTAGGTAATTTCATCCTGAAATTTAAAATTTCTGATAATAGATTCATAAATCACAAATTTCACGTCATCAAAGACCACCTACCTTACGATGGTATTATTGGAAATGATTTCCTGACGGCTCATGGCTGTAATATTGGCTACAATAAAACTGAATTAAAAATCCATTTCTTTGATGCGTGTTATGTCATACCCGCACGCACCGAAATCATGATAGAATGTTCCGTTTCAAATCCGGATGTGAAGGAAGGGCTGGTATTAGACCAACACTTTTACGACACCTTTTTCGTAGCTGACTGCCTAGTGAAGGTAAAAGAGAATAAAAGAATGAATATATCTGTTATTAACACCTCTCATAAACCAATTTCAATCAAATAAAATCTTAACTTCAAATTTGATCCTATAGGTCCATACCCTATACAATCACTTGTGCGTGTCCACAATGTCTGTGTCACTGAACGCACAGACAGGGTTCTCAGCTTACTAAGAAAGTCCCACGTGAATCAAGAGGAAAGAGAAGCTCTTCTCACCTTTTGTTCGGACTGCTCCAACGTTTTAAGACCAGATGAGACATTGTTTTTCTCACCTGCCATCCAACATGAAATAAAGACAATTAGTGATACCCCAATCCATACCAAATCTTACCGCTTTCCAGAATGCTACAAACAAGAAGTGGCTTCACTAAACAAAATGTTAGACCAAAACATAATTACTCCATCATCATCTTCTTGGTCTTCCCCCATATGGGTAGTAATCAAGAAAATGGTGAAATGGCGTATAGTCATTGACTACAGCAAATTTAATAATGTCAAAAGTGGGGAAGTTTATCCTATTCCTCAGATAACTGAGATTCTTGAACAATTAGGAAATACCCACGCTTGAACTATCATGCGGTTTCCATCAACTTAAGGTTGTGCCGGAAGACGCACCTAAAACTGCTTTCTCAGTCCCATGGGGATATTTTCAATTCCACCGAATGCCTTTCCGGCTTAAGAATGCCCCAGCCACTTTCCAGAAACTTATAAATACGTGTCTTACTAGCCTTCAAGGTTCACGGTGCTTTGTTTACTTAGATGTCATCCTGAACTTCAAAGATATCTTCGGAAAAGTGCGAATTTCTAAGGAAATAAGTTACCTATCTAGGCAATATCGTCACTCAGTATGGTGTGAAACCCAATCAGGATAAGGTGAAAGCCGTAACACATTATCCAGGCCCTAAATCTCCTAGGGACATTAAGTCTTTCCTTGGGCTAGTATCGTATTACAGACTCTTTATTTTTGACTTCTCAAAACTTGCAGTCTTTAACGTCACTTCTCAAAAGGAATGGTTCCTTTAATTGGACAAATGAACAGTAGCTTAATTTCTAAGCTCTTAAAAACAAACTGGGTGAAGCGCCTATCCTAGCATATCCCGACTTTAGTCAACCATTCCTTCTAACTTGTGACACTTCTAATTACGCCATATCAGCCATTTTGTCCCAAGGTCCCGTGGGACACGACTGACCAATAGCATACGCCTTTCGTACCCTGAACAAAGCCAAATGCAACTACAGCACTACAGAGAAAGAATGCCTAGCAGTAGTGTTCGGCACGAAAACATTCCGTCCTTATTCCGTCATTACGGTTGTGCTATACTTAATAATAATAATAATAATAATAATAATAATTTATTAATACACAACAGTGATTCAGTGCATACATACATATTATCATAACAATATTACTTAAAAGCTAATGCAGTCAGGCTCTGGTACCCGTAGTAAGATTTAACTTGTGTCACGGGTACCAGTTCCTCTCTTAATGATGACTTATGATAAGACGTGTATGTACGTGTGCGCGTAGGTGTATGTGTGTGCAGTGTTATAGAACAGTAAGTCTAATCAATGCCTCGGTTTCATCGTAATCCTGTTCAAGTAACCAGTTCACTACTTTGGTTTTACATTCCCTTTTAGTGAGTTGATGAATCTGGCAATGTTTGTTTAAGGTGTTATATAGATGACCTGCAGTGACACGAAAGTGTCTTTTGGCCAGGGCACTTCTGAAGGTGACAGTATCACAGACTTTATATGATCTTCGTGTGTGTTGGCTTTCTGGATCATATTGAAGAGTGTTGTGTTTACGGAGTACTGTTTGGAGCACATAAATTTTACGAACTGTAAGAACCCTGCATTCAGAATATAACAGAGTGGTGGGATATCTAAATGGTTTGCACATCATGACCTTCAAGACCGCTCTCTGGGCCCGTTCAAGCTGTAGTAAGACCGTCTTGGCAGCACCCCCCCAAACGGATATACAATAAGCCACGATGGACTGGCAGAGTGAGTAGTATACCATTGTAAGAGTGTCTTGTGTTGCTGAGTGACGCAGTTTTTTAAAAAGGCATATAAGCTTGCGGACACGGGAGGTCATTGTACTTATATGCACATGCCAGTTTAGATGATTGTCGATGAAAACGCCGAGGTATCTTATATTATCGGTTCTATTAACGGTGGGACAGTTACAGGATACATCCATGGTGGCTTGACAATTATGAGCTCTCAGCTTAAACATATCGGAATTAGGCAGCGTGCTGGAAGTTGGTGTAAAAGTGAGATACGTCGTTTTATTTAAGTTAAGAGTCAAAGTATTATTCGAGAGCCAAGTCATCACTTGACCCAGAGCAGACTCAGCTGAAGAGAAAGTCTCAGGCCAGTTGGATCCGTGAATAAGAAGTGCTGTGTCGTCTGCGTAGGTGTAAATAGAACATTTTGGAATGGAAAGGTTACAGAGTGAATTAATGTAGATTAAAAACAGTGTTGGGCCAAGAATTGAACCCTGGGGAACACCGTAACTAAGGGGAAGATAGTTACTAACTGATGACCCTATCTTAACACACTGCATTCTGTTATTAAGATAACTTTTAAAAATTTGTAAGGAATGTCCTCGAATGCCCAATTTCTCAATTTTATTAATTAGGTGGGGAATAGAGATGGTGTCAAAAGCCTTAGCGAGGTCAAGGAAAATACCGATACATTTCTGTTTATTATCCATCCTGTCAATGATATTGTCAACTAAAGATGCTACGGCGTCTTCTGTGGACATAGCATTTCTAAAGCCGTACTGATTACAGGCCAGAATATTCTCCTTTGTTAAAAAGTTCATCAATCTATTATTCAGTATTTTTCTAAGACCTTAGATAGCGAAGACAGGACAGATATCGGTCTATAGTTATTGACACTGTCTCTATCTCCTTTTTTGAAGATGGGGTGTACGATTGCCTTTTTAAAAGATGCTGGGAAGATACCGGTTTCAAGGGCAATATTGCAGATGTGAGTTATAGGGGGAACTAAAGAGTGGGAGCATACTTGAAGTAAGTTAGGAGGAATACCATCCCAGCCCGCTGCTGAGTCCCTACGGAGACTATGAATTATGCTGTTTACTTCACATTCATCCGTTGGTAATAGTACTAAAGAATTAGCAGGCCCAGAATCGTAAGAAGAAGTAGTTGTGATATGAGGATTGGTACTATGTTTTTGAGCTAGATCGCGGCCTATATTCGCGAAGAAGTTGTTTACCCTGTTGACTGATATATCCGGGTCCGATTCAAGTTTAAGCAGCTCAGTTGAGGGGATATTCTTAGTGGCTTTATTAATTATATTTTTTACTACCATCCAAGTTGCTTTAGCGTTGGATTTAGCTTTTAAAAATTCATTTTTCTCATAAGCGTACTTAAGATTTTTCAATAATTTATTACAGAAATTACGATATCTAAGATAAGTTATTTTTAAAGTGTGATTCACAGTGTCCGACTTTAGCTTGCGTCCCATGTGGTCTCTATTACGAATGCAGCGAAGCAGTCCTGGTGTTATCCAGGGCTTTAGGATTCTGTTCTTAGAGCGGACATGGACAAAACTGGTGTGTTGTTCAATGATAGTACTAATAGTAGTAACCAAATGTTCTGCAGCAAGATTTGCATCACAAATATGCATAATGGGACCAAAGTCAGTGTGAGCAATACACGATGATACTTGTTTGAAGTCTACTTTTGTGACTATTGATTTGGATCTGTTAAGAGTTTGTACATTTTTAATGCTGAACAGAATGGGAGAATGGTCAGTAATGAAGGTGTCGAGAATTAATGTCACATAGCTTTTGTTTGACTTAAATAAGATATGATCGAGGCAGTTATTATTTCGCGTAGGCAGAACGTGAGTAGGGAGAAAGCCGTGTAGTGCTGTAAGGTTCAGATATTCATGGGCATTTTGAGTCAAGTTAGTTGGTACAATATTAATGTTCATATCTCCAACAATCACAGCATTTTTAAAGCCAGAGATAGAAGTGAGGATATTGTTGAGACTATCAAAAAAGTTATCCAGCTGGCGGCAGGATGGTGAGCGATAGACTGAGATTATTGCTGTTTCATATTGAGGCAGTTTAGTGAGAAGACAGTTCGAGTCATTTATGTGTGGTTCCTTTACATTGTGCTCTAAGTGCGTTTTAATGTATAATATGACGCCTTCGTTTTGGTTTCTATTTGTTTTTGTGCAGTGTGTGACATAGCCCTCGAGTGAAGGAATATTGTGACATTTATTAACCCAACACTCAGACAATACTATTACTTCAGGCATAATATTTAGCGTTTGTAACAGGATTTGTAGATGGTCGAAGTTCTTACTAATACTACGTATGTTCATATGTAATATGCTGATGTAATGTTTCCCGTCTCCAATATGAAGTGAACATTGTTCTGGTTTACAAATAAAAGAGTTAGCACAGCCGTAGGAATCAAGTTCTGTGTAAACAGTATCTACCATATTTGAATCAAACATTGTGGAGAGGTAAAAACGTATAGAAATATGAACATATTATTTGTGAAGTGTGTAAGAGACAAGATGACATTTTGTTTGATTGAAATTTAACAGAATCCAAACACACATAAATTACGAACAAAGCACTATAATTGGGGTGATGGGGTAGTGGCTGTGCAGTTCTTTCAACATTAATTTTTAGTGAATACTCGTAAAGACATAGTTCCGGGAGAGGTTTGAATGAGAACAGTGTTAAGCAATGTGTAGTAGTTAGAAGGTATTGTAACTTGAGAAATGTGTATAATAAGTACGATATGTTGTATCCATTAAATAAATGGTTACAGCTGTTCTTGATATATATCAAGTAGATGAAGAATGATGTATTGTTTTGTGTATGATGTGAATCAGTGTGTGCATGTGTAAGAAGTATACAATTCATTACATGCAATATTTTAAATAACAAAATAAAAACCAAAGTAAACAAAGACAGTATTAAAAAACTTAAATCATAATTAGTGTTTTTGAGCAAGATTACTGAGGGTAGCCATAGAGGTGATGCATATAGACGCCGTGCCTTCATCGCGACGAAGAAAAATTTTGTTATTTTGCGACCAACAGAACTTGTAGGCATGTGTGTGAGCAAACTTTCGGCTTTCAAAAAATAGTTGACGCAGGCTACTAGGCAAGTGATCAGCAACGTAGATAGGCCTAGGATCTCCTTTAATACCTATAGTGGTCGTGTTAAGCTTATCCGCTCGGGAGCGTGTTTGATTAAACTTGCGATTTGCCTCTAGAATTTGCTTCTTCATATTGACGTTTATCGATTCCGCCACGATTGGTCTGTTAGACTCCTTTTTTCCTGGCATTCGGTAGACGTCCCTCAAGTCTGTGTCCTTCAAAGAGAGTTGAAGAGCATTGCATGTTTGCAGCACCATAGACGTAAGATCTTCTGTGGTCTCCTTCTCAGCATACGGGATATTTCTTATTTCGAAAGAGGAGGAGCGCGAGTACTGTTGCAGATCAATGACTTTCCTTTCTAACTCGGCGATGTATGCACTTTGCTCCTTACATTCATTCTCTAATTTTTCAACCGATATTTTTATCATTTCAAACGACTGGTTTATAAACTCAATGGATTTCTCAATTTCTGTATTAGTCTTTTGTATTTCTTTGTTTTGTTTTTTAATTTCTGTAATATCCGACAACAATTTATTTAGTAAAGCATTTTGGTCAATCTTCCACGTATTAAGTAGGCCCATAATTTTCTCTTCAAATTCGGTGAAACTATTAGGATGTTGGTCGGGGGAGAAATCCGGCCGAATGCGCTTATTTCGGGATGTTATGTGTGTCTCAGCGTCTATAGAGGGAATGTCGGGTGATGACATTACCCTCTGCTTGCCACTGGCAGAGGCTTTGAGGGGTGAGCGCTGAACTTTTGGCATTGTAAAAGGAAATAAAAAGGATGTTGTTTCACGCTAATTTGTTTAAGTATCGTATGATTGACTTAAGCTCGCCGGGCAGCGCACGGCCGATAGCTATGAGTCACCTCGCCTCCACATACAATGATGAACTTTATATCCAGTTACCTTACTTTTGTATTGACGCGCAGGTGCCGGGCCGATAATAATTCTTCACAATCACACAGTATTTAGTTATATTATTGTTTCCCGAACGCAGGGTCTCCGTGCGAGCGAGTCAAAAATAGCAACTGCTCTCGTCCCGCGGGGGTGAGGAGGTGGCGCCCCGCTCGCGGCTAGCCGCAGAGACTTTCACTTTTTATTTTAAAGTCAAAAATTAAATAGATCAGTTCACACCAATATAAGTACTATTAAGTTTACGTATTGATAATAGATTTGAATAGCACTTTTTGTACAATTTTGGCAACAACAAACACACGTCTTATCTAGTTCGCGGGCAAGAGAGGAGTTGAATTCTTATATTTCGATACAAATGTGTTTTGTTAAAGAAATAAACGAAATGTTATAAATTGACCGCCGTTTTACTATTTTGACTGATCATAAACCCCTTCAGTGGTTGTTTAAAAATCCTGGATCCCGCCTAATTCATTGGCGATTAAAACTTGAAGAATTTGAATATAACATTCAATACAAAAAGGGTAAAATAAATTCAAACGCAGATGGAATATCCAGGTTTCCGGTCAATCCTATTCAGCCAATTAGTAGTAACACACCCGAACTCAACGACCAGAATCCCGGCATTTCTGCCGAACAACTAGAAAAATCCTTTAGCGAACCAGAGGGCCTAGATAGGGATTTTCTCGATTTGCTGACATCACCTGTCTCTTTCCCGTCAGAAGAATTAAATCCTGATGTCTTAATGGAATACTTCCGAAGTAACTATCCAACCTGAAAACCCTTCCTTACCTGAAATTCTGATACACCCTTTATCTCCCGAAGGACCATTCGAACTTAAAACTCTTTTCTTTCCTGAAAACCCAACTAATCTTCTATCTCCTGAGCTGGTCCTACAACCTGAAACTCATACACACAAACAGACTTCAACTCTATTCTTGATCCGATCACTGACGACAAACTTCTTGTAAAATTATTATAATCCCCACATCAATTGACCTATATCATTTATATGAATCAAATTCCTATGTGGAGGAAATACTAGGAACTCTGGAAAGTTCAGAAGTAATTCTCAACCAAGAAAAACAACTCCAAAATCTCTTCAGAAAATAAAATCAATAACTTCCTATATATATAGGTACATCACTTCGATCAAATATCGTACCAAGAAATATTTGAGTCTTTAAAAATCATTCGAAACGAATTAATAATCACTGAAAATATAGAATAAGCAAGTATATCCGACTTTCGCGATCCTTTCGAAAAACATAGTTTTACCAGGATTTATAATATAATTAATTACGCCGATAAGATAAATAAGACAAAACTCGTTTATTGATAAATGATTTAATACCAAAGAAGAAAAATATGAGTACGTTACAATAAATGTGCGTTATTTAGTAGGTTTATTAATCCTTCGCCTCCACTTTTGATGTTGTAATCACCCGGAGCACAGTGATTACCTGAATTACAGCATTTACCTGGATCACAGCAATTACCCGGAGCACAGGGATTACATGGATCACAGCAATTACCGGGATCACAGCCATTAACCGGAGCACAGCTTATGAATTCGCAGTAGATCAGCACAAGGCATGCAACTGTCTGTTGAAATAAAAACTATTTTCAGAACACTATAATCATATCAGATCCTCAAATCACAGTGTATGGTAAAACTCGTAATTGCAAGCGGAACTTAATAGTTATTAAGATGAATATATTTTTGTACCTAAGGAGGTATTAGTAAAATAAAAGTAAATATATAGGCATATATATATCCCGAATTTACTTAGTATTCAGTGATGTAGCGGTTTGCTATACTAACTTTTAAACTTTGGCGTTCCATGTTATAATTATGTATTTATACAGGAATTAACGCGATTACGGAATAGGTATTACATACCTCTGAATTGCCTGACGTTCCGACCAGGTTGCACTGGCTGTGGTCACAGGCTGTCTGTCAGTCATCGATCGCGTTAATTCCCGTATAAACACATAATTATATCATGGAACACGAAACTTATTTTGAGTTACTATCTATTCCGAAGAACTTTGTTCTAGTGGTAGATGGGCGATATGTAAAATATATATATATCTTGTTATGAGCTAAATGTGTAAAAATTTACCTTGATTTTTGTTAGAAATCAGTTTACATTGAATACAAAAAATTAAAACTTTATTTGATGGACCAGTTATAATGAATTATTAATTTTATTATTAGTTTAATGAATCGATAAAGGAAATCGATTGAGGAAGAAAACATTTTAAAATTTCAACTAATGAAATTGCACAATCTGCACTGTAATTAGTGCCTAACCGAGAAAGTGTATGAAAACTTAGAAAAGATCACAACAGAAATAACTTAGTGTTGTGAGCGGTCCTAAAAAATGTCAAATATGCCAAAACATGGCGTTCTAACTTTCAAAATATTATTTGGTGAGAGATCGACCGACGTCAATAATCTGGTAATTAACTGTCAAGCCAAACGTTAAACTGGTGTGAAAGAGAAAGCGCGTGTGGAAAGTACGAAACCAGTAAGCATTGAAGTATACACTATTCACAAGTGCCTCAATAATATCTACTTACGACTTATATTTGACTCAAAATGAAAAGATTTTTTGACGCTCGTTGTACTAATATTCTATTATCAAACAGGTTGTTTAATAATAATTAGACATCCTGTTTGATAAGCTAGTGCTTAAATGCTTATAAAATACTTACCAAGAAAATGTGGTATGTGTTCACCATGGTGTTCATCGGTGTTGTTACTCTGCACAATAATGAATATGATTAGTTCCAGAGCCACCCGACTTTTATATACGGTTCTAGCCGTTGAACAGTTCTTTGTTCAATGGAAAGGTGACCTAGTTTTTCTTTTGACCTACGCAATATACAGCTGCAACAAAGTAAATCCATTAATAAACTATAAATTGTAAGTCAATATGCAATTGTGATACAAACTAATGAATTATATTTATGTACTTTACTACAATCGACCGATAAAATAATACAGTATTTGTTCACCACAAGGTATGTGTGATAGATACAAAATAATAATGTATTTAGTACATAATCACTTCAATTATAATTGGCCATCAATCTTTGGACCTCAATCTAGCTTACCATCAAATAATTGTTGATTGCAGAAAAGCGTGAGGTGTGCTGCAGCAGCAGGCTTGACATTAAATGTTACGAATACACACATCAAAAAAGTATAAGCAACATGTACGGTTTTGAACTTTTGAACGATTTTTACTATTGTAATATATTTATATTTCTTTTATAAATAATAACTAGGCATTATTAGATCCATTAGTGACTAAAGCAACAAAATCCTTCATTCAATTATTGTTCATTTAATCACAATAGTTAACAATATGTGTACCGTAACATACGTAGTATAAAATAAAGTTAAAATGAAATGAAACTTTTCATGTTTTACAAAATTAAGTAACGTCATTTTTTTTAATTATTTGACCGTTGTTTTTAACTTGTCGGCAACGATTTTTCATTGTATTTATAAGATTGTTTATCTGATCCTGCGGCAATCGGTCCCAATGGAATTTTAACAAGTCTTTCAGTTGTTGGGTTGTCGACACTCCGTCCAACTTAGAACACGTCTGTGGAGCATGTCCCATGCGTGCTCGATGGTATTGAGATCTGGCGATTGTGCATTACCCAGATGTTTTCCATTGCCAAGTATTCTCTGGCCCTCCGAGCTGTGTGCAAACGCGCATTGTCATGCATCAGCGTGAAATCTGAGCCTAGACTTTGTGCAAATAGGTGGACATAAGGCCCGAGGACATCTTCAATGTAAGTTTCAGCGTTCATATTGCCATCTACAAAACGAGCTCAGTTCGTTTGTTCTTCACAATACCCGCCCATACCATCACAGTGGAGCCTCTGTGAAGGGTGCACTTCCTTTACGCATCTCAGCCGTTCTGTGGCGCATTTCCGGGATGACGACACACTCTTATCCTTTTCGTATCTGGCCTAAATCTAAACCGGGACTCATCGCAAAAAAAAAGTTTTATCCCATTTCTCCTGGGTCCATGTCAAGTGTTCCCTACATCATTCGTTTCGACGGGCGCGGACATGGTGTATAGGTGGGCACCTAATTGGGCGTCGTGGTCGTAGGCTGTATTCATGCAGCCTATTTCTCACGATTTGGAAGCTAACAACAACACCGCTTGAAAATTACCGGGCGGGTAACATCGGCTGACGTCTTGCAGTCAGTTGTATGTATCGGTCCTGTCGAGCATTTGTACTCCATCCACGTCTTGGGAGCTGCTCAGCAGGATCCCCCGTATTAACATAACGCTACCTGAGATGATAAATCACGCTCCTATTGACACCGAAATGCCGAGATACATGGGACTGATTTCTTCCCACTCATAGGATTCCTACACCTCTCTGCATTTCATCAGAAGTCAAATGGCGTCGCTCCATGACGTGAAAAAATTACTCACCACATTTTTTTTTCAAAAACTGTATATTTGAAAAATGCGTGTTGCTTAGACTTTTTTGATGTGTGTAGTTCATTGATAGCTATTTATAAAAATCTAGTAAAAAGCAGCACATGCTTTTTTACAGTAAAAAATATTTTAGATTTTTTAGTTCAGTTTGCCTTTAGAGCGTGTTTTTCTTTATTTCCACATACTTTTCAAAATGCACAACACATTGTTTACAATTTTATCTTTCTGAACTACTTCTACATGTTAACTTTAAGTATTCCAATATTTACCGTGTATTGTTGAGTATAAATTACACAATATTTATCAATGATAAATATCAAAGTATTATCAGGTCGTGGTACGTGTTCAAGATGTAATCAGTAACGCGGTATAAGTAAATTCTGTTAAGTATCATTCGTATTTTTATTATGTTCACTATTACCTACTCATCAAAATTTATAATATTTATTCTGAATTTTTTTTAAAATGTGTACCTGACTGTACGAAAGTACATAACATCTGTGATTTACGCATGTATTGTTTGTTGCAATAATTAAAAAAAAAAACTGTATTTACAAAATAATGTGTTCAGCTGCAGCCTGCAGCTGTCATTGTTTTGTATTACTATCAGAATAATAAGTTGTTATTTATTACGTCATGTATGTTCACATAAGTATGTAACTGTGCATTATAATATTCCTATGTAACCGTGTACTCTGAAATTCATTATTGGGATATAGGGTCGGGTGTCAAATAGATTGAAACATCTCAAGAACTGGTATAAGACTACTTTATTACTAACATTGCGTTACTAATGTGTTGATTACATACTATGTCACACCTCCCTTTTCATAAAAAAAGTACATAAATAGGTAAATAGGTTTTTGTTTTTTTTAACTGATTATAATATGAATAAGAAATAATGATTATACGACTGAAACATATGTTGCAACTGTAATGTTTAGATAAAAGTTGCTTTGTATTATAAACAATTATACATAAGTATGAATTACGTAATCAAAATCGTAATGTTAACATTAAACAAGCATTATTTATATTAGACATTGCATTTTTAATTAGGATTAGTAAAACTTCGATGTGTACTTCGATCTATACTAATATCATAAAGCTGAACAGTTTGTTTAGTTGAACGCGCTAATCTCAGGAACGATTTGAATTAAAAAAAAATTTTAACGTTGGATAACCCATTTATCGAGAAAGGTTATAGGCTATATAGTCTATAACCTTTCTCGATAAATCCGCTCCTATTGGTCGTAGAGTGATATTATATACTAATTTTTTTGTGTTTGCCCATTGCGATATCAATCTTACATCTAATTATTTATGTCAATTTTCAATTGTTTTACCAAAAATACGTAATTTAAAGAAATCTTTTTCGAACGTTGATGTACATGTCTGACGCAACTGAGTATTTAAAACAATATACTTTTTCAGAAAATAGTCTTGATGAAAAGTTATTATTCGATGCATCTTTTTTAAAATCAATACATGTTTAAGGTATTGTTTCAGGTTTGTACAGTGTATAACATATTTGGTTTTATAATATAGGTTTGCTATAAGTTTTTCCACCTGGAAGTATTATTTTTTCGGGTGCAAAAGTTAAGTCACTGTGAACATCGTGTAAATGACGTGGATAACCCAAACCTACTTCTAAAATAAAACCATAATCTGCGTCATCTTTGATATTAAACACATCAAATTTAGATATTTCATCTTCGTTTAGTAAGTAATAGTTTGATATAGGCATCTTTTTAGTCCTAGTATGTCCATAGAAATTATTAGCATCTAAATATATTAAAAAAGAAGAAGGTTCTGTTAAATCATACTGAAGATTGAGCCACAAACCACCGCGTATTCCATTTTCTATTAATTCATATATTTCCAAATCAGAAATCAAATCTAATTGAACACGCTTGTATAAAAGCATAGCATCCCAACTTAAACCACGTGAAGATAAATAGTGCGCATGGTCTAATTTATAATATGTTAAGCGCATTTGTTTAAATTGTTGAAATACGTCACAGAGTAATAACATGTTGCTCTTTAAATATAAGGCATTTCAAATGTTTTGTGCACGTTGGTATGCGGCATCTGTTGTATGCTGGGATGATAAACTATTAAAAAATGTGTATTCAGGTGGAAGCTTTTTTTCGTCATATTTAGCCCACGAATCAATGTAGTCGTAAGGAAAAACACATTTTTCTTTTAGTATCTTAAATTGATTGTAATTTTTTAATTCACTGGCAAGATGTACATTTTCTTTCTCTGTTAAGGTTTTTGATATCGTGTCTAAACTAGAACTTAAAAACTGAAATGAGTCTATAAATTTTATTTGTGTTTGGTGAGACAACGTTTCATCTTAGATATTTTTCGTTATCGACATATATTTTTCCTTCGATTTAGGTATTACTTTAATATTACCCTCATAGTTAGTTCATTATTTAATAAACTGTGACTATCATATCCAGATAGGTTGTGGAAAACTACTGGAATGAATGGACATACTTTATATGTTAAATAACTGTGCACCGTTCCACGCTATTCACCAGTAATATGATCATGATCTAGAACTTTATCTCCTAGTAAAGATTATTCATAGATATGACAAATACTGGCCATTGCATAGTTGTCTCTTTGCGTTTCCGATAATGAAGTCAAAGGCTTTGTATTTGATAATATTTTATAGATTCGTTTCACATCTCTAATTAAGCATTTTATGAACATTTCAACACATCTCTATGCGATACATATTTGTTCAAGCTGCTATCATGAGAACAGCAAACGTAATAGCCAAAACATGATGGTTGATGCAATTTTATGTTAATTGATATGTCACCACAATTAAACAATATACTTTCGAAATCTGCGTATATTTAAAAAAAAAAAATTAATTTACTTTCGTAGTACTTAAACTTTAATCTACTATTTTCACTTGGTAATATTGCTAGTATTTCAGAAAATTTATGTGAAATATATCGTGCCTTACTTGTGAAAAACTGTAAACACCTAAGAACAATAGTAATTATAGCTCTTTGGTAAACACGATTTACAAAACTCCAGACTTCCATTATGCTTAGTGATTTGACATCTCACTTGATCTTTGACAACAGTAACAGTCCAACAGTAAAGAGGGACTTACGCGGGTGAAACCGCGGGACGCAGCTAGTAAAATTAAATGATTCATGTTCTTTAAACGTGTCAAATATAAAGGGCCAATGACATTATATTTTTTTATCAAGACCGTAAACATTTATACTTAAATCATGATTTTGTATTTCTAAAAGCTTTAAATCATTAATAGTGGATGGTTATAATATATAATCCTATAAATTTTAAGAACTCCTGAAAAGTGAGAATACGATGCAGTTCTACTTACGTTACTTTTAGCAGGATACAATGATGTAACAATGCTCCACAACAAACAGTTTTTGTCATTGTTTTGAATATTAATGCAACTTTTAGTAGGTATTTTATAACTGCAGGCAATTCTTTATAACTGCCTCCTTTCATAGGTGAATATTTATTAGTATTGATACCTAAGTTACATACATTATAAAAAGACCAACCAGCCTCACAATTTTTAAATGCAATCAGTTTTTCAACTAAAATATTTATTACAGTAATAATCATACAGTTTATATCTGTGTTAGAACATATCATTTCAAATTTAGTATTAAAAGATTTAAGTTGTTGTTTATCTCATTTACATTACACTACACATTTTACAATAACCTTACACGTTACATTAACACACCTTACATTAACAAGACTGGATAAAAAGAAAATCGAACGGAACACAATCTATTTCTTAGTTATAGGAAACCTCATGCAAAAGTTACAAGTCAAACTAAGTCATTGGATCAAAAACATACTCCACAAGAGCGGTATCGATACAAGCGTTTATAGCGTTTATTGCCCGTGGTCCACCTGCGTAGTTCACCTGGGTTAGTTCTCATAGCACATGTCACGCCTCGTGATCTAAGTCAAAATTATTAGCGTAAATTACATTATAAGAAAAACTGCAGGATGGAGCACGTCTTCATCCGTATTTGCGAGGTTTTATAAGCGAGATCTAGACACGCGGCAGCGTGACAAGCTAAGTTCAATAAAAATGAACTGGCGACGCAGCAGCCGTGTGTTATATTACACGAACCATTTGGAGCCAGTTTTGACTGCTTAATAACTCATAATCTATTTAATGTAAATATTAGAATTTTTGTTTATGTCTTAAAACCCCCTTGATGAACTAAACCCCCAAATTTCATAAATACAGCTTAAACAGTAATTGAGATATAATCGTTTAAAAATCGGCATTTTTATCAAAACCTAACCCACTTCCCGACGACCTAGAAATTTGGCGTTCAGCTGGGTAATTGTGTGTATGCATGGAAAAAAATCAGAAAACAGTGAATTTTTACTTATTTTATCTTTTAACAGACACTTTGAAAATGTACAGAATCACTACCAAAAATGTATGATCTAATATTTTTAATGTTCAAGAAAATGTACAAAATAGCACAAAAGAGAAAATTACACAACGTAAACGGAGGAAAAATGTCAATTTTACAGACCATTTTTGAATGATGAATAATAATAATTTCTTTACAAAAAAGTAATGATATCCCATCAAAAACATTAATGTGAAAATGGGACCAAGTTCAATATTAAGAATATACGTGGTTATCGACTACGCCGACAAAAGAATTAAGATCTAAATGATTACCAAGTTCTGTAGATAATACTAAAGATTTGACTTGGCTAGTTTCACCTTTTCATCGGTCGAATGATCCCACTATAAAGTTAGTTTTAGGTGAAATAAAATGTTGACTCGCTAGTTGTTGGTCCTAAAATTGACTCTGATACGTTAGTATGGAATTCGCAAAGTGATTTCATTTAATCAAGTTTTTAATAAAAAATAATTTAAATTCTTTATAACTAAGTAATAGATCTGATAGATTTGATGGATAGAAAGTTTTTAGTATTTCGATACAACACTTTTACTAAAATAAAAATCAATGAAATCCCACTAATATTATAAATGTGAAAGTTTGGATGGATGGATGGATGTATGGATGGATGTCTGTTACTCTTTTACGCAAAAACCACTGAACCGATTGCGATAAAACTTGGAATGTAGATAGCTGGAGACGTTTATTTTTTTTGTGCGTGTGGAAACCCTCTCAGGCCGTCACCCCACCGGGGTTTTAGGTGGGGCGGTGTGCCGGAATCGAACCGACTAAAATCACACGGTTTAAGTAGGAGGGATCCGGGAACAGCTTTTATTAAGACATCCGGAACCCTCCTAGCGCCTGCCCGCACCGGGCACCACCTTCGGATAACAACCTTTCAATTAGGCGACGTCAGGGCACACGCGGACGCCGCCTCTTCGCGGGGGGCCACTATAGCGGGTGGAGGGGAAAACCCGTCCCGTCCACCCGCGGCCACACTCAGGGCGGCACGTAGCGCTGGAAAGCGCGCCTTCGCCGCCCGGTTCGAAGGCGGCGAATTAGGTCCGAGTGGAGATCGTCCTCCCGGACCCTTTCCACCGCCTCCTGCTGCGAGATCCCTCCTAGCGATCGAGTGCAGGTACTCCCGAAGCAATCTCTCTCTCTCTCTCCCTCCCTCTCTCTCTCTCTCTCTCTCTCTCTCTCTCTCCCCCTCTCCCCCCCCTCTCTCTTTCTTCCCCCCTCTCTCTCCCTCTCTCTCTCTCTCTCTCTCTCCCCCTCTCTCCCCCTCTCTCCCTCTCTCGCTCTTCTATATATATATACGTCATTTCTAGACGCTGTATAGCATATATTCCATAAACATATATATAACATAACGTTAAATACACATATTACATGCGTCTTTCTTTAAGGAGTAAACTCCAATAAAGCACAAAAAGCACAACAAAGCGTTAAAGCGTTACGCTGCCCTACGATCACTCAATTTTACTCTTCATATTTTTTTCATACCGGGCGCCTTATATGAAAATCGATTCTTAAGGAGTAAACTCCAAAAACAAATATAGGAGGCTATTTCTATTCTGCTTACTCATATTTACCTGCATCTTTTCATTTGCCAAATTAGGAAAAAATCCTTTACACAAAGAAAAATTACAATAAATTTTGCGTATTGACGCTAAATAATGCTAGCTAATTATTCATTATTACGTGAACATATCTAAAAAAAAAGTCAAGGATTTCACTATTTTTCTATAAACTAAACCTAACCTACCTAACCTGTTGTGGTTAAATTGTATATATGGCTATAGATATCCACAGGTTGTTAATATTTTGTTCTTTAACATAGTTTTCAGGTACCAGCAATGAGTGAAAGTTATTAGAAAACTAAATTTAGTTTATGTACCAATAGAGAAACTTCACACGATAAAACTTTTGTGGTTGACATTTTACTGCAAATAATTAAAAACAGGGCTCAGTTGGTCCTGTGTTTGCAATATAATCGATAGATATAACGCACTTCTGTTTATCGATTACATCCGATCCATACATCATAACGATTACATTGCACTCGCACATGGAGGCAATTTAGTGCATAAGTACTCTTATTATTTGAAAGTCTTGCTTGTTTTGTACATAATCGTTGAATAACTATCAAGGTGTCATTCGGTGTTATTTGTTGAATATTTACTATTTACCTTTTGTTTCACAGCTGCAGTTGACGTGTTCAAAGGGAATGTGAACGAATGTGACCTGAGCAATGTCGGTTGCAAACATGGCAATGCAAAAGGTTTATGTAACTGCTATTATTACGTATGTTAACTGCTATTATTACATTAGCATTTGTAATAAACAAATAATATATAAAATAAATATATATATATAATAAATATACTGCGATTGAAACTCAGAACAAGAAAAAAAGATTTTTACTTTTTTATTGGTCTGAGGATTGGAATTAAATCGAAATGAAGCGAAAAAAAAACGAAACGAAACGCTTTTTGACTCAACCCTCTAACATTAAAATAATAAATTATGGTTAAAAAACTACACGCTTTAATAACGAATCGATCTAAAAAGTGGAAATTTTTGGAACTTATGGGGCGTTGCTGTTGGTACCCTAGCCGGCAAAAAATTTCCGTAACGTTAGAAAAAAGCGTAAGATTTTTATGTGTAGTCTATGTTTGATGGCTATACAGTGTATAATGATTGTGATGACTGTTATTATTATTATATATTTTAAAAATAAACTTCGAAAAATTCCGTTACACAGATACACACAGTTATACACGTATACAAACATACCTACTAGGTAGGTAATAAAAGCGTATGAAATACATATATATTATCAAAAGTTACTGCTGCTAAGTTCAGGCCTAGTTGGTTAGTTTTCCGGTTGCCATTCAATGTTCAATGAAATTTATATATATTTAATAGATTAGTACATTTTTCTTTGACTATAGCGCATAGAGTCCTGATTTATATCAGTACTTTATGCGCTATACTTCTGTTATCTATAAATTTTACGCGTAATAATGCTACGGAAGTTTCTCCCTTCAGTGACAAGTAAGGGTTCACAAAATTAGGCAAGTCATGTAAAACGTGGCACAAAAACGCGCCTTAACAAGTAAAAAATAGCGCATGTTCAACGTTAAAATTTTGTTTTTTAATTCATATCTAATAAGGTTAAATATTTTGTGTAGTGACTTTTTTTGGGACGATGAGTGTACTTTTTTTGTGTTTATGTTTTTCCATTCTGATTTTAATTAGAGTTCCGTTCGTGTCAGTGTCGATTATAAAGAAAACCCCCCAAAAAAAAATTCAAAATACCTTCAATGTACAGCGGACCTGTAACGCAAAATTTTTAAAAGTTATCATATATTTACTATTGTAAACGCCAATTACGCTATATTTATATATTAAATTTTTTAATTCACACATTTATGGGATAAAGTTATACTACATAAGCATTAAACATTCATTTACACATTTCCGAACGCGTAACACGCCCGCCTTATCCTACACCCTCCCCGCTTCCCCTCTCAAAAAAACCATCGACACGCACGCATTGGAGTTCACGCTAATCGCTCCTAAATTAATAACTAAATCGCTATAAATCAATTTAAAACCACACGCGAGTGTTCCCTGTCAACAATAAAAACGTCTTGGTGGTGATACAACTCAAGAACCGGCGAAGAAAAGAATTTGAGAAGATATTCAAGCCACGTGTGTCAGCTCGACATTCCGGCCCGATTCTTCCCCTCCTTTCAGCGAAGGGTAAGTCACCCCCAACTATCATACATCTTGTTCTGAGCTAAATGTGTAATACCTTGATTTTTGTTAGAAATCAGTTTAAATTGAATACAAAAATTTAAAACTTTATTTTTGGGACTAGTTATAATGAATTATTAATGATTATTAGTTTAACCGAAGTCGATTTATGAAGAAAACATTTTAAAGTGTCTATTAATAAAATTGCACAATCTGCACTGTAATTAGTGCCTAACCCAGAAAGTGTGTGAAAACTTAGAAAAGATCTCAACAGAAATAACTTAGTGTTGGGAGCAGTCCTAAAACATGTCAAATATGCTAAAACATGGCGTTCTAACTTTCAAAAGATTATCTGGTGAGAGATCGACAGACGTCAATAATTCTGGTAGTGGACTGTCGAGTTTAATCTTGTTCCTTTTCATTGAACGTCAAACTGGCGCGAAAGCGTGTGGAAAGTACAAAACCAGTAAGCCTTAAAGTATACACTATTCACAAGTGCCTCAATAATATCTACTTACGACTTATATTTGACTAATAATAAAGATTTTTGACGCTGTACGAATATTCCATTGTCAAACAGGTTGTTTAATTAATGCTAGTTCTTAAATACTTACCAAGAAAATGTGGGATGTGTTCACCATGGTGTTCATCGTTGTTATTACTCTGCGCAATAAATAATATAATTAGTTCCAGCGCCGACTGACTTGACTATTATATACAGTTCTAGCCGTTGAACAGTTCTTTGTTCAATAAAAAGGTGACCTTGATTTTCTTTTAAACTTCGCAATATACAGCTGCAACAAAATAATTCCATTAATACAGTATTTGTAAGCCAATCTGGAATTGTGATACAAAAAAATATATATTTATGTCCTTTAGTACAATCGCCCAGTTAATGTAATATTTGTTAGCCACCATGTATGTGTGAATATACAAAATAATGATATGTCTGTTACATGATTATGTACTAAAGACATTATTATTTCAATTATAATTGTAATTGGCCAATCAACCTTTAGACCTCGATCTAGCTTAACATCAAATAATTGTCGATTGCAAAAAGCGTGAGACGCTTGACATTAAATGTTACAAATAGTTCATTGGTAGCTATTTATAAAAATCTAGTAAAAAGCACCACAATTTTTTTATTTTGGTTTGCCTTCAGAACGTGTTTTTAGGGTTCCGTTCCTCAAAGGCAAAGAAAAGAGAACCCTTAAAAGATCACTTTGTTGTCCGTCTGTCTGTCTGTCTTTTCAGTCAAGACCATTTATTTAAGTCAACGTAATCAAAAGACACGGCCATTTAAGCCTTAAATTTGACCGAATTTTAATTCACAGGTTAATCAAAACATTTAGGGTACTTCACACTGACCTAGAATCATGAAATTTGGTAAGAAGCAAGGTCTCACTAAAGGAAAAAATCAGAAAGTCGTTAATTTATTTTTATATCACAAAAAAATGCGCGGTTGGAAACTTGACTTAGCATAAATCGATGTATGGGAGAGTATTTTTAGAACTGCAAAGTTAAGTTTGTCTTTCGAAAAAGACGGGCAAAACCTTCGAGAATTGATTCTCGAGATGGACTTACTATCTACTTACAAGTTAGTTTTCTTACGGAACCCTCGGTGTGCAAGTCAGACTCGCACTTGTCAGGTTTTTTAACTAAAATGTATTATTTCCACATAATTTTAAAAATGTAAAACACATTGTTTAACATTTTAGCTTACTGATTTACTTCTACATATTAACTTTAAGTATTCCAATATTTACCGTATAACTTAAACAATATTTATCAAAATGATAAATATTAAGTTTAAGTTACCTGTCACCTTATACTACTTTAATAAATATTAAAGTAGTATCAGGTGACATAGTACGTCTTCAAGATCCGTAATGAGTAATCAGTTATGCAGTATAAGTAACTTCTGGTAAGTATCATTATTATTTTTATTATATTCACTATATCTCATCACTATCACGAACAAGAATTATATTATTTTATTCTCACATTTTTATAAAATGTGTACATGACTGTACGAAAGTACATAATACCTGTCATTTACGTGTATGTATTGTTTGTTGCAACAATTTACAAAAATAAAATATAAGTTATTTAGAAATGTGTTCAGCTGCAGCTGTCATTGTTTTGAATTTATATCAGAACAATAAGTTGTTTTTATCATGTATGTATGTTCACATACCTATAGAACTGTGTATTATAATATTCCTAAATTATTATCGGGAATGGTCTCAACAACTTATCTGGGTGAGAGTTTTGTATGTATTGAAATATATCTTAGATCTGTCACTTACAATTTTACTTAATACTGTTATCGTCAGAATAAATGTGTTCAAAACTGTACTGTAGTACAATATTGTTGTATAATGTTTACACTAGAGAGGTCAACGCCGTCAGTTTGACGGCAAAATGATTTTGATGGCAAATAGTGTGTTACCTGTTTTTCAGTTTGCTTTCATATTTCATGACTTTACCTAACTTATGATTTTCTATGTTTTAAGTTAATAAAAAAATATAAATAATGTTTAGTATTCGACAAATGCTTTACTCAAAGCTAAGCTAGAAAAAGCTTTGTGTATTAAAAATGTTTTGCTTTTACCCTCTTATCGTAACCCTTTAAAAATAATTTTAACAAACACAAAATCTATTGTTTGTTGAAATTATTTTTAGTTTCATCTGAAAACTTGAAGTGAAACCAATGTGTTCATATTGATAATAATTCAAGAAAGCTTCTAGGGACTGTCTAGTATTATAACGAAACCATGGTAGACGTTGATATTATTGACCAAATAGCACGAAAATACACCGTAAGAGCTGGAACTCGAAGATGGCCAGTTCATGTTTTCTGCAATATTTTAGATATAGCCGCCATAAATTCATGGATTGTTTACCAGAAAGTTACAGGTGAAAATATTTCTCGCCATAATTATATTCTGCAACTTGTCAGGTTTTATATATTAAATGTCAGGATACACATACATATTTGTAATATTATAGGGTTAGATGCCATTATTGTAATAGGATTATTTTGCAGTTATTCATATTGGTAAATTAGCATTAAGTAATAAGCATCCAAACAATAAGTCTCCAGTATTATTTTTGTCTACTTCCGCCGTTGCCATTTTGTATCGAGTGATTGTAAAATACTAGTACTTATGTCTTGAAATTGGATTATTATAAATTCTAAAATAATCATGTTAAAACTTAGTTTAAGATATGTTTAATTTACAGGTAAACTCTTATTTACAATGTCAAATTATATTTATTGTTATAATTCCGCTTCCTTTGTAAATAGTGGGGATTTCCGCTAGCAAAGGCAACAAGGCGGCTATTAGGATTGAGGAGGCATTCGGACTAGAATTTGCGAAGTGATAACTTGTTTAAGAAAATCAGAGGAATGTTCATGTAAAAGATAATATCGTCGTTGCAAATTTAATACCTCCTATGTGGTAAAAGTATCTATCGTAGAAAAACGAAAAAAGCTTTCTCCTGTAAATTTATTTTTGAAATATATTGTTTTATTTTTTCACAGGGATATAAATAATATAATCCCATGAAAATTTTTAGAAGAAATGTTAAATGATGTTTGCAAGATTTAGTAACTAAATTGTTATTAAAACTTATGTGTTCATCAAGTACATAGGAGATTTTGATAAACAGTTAATTGTAGGCAAACACTTAAGCTTTTTTAAATATGATACGTAAGTTATTGAATTAAGAAGATATTTACATGAGAGTTTTTTCAGACAGTAGATCTTTGAAAATGCTTTTCAACTGCTTACAAAACTCATTTTCGACCAAAATGTCACATAAGAGCTTTTAAATTTGCAACGACGATATGTATACCTAGCGTAATATACAAATAAATTGTGAAACAAATATACTGCATATCGTTTGGATTTCGAAGTAATTCCCTTACAGTTCAGAAGCGGGATACCGTAAAGGAGTATATAAAACTTCCTAACACGCCTGCAAGAAATAAAATTTAAGTAGAGTGAAACATTTTTCGTTAGAAATTTATAATATGGTTTATTATAAATGATTTTTTTTAATTTTTTTATTTTTGTACTGAGGGTAGTATTTTTTCTTCATAACTTATACGCCTTTTTTTTCTCTTCAATTTAACAACGATATTTGTATCCCGTGTACTGAAATATTAACTGAGGTCCTTGTAATTATAATAGACACTAAAACACCGATGCCACTGATATTATTCAGACCTCTCGCTTTTTTTTTATATTTCTTTTTCAATAAAATTGAAGTGTCTGTTTGTAATGTCAAAATGTTTTTTTTTGAAACTCATACAGTTATTTGCACGATACCTATGCCTAAAAATCAGTTTTTAAAATTTGTCTGTTTGTGCCGGATAATCTCCGGAACGGATGGACTGACTTCCACGGGTAGATGGCTGGCGTTATAAGGAGTAACGTAGGCTACTTAAGTTGTTAGGGTTCCACTCAAAATATATAAATATGTACACGCTAGCAAAGCCGCGCGGGAGCTGCTAGTTCTTAAATAAAATAGAAAACATCGTAAATTGAAGGCGAAAACAGACTTGCCAAGATAAGCCACAGACTGAGACGAATTTGTGTCCACTATAAATGTTTGAGTCGCTTGTTTTTAGCATTCCAGTACCACTATTTTAATTGAATTACGCCTTTTTCCAAAGTTATGGTACTTATGTAAAATATATACGCGTATATAAGTGTTATATGGGCGTTCGGATATACTTATGCATAAAATAGAATGCATTGCAATGAATACCGAACATCAACTATGGCTTTAATGAACAGCTCAGTCGAAGAATATTAAACACTTTACAATTCTATAAATTTTTTGACTATAAAAAGAATGTTTCTTTACAACAACGGCGCAGCCACGTCTGTAGCATATCTTAAAGCAAGCAGTGCTAAGCTTTGCTATTTTTCTGTCGAGTTTCAGGCCTATGGAAGGAGATGATGCCCGAGGTCAAGGGCTTGTTGAACATGATGCCCGAGGTCAAGGGCTTGTTGAGCATGATGCCCGAGGTCAAGGGTAAACCCGATGTCAAGGGTACGTTGACGATGTCCGAGATCAAGGACAAACCCGATGTCAAGGATATATTGATGTCCGAGGTCAAGGACAAGCCCGATGTCAGGGGTACGTTGATGATGTCCAAGGTCAAGGACAAGGCCGATGTCAAAGACATCTTGAAGTCCAAGGTCAAGGACAAACCCGATGTAAAGGGTACATTGATGATGTCCAAAGTCAAGGACAAGCCCGATGTCAAGGGCATATTGATGTCCGAGGTCAAGGACAAACCCGATGTCAAGGGTTACGTAATGATGTAAGTCAAGGTCAAAGTCACGGCAACCAGCCCCGGGACCAGATGGAACGAGAATCGAGATTATCGAATAGTGTTGGATATCGCGGTAGTAGAAGTCAACGACGTAGGCGAGCGTCGCCAATGGAATCTGAGGAACACGGGGCGACAGAAGGAGGACATTCGAAAGGGAGATCGAAGCGTGTACGGAGGTGCCCCAGCTGATCAAGTGATTCATCGGGTGAGTACCACAAAGCTCATTCTAAGTTTAAGCGTACTATATAAAATAGTTGAAACCACGGTCGACAAAAATGAAAAACAAGTTTCTCTACTAAGCGTAGCCGATAATTCGAATGACAAATATATTATAAACATAAAAGTAAATGATGTATCGTTCGAATGTCATTTAGATCTAGGTAGTCAGTGTTCACTAATAAAAGCAAGAGATGCAAAGTTGTTAAATTTACCTATTATTACCGACATAGAATTACCAATGTTACGAGGCATCGGGGCAAATCTTGTACGACCTTTAGGTATGGTAGTTACGGTAGTAGAAGCACAAAATATTACGGAATCTATAAATATGTATGTTGTAGAGGATTATGTTTTGAAATATTCGGTTCTTTTGGGGCACTCATTCACGGAAAATCCGAACTTAATTATTACTAAGACTCCCGTTAAAACTATATTTCAAAAGATTCCTAACAATAAAAATATTCGACTAACTTCCCGCGATGGCGTCTCCATTTTAGTCGATCGTTTACGCGCCGTGGCCGTTGTTAGCGATGTCTTATGTGAGGGCACCGTGTATATCAATGGATCTCTTAGGGGTCCAGAGGGACACAAATATTACCTGTTACCCGGCGAATACAGCGTACGAAATCACACTTGTTCTCTTCTAATATAAAACGCGTCCAGCTCAACCGTCAGCATTAAAAAGGGCTCGCTATTAACCAGAGCCACTCAAATCTATACAACATTAGATACAAGTTTAGTCACAATAAGTACAACCGAGCCTGACGACTCTGTTATCTGCAATACCCAATTGTCTACTAAAGAGCGCCTAGCGCTTCAAAACCTATTGTCTCAGTACGGCGATTGTTTTTCTAGTGGTCTTAAGGACTTAGGATTTACAAATATTATGGAAATGACTATCGAATTAGCAGATTTGGAACCTGTCGTTTACAGGCCATATCGTATGTCACATTCAGAACGGTTTCTGGTCAGAGATATGGTACAGGAAATGGTAGATGGTGGTATCGTTAGTATATATAGTATAGTTCACCTTATGCGAGTCCCATAGTACCAGTAAGGAAAAAGACTGGTGAAAAACGATTGTGTTGATTATCGAGCCCTCAATCTCAAAACCAAGAAAGACCATTACCCTATACCGCGCATTTAAGATCAATTAGATTTATTAGCAGGCAACATTCTTTTTACGTCTCTAGACTTAGCATCGGGATATTATCAAATCCCTATAGAAGAACGCTCGCGGCCCAAAACTGCTTTCGTAACGCTAGATGGACAATATGAATACAATAGAATGCCTTTTGGACTCGTTAATGCTCCAGCTGTCTTTCAAAGGACTATTAATAAAATCTTAGCAGAAACAAAAATCAAATACGCCTTAATATACATGGATGACATTTTGATTCCATCTCGTAACTTCAACGAAGGGCTTTCCCGCCTGAAGGAAGTACTCGATTTGTTGCTACAGGGTGGGCTTACTTTGAAAATGAGTAAATGTAACTGCTTTTTCGATAAAATAGATTTTCTCGGTTTCGAGGTCATCGCTAACGGCATTCGACCAGGGTTAAGGAAAACGGAGGCAGTGTTCAAATTCCCCAAACCGAAAAATTAACAAGAGTTACGACAATTTTTGTGTCTTTCTGGTTTCTTTAGGAGGTTTATTGAAAATTATGCTCTTAAAGCAGCTCCATTGACAAATCTACTCAAAAAGAATCACAAATGGGTTTGGGAAAAGGAACACGAAAAATCATTCACTCAAATAAAAGATTTGCTGACGACACGGCCTGTCCTTTCTCTCTATGATCCGGTAGCTGAAACACAAGTCCACACTGACGCGAGCAAGTTTGGCTTAGCGGGCATTTTACTACAGCGTAGCGTTAGAGGGTGTTTTCAGCCAGTTTCGTATTTTAGTCGTAAGACAACCTTAGAAGAGCAGAAATATCATTCGTTTGAATTAAAAACGCTTGCCGTCATTACCTCTTTGAACCGTTTTAGAGTATACCTTATAGGTATACCATACCGTTTATCATACAAACTGATTGCAATGCCGTTAGGTCGACCTTCACGAAAAGAGACTTAATACCGCGCATAGCGAGATGGTGGATCCAACTCCAAGAGTTCGATTGTTCAATAGAACACAGGCCAGGCACGAAAATGGTACACGTTGATTCTCTGAGTCGTAATCCCGTTTATATAATACCAAAAGAATCGCATATTCTCGATATTTTCTCTGTTGAATCGGAGCAGGACTGGATCACCACCGTTCAATCAGCAGACGAAGAAATTGCTAGGATAAAAGACATTCTGAGTAATCCGGAGTCCGAGAAAGTAGCTGATGTTTACAAAAATTACAAAATTAAAAATAACCGTGTATACCGTATTATAGGCGACGATATAAGGTGGTTCGTGCCGAAAAGCGCGCGATGGCAAATTCTAAAAAGAAATCATGATGACATAGGACACTATGGCTATGAAAAGACGTTAGAACGCATTAAAAAGCATTACTGGTTCGGGAAAATGAGGCGTTTCGTAAAGAAATATGTAACTGCTTGCCTCGAATGTGCTCATCACAAGATACCAGGTGGAAAGCGTGAAGGAGATCTTCATTCTATAGAAAAGGTCAATATTCCTTTTCACACTATCCACGCTGACCACCTGGGACCTTTTGTACGAAGTAAAGTTGGCAACTGTTATTTACTGGTTATTATTGACGGTTTTACAAAGTTTATAAATATTACTGCAGTCAAAAACACAAAATCTCTCATAACTATTAAGGTGTTAAAAGATCTCATAAGCTTCTTTGGTGTTCCGACTCGATTGATCACTGATAAGGGTACAAGTTTTACCAGTAAAACATTTAAAGACTTTACTTCTGAGTATGGGATAAAACATGTGCTAAAGGCCGTTGCGACTCCGAGGGCTAATGGCCAGGTAGAGAGGTTTAATAAAACCATTACCGAAGCACTAGCAGCGTCTAATCATGGCAAAGATGGTAGGAACTGGGACGACTACGTACGCGATCTACAAGAAGGCCTGAATACTACACTTCACAAAATAACTCGTAAAACACCTTCTGAGCTATTATTCGGGTTTACCATTAACCACAGAGCCCAAGGTATATTAAGTACAGTAATTAACGATACTATGAACATTATACCATCGGATGGGTTAGACATAGTTTGCGTAAAAAAACTCTTCCTCATTTATACCAGCAAAACTTGTATTCGTTTTCTTTGGCAAATTCACGTGCCCGGTAAAAAAATGGGAGATGTTCAGCTATATAAATAGGTACTCGCTGGCCGGTGATGCCAATATGTTCAGAATGTAGCTTTTCTGAGATACTGTTACAATTGTTGAAATTTCTAGTCGCAGAAATGATTGCGTCTTTAGCGTATACCGTTGTTAAGTCTGCTACAATCGTTTTATTCCCCCCTGTTTTCCCATGTAGGCGGTATATATCACGCACTTCAGATGGTTTTATGTTGGACTCTAAAACTTTTCCTATGTTCACTAGTACGTCTTTTAAATCTTCGTGAGTTTCTTTGTCCTTTGCAGGAATGTTTCGTAGCTCGATGCTTGCAGAACGTGGTCCACATTGGATATCATAAGTTTCATGTTCCAAATTATTTATACCATCACAAATATTCACCCGTTCTTTTTCTATACCTTCTATTTTTTTTAATAATTCATCATATTTTTCACTTACAAACTGTACATTTTACTCTATTTCTAAATTTATCTTCTGAACTTGTGAGAATTGCATTTTCATGTCCGTTATGTCAGAAACCAACTTTGAAAGTGTTGCTTCTTGTTCACTCTTCCAACTCCGCATTAAACCAGTTATCTCGTCTTTAAACTGCCCAAAATTATTGCCAGGTGAGCGACACTCCCGTCTTCTCTTAATACGTTGCGATACATTAGTTCGTTGAGAATCGTCAGATACTGTCAGATAATCGTCAGATACAGATTGAGGCGGAGTGCGAACCACTTTAGGCATTATGATTCAAATTGCAAATTGAATGACGAAAATGCAGTGTTTCTAAAAATCAGTTTCTAAAACTCAGTTGGTGAGAAGAGTCATAAGCGCCGTGTATTTCGGGGTGCTTACGCGTTTTATCGCGACACACTGTAATGTTTGCACTGGTGGTAGTTCGGATAATTTTATGTAAGTCCCTCGTTAAGTTTTCTTTTTTGTGCAAACTTCACATAATAGTCTAAGAGCCAGTGAACATCAGACCACACATAATTTAGGAAAGCCTAAAATTTCCTCAGTGAGTCTGTTATACCTACCAACTATCAGGTGGGGGCTAGCTAAGGGCGGTCGCGGTGGCCCCGGCTACACTCAGGTGCGACAAGTGTGATAATTTTATAAACTAAAAAGTATTTTAGGAAAGCTGCCGTTTAGATATGTCAAAATATACTATTATAGCTATTTAAAAACAAAACGGCAGACGATTATCACGGTTCTAAAGTGGTGGCAGACAGGTTGAAAATTTCAAAAAAAAAAATGTTTCAAAAGTATTTTAGGAAAGCTGCCGTTTAGATATGTCAAAATATACTATTATAGCTATTTAAAAAAAAAAACGGCAGACGATTATCACGGTTCTAAAGTGGTGGCAGACCGTGTGAAAATTAAAAATAAAAAAATTTCAAAAGTATTTTAGGAAAGCTGCCGTTTAGATATGTCAAAATATACTATTATAGCTATTTAAAAAAAACGGCAGACGATTATCACGGTTCTAAAGTGGTGGCAGAAAGGTTGAAAATTAAAAAAAAAATTTTGAAAGTATTTTAAGAAACTTGAAATTTATATATATTATTCTTCAAAGTTTCAAAAGCTTATACTTCTAAAGGCAGACCTTTACGTCGGTTCCTTTGACCTGGCAGACAATAAAATCTTTCTCCCCCGCGAGTATACCTGTGTGTAGAAGTTAGGTTGTATATGGAATAAAAGGATTTTCGTTCTTTATCTCAACATAAAATTGAGATAAAATATATGTGGCATCAATTTATTCGTGATGTGATTGGTCAAATGTATCATAAATATGAAAATATAGGCAATGTCACATTCAGGCGGCCGCTTGCGCACGCTTATTAAATTCTAGTTTGTAATATTTGATATACTACTGTCGTATTCTTTCTCACTCAAGGTTTTTTTCTGCCTTCTGATGGACATCATTGAAACTAGTTTAAGGTCTGGCTTAAGGCCTGAGTACAGTTGTTGCTCTTAACAATAGCGCATCGGCATAACGGCCTGTTGTTATTGTCCCCATACTTTGTCAAATTCAGGATGATAATTTTGACAGCTCACGGTAGGGATGAGTGTAGTGTATAATCACAGATCAATTGAGATTTGTTAAGAAGGGGTGGCGCGTGCGCCCGTATCTTCGCGTCTTTAATCGAGTGTCAATCAGTGACCGCGTCATTCACCACCACCACTATATGAGGTTTATTCGCCATAATAGTTCTGTCAGTGATGATAGATCGATCCCAATACAATGTGGCTCGACCATTTTCGAGAACTGGGTCGGGCACATACCTGTAATATGACCTCTGAATTCACAAGGTTGTATTTAAGGGCTAGATGTTGATGTACAATCCTGGCCACTTGGTTGTGTCTGTGCAAATATTCACCATTGGCAAGACAAGAACAACCAGAAGTAGTATGCCTGATAGATTCACCGGGACGGTGGCATGCCCGACAGATGTCAACCGTACCATCTTTCAGGATATACTTCAGATAGTTATCTGTCATAACAACTTCGTCCATAATTGCAAAGACAAAGAGATCACCGAACCGTAGCCAAGATGTGCATGCTTTTAAGTCTATATCAGGCCCATTTGGGGCCCGATAAAAACGACCATGAAGTGCTTTGCTCTCTTAGAAATATCACTCTCAAGCCATAAGTTAGGTGTAGTACACTTAAAAAGAGCGCATCCAAGAAACCCTCTACAGATGTGGTAATAAGTAATAACATCAGAACCCTAGTAATAAATTCCAACAAAAACCGATGTCTCAGTCGAAGTCTGGGAATTCTAGTAAAACCAATTCTAATCTTACGTGCCGTTACTGCAAATAAGTATCGATAGGCGTGGGGAAGCCTGCTTTCCCCGCGTCGATCCGGGGGGGACCTGAAATAACATGGTCCAGGTCCTCCTTGGAACAGGGCGCCTGAGACCGGCTGTCGGGGTGGTTTTTAGTGGAAACACCACATACTCCTAGCTCCTGCGTCCCCGAGGAGCCGGAGATCCGAAGGGATTTTCCACCCCATCAACAAAAAAAACAAAAAAAAAGGTCACGAAATAAACAATTTTCAAAGGCGACAGGCGACAGGTGTCACTGAACGCACAGACAGGGTTCTCAGCTTACTAAGAACGTTCCACGTGCATCAAGAGGAAAGAGAAGCTCTTCTCACCTTACGTTCGGACTGCTCCGACGTTTTAAGACCAGATGAGACATTGTTTTTCTCACCTGCCATCCAACATGAAATAAAGACAACTAGTGATCCCCAATCCATAGCAAATCTTACCGCTTTCCAGAATGCTACAAACAAAAAGTGGCTTCACTAAACAAAATGTTAGACCAAAACATAATTACTCCATCATCATCTTCTTGGTCTTCCCCCATATGGGTAGTAATCAAGAAAATGGTGAAATGGCGTATAGTCATTGACTACAGCAAATTTAATAATGTCAAAAGTGGGGAAGTTTATCCTATTTCTCAGATAACTGAGATTCTTGAACAATTAGGAAATAGCCACGCTTGAACTATCATGCGGTTTCCATCAACTTAAGGTTGTGCCGGAAGACGCACCTAAAAATGCCTTCTCAGTCCCATGCGGATATTTTCAATTCCACCGAATGCCTTTCGGGCTTAAGAATGCCCCAGCCACTTTCCAGAAACTTATAGCCATTTTGTCCCAAGGTCCCGTGGGACACGACTGACCAATAGTATACGCCTTTCGTACCCTGAACAAAGCCAAATGCAACTACAGCACTACAGAGAAAGAATGCCTAGCAGTAGTGTTCGGCACGAAAACATTACGGCCACCGTTTTACTATTTTGACTGATCATAAACCCCTTCAGTCGTTGTTCAAAAATCCTGCATCCCGCCTAATTCATTGGCGATTAAAACTTGAAGGATTTGAATATAACATTCAATACAAAAAGGGTAAAATAATAATGGAATATCCAGGTTTCCGGTCAATCCTATCCAGCCAACTAGTAGTAACACACCCAAACTCAACGACCAGAATCCCGGCCGAACAACTAGAAAAATCCTTTAGCGAACCAGAGGACCTAGATAGGGACTTTCTCGATTTGCTGACATCACCTGTCTCTTTCCCGTCAGAAAAATTAAATCCTGATGTCTTATTGGAATACTCCCGAAGTAACTTTCCAACCTGATAACCCTTCCTTACCTGAAATTCTAATACATCCTTTATCTCCCGAAGAACCATTCGAACCTGAAACTCTTTTCTTTCCTACAAAACCCAACAAATCTTCTATCTCCTGAGCTGGTCCTACAACCTGAAACTCACACACACAAACAGACTTCAACTCTATTCTTGATCCGATCACTGACGATTATCCAACTTTCCTAAAGCAATTATCTGACAAAAACAGAGTCTTCAATACAAAAATCGTCGAACACAAGGAAAGTTTATTAAAAACTTCTTGTAAAATAATTATAATCCCCACATCAATTGACCTATATCATTTATATGAATCAAATTCCTATGTGGAGGAAATGCTAAGAACACTAGAAAGTTCAGAAGTAATTCTCAACCAAGAAAAACAACTCCAAAATCTCTTCAGAAAATAAAACCTATAACTTCCTATATATATATAGAGGTACATCACTTCGATCAAACATCGTATCAAGAAATATTTGAGTCTCTAAAAATCATTCGAAACGAATTAATAATCACTGAAAATATAGAATAATCAAGTATATCCAATTTTCGTGAACATAGTTTTACCAGGATTTATAATGTCATTAATTACGCCGATACGATAAATAAGACAAAACTCGTTTATGGATGATTTAATACTAATACCCAAGGAGGAAAAATATAATCACGTTACAATAGATGTAAGTTATTTAGTAGGTTTATTAATCCATCGCCTCCACTGTAGATTGTGTAATCACCCCGATCACAGCAATTACCTGAAGCACAGCATTTACCATGATCACAGCAATTACCATGATCACAGCAATTACCTGGATCATAGCCATTAACCGGAGCACAGCTTATGAATTCGCAGTAGATCATCACAAGGCATGCAACTGTCTGTTGAAATAAAAACTATTTTCAGAAGACTATAATCATATCAGATCCTCAAATCACAGTGTATGGGAAAACTCGTAATTGCAAGCGGAACTTAATAGTTATTAAGATGAACATATTTTTGTACCTAAGAAGGTATTACTTTAGCGTTCCATGTTATAATTATGTATTTATACAGGAATTAGCGCGATCACGGAATAGGTATAACATACCTCTGAATTGCCTGACGTTTCGACCAGGTTACACTGGCTGTGGTTACAGGCTGACTGTCAGTCATTGATCGCGTTAATTCCCGTATAAATACATAATTATATCATGGAACACGAAACTTAAAAGTTATTTGTAATTACTATCTATTCCGAAGCACTTTATTCTAGTGGTAGATGGGCAATATGTAAAATATATATATCTTGTTATGAGCTAAATGTGTAAAAAATTACCTTGATTTTTGTTAGAAATCAGTTTACTTTGAATACAAAAATTTAAAACTCTATTTGATGGACCAGTTATAATGAATTATTAATTTTATCATTAGTTTAATGAATCGATACCCATAATCGATTGAGGAAGAAAACATTTTAAAATTTCAACTAATAAAAGTGCACAATCTACACTGTTATTTAATTTTTTTTTTTCATAACAATACAATATTGTGTAGAAGTAGTGCCTAACCGAGAAAATGTCACATCACAACAGAAATACCTTAGTGTTGTGAGCAGCCCTAAAACATGTCAAATATGTCAAAACATGGCGTTCTAACTTTCAAAATTTTATCTGGTGAGAGATCGACAGACGTCAATATCAAAATCTGGTAATTAACTGTCAAGTCAAATCTTGTTCCTTTTCATTGAACGTTAAACTGGCGCGAAAGAGAAAGCGCGTGTGGAAAGTACGAAACCAGTAAGCACTGAAGTATACACTATTCACAAGTGCCTCAATAATATCTACTTACGACTTATATTTGACTCAAAATGAAAAGATTTTGAAGAATATTCCATTATCAAACAGGTTGTTTAATATTAATCAGACATCCTGTTTGATAAGCTAGTTTTTAAATACTTATAAAATACTTGCCAAGAAAATATGGTATGTGTTCACCATGGTGTTCATCGGTTTTGTTACTCTGCACAATAATGAATATGATTAATTCCAGAGCCACCCGACTTTTATATACGGTTCTAGCCGTTGAACAGTTCTTTGTTCAATGGAAAGGTGACCTAGCTTTTCTTTTAACACACGTAATATACAGCTGCAACTGTAATAATATAAATTATAATTCCATTAATAAACTATAAATTGTTAGTCAATATGCAATTGTGATACAAACTAATGAATTATATTTATGTACTTAAGTACAATCGCCCGATAAAATAATACAATATTTGTTCGCCACTATGTATGTGTGATAGATACAAAATAATAATGTATTTTAGTACATAATCACTTCAATTATAATTGGCCATCAATCTTTGGACCTCAATCTAGCTTACCATCAAATAATTGTTGATTGCAAAAAAAAGCGTGAGGTGTGCTTGACATTAAATGTTACGAATACACACATCAAAAAAGTATAAGCAACATGTACGGTTTTGAACTTTTGAATGATTTTTACTATTGTAATATATTTATATTTCTTTAATAAATAATAACTAGGCATTATTAGATCCATTGGTGACTGTTCGATTTTTGTTATTGAATGGAGGGTAGTTCGGTAACTCACCACCGAACTCGCTCCACGACCGCGGTGCTGGCGCCGTCTTTAGTAGCTATATTACATGCTTTTGACCCTCATTTGAAGACCGTGTCTTTGTGCTACCATAAACATTTTATAGCAGTGTGGTGACTGTGGACTTATTAAGGTGCCGTGCACGCCTGGATTACGCCTCCTATCTGCGTCATCAGTCTTTCGAGGTAGGTGGTGTTCTATTACCCTCCGGAAGATAGCAGAGACGATTGTAGTCCACCCACAACCACTACACAATCATTTTGGTTCACAAAATCCGCTAGCTTAAAATCATACAGTCGAAAGTGGTCCTTCGTTAACCGGATTCAGGGTTTATGAGCCCTAGAACTCGTAGTTCTAATCTAGCCGTGCTAGAAACACCCCTATTTAACCAACTCGTAGTTTGTGTTAATAAATTTATACAGACGTTCTGTATTTTTCCTTATTCTCTTCTGACCGTGTCAGATATTTTCATCATAATTCAATTTCTACCTGTTAAATAATACCTAAAGTAAAGACGTTTTTTACATTTTAATTTTGAGTAGGTACCTACCTACTTCACAATAGTTAGTTGAAATCAATTTTTATTTTTCGCTGGCAGATACACATTTTATACTACACTTATTATACTTATTGTATGTAATAAATTCAGTATATCTGCTAGTAGTTTGCATACAAAACATTTACTTACAAAACATTCATTACTCCCATATGACCCCTCCAACATTAGTAAGCGACTAAAACATAGGGTTTGTCCCTCAACTCATAATCGGTGGAGCACGGCATTTTCCGGCAAATTTTACGGCTTTCTGGGAAGATACCTGTATAATAAAGTCAATAAAATTCTGCATATCTACTCTTCTACAAAGTACCAATGCAAACGTGCTATCTCCAATTGGCGGAAATCCCTTAACTATGAGGAAACTGGAAGCCTGCTGTTTGTTCCTTCATAGTGAAGAGGTTTTAAAACTCATTCGTTCATTCTCTTTATTCGTCGTAGGGTTAGCACACACACACACACACACACACACACACACACACACACACACACACACACACACACACACACACACACACACACACACACACACACACGCACGCACGCACACACACACACACACACACACACACACACACACATACATACACACACAAACACCTACATACATACATACACACACAAACACCTACACACACATATACCTTACATACACCGAATTCTTCAGTCATATTACACCTCAGACAATATACATTCATTCATTCATCTCACATGTTATAATTACACTGTAACAAGTACACTTACCGTAAAACCGACTTGTCTAGAGCTAGGAGAGGCTGGTCATCTGTCATACAGGTTCTACCTAGTACGGATACCAGTCTCTCAGACAGATTACAATCTCTTGAATTGGTTTATAACTTTCTTGCTAGTAATTAATGATGTAATAATTTCTGTGTGAGAGAAGAAATAAAATTATTATTATTATTAAAAACTTAACTTTCGTTACATTCCTTTGTCCTCGCTACTTTGTTTCTAATTGTACAACAAAATGACGACCAAAAAACACGAGGTCGCTGGGGAGCTTCAAAGCTGTGATTTAGTCGTATTAATTAATAAAAAACAACGTATGTTTGAGCAAATGCAAAATACCTATGATTTATCTAACAATATTTCAGATCCCGAAACAAAAGAATGTTTTTTGATACACGTGTCCGATATTGAAAAATTACGTAGTTCATTTCAGAATATTATCTTCGAAATTCTAGAAACAGAACTTAAACTTAATCCAAAATCATCTCTTCGTAGTCATGAATTAAAAAATTTTGATGATTTATATTTTGAGTCATAAGTTATGTGCATCCAAATGTGAGCCTAAAGTTCATTGTAATAAGGCCGAAACTTCTTCGCGCTCCGTCGAATCACGACCAAGGCTTCCCAAGTTAGAACTGTTTACATTTGATGGAAACATTGAAAATTTTAATATATTTTTTGAGACATTCTGTTCTTTGGTTCATAATCAAACGAGTATTCCGGAAATAGATAAATTCCATTATCCTCTTGTACAAAGGGTTCTGCAATGGTATAAATAAAAGCGTACCTATTTCCTCGAATAACTACGATGTTGTTTGGCAAAGTCTAATTGATAAATATCAAGACAATAGAATGTTAATAGGATGGTATTTGGACAAAATGTTAAATTTTTCACCTCTTCAAAAGGAGACATCAGATAATTTAAATACATTTATAGAAAACTTTGATCATTCATTTAAGCCGATAGAAGCATTAAATATTGAAAACCTAAGTAGTTACGTGATGTGTCACATTGCTTTGCGGGCATTAGATCCCCACACACGTAAATCATTCGAGCAAAAATTAGATCACAAAAACTAGACCGACTTTTGTCTATTTAATTACTTTTGTTCAAAATCAAATAAAATTATTAGATCATTTCGCATCTTATTCAGTTAATGCTAGTATACAACAAAAGAAACAAGTTAAAATTAATTATTCACATTTAACTTCTTCTCGTTTTAAGTTGTCATGTTTACATTGTAAAGACAATCACATGATTTATATCTTTTAATAATTATCAGGCTTGCCGCGTTTTAATTGATTCCGGCGCGCAGTCAAATTTTATTATTTGATTGTTATCAAAGATTAGGATTAGGTAGATTCAAGTGCCCATACAATATTTATGGCCTAGGTGGCGAATTTGTAAAAAATAATGGTATGGCATCGTTGACAATAAGGCCGCGTCATAGCTTAACGCCCAGTTTTAATTTAGACGCAGTAATTTTGTCACGTTTGACTTCTGACTTACCTACTGTGCCAATTCCCAACAATTTTATCAAGGATTATGAGAATTTACATTTAGCCGACCCTTGTTTTTATAAAAAATCACCAATTGATATAATATTAGCCGGTGATATATTTCCATAAATTTATGATGGTAAAAAAATGATAATTAGTCCCGATGTCGTCACAGGAAGACTAGAGATGCAATCCTCTAGCAATTTTATTAAACCCTAAGCATGAACCGCTTGGCGATTGACATGATAATGCCTTGAAGAGATTTATGCAGCTCGAGCGCCGTCTTGCTCGGACATATGAAACCTTATCGAGGTACGGAACCTTCGGCTTATTTTATTCCGCACCACTGTGTGCTTCGTCCATTCAGTACTACAACTCCTTTGCGTGTGGTGTATGATGGGTCCGCCAAAACTAGTTCAGGTGTGTCACTGAACGATACACTTTTGACAGGCAGGAAGCCACATCCTGATATTTTAAAGATAATTATTAATTTAAGACTTTACGATGTTTGCTTTACAGCCGATGTGTCAAAGATGTATCGTGCGGTAATTATTGACCCTGCTGATAGAAAATACCAACATTTACTCTGGCGTGAACGTCCTACAGAACCGGTTCGTGTTTTTGAGCTAACCCGAAATACTTACGGCCTTCGTAGTGCACCTTTTATCGCTGTTCGTACTTTGCACCAGCTGGCCTCGGATGAGCTGACTCATGCTGAGAAACCAAGAACTAAGGCAGCAGAAGTACTTATTAGCGCGTTCTTCGTTGATGACGTCTTATGGTCTTGTCAAAGCCTCGAAAAAGCTTGCACGTTGCAAGACGATTTAATTTCCCTACTTAAGGGTGGTGGATTTGAATAAGGAAATGGGCTAGTAACCGTTCCGAATTGCTCACACGAATTCAATCGGATCAGGTTTCTTCTATTAATTTTCAGGACGATACGTTATCGTCATCTCTAAAGGTCTTAGGTTTGACTTGGTTACCGTCATGTAACTCATTTTCATTTAACTATAACATGACCGATACAAAACAAACTAAGCGCTCCGTTTTAAAACTACTTGCAAGTATATTTGACCCAGTAGGTTTTATTTCACCGTGTACTTTTGTTGCAAAGTGCATAATGCAAGATCTCTGGAAGCTCGGACTTGGCTGGGACGATCAGTTGCCGACTGAGCTGACGTTAAAGTGGAACCGGTTTATTAATGAACTATCATCGCTAGGTAGCTTGAGAATAGAACGTCATGTTTTAATTCCCAACTTTGATAAATTGCAGTTGGTAGCATTTTGCGATGCGTCATTGCGTGGCTATGCAGCGTGCATCTATCTTCGTAGTACTGGTAGAAATGGTCGCGTGAAAGCAAGTTTGTTGAGAAGTAAATTAAAGGTCGCACCTTTAAATCCGATGTTGTCTATACCAAGACTTGAACTTGAAGCAGCCGTGCTCCTCTCAAAACTCGTTAATTTTGTAGTACAAACTTTAAACGAAGTTAAAATTTCATTAATCGCATTTAGTGATTCAAATAACGTCTTAGCCCACGCTTCAGACACCACCGTATAAACTTAAAACATTTGTAGCTAACCGTGTTAGTCAGGTGATAGGCGTGGTCCCACCTAATTGTTGGTTTCATGTAAACAGCGAGAATAACGCTGCTGATATTTGTTCACGAGGGACATTGCTGCTTCGTAAAAGATCCCTCGGAGTGGTTTCATGGTCCAATGTGGTTGTATGATAACCAACAGAATTGGTCAATAAAACCGTATTATTTAAAAGAGGAAATTGAAATTCTTGAAATGAAATCCAATTGTGACACATTTGTGTTAAGCTCGTGTGACGATAAATTTAATTTAAAAAATGATTTAGTTCCTCTACCTAGAATTTTAATAATTTTAAATTTTTCAATAGATTGCAACGTGTTTTAGCTTGGTGTCACAGGTTTATAAACAATATTAGATCTAAAGGATCTGCGAGATCTCATGGACCGCTTAGATCCTCAGAGCTAAAGCAAGCTCATGATACCATCATTCGGGTGGTACAATTAAATCATTTTTATGATGAAATTGCAATTTTGCGAAAAAATAAATACGTAGCTTTACTACGTAAGCTTACATCTTTCGTAGATTTTTATGGATTCCTCAGGGTGGGGGGTAGGCTCGTACAGTCCAACCTACCTTATAATTGCAAGCATCCTGTGCTTTTACCTAAATGTAACACGACTAAATTATTGATAAAATATTTTCATATCTTATATTTACATGTTGGGCCGCGTGGCTTGCACGGTATATTATGTAAAAATTATTGGCTAGTCAATGCTCGTAGAATTATCCGGTCTGTTTTGTCTAAGTGTATGAATTGTTTTCGTTGCCAACCATGCTCAATTCAGCCAGCGATGGGTACGTTACCCGCTCCTAGACTTCTAATATTTTATTATTATTATAAATCTGATAAGGTTTTCAACCATGTCGGTTGTGATTTGGGTGGGCCGTTCTTCGTTAAAGAAAGCCTAAGACGTAACGCGAGAGTATATAAGGCATACTTATGCTTGTTCGTATGATTTTCGACCAAGGCCGTTCATCTAGAGGTCCTCACAGATTTAAGTTGTAATAGTTTTTTGGCTGCATTTGATCGTTTAGTTGCACGTCGCGGACTGTGCAGTTGTTTATATTCAGACTGTGGCACAAATTTTATTGCAATAGCTAAACATTTAAAAGATGTAGCGAAATTTTGGAATTCTAAGGACAATGCGGATAAAATTCTTATGGGGTTGACATCGCGTCAAATAGAATGGCGTCATTGGGAAGCAGGTATTAAATCTGCAAAATATCACCTCTACCGTGTAGCTGGTGATCGAGCATACACCTTCGAAGAATTAAGTACAATCTTTTGCAGAGTTGAAGCAGTTTTAAACTCACGCCCTTTGTGCTCGTCAGATAACCCAAACAAGTTCGATGTTTTGACCGCGGGTCATTTCTTGATAGGTCAAGGTCTATTGGCTGTTCCGGAATATGACTTTGAGGACGTTCGTCAGAACAGATTGTCTCGTTGGCAATCCGTTCAGAAGGCTTCACAATCCTTTTGGAAGCGTTGGTCAAATGACTACCTTCACACTCTTCAGCAGAGAGCGAAGTGGTTTACGTCTCCACCCAATGTAAATGATGGCGAGTTAGTTCTACTTAAATCTAATCTGACCAAGCCTCTTCATTGGAATTTAGCCCGTGTTGAAAGGGTGCATAGTGGCGTTGACAAAGTTAATCGTGTATTGACTCTTCGTACTAAAAATGGCTTAATTCAAAGGCCTACTAATAAGGTTTGTCCTTTACCGTATGCAAATTAATAAAATTATATTCTCATACACATCTTATATTTTATTCTTAGTTTATATTATTGTACCATGTACACTTTATACAAAATACTTGTTCAGATAACTTAGTAAAGTATTTATGTTTGTTTTGTGAAAAATAATTTTTAGTAAGTATATTTTTTCTTTTATTTTTTATCTTACATACCTTACACTTTACTTTCATTTAGGGAAATCAATCATATTGATTTCGGTGGGGGGTATGTTCGATTTATGTTGTTGAATGGAGGGTAGTTTGGTAATTCATCACCGAACTCGCTCCACGACCGCGGTGCTGGCGCCACCTTTAGTAGCTATATTACATAGAGGCGAACGGACGTTCCTTTTGATCCTCATTTGAAGACCGTGTCTTTGTGCTACCATAAACATTTTATAGCAGTGTGGTGAATGTGGACTTATTAAGATGCCGTGCACGCCTGAATTACACCTATTGACCTACGTCATCAGTCTTTCGAGGTAGATGGTGTTCTATTACCCTAAGGAAGATAGCAGAGACGATTGTAGTCCACCCACAACCACTACACAATAATTCGGGTTCACAAAATCCGCTAGCTTAAAATCATACAGTGACTAAAGCAACAAAATCCTTCATTCAATTGTTCATTTAATCACAATAATTAACAATATGTGTACTGTAACATACGTAGAATAAAACAAAGTTAAATCGAAATTAAACTTTTCATGTTTTACAAAATTAAGTAACGTCAGTTTTTTAATTATTTGGTAATTCAATACAAAGTGTGACTACCTCTGTTGTTTAAAACTTGTCGGCAACGATTTTTCATTGTATTTATAAGATTGTTTATCTGATCCTGCGGCAATTGCTCCCAATGGAATTTTAACAAGTCTTGCAGTTGTTGGATTGTCGACACTCCGTCCAACTGTAGAACACGTCTGTGGAGCATGTCCCATGCGTGCTCGACGGTATTGAGGGCTGGCGATTGTGCAGGCCACGGCATTACCCAGATGTTTTCCATTGCCAAGTATTCTCTGGTCCTCCGAGCTGTGTGCAAACGCGCATTGTCATGCATCAGCGTGAAATCTGAGCCTAGACTTTGTGCAAATAGGTGGACATAAAGCCCGAGGACGTCTTCAATGTAACTTTCAGCGTTCATATTGCCATCTACAAAAACGAGCTCAGTTCGTTTTTTCTTCATAATACCCGCCCATACCATCACAGTGGAGCCACTGTAAGGGTGTTCTGGGATGCATTTCCGGGACGACGATACACTCTTATCCTTTTCGTATCGGGCCTAAATCCAAACCGGGACTCATCGCAAAATAAAATTTTCTCCCATTGCTCCTGGGTCCATGTCAAGTGTTCCCTACATCATTCGTTTCGACGGGCGCGGATAGGTGGGCACCTAATTGGGCGTCGTGGTCGTAGGCTGTATTCATGTAGCCAATTTCTCACGGTTGCGAAGCTAACAACAACACCGCTTGAGAATTACAGCTTTAAACATATCTCCCGGGCGGTTAACATCGGCTGACGTGTTGCGTGTCAGTTGTACGTATCGGTCCTGTCGAGTAGTTGTACTCCACCCACGTCCTGGGAGCTGCTCAGCAGGATCCCCCGTATTAACATAACGCTACCAGAGACGACAAATCACGCTCCTATTGACACCAAAATGCCGAGATACCTGGGACTGATTTCTTCCCGCTTGTAGGATTCCTACACCTCTATTCATTTCATCAGAAGTCAAATGGCGTCACTCCATGACGTAAAAAATTACTTACCACAATTTTTTTCAAAAACTGTTTATTTAAAAAATGCGTGTTGCTTAGACTTTTTTGATGTGTGTAGTTCATTAGTAGCTATTTATAAAAATCTAGAAAAAAGCAGCACATGCATTTTTACAGTAAAAAATATTTTAGATTTTTTAGTTCAGTTTGCTTTTAGAGCGTGTTTTTCTTTATTTCTACCTACTTTTCAAAATGCACAACACATTGCTTACAATTTTATCTTTCTGAACTGCTTCTACATGTTAACTTTAAGTATTCCAATATTTACCGTATATTGTTGAGTATAAATTACACAATATTTATCAATGATAAATATCAAAGTATTATCAGGTGTCATAGTACGTGTTCAAGATGTAATCAGTTACGCGGTATAAGTAAATTCTGTTAAGTATCATTCGTATTTTTATTATGTTCACTATTACCTACTCATCAAAAATTATAATATTTATTCTGAAATTTTTATAAAATGTGTACCTGACTGTACGAAAGTACATAACACCTGTGATTTACGTATGTATTGTTTGTTGCAATAATTAAAAAAAAAACTGTATTTACAAAATAATGTGTTCAGCTGCAGCCTGCAGCTGTCATTGTTTTGTATTACTATCAGAATAATAAGTTGTTATTTATTACGTCATGTATGTTCACATAAGTATGTAACTGTGCATTACAATATTCTTATGTAACCGTGTACTCTGAAAATTATTATTGGGATATAGGTCGGGTGTCAAATAGATTGAAACATCTCAAGAACTGGTTTAAGACAACTTTATTACTAACATTGCGTTACTAATGTATTGATTAGATACTATGTCACACCTCCCTTTCCATAAAAAAGTACATAAATAGGTAAATAGGTTTTTGTTTTTTTTAACTGATTATAATATGAATAAGAAATAATGATTATACGACTGAAATATATGTTGCAACTGTAATGTTTAGATAAAAGTTGCTTTGTTATTATAAACAATTATACATAAGTATGAATTACGTAATCACAATCGTAATGTTATCATTAAACAAACATTATTTATATTAGACATTGAATTTATAATTACGATTAGTAAAACTTCGATGTGTTCTTATCTATACTAATATCATAAAGCTGAATAGTTTGTTTTTTCAATTAATTTAGTGGTGGATAACCCATTTATCGAGAAAGGTTATAGGCTATATAACATCACTCTACGACCAATAGGAGCGGATCAGGGACCATAAACGCAGGTGAAACTGCGGGGACGGCTAGTGAAATATATATGAAACAAGAAAGAAAGAAGAAAGAAAATTATTTTATTTTACACAAACATTGGACGCACACAAGACGTATTAAACAAAGAACATCACAACAACTAACAAACAACAACACAAGAAAAAAGTAAATGACAAATAAATAAAAACAAGAAATGAGCCCTATCTATGGTCGGATAAAAATAGTCTGTGGTAATCTGTGGGCGTAGACAGAAAATGCTTCTCTGTCTACGTCTGTGGGTATAAATCTATTAGAATATTATCAATTGTCAAAAATATGGGAAAACAATACCGTATTTTTGTTTTATTCGTCTTGGTGCCAAAGCACTGATTTTCAGCAAAATCTTGGTTTAAGCAGGAGCAATAAAATACTGTCATTATTTTGTGCTCTATGATTCTAATTCTTGATTATCTTTGGTCGTAAGGGACGCCATCTTGAACTCCTATTTTTTCATGTGAGCGCGTGATCCATTATTTTAGCAGTAAACATTTTGCCGCTGAAACTGCTGCGTTTCTTTTATAGTCCTAACAGATTACAGGCCGAGTTGGTTCTATAACTCTGTTTAGGTGAAGATTGCAGCAGTTTTTTTGTTCGCGTGTACGGGGTAGCGTGGCGTTGGTCTTTCTAGGCGGCAAAATATAGCCAAGTGCGGCAACGGTGTCTGGGGCTTTTTCGGTGCAGAGAGCATCCAAATCAGACTGCAACGCACATGTACACTGTACATGAGCGGCGGTGTGCAGATATCAAATTACGAAAATGGAGTCCAAGAAGTTCGAGCGTTTGGAAATTTCACGTTACTGTGCTATTAAGGGCACAGGGGTTACTATCGGTATTGGACACCGGGGGCGAGAGGAAACCAGCAGGCGCTGATTTCAGCAAACAGGACGAAAAAGCCCAGAGCATCATTGTGACAAGGCTCAGTGAAGGTGCCATGGTTCATATCTTGACACATGAGACGGCGGTATCCATGTGGAAAAAGCTACTTTCGGTGTATAAGCAGAAATCAAAAACACCAGTATTCATTTACTGCAGCAGCAGTTTTATTCTATGAAGTATGAAGATGGAACAGACATGTCACTATTCTTGTCTAAAATGCAAGAAATCAAGAGCCAACTCAAACAGGCTGGTAAAGACATAAACCGGACAGCTGATGAACATGCTTATGAGTTTCTAAATGCATACATTATTGTAGGTAAATTGAACGCAGACACAACAAATGATCGTGCTCATCACACAGTTATTTGTCCTGGGTGGGAATCGAACCCACGACCTCTGGCTTGGCGGTCAGGGTCACTAACCACTAGACCAACAGGTCAATAGTCTATATAGGCCCAACATTTAACATAGATCTGTGATATAATTAAGTAAATAAAAAATAAACAAAATTAACAATGCTTCCTCCTCTCTTCTATGTTGCCGTGCCCTACAGGGTCCATAATGTACTGGAATTATTGTTTCAACATCCTTAAACCATTTGGAGTGCAATAAATTGATTTGATTTGATTTGATTTGACATCTCTGATAAATTTCTGATCACCAAGATGCTCGTGTCCTTGCCTGATAAATATAGCCACTTCATCTCGGCTTGGGAGTCGGTGGATGTGCACAAACAAAACTATAATGATTTGGTGGTCAGACTGCTGACAGAGGAAGAAAGAATGAACGAAAAAAGTAGTAACAATAATAATGCAGCTTTTGTAGTGAAGAAATTTACTAAAAAACAAAGTAAATGTTTCAAGTGTGGACGTCAGAGTAAACAAGATAATAGGAAGTGTTTTCTGTGTTAAAAAGTTGGACATTTAAAAAATCAGTGCCCAAATCGTATGCAAAAAAACAAGTAACAAACAATGCCATATTTGATAGTACTGTTGACTCTGCACAAAGGAATTAACAAATAAGGTTATTGACAGTGAGGCTAGTTAACATATGACTTGTGAACGTAACGTAATTACGTAATTTCAAGAAACGTTAGATGAGTTTGTTGTTATTCGTCGAATACCAGTGCTAGGTATCGGGGATGTGGTATTTAAAAACAATACACAGTGGACTTAACAAAAGACAATGTTTACATAAAAAAAACAACAACATGTGTGCATCTGGGGTTAAAGAAGGGCAATTCTATATTATTGACTTTATTACGTGTAGTAAACAATATGCAGCTGTGACTTTGAGTAAGTGGCATGAGAGGTTATGTCACCAAAATGTAGACCATGTAAAGTCAATCTTAAAATATCACAACCTCACCTTTTCGTTGGACAATAAAAAGTGCCTGGGGTGCATTAAGGGGAAGGCACATGGGCTTGTATTCATGGAAAGTTTGAGTTCTACTAGTAAACTATTGGAGTTGGTATTGGTATATTTGAGTTCTACTAGGAAACTATTGCAGTTGAATCGCTCGGTGGTGCAAGATACTTTTTGTTGATCAAAAATGACTTTAGTAAATACCGTCCCACCATATCAGATATGGACGGGGCTGGACTATGACTTAAAGAGATTGAATAAGGTATTTGGTACTAAAGTGTGGGTTCACATTCCTAAAGAAAAAACACACAAGTTAGATGCAAAGGCAGAAAAAGACATATTTGTGGGATACGATGACTCAAAGGGATACAGAATATTTTATGAGAAGAAAAAGTAAGTACAAGAAAAAGGGACATAATATTTCGCACAGCGAGAACTGAAATTGAAACTGTGAAGAAAGAGGAAAAATTATATACCTAGACCTGACAGATGCAGAGAACAGCGAACAAGCATAGACTATATTAGAACAGGAACAAGAACAGTCATAACCAGAAAAGAACAGTAGAATAGAAATACAGGAACAGGCGGAAGAGGAAGAAAATAATTATGAAGAAGGAAGTAGCCCAAATGAAGAATTGTAACAGACGAGCAGTGGAAGAATAGTAAAGAAACCAGCTTGGCTGTCTGATTATATAGGCTTTATGGCAAGTGTGGATGAACCAGACAGCTACGTGGCAGCAATGCAGTGTGATGATGCTAAGAGATGGAAGAAAGCCATACAATATGAAGTAGAACAACTAGAAGAAAATGACACTTGGTCATTAGTAGAAAAAATACCTGAGAAACAAGAAGTAATCAGTACAAAGTGGGTGTTTCGCAAGAAGGAAAATGAAAATAAAGAGGCTAGTAGCTCGCGGATTTCAGCAGAGTTGGAATAATGAGTATGATCTGTATGCGCCGGTTGTTAAGGTGAATACTTTAAGAATATTTTGTACTTTTTTTTTGTTGCGAAGGTGGAAGATCCTACATGGATGTCCTTCGCCTTGGGGAGGCGAAGAGGTCTATCGGACTCTTAGTTATACTAGGTCAACGCCGTCAGTTTGAGGGCAAAATGATTTTGATGGCAAATAGTGTGTTACCTGTTTTTCAGTTTGAAACAAAACACTTATTTATAATAATAAACAAGTGTTTTGTTTTTACCCTCTTATCGTAACCCTTTAAAAATAATTTTAACAAACAAAATCTACAGTGTTTGTTGAAATTATTTTTAGTTGCAACTGAAAAATTGAAGTGAAATCAAGGTGTTCATATTGATAATAATTCAAGAAAGCTTCTAGGGACTGTCTAGTATTATATCAAAACGAGACGTTGATATTATTGACCAAATGGCATGAAAATACGCCGTAAGAGCTGGAACTCGAAGATGGCCAGTTCATGTTTTTCGTTTTCTATAGTCTATTTTTGATATATCCGCCATAAATTCATGGATTGTTTAATAATAATAAAATAACCTGGCAACACTAATCTGTAAGCGTCATATTATCTTACAGAAAATATTATATCGATAAACATATTGTAGACATTGAAATAAATTGTAAAATAAATACAAAACAAATATTTGGAAACAGATTCCTAAAATATATAAAAAAAAACACAGACACAACATGCAAAAGTTCAGAAGAAAAAATTTCGAAGAAAATGACAGATGTCATATAAGACAATAGCCCAATAATAAAATAACATGAATTACAATGAAATAAAATGCTTACAAGATATCAAGCCAGACAGAGGACTGCACAACAAATATCCCCGGACTCGTCGCACAGCTCCGCCTCACAGCTGCCAATACACTCTTCGGTAAGATCGGCAAACAGCGAGGCGTCGAGTTCAAGCTCCAGCGACGAGTATTTCTCCCCGCCGACGTCGCCAACACCTGTGCGTCGGCAGGGGAGAGGCCGGCCACCGTCCTGCTTAGGACCCCGAGGACCACTAACCTCGAATAGGGCCCCCGCTACCGGTGGTGATGTGCGCCGCATGAAATGGACTTATTCAATGAATGAAAACGTCATGCGGGCATATTATCGGGCTACAGAGTTGGGAACTAACCTTACTACGTACTGTTATATCCACATAATGCTAGCGTTAATGCTATCCTCACAGCTTTCATGCTGACTCTCCATTTATCAGTCCCTCGCTCTGTGCAGTGACTGGGAGACTCGCCAGTCCGTGCTCATCCTCCGGTTCGCGCGATTGCTTAAGGATCCCAAGGTTTAAGTTAAAAGTACATACAGTAAAGTAAATTCCCAAAATGAAAGTACTTCACAATTAAAGTGTTCATTCTTTTTTTTAAAGTGAACTTCGAAATCCCATATAACTGTTCGATGTTAAAATGTTCGATTACTGTCTCTGTTTCAGGAGCTTGAACCAGCTGTCAACGTATCAGCACAATGACTCTCGGATTACGTACGGGCTATACAGCGTTGTCACCTGCTGGGTGATACCGTACTTGAGAGGCTACGCTTCATCGCAAGTTGTGGGTTTGGTGACCAATCACACACCACAATTGGCACCGCAATTACATGTTGATGAAATTGTGGATAGTGCATGTTAACTATTTATTTAGAAGAAAGTTAAGATCTCAGTGATACACACTCAATTCTGTAGTGTGCGGCTGCTGCAGCATGTCGAGTAATTTGTTGTTAAATTCCCAGGAAATGACACCGCTACTCGGTCAAAGCTTGTTGTCCCAGCGTGGCAATGCAGGATTGAGCGTCATATCGCTGAGACGAGGGCACTCATTGGCAAGCTTATCTGTTTCAGATCGGGTAAGCGTTTTGTGAATCGGGCTTTTTCAGGAACTGGTATCAGTTCCTGTGATTACGCAGCACGAGTCACAGAGCGCATTGACTTTCTGAAACAGAAAGTTAACGAAACGGATATACAAAAAAAGAGTAGACCGATATACTCAGAATCTTTCATTCCAAAGGGATGAGAAGTCGGTTTATAGAAGGTGCGAGGCGCCTGATTTAGTGAGTGACACACATTTCCCAAAAGTTGAAATTACAAATACATTTTGGCGTAACATCTGGGCAATGCCTGTCACTCACACAGAGGGTGATTGGATATGGAGATATCGAACGTTCGTGTAAGTTGATTGATAACATGGAGCCAATATTAATATCTGACATTGATATAGCTTGTGCAGTTCGTTCGCTGCCGAACTGGAAAGCAGCGGGACCGGACGGACTGCATAACTTTTCGCTAAAGTGGCTCTGTAGCTCACATGTATGTTTGGCATCTCAAATTCAATCATGCTTAGAATCAGATTCGCTTCCGACTTTTATGACCACAGGCATAACTCATCTGCTCTATAAGTCTGGCAGTGCCACAGATCCCAAAAACTACAGACCAATAACGTGTCTACCAACAGTTTATAAATTACTCACGTCCATTCTGAGCGTAAAGATAACATCTCATTTATCTAAAAACACCATTAGGCACTAAAGAGCTCCTTATTCTTGACACGATCATTAACCAACAAGTTCGCCGTAACCGAAAGGATTTGGCGACATGTTGGATAGATTATAAAAAGGCCTATGACTCTGTGCCGCATACGTGGCTCTTGAGGGTGATGGAGTTGTACAAGATTGATACAACTCTATGCACTTTCTTGAAGGCATGTATGCGGCAATGGAGAACCGTCCTTTGCTATCCAGGATGTCGGTGGTCTCAGGGTGACGGCGAGTTTATAAAGATCAGGCGGGGAATATTCCAGGGTGACAGTTTGAGTCCCTTGTGGTTCTGCCTGGCTTTGAATCCTCTCAGCACTTTGCTGGAGGGTTCAGGACTAGGCTATTGTTTGCGGAGAGGAGGTCAGGTAATATCCCATCTCCTTTACATGGACGAATTGAAACTTGTTGCCTGCAGCAAATTCCAATTGATAAAATTACTAGAGGTAACTGAAAACTTTAGTAAATGTATCAGTATGGAATTTGGTGTGGATAAATGTGCAGTCATGCATGTAAAAAGAGGCAGGATTGTGGAATCTGAAGGGATGGAACTCTCAGATTTCACACACCTTTGATGTCTTTCCGCCAACGAAACTTACAAGTATCTAGGTATATCACAGTCGTTAGGGGTGAATGCATTGTCTATGAAGCAATCGTTACAGGAGCGCTTCTTTGGCCACCTGAGAAAAGTACTCTAAAGGTTTTTTGTCAGGTGGTAACAAGGTGCGGGCCCATAACGATTGGGTCATACCAGTTCTAACATACTCCTTTGGCATACTTAGATGGACTCAAACTGAACTAGATGCCCTGGATAGAAGAGTTCGTACACTGTTTACCGGGTACCGAATACACCATCCACGTTCATCGGTCATCGATGATGTATATCGACGGCACAGTTGACATTTGTCGGGCGTGTCATCGTCCCGGAGAAACCCTCAGGCATATAATTTCTGGTTGTTCTCGTCTTGCCAACGGCGAGTACTTGCATAGACATAACCAAGTAGCCAGGATAGTCCATCAGCAACTTGCTCTTAAATATAACCTTGTGACTGTCGAGTTACCATAACTACAGGTATACGCCCAACCCAGTTCTCGAAAATGGGCGTGCAACAGTGTACTGAGATCGATCTATCATCTCTAACAGGACTATTGTTACCAATAAGCCTGATATAGTGGTGATAGACCGATTAGAGCGATGCATGATGCCGAGCAATGATTATTGGCATCACCATTCCCCACGACGACAATCTCTTAAAAGCCGAAAAAGAAAAACAAATAAAATATTTGGACTTATCCCACGAGATCGTTGTGCCGATAGTCATTTCATCCCATGGGTTGATTGTTAAGAGCCTCGACCAACACCTTCAGAGGCTTACGTTAGGCAGCTGGATCAAGAGCCTAATGCAGAAGGCAGTCTCGACACGTCACGCATAGTGAGACGGTTTCTGTCTCTGGAACCCTAACCACCGGTAGCTTGGTCCCTGTACCCGATACCAGTGGGACACTATTTTTAAATATATTTTTTTTTATATAATAATGTATTTAAAAATGTAATTTATATGTTTTATAAATATTAATAAAGAGAATAATAACAATAATAACTTCACACATCTCACACACGGCCGTCTGATCCCAAACTAGGCAGAGCCTGTACTATGGTAACCAGACTGCTGATGAACATACTTACCTATATATTTCTAAATACATACATATTATAGATAAATTACACCCAGACACAGAACAAATGATCATGCTCATCACAATTATTTGTCCTGGGTGGGAATTGAACCCACGACCTCTGGCTTAGCAGTCAGGGTCACTAACCACTAGACCAACAGGCCAGTCGAGTGTTTACCGGAAAGTTACAGGTGAAAATATTTTTCGCCATAATTATATTCTGCAGTGAACTTCAATCAGAGTACAAAAGAAGTAAAAAAGACTTCAACCGCTATTAAACGCTTAGATAAAACAGCCATTACTGAAGAACAGCCTTCTACATCGAATAAAAGACGTCAATGTCAATTTTTTTTATTTTTTTTATAACCGCACCTGTGAAATGTGCACTGTTTGCCAAAGCGCTGTTTGTGGACAATGCGTTCTACATAATTAATCAATATTATTAAAACAATTGACAAATCTACAATTTTTGTTTGATTTAGAAATCATCTATTATTTTGATCATATTCTATACGATTATCATATACCGCCAATTTGACGGTCGCATTCCTTTTAGGTATTACGTGATATGGGACACTTCTAGTATTAAAAATATATTTTAATCTTTTTTTAAAAAAAGGTAGGATATTAAATATATAAAGAAATAACAACAGATTTGTTTATTAAGCAACATCTCAAAGTGCAAATTGTTAAGGGATGATAATCTTCTTCATTCTTGTAGTTTTATTTTTACCATACTAAAACATATCTTGTTGACCAGGACGACAAGAATAATCTGAGTCCATATTGATTGATTATTTTCTTATCAAAAATCATTATGTTATTTCGTTACATTGCATGGCAGATGGATCGACCGTTGGTGCGGGATGCAACTTGCATCTTAATTACATTTTTCAAGCATAGCTGGTTGTACTGGCGCTGCTACTGCATTTTATGTTTTTGAGCCGTTTGGAGTCGAGAAGTTAGGGTTAAGGGGTCCGAGTGCTCGACCCGTTTACAAGAAATTAGCTAAGTGACTGATTGACACTTCTTGTAACCAGAAGGCGGGCGTTTTACTTGCATAGAGAATAAGAATTGATATTCAACGTGGCAATGCTGCCAGCCGTTTGGGAGTTCTACCAGTAGGCTATGATGCCAAGGAATTTTATGGCGCATGCATGTAAATGGTCTGTTATTTTATTTTAGTATATAGATAGATGTACGTAAGATATTTCGAGTTTAAATAAATAAATTATGAATAATTATATTTATCGCACTAGCTGAAGCCCGCGACTTCGTTCATGTGGTAAAGGAAATTGCAGAATCAATTTTGAAGGAGAATGTTCAAAATCAAAATCAAAATGATTTATTTCAAGTAAACTCATTGTAGGTATTTTTGAATTGTCAGGAGGAGTCAGTCAGTATAAGTCGGTCGTGAAGCTAGTTGCCTGTTCCAAAACGTAGATCCTATGGAGAAGAACAGGCAAGAAACTCCAAGGACACTCTTTTCCAACATGTTTTTTTTTACAAAGTTGTTGAGGACAATGTAACATAAATTAATGCTAGGCAACATAGAAAATTAACATAATACTTGTGACTACACAGTTCTCACATGTACTCACGTGTTGATAGGAATGACAGTGTATTTAGGTTTCAACGTGTCAGTCCTTTTGAAATTATTAAAGCTTTCAAGACGCCAAATCTAAAAAAGAACCGGCCAAGTGCGAGTCGGCCTCGCGCACCGAGGGTTCCGTAAAATATTTTCACTATATGATGTAACTAAAAATTTATGGTTTTCGCAATTTTTCCTTTATCTGTGCTATAAGACGTTGCTTCGTACCAAATTTCAAGAGTTCACGGGATGTTTTGATTCCCTTGCGAGTGTCGAAAATTGCGGAAATTTGGGGTATTAACGGCTGTATCTTTTGACTGTGTTGGCTTAGAAGTTTGATTTTTTCACAGCTCTAAGGGACAGTACACCTGAGTATTTGATATAAATTCCAGCTTGATACCTCCACACATTACTGAGAAAAAGGGTCTTGACAGACAGATAGACGTTTGGACGGACGGACAACAAAGTGATACTAAAAGGGTTCCGTTTTTTCCTTTCCGAGGTACGGAACCCTAAAAACAGCTGACCTCTGGGGAAATTCTGTAATTCGGTTTTATAAGGGGTCTCTCTACAACTGATACCGGTGTAGAGCTTGTAAAACATATCTTTGATGCCTGGGAGGATGCCCACGGTTCTCTAGGCATTTTTTGCGATTTATCCAAGGCTTATGATTGTGCTGTTCATGAAACTCTAATCAAAAAATTATTTCGCTACGGTATCAAAGACACGGCGCTGGATCTTCTTACTTACTTATCTAAGTAATAGAATTCAGAAACTCGATATTAATGGCAAGCTATCTCCCGGGTCTATAGTAAAAACGGGAGTTCCCCAGGGGTTTATACTTGGGCAACTTTTGTTCTTAATCTAGATTAAGGATGCCCTCATATTGATTAATTAAGGAATAGACTCAGCTCAGCAGCATACGCAGTTAGGAAATTTCGTGAACTGACTGATGTTGAAACAGCTAGATTAGTTTATTTTAGTTATTTTCATAGTATAATGTCATATGGTATACTACTGTGGGGGAATGACGCCGATATTCAATCTATCTTCGTGCTGTAGAAGAGAGCTATTCGAGCACTTTATAACTTAGGCAATCGTGATTCACTGAATTTAAAGAAATTAACATAATGACGATAGTATGCCAATATATTTATGAAAATTTGATTTACCTTCATAAAAATAAAGATCACTTCTAAAAAAAATGTATGTATGTTGTGTGTATGTGTGTATGTATGTTGTCGTTTTATGTGGACTTAAACTTGTTTAGACTTAACATTTGAATATTATCTGGGACTTTATTATAATATCGCACACATTGACCTCGAAACGACTTGTTAATTTTTTGGAGCCTAGAGGCAGGTACAACAAGTTTATGTTTATTTAAACTTGTTGTAAAACGACAACTATGCATCAAGGGCTATTACTCAGTAGTGGATTATATACAGGATAAAAACGCTTCGGATGGAATTGTATTGGATTCACAGGGTATTTCATGTATTTAATAGAAATGTAATATGAGGTAATACATATGTTTCTTAATTTCCATCTCTTATGTTTTTCTTTTCTTCTTTTTAATTTTTTCCTTAATTTTTAATTTCCCTATTGTCATATTCTTTTTTTTATTTTATTTACTTTTAATTTTAAAAACATAATAGCACACAACAAAATTATGTAATATTTACTAAATATTGTTAAAACTGTCTGTTTTTTTAAACGAGTGTGCTGTGACTTTGTTTGTCCGATTTCTTCTCACAAGGCTCAACCATTAGGAAACGGGCGGTTATAGATCAAAACAGGCAGATATGATATTATATGTTTTCCATTTCTATTTCCTTATTAATTTTTCATTTGACAAAGAAAACTATTGTATATACTCTGTGTGTGTTGATCTATAATTTTTAATTATAATAATTATTTATTAAATTGACGATTTCTAATAATTGATTGATAAACAATTTTATGAAATAAAGATATTGAATTTAAAATTTGAAAAATCTTTTAACAAAAACTAAAGAATTAGCTAAACTGTTTAGGTTTTTTAGGAACATGCAATATTTACTACAGTGTTTTTTTTTTCAAACAATATTGGGCGGATGTTGCCGTGTTGGGGGCATCACTTACCCGTGAACATACTACATTTCTATCCATGAGCGAAGCAGCCCTTACTTAGATATATGCCGACTGTTTTTTAAACTGGAACGGGTAATTCTTAGCATTCAAAATAAAAACTGTTTCGCCTCTGTTAATAATAGCCTCAATTATATTCTTTCCTAAAGAAATTACTCATAACCTATTGCCATTACAAAATTTTGGCGTTTCGAAGTTGACTATCCTCGTTCGTCCCGTGACTTCATAAGGCCACGTGACCCCTACGCTCAGCTTCTATGCGCAGCCATTTAGATTCGTCAGGCTTCTGACTTTGTGATATGTGAATCTTGACTTATTAAGCTTAACAAACTAAAAACTACGTAAAAACAGTTCAATTTCGGTTTAAATGAAAAATTAGTACTCAACACTACTTAGTAAAAACAAACAAAAATAACGAAAAGAAATTCCCAACAAACAAGAAAGAATTACGAAATTTCTTTGTCAAATCAAACTTATTATCATATTTGCTGAACAGGAACCAAAGAACAGCGATAACGGAATTGCATTTTATTTATTTTTATATTTTAAACACCCCACCAGCGTCAACTTGTCTGGTTTGGTAAAATAAGGTCCATAGGACTCTGGTTAAAAGAGATTAACCTTAGCTTTGCCAGACAATTGAATCTATGAATGAAAACGACGACATAAGCCTTTCATATTACGTAATACATATAAAGCTCGATTAGACATCGTCATTAAATAGGGATAAACGTTGGAATTCATATTATTCCGACGCTTTATTTGAATTTTTATTGACAGGAATTTTTCGTTTTTCACTTACTTGAGAATCTACCGCAATGGCTTGGTGTTGAAGTAAATACCTGATATTCACACAGGCCTTTTCACCTTATTTATAAATATGTTGCATTAAATGAGGAAGGAATGATCTTTTCATGCATTGAAGTTGTAATCAATTTGAAGATGTGAATTTAGCAGTAGTCACCTTATCAGTAACCAAGACCGCTAAACGTGTGACTCGGTATTTGATTCTAATGACTGGCAACATTGCTAGCCGTTATTACTTTTGTATATAATAGCTGAAAAAAATATACAAAGAGTCATAACTGTTTTTTTTCTATTCTACATACACTTAAATTGTGTTTGGTTTTGTTGTGTGTTGTAAAAAGCAGCTCCAACAGGGTCCTAGCCATGATAGCCGACAGAATGGACTGTCCATGTCCATATATGACTCGATGCTGTCGGCTACATGCATCTTATTGTAATTATGTACCTTAATACTAACATAGGCTAAGTTGTTATGTGTTACTAACAATTACTATGAGTCCACAGTTACTCGAAATAAATAAATTGAATTGAATTATTGTGAATTGTTCCAACTGAAGGATTTCATTAACACGTTTTGAGGTGCAAAAGAGGATTTTCTTAAAATCATACCTCACGTGCGTGCGGACACTCTGATATCACTCGGTGCTTGATAGAGAGCAAAACTGAGAGCATCCAGCTACATAGTTAGAAAACCTCGGTGCACCCAGGGCAACTGACATAATTATATTTAAAAAAAGTAGGCAGTCATGGGATTGCTGATAGAAGTGAAAACATAACTTCACAATGTATTTGCATATACATACACACACACACACACATCTATATATATATTAGGTTAAAAATAATTTAAATTAAACAAAGAAATCATAAAATAAAATAATCTCCCTCCCTCTCCATGTCTCTCTGCCGCTGTACATGTAAATATAAGAAACTCGCCTCCGTCTTACGAATTTTCGATCTCGTCATAAAAATATTTTTTTTAAATATATGGCACTCGGACACATTTTCCATACATTTTCGATTACATCACGTGTCCTGAAGCGAGTTTACCATTTTTTACCCATCCCTAAAATTGCACAACGCCGCTAAATAAGTTTTCACTTCAAAAAAAGTATCACCAACTTCAATGCGCCTAAATCATGATAAATTGTAATAAGCTGTATTCTTCATCCCTTATGTTCAACCCTTAAGGGTGAGATATTTTCTTCAAATTTAACTGGACCAAACTTGAGTACAACCAATTCAATAAAAAAAGGATTAATAGAATAGGATCACAAATTTCGAAGATATCCAACACCACAGCCTCACAGAAAACCAGCAGTGAAGCAATACTAGCATTGCATTTCGCCCAGTGAGTGAGGTTACCGGAGGCCCTAAACCTTCCCTCTTCTCTCCCTTCTTCGCCCCTTATTCCCCCCTTCCCCTACTCCCACCTTAAAGGCCGGCAATGCACTTGTGACTTTTGAGTTGCGGGTGCTCATGGGTACTCATTTCCACCAGGCGACCCATCTCTCGTTTGCCCCCTATACCATAAAAAAACATATACAAAAAAATACAAATGTTTAAAAGATTAAAAAAGAGAAAGGGGACGATGTGTCTAAAATATATATTTAGGGATTGATTAGACAGAGTATTCTAATTTTTTCTTGATTAAATGAAATGTCATGAAAACTATTATAAAGTACAAAAGAACTACGTACACAGAACCGTTTGCACTGCCCATGAAGGTGATTAACAGTTTATAAGTGTTTATATATAATATTAACTCGATTCAAGTAAAATGAAAAACAGCCTATAATTTAAGATGGAAATTTATAAGATTGGAATTAATAGAATGATAACAATACTGAACACCTACTTTACATCCTAATTTATATAAAAATCTTTTTAACAAAAAATTAAACAGACGAAATAACTAAAAAGCAATAAATAAATAAACCTCTTAAGTCTTGAGCTTATTTACATAAACTGTTAAATTTTATATAAACTTATTTTGAGTCGGCGCCAAACAACAAACTGATTAATTATCTAAATTTTATATGTACATACGTAGAAATGGACATGGTTATACGTAGGTAATTAATCATTTTATTATTTGGCGCCGACTCAAAATAAATAATAATAATAATAAAGTAATGAAATGTAAACAGGAACACTATTCGTTCCTCCTATTTTCGAGGGTTTCTCTCAATTTTATCAGGATCCCATCATCAGATACTGAGCTCTTTGACATGGGACCACCCTTGAGGTATACCCTATCTAACAAAAAAAAAAATCAAAATAGGTTCATAAATTAATAACGGAGAGAGGGCTGAACAAACATAAAAAAAATATATATATATATCGCACCTTTAGAATTATAGGGGCCTAATTAAAAAAATCATGTTTTTGACTTTATGTCAGGAAACGACCTAAAGCGACTACCTTTATCGACTCTAATTAAAACAGAGGCCGATTTTGGTATAGAAAGCTACATAACGTATACTTTGGTCTCTTTCACTCCCCTCCACTCACCGCGTTTGTTCGGTTTGAGAGTGACGCAAATAGTAACATGCCGCGAGTGTCCTGAGCAGGTCGTTACGTGTTTGGTTTTATGTTGACCTAATCCTAAATAGGCCCGTACAGAATTAAATATAAAGGTAAGTACAAGTAATACTTTTCAATAAAATGAAGACCTTATTCATAATTGAGTCTATATCATACTAACTGTCGTTGAGTAAATTGTGCCTTTTTTGTCATTGAGACAATTTTTTATTGAAAAGCGGTAATAATTAAAAACCCATTTCTAATTCGGTCTCTTTAGTTACGAAACTAATGATTATGATTGAAATTTATTAATTATTGTGTCTCTCTTATAATATATACGATTATTATTTACTGACTATTTTAGATATGGGTCTGTCTAAGTATTAAACTATTCCGATGTTTCTAATTATGACTTAACAAGTCTATTGTATTATACATTACATTCCAGATTTAAAGCCCCCAGTACTCAATTAAGAGAAAATAAAGTAGCAAAATGAAGAGACGTGCTGATTACATTTTAGAGAAAGTAAAGATCGACACTAAAAATCACAATAACACTGATAAAGAAAATATTGTGCCATGTAATTCATCGGTTGTAAACAATTCCGATGACATACTTGCAACTCCGAGGGATCAAAATATAATTATTGAAGATACGCCTGAAAAACAAAGGAACCTCTCCACAAGTTCTTCAGTTATAGAGAACTCACCTAATGTATCCATTCTAAATTATGATCAGAACACGTTTCCTCTATTCAATACAAGCATTATCGAGGTGTTCATAAACTTTATTGATTCAGTATACTTAATTAATAATTTGAATTTCATATTTTCATTAACCATTGTATTCTATAATTCCTTGCAAACTAAATTTTACTACTTATATTTCAGGTACAAACTATGAATAACGCTAACAAATTAATCCAAGCACCAGGAACTTCTGAGCAAGCAATTCTACCAAGAGAAGATAACAGCACCATCATCAACATCATCATCATCGTCTTCCTCTAGCAGGACTTCTCACGTAAGAAAGGCAAATACGTCGAATGTACAAAATAACTACTATCAGTCACCGATAAACTCCGATGAAAGTGATGTAGATTTAAGTGACAACGACCCGACTTATACAGTTGACAGATCTCGATCACATCTTATAAAGACTACTTCTTTATCAGCATTCAATTCTTCGCTTTCTTCCAACAATGATTTAAATACCAGCTCTGTTAACACTCTTCCAGAATCTACTAGGAGATCTAGAAAACGTACCCGAGATCCATCCAAATGGAAGCAAAATGTAGCAAAAATTCTGAGAAATTCTGGTAAAGGTTATGTTTCATGTACAACTAAAAAAGAACTACCAGCCCGTTGCGTTAAAAAACCATGTAAGTGCAGACTTAAATGTTTTGAAAATATAAATGACACTGACAGACATACATTATTTGAAAGATATTGGGCTATAGGGAACATTGATTTACAGAGATGTTATATCAGATCTTGTATGACGGAAGTTTGTCCTAAATATAAGTACAGAAATCGTATTTGTAAGACTTTTTTTTTTAACACCCAGGCATATGTGACCGCCAAATTAGAACTATAAAAAGAAAACTGATCCACAAAATTTCATCAGTGAAGATAATAGGGGTAAGCACGTGTCAAGAAAGCCTATAGATGTAAATCTCATTGAAAGTATTAATGGACATATGAATTCGATTCCAAGGATAGAGTCTCATTATTTGAGAACTCTACTAGTAGGGAGTATATTAGTGGCGAGAAGACAATTATGGATCTATGGAAAGATTTTGATAAATTACGGAAAGAAGAAGAAAAGCCTACATGTGACTACTGGTTGTATTATAATATTTTTAACAAAGGATTTAATATAGGATTCTTTCAGCCTAAAAAAGATAGGTGTGACCTGTGTTTAGATTATGAATTAGCAAACCCCACTCGAAAAATAGAAATTCAAGAAAAATATGATGATCATCTAAAGGAAAAAGATTTGTGTCGCCAGGAAAAACGTTTAGATCGTCAGAATATTGACGAAACAAATATTTGCGCGATCTATGATTTGCAGGCTGTTATGCAGTGTCCCACTGGAGAAACGTCATCTTTTTTTTATAAATCTCAACTTAATTGCTTTAATTTTACCATTGTAGAAATGATGAAGAAATCTGAAGATGTAAAAAAGCGTAAAAAGAACGATAAAGAAAATGTGAACGAGATAGGGGCTTACAATAATGTTTACAGCTATTTCTGGGATGAGGTTCAGGGAAAAAGGGGTGCTAACGAAATTGGATCATGTATTTTAGATTATTTACAACTTTTAAATGGGCTGAATTCTAACAAAACTCTCCACATCACTTTTTATTCTGATAATTGTTGTGGACAAAATAAAAACAAGTATATTACTTCATTATATTCTTATGCTGTGTCTACATTAAAAAATATTCACACTATTACTCACAAATATTTAGTAAAGGGCCATACGCAAAACGAAGGGGATAATGTTCATAGTCTAATTGAAAAGGAGATTAAAAAAAATAAGATGTCTGGACCATTATACGCACCTTACCAATATGTCACCTTAATTAAGAACTCTCGCAAGAATGGTAAACTTTTAATGTGAAAGAGTTGACATATGATTTTTTTATAGATTTAAAGATTTTACAAGATAAATAGGGGTATAATTTTAATGAAGATGAAAATAAACACAATGGTGTCAATTCTGTTGAATTTCTCTCTTAACTATAATTGACTAAATTTTCTTCATACAAGATGTAAACCTTGTATCCTTCGAAAAAAGGTCTCATTTCAAATATAAACAAGTAGGTAACATACGTCGCTATCGAAATAAGCAATTTATTTGTCGACTAAAGTCTGACACGCTTAAATAAACTTTAATACCACGTAGCGAGAGCCGCTATCCGTTGAATGCCATCTCTTTTGCTCTGTGTTTTTAGTAAGCGTCTTTGTAGGTGTCGATTAAAATAACGTCATCTTAGTTCGTTTTGAACAAGTTTTTGTACGACAATTATACGGTATTTGAATAAATGGGGACTCTCGCTGCGTGGAAATAAAGTTGAGTATACATTGACAGGTTTTAGTGAAATTTAGTGGCGCTGAGAAATAGATGCCAGTAACAAATAGACCTTGTTGCGAAGAAGACAAGGTTGATTTCATATGAAGAAATTAAGTTAGGTTTTAGTTTAGTGAGTCTGACAATAGAATCGGTACCAATGTCTCATGGAACAATATCAGAGTTTTAAAATTCTGTAAAGCGGAACCATTCGTATTTTTGTATAAAACTTCATACATTCAAAAAGAATTTACTATGGTTAATATGAGAAACAATCGAAAGGAAATGTCGGAATAGATGACATAACGGTAACCAAAGTATATTCACAAAGACTAGAATTAAGTGATCGTAAAAAAACTGATTTTCGTGATCTCCGTAAAAAATTTAATTCCTAGTTATTACGCAGATTTTTATAATTCGATTATTTAATTACTTACCTGTTTATTAAGTTTTTCAAAGTTTAGTTTTGTATGTTTCATCTACCATTTTAATTACCTATTTTTATTTTTATTTTATTTTTACCCATTTTGTTATTATTTACCTACTTTTACCACTTTGCATAACTAGTACCAATTTAATTATTATTCACAGTTAACAATTATAATTTTATTAAGACTATTATGATTAAGATTGTTATAAAGAATGAGTATCTAATACTTGAATACTTAAGTGGAACTCTAACAATGTGATTTTATTGTAAGAAATTATAAAGGCTAGAAGCTATGCTAAGTGATGTTAAGTTTAAAAATAATCTAAAATTTACTAATAGAGTAACTTAATAACAAAAAATACAATATTTTGACCGAATATTCAGAAATAGAGAGACCTATATAACAAAGAGTCTTTTTAAAAAACTGTGGCTTTAATTTTACAAAGACCTAATATCGACACCTTTTTTTTTAAATAATGAAAAAAGGTACTTTATTGACATTTTCTATTTTATTTTATCAAAATATATGTCGACAAATAAGTTAACAATCAAATTAAATTATACTTATACGAGTTTAATAAAATTTCATAGTAATAACCACAATTTTTGACAAAAAACACAATTGTACAAATCTTTATTTAACGTTTCCCAAAAGTTGACATTTTTGAAATAGGTCACTATAATTCTAAGGGTGCGATATATATGTACGGTCGAATTGAGAACCTCCTTTTTTTTTCGTCGGTTAAAAATCATTGTTAAACTATTTCCAATCTATTTGCGTCTTATTTCTCTTAACGTTTGTCGACTTTGAAAGCCAAAATACTCACTCAATATTGAACATACAATATTTTTATTTTTACTTTTATTTGAAAGAATCCCATGTAGAATAGATCAAGTATATTAAAAAATTAAAACACTTTAATATATTGTCAAAAATGCTGTTTGAAATTGACAGTTTACATTGTCTCTCAGTTCTAATGACGTCACACTTGTCAGCCATTGGTACTTGCACTTGTTCGTCGTTTCTGGCTTTCATAGTTTTGCATATTTATTTCCGACTTTCGAGATATTTTTTGTAAAAGTAAATAAGGCACGAAACTACTTAAAATGGACCATCCTAAACATCCATCATCATCAGGCAGTGTCACCAATAATGCTCTGATAAAAAGCCGTGTTGACGAAGTTTCCGAATAAATCGTTTTTAACTGGACTTTCTAACCCAAAATTGAGAGTAAAATAAAAGTAGGTAGTTCCTAGCTGCAAAAAGAGACGTCAATTCTCAAAACTGTTATTCGATGTTCTAATGTACTTGTACTTTCACTTATGATAGATAGGTAATCTAAGCTTGTACGTAAAAGAAATGCCTCCGAGTGCCGGGGATTCGATTCCCACACGAGTCTCGAGTCTGGGTGTTCTCCGTTGCTTGATTGTTCGTAAAATCTCGACACTGGAATTATTCCCTAGTGCAGGAGTTGTCTTAAAAAAGACATTCTACAGAATACTTACTTGGAGAATTGAAAATTGGATTCGAATATTTAGTATTAGCAACACCAAGAAAAGTCCTAGAGAGTATGTGTTAAGGTAAAAAAAATAGCATGTCTTCGAATCCACATCGAAAAAGTAAGGAGAAGGTTGCGTGAAATTGACTATTCTAAAGTCAAGTGCTTGTACATATATTAATCATTTTTTTGATCCCTAACTTAAATTACACCGTGACCATTTGTTGTGCTCTTATGATTTTATAATCATCATAAACTAAAATTCTATAAAAAACAATATTTTATTTACAGAAGTTTAATTATGTTTTTAGTTACTTGATAAAATGAAAAAATATCTTTGAATTTTGGAAATACAGTATATATTTTTAGAAGTTTGTTGCAGTATTCATTACAGATATAATGCTGTTATCAAATGGTACGTAATAAATTTATACTTCTTTCGAGTTTTCAAAATTTGGATGTGCTATACAGAAAAGTGTCATTTTTTTGCTGAAAAACATCTGTAGCTGTACTTGTTGTCCAGAATTAGGAGTTATTTTTACATTACAGAGGAAAGTATGGCAACATCTGTGGAAGGGCAATTCACCTCTGTTGTGTAATTTTCAGTAAGGCCGCAATTTAATTTTAATTTAGAACAGATAACCTAGGTATTATTTACTACACAAGCCCTGAATCAGATATTATAATTTTTATTTTTATTTATTTTATTTAAAATATTTTAAGCAATAGGAATATAAGTAATATTATGGTTTCTTTTCACTACCATCTATCAATCAAATTTTGAATGTTCCACCATACGTTTATTCATAAGAGAACCATGTTTAGTTTTACAGTGAGCCCACCAAACGTAAACAATGTTTTTTTGAAGTGAAAACTTCTTTAGCGGCGTTGTGTACTTTTTGAGATGGATAAAAAATGTTGAACGACCTGATCGAAAATTCGTAATACGGATCCGAGTTTCTTATATTTGAAAAAATATTTTTACGCCATCTGTGGATTCTGAGTGATATTACTGTAGTTTGATATATACTTATGTATTTTATGGTATAGATCCACTAGAGGGCCCTAATCTAAACATTGAGTTTTGTCAGTTCCTTATTAATTAATCTTTAAAAAATGTGTTTTCACTTCTGACGTGCAGTCCTACGACTGTAAATTTTTTTTAAACTATAAATATGCCAATCAAGTCTAGCATTTATACACTATTATGTGAAACTTTGAAAGTGAAATAAATTTGTCCCATTTTTTGTTTTGTTATTTTATGATATTTCTGTAAAGACTTTTAAAGAGTGATGATGTTTTGTAACACGCATATTACGTCGTCCTCATAAAATTCCCTTGTTGAGCTGAAATAACTGATATCTAAAAGATGTTGAACAAAATGCAAAGTTTTAACTGTGAACAACAATAAACAAACACCATACCGTAATAGTTTAGTCCCTTGCATTTCTACACTTGAAAACTCTGCACTTTCAACAAACAAGGCACAATCATGACAACACTAACTTTTGACAGATTTCGGGAATCTGCTTTGATATACCTAACTTCCATTTTTATTGTAAAATGCAATTAGTAATTCTCACAAAATAATATTTACTTTCACAGGTAGAGCTTCAAATATATCGACAAACAGAACATATGTCACTAATCGCTGATTGGTGAATTAAAATACGTTCCGTTTCAGTTTATTTGGTTAAAATTTCATAATTATTATATTTGCATCTTCCATATTGAACTCAGTTCAAACACAAACAATATAAGAGGCATACATATTACGCTCAGTAATATTTTAAAGCATTTTAAACGACTTAATGAGTACATTAAGGTGCGGGACCAGACGTAATTCCACTAAATTTAATTTCGAGATGTGCACTCTCATTAAGCTTGCCATTTTTTCTCATAATAAATAAATAATATTATTAACCGACACATACGAACAACTGGTGTACTATCAACAAAATGTCCTAAATTTTTTTTATGGTATAGGAGGCAAACGAGCAGACGGGTCACCAGATGGTAAGTGACTAACGCTGCCCTAGGCAAGGGGAAGGGTTAGGGCTTCCGGTAACCTCACTCACTATGCGAAATACAATGCAATCATTGCTTGACTGTCGGATTTCTGTCAGGCCGTGGTATCACTCCGGTCGAGCTGGCCCATACGTGCGGAAGCATGGCTCTCCCACTTTAAAAAATAAATGTAAATAAAAGTAAATGTTACAGCATTACGTTTACGCGAAACCACAATTAAAAAAAAGGCCCAATATGACATTGATGGAATTATATTACAGGAAAGGCCTGAGGTACGAGAACTAGGAGTTCAATTTGACAGCATATTTACTTTTTTGCCGCATCTAGATTGCGTTATGAAAAAAGCATCTAAAATGCTAGGATTCATTATTGGCAACGGCAGACTGTTCCGCAATCCAGACACGAAAATTTCCATATACAACATATGCGTACGTACGTACGTCGCTTTGGATACTGTTTGGTAGTCTAATCACCATAATACAACATACACCAACTTAGAATTGAATGCAAACAAAAAAGATGCCTCAAAAGCTTAATTTATTCCTGTAAACTGCATAAACACCTTAAGACGTACAGTAATAAACTTAAATATTTTAGAATGGACGCCCTGAATGAGTTCGATTCTCCATAACTTCTAAATTAATTTAGCTTGCATATTACATGTCGAGTAAAGCTGGGTTGCTGCATCAGTCGTTTGCCAGAACTAATCTGAAGCAATTTTCAACCGTATGCCGTTTATCCAAAACCCACAACCATTTGCAGAGAAGTGGATGTGTTTGCTGACCAATTCCTACTACATACATACATACATACAATAAAACTGTTTTGAGATTATTGAAGCCTTTAATAATATCCATATACCTAATTTTATTACTTCCTTATTATTATGTTTATTCATTATTTATTTTATTTTGTTAATTATTTTTTTGTTTTATTTTTACTCGTGTTACTATTGCTGCATGTTGTGACATCTTAAAATGCTGTGCATTTGAGCTAGTTTTAGTAAATTTATATACTATGCATAAGATTTGATGTAACAGCAACTACTTGTCTTTAGTAAATAAATAAACTTATTTTTATAAAAATCTTCTGAATAACTATGGTTATAAAAAGATCAAAACCAGAATAATGGTTTTATTTCTTACAACACTGTTTAAACATACTAAAGCAGCTAGCAAATTGAACTGAATACTTATATTTTAAAATGCTTTAAGAAACTTTAATGACTTAAAGTCATTCAGTCAAAGTCAGGAAAGTTTGTAAGGGACAGTACAAAACTCTAAGTTCTTCTATAAACCTTTCAACGATGGAATATATTTCGCCTCCGGCTTACGACCTAATAAATTACCGCTTATCTTGTATACCATTCAAAAGAGATTCCAGGGGTCGGCCCCAAATCCTTGATAATAGAGGTTCCCGATTTTCGGGAACGACTGTTTTCTACAAAAAAACTTTGTCTTCGTCTTGTACATGTTGTCGCTATATTAAAAACTCTTATTTATTTTATTAAAAATAGAGACAAACTATAACAGATGATAACACAGTTCACTATTTAATAAAAATAGGTTAATAGACATTATTTTGACTGATTATACCGGTAACGCAATACTATTGGTCGATGGATAAATATTAACGAATAGTGGGATTATAAAAGGGTAGGAATAAGACGAGAACTATTGACTTGTGTGCGGATAGAGGTACGAACAACTTGGCAGTTACTGTTAGTTAGTGATTTTCATAGTTTACATCAGTGGTTGTGAGACTGTTCCTATCATACATTTTATTGCAAGTTCAAAGTTATACCAGATTATATCGAAGTATTTTATCTCAGATCAAGTATATTTTTGGATGTTATTTTTATGTATTTAATTAGCTGCTACCTGTCATATCGCTTAAAATACTTGTCAACATAAAACCCTTCATTTTAGAATGTTTTAATAAAAAATTTACAAAATTATTAAAATTTTAATGCCATTTGTAAATTGACAGCCAACTTGTAGAGTGTTTAAAGTTGGTCGTTTTTTGGTCTACTATTAGATATAAAAACATTTATTTATTACTAACTACATACAACTATCAATAAAGGTGACACCTAATACGATAGTGTAGTTATCATATTAATACTGACACTGTTTAGTACTAACACTCTATGTTTATGGCACTCATAAACAAAGTAATGTTGGTATTATTTTTGTGTGACAGCACTGATTAAAAAAGTAATAAAAAGAACTTATGCTAGCAGCGTGTGTGCTACTGTGCTCTGTTATGATTAACTTTGTAAAAGTGTTAAGTGGCAAAAATATAAAAACCTCAATCTGATCCAATGATTTATTTACAAGCCACCCAATATACAAAAACTACAGTCCACTGCCTCCAATATTGGTCCGTTCTAAGCCCAGTGAAGATTGCGAAGACATGGTGGTATCAGTTGGTGGAGCGAACACGTGCGCAATTGCTTCTTGGTGGCCGGGAGGGCGACCAGCGAAAGAAAATCAGCATAGTCTGCTACACTCTGCATTAATCAGGGACCCAGGCGTTGATTGCTGCGGAAAATTTAAAGAAGTCTGCTTACAGCATAGTCTGCTACACTCTGCATTTATCAGGGACCCAGGCGTTGATTGCTGTAGAAAATTGAAAAAATTTACATACAGTATATTCTGCTACACTCTGTTTTAATCAGGGACCTAGGCGTTGATTGCTGTGAAAAAAGAAATGAAGAAAAAGCCACTATTAGTTGCATTAATTTGTGAATTAAAAGAAGAAAGAGAAAACAATAGGTGTAAGTACGACGAATCAACAAGCAAGAAAAAGACAGCAAGCATCTACGGACGCGCCGATTCAAGTTCGCGCCAAAACGATCCTGCGCATTCATCGCGGATCACCCTTTCGAGTTTCGACGGATCAAAGCAATCCGACGGCGGCGGCGACCTATCACAAAACAAGGACAGCTATCTGCAAGTGACAAGGCCGTGCTTCAATTGGTTTGCGCCTTTCAATTTGAGTCTTTAGGTTTGCAAAACTGAGAGCGTCGGTTCTCCCACGCATTAACTTTTTGCAATAACGCCATTTTGTTTTGTCGGTACAACGTTTTAATGTTTCTTATGTAAACTTTGCCTAAAGTTTGAAAAGGTGCTAATTATAATTCATTGCATTATAGGCATCAACATGGCGGATGTTAAAAACCTAATTGTCGAAAGAGGCTATGTGAAAGGTACGTTAACACGTATTTACAATTTTGTGTTGAACGAAAATGAGGTCAAAACTTCCAAACTTGAAGCTTTAATCGCAAAATGCGACAAATTACTTTCGTCTTTTAAGGAATATGAAGATTACAATAAGGAAATTTTGACATTAGATTCGTCCGACAAGGAAACTGTCGAGGAGATGGAAAAAAGTATTTCCATTGTTTAACTGTACTAAACGAGAATATTAATATAAAAAAGTGTTTTGATGACGAGAATAAGTCCCACGGATCAGGCAGCAATATCATATCAAGAGCTAAGTTGCCTAACATTGCCATACCAAGTTTCTCAGGCCAGTACTCTGAGTACGTGAGTTTTATAGGGATATTTAAATCTGTCATTCATAGCAACAAGTCTCTAGACAATATTCAAAAGCTATACTATCTACGATCATTTCTTAAGGGACAGCCCTATGAATTAATTAAAAACCTTCCTCTTCTTAGTGAAAGTTATGAGGAAGCCATGCAGCTATTACATAATAGATATTACAATAAATATAAAACCATATCATTTGTTTATTTTTTTCTGAGCATGTCAACGGCGTTCTAGACTTGGCAAGACTACCCAAGTTTGTAGGTGCTAAGGAAATAAGGCATTTTGTTTTAGCCATCCATCAGAATCTGGCTGCTTTAAAAAACTTAGACGCGACTGTAGACGCGTGGGACCCTATTCTATTGGGCATCCTTACGCGCAAGATTGACACCTACAGTGCTCGCGCTTATCAGCTGGAACGAGACCAGGAACAGGAGCCAACTATAGGTGATTTTTTAGCTTATATGGATAAGCGTGCCCTAGCCCTTGAAAACACGGATTCCAGCTACGAGAAGCAGGAAGCAGCAGCTGCAACAGCTACCAAGGGCTGAGTAACCTTGGCAGCCACAGCCAAGTCTTCGATGGATTGCATATACTGTAAGTCTAAGCACAAATTATTTGCTTGTCAGAAATTTAAATTATTATCTCCTAAAGTAAGAGTAACCTTTAGCAAAGAAAAGACTTTGTGCAAAATCTGTCTTAACATACATAATTGTAAATGCAAATACCATTTTAGGTGTGGGCAATGTAAGGGGCATCACAATACCCTCCTACACCTCGATGAACAAATGGAGCCACAACCAGTGGTACTCCATTCTGGAGGCTGCACTAGTGAGAATGTTTTAATTTCTACAGTTCGTGTTAAGCTATTCGCTAAGAGTGGTAGGGAAGTACATGTAAAATGTATTCTTGATTTTGGCTCTCAAGTCTCACTAATAACTACAAAGGCTGATGAGGTTTTAGACTTGACACCTCAGCGTAGTGATATAAATTTAATTGGTGTATCTTAAAGTAAAAACAAGGTGAGCTACTGTATTCCTTTACGAGTTTGTTCTCTGACATCCTCATTCACTACACTTGTTAGCTGTCATGTAATGAAGATAATAACATGTAACTTGCCACAGAAAGAGGTTGACTTAACAGGTATAAACATGCCAGCTGGAATCACACTAGTCGATACAACCTTCAATAAGCCATCAGAGATAAACATGCTAATAGGTGCCGATGTGTTTTTTCAGACACTACAGCCTCTTGAGGAGCCACTTCCCTTACGTGAGCGCAGTGATCCAAACCATCAGCAGCAGTCATTATCTCCATACATCTTTAATACCAAGTTGGGCCATATCATCGCTGGTGCCACAGCATCATGCATCATAAAAAATCAGGTTGTATCGCTTGTATGTACTAAATGTGACACAGAAGTTAGTGACAATACCAAAAGGTTCTGGGAGGTAGAGCGCGTGCTGGAGTTATTGATAGAAGGGGATTCAGAGCAACAGTTAGCAGAAAACATTTTACAGAAAAGGTTAAATTAGAAAATAAATGGTTTACAGTTCCCTTGCCATTAAAGTTAGAAACTAGTTCCATAAATGAAACGCTAGGTAACTCATTTGACTTAGCTTTATACAGGTTCCTCAGTCTAGAAAAAAGATTGCAAAAGAACATTAATTTAATGTCAGATTACTAAAAGTTTATAGATGAGTACATAGAGCTGGGACACGGGCACTATGTGGACATTTGCTCAAACAATTTCAACAAAGATGCAATTTATTTTATGCGATATATAAAAACCAACACGAATAAGCTTAAATAAGTAAGTGGCGAGAGCCACTTCCCTTTTTACTTCCAGCCTATAAAATCCTACCATTCCAAGCAAAAACAGTGTGGGATACAGCAGAAGATAACCAAGATATACGCCATTGCTTTAAATAAATAAATCTGGTAAATTTATTTATGATTCGCTTCAGCATAAGTTTATATTTGGCTTCATGCGGTGATCACAACACAGAATTGCATTCTAGTTGATGTTCATGAATTAGTTAGCCAACGGTAAGACCATTCATTCTAACTTTCACAATTTCTTCGAAAATTGACATCGGCAGTGAATCGCACTCCTAAATCCTTTACCTTAGAAACACGCTGCAGCGGCATTCCATCTATGTGCTATTGATGATGATTCCGTTTGCGCGCACGGCTAAATGTCAACACCGAACATTTGGTCACATTAAAAAACAATTTGTTGTCACGACTCCACTTTACGATCCTAGTTATGTTCTGCTGCAGGAGGTCGTCATCAGCGTTCTGCCTTATTTCAAGAGCTAATTTCAGGTCATCGGCGAATAACAAGGGTGTAGTTTTACACACACTTTACACTCTCGGTTAGTCGATTACAGTTAATATGAACAGAAGAGGCCACCGATTACCACCTTGACTGACTCTGGATCTTGTGAAATAGGGTTCAGATAGGCGTCCGCTACAGTCTACATATTGACAGCTCTCACGTAAATAGCTGCCAAAAAATGACAATGTATGTGGCGTGCAGTCCACACTAGCCAATTTCATTAGAAGGACGTCATTATCTACGGTGTCGAATGCCTTCCTCAAATCAAAGTAGGATTTTGATAGGAATTTGGATGTGCTATACAGAAAAGTGTCATTTTTTTGGTGAAAAACATCTGTAGCTGTACTTGTTGTCCAGAATTAGGAGTTATTTTTACATTACAGAGGAAAGTATGGCAACATCTGTGGAAGGGCAATTCACCTCTGTTGTGTAATTTTCAGTAAGGCCGCAATTTAATTTTAATTTAGAACAGATAACCTAGGTATTATTTACTACACAAGCCCTGAATCAGATATTATAATTTTTATTTTTATTTATTTTATTTAAAATATTTTAAGCAATAGGAATATAAATAATATTATGGTTTCTTTTCACTACCATCTATCAATCAAATTTTGAATGTTCCACCATACGTTTATTCATAAGAGAACCATGTTTAGTTTTACAGTGAGCCCACCAAACGTAAACAATGTTTTTTTGAAGTGAAAACTTCTTTAGCGGCATTGTGTACTTTTTGAGATGGGTAAAAAATGTTAAACGACCTGATCGAAAATTCGTAAGACGGAGCCGAGTTTCTTATATTTAAAAAAATATTTTTACGCCATCTGTGGATTCTGAGTGATATTACTGTAGTTTGATATATACTTATGTATTTTATGGTATAGATTCACTAGAGGGCCCTAATCTAAACATTGAGTTTTGTCAGTTCCTTATTAATTAATCTTTAAAAAATGTGTTTTCACTTCTGACGTGCAGTCCTACGACTGTAAATTTTTTTTAAACTATAAATATGCCAATCAAGTCTAGCATTTATACACTATTATGTGAAACTTTGAAAGTGAAATAAATTTGTCCCATTTTTTGTTTTGTTATTTTATGATATTTCTGTAAAGACTTTTAAAGAGTGATGATGTTTTGTAACACGCATATTACGTCGTCCTCATAAAATTCCCTTGTTGAGCTGAAATAACTGATATCTAAAAGATGTTGAACAAAATGCAAAGTTTTAACTGTGAACAACAATAAACAAACACCATACCGTAATAGTTTAGTCCCCTGCATTTCTACACTTGAAAACTCTGCACTTTCAACAAACAAGGCACAACCATGACAACACTAACTTTTGTCAGATTTCGGGAATCTGCTTTGATATACCTAACTTCCATTTTTATTGTAAAATGCAATTAGTAATTCTCACAAAATAATATTTACTTTCACAGGTAGAGCTTCAAATATATCGACAAACAGAACATATGTCACTAATCGCTGATTGGTGAATTAAAATACGTTCCGTTTCAGTTTATTTGGTTAAAATTTCATAAATATTATATTTGCATCTTCCATATTGAACTCAGTTCAAACACAAACAATATAAGAGGCATACATATTACGCTCAGTAATATTTTAAAGAATTTTAAACGACTGATATACGAGTACATTAAGGTGCGGGACCAGACGTAATTCCACTAAATTTAATTTCGAGATGTGCACTCTCATTAAGCTTGCCATTTTTTCTCATAATAAATAAATAATATTATTAACCTACACATACGAACAACTGGTGTACTATCAACAAAATGTCCTAAATTTTTTTTATGGTATAGGAGGCAAACGAGTCACCAGATGGTAAGTGACTAACGCCGCCCTAGGCAAGGGGAAGGGTTAGGGCTTCCGGTAACCTCACTCACTATGCGAAATACAATGCAATCATTGCTTGACTGTCGGATTTCTGTGAGGCCGTGGTATCACTCCGGTCGAGCTGGCCCATACGTGCGGAAGCATGGCTCTCCCACTTTAAAAAATAAATGTAAATAAAAGTAAATGTTACAGCATTACGTTTACGCGAAACCACAATTTAAAAAAAGGCCCAATATGACATTGATGGAATTATATTACAGGAAAGGCCTGAGGTACGAGAACTAGGAGTTCAATTTGACAGCATATTTACTTTTTTGCCGCATCTAGATTGCGTTATGAAAAAAGCATCTAAAATGCTAGGATTCATTATTGGCAACGGCAGACTGTTCCGCAATCCAGACACGAAAATTTCCATATACATTCATTATTTATTTTATTTTGTTAATTATTTTTTTGTTTTAATTTTACTCGTGTTACTTTTGCTGCATGTTGTGACATCTTAAAATGCTGTGCATTTGCGCTAGTTTTAGTAAATTTATATCCTATGCATAAGATTTGATGTAACAGCAACTACTTGTCTTTAGTAAATAAATAAACTTATTTTTATAAAAATCTTCTGAATAACTATGGTTATAAAAAGATCAAAACCAGAATAATGGTTTTATTTCTTACAACACTGTTTAAACATACTAAAGCAGCTAGCAAATTGAACTGAATACTTATATTTTAAAATGCTTTAAGAAACTTTAATGACTTAAAGTCATTCAGTCAAAGTCAGGAAAGTTTGTAAGGGACAGTACAAAACTCTAAGTTCTTCTATAAACCTTTCAACGATGGAATATATTTCGCCTCCGGCTTACGACCTAATAAATTACCGCTTATCTTGTATACCATTCAAAAGAGATTCCAGGGGTCGGCCCCAAATCCTTGATAATAGAGGTTCCCGATTTTCGGGAACGACTGTTTTCTACAAAAAAACTTTGTCTTCGTCTTGTACATCTTGTCGCTATATTAAAAACTCTTATTTATTTTATTAAAAATAGAGACAAACTATAACAGATGATAACACAGTTCACTATTTAATAAAAATAGGTTAATAGACATTATTTTGACTGGTTCTACCGGTAACGCAATACTATTGGTCAATTGATAAATATTAACGAATAGTGGGATTATAAAAGGGTAGGAATAAGACGAGAACTATTGACTTGTGTGCGGATAGAGGTACGAACAACTTGGCAGTTACTGTTAGTTAGTGATTTTCATAGTTTACATCAGTGGTTGTGGGACTGTTTCTATCATACATTTTATTGCAATTTCAAAGTTATACCAGATTATATCGGAGTATTTTATCTCAGATCAAGTATATTTTTGGATGTTATTTTTATGTATTTAATTAGCTGCTACCTGTCATATTACACGCTTAAAATACTTGTCAACAAAAAACCCTTCATTTTAGAATGTTTTAATAAAAAAATTACAAAATTATTAAAATTTTAATGCCATTTGTAAATTGACAGTCAACTTGTAGAGCATTTAAAGTTGGTCGTTTTTTGAATTGGTCTACTATTAGATATAAAAACATTTATTTATTATTAACTACATACAACTATCAATAAAGGTGACACCTAATACGATAGTGCAGTTATCATATTAATACTAACACTGTTTAGTACTAACACTCTATGTTTATGGCACTCATGAACAAAGTAATGTTGGTATTATTTTTGTGTGACAGCACTGATTAAAAAAGTAATAAAAATAACTTATGCTAGCAGCGTGTGTGCTACTGTGCTCTGTTATGATTAACTATGTAAAAGTGTTAAGTGGCAAAAATATAAAAACCTCAATCTGATCCAAGGATTTTATTTACAAGCCACCCAATATACAAAAACTACAGTCCACTGCCTCCAATATTGGTCCGTTCTACGCCTAGTGAACATTGAGAAGACATGGTGGTATCAGTTGCTGGAGCGAACACGTGCGCAATTGCTTCTTGGTGGCCGGGAGGGCGACCAGCGTAAAAAAATCAGCATAGTCTGCTACACTCTGCATTAATCAGGGACCCAGGCGTTGATTGCTGCGGAAAATTTAAAGAAGTCTGCTTACAGCATAGTCAGCAGACTATGCTGTAAGCAGACTTCTTTAAATTTTACACTCTGCATTTATCAGGGACCCAGGCGTTGATTGCTGTAGAAAATTGAAAAAATTTACATACAGTATATTCTGCTACACTCTGTTTTAATCAGGGACCTAGGCGTTGATTGCTGTGAAAAAAGAAATTAAGAAAAAGCCACTATTAGTTGCATTAATTTGTGAATTAAAAGAAGAAAGAGAAAACAATAGGTGTAAGTACGACGAATCAACAAGCAAGAAAAAGACAGCAAGCATCTACGGACGCGCCGATTCAAGTTCGCGCCAAAACGATCCTGCGCATTCATCGCGGATCACCCTTTCGAGTTTCGACGGATCAAAGCAATCCGACGGCAGCGGCGACCTATCACGAAACAAGGACAGCTATCTGCAAGTGACAAGGCCGTGCTTCAATTGGTTTGCGCCTTTCAATTTGAGTCTTTAGGTTTGCAAAACTGAGAGCGTCGGTTCTCCCACGCATTAACTTTTTGCAATAACGCCATTTTGTTTTGTCGGTACAACGTTTTAATGTTTCTTATGTAAACTTTGCCTAAAGTTTGAAAAGGTGCTAATTATAATTAATTGCATTAAAGGCATCAACATGGCGGATGTTAAAAACCTAATTGTCGAAAGAGGCTATGTGAAAGGTACGTTAACACGTATTTACAATTTTGTGTTGAACGAAAATGAGGTCAAAACTTCCAAACTTGAAGCTTTAATTTCAAAATGCGACAAATTACTCTCGTCTTTTAAGGAATATGAAGATTACAATAAGGAAATTTTGACATTAGATTCGTCCGACAAGGAAACTGTCGAGGAGATGGAATAAGTATTTCCATTGTTTAACTGTACTAAACGAGAATATTAATATAAAAAAGTGTTTTGATGACGAGAATAAGTCCCAAGGATCAGGCAGCAATATCATATCAAGAGCTAAGTTGCCTAACACTGCCATACCAAGTTTCTCAGGCCAGTACTCTGAGTACGTGAGTTTTATAGGGATATTTAAATCTGTCATTCATAGCAACAAGTCTCTAGACAATATTCAAAAGCTATACTATCTACGATCATTTCTTAAGGGACAGCCCTATGAATTAATTAAAAACCTTCCTCTCCTTAGTGAAAGTTATGAGGAAGCCATGCAGCTATTACATAATAGACATTACAATAAATATAAAACCATGTCATTTGTTTTTTTTTTCTGAGCATGTCAACGGCGTTCTAGTCTTGGCAAGATTACCCAAGTTTGTAGGTGCTAAGGAAATAAGGCATTTTGTTTTAGCCATCCATCAGAATCTGGCTGCTTTAAAAAACTTAGACGCGACTGTAGACGCGTGGGACCCTATTCTATTGAGCATCCTTACGCGCAAGCTTGACACCTACAGTGCTCGCGCTTATCAGCTGGAACGAGAACAGGAACAGGAGCCAACTATAGGTGATTTTTTAGCTTATATGGATAAGCGTGCCCTAGCCCTTGACAACACGGATGCCAGCTACGAGAAGCAGGAAGCAGCAGCTGCAACAGCTAGCAAGGGCAGAGTAACCTTGGCAGCCACAGCTAAGTCTTCGATGGATTGCATTTACTGTAAGTCTAAGCGCAAATTATTTGCTTGTCAGAAATTTAAATTATTATCTCCCAAAGAAAGAGTAACCTTTAGAAAAGAAAAGACTTTGTGCAACATCTGTATTAACATACATAATTGTAAATGCAAATACCATTTTAGGTGTGGGCAATGTAAGGGGCATCACAATACCCTCCTACACCTCGATGAACAAAAGGAGCCACAACCAGTGGTACTCTATTCTGGAGGCTGCACTAGTGAGTATGTTTTAATTTCTACAGCTCGTGTTAAGCCATTCGCTAAGAGTGGTAGGGAAGTACATGTAAAATGTATTCTTGATTCTGGCTCTCAAGTCTCACTAATAACTACAAAGGCTGATGAGGTTTTAGACTTCACACCTCAGCGTAGTGATATAAATTTAATTGGTGTATCTGAAAGTAAAAACAAGGTGAGCTACTGTATTCCTTTACAGGTTCGTTCTCTGACATCCTCATTCACTACACTTGTTAGCTGTCATGTAATGGAGAAAATAACATGTAACTTGCCACAGAAACAGGTTGACTTAACAGGCATAAACATGCCAGCTGGAATCACACTAGCCGATACAACCTTCAATAAGCCATCAGAGATAAACATGCTAATAGGTGCCGATGTGTTTTTTCAGACACTACAGCCTCTTGAGGAGCCACTGCCCTTACGTGAGCGCAGTGATCCAAACCATCAGCAGCAGTCATTATCTCCATATATCTTTAATACCAAGTTGGGCCATATAATCGCTGGTGCCACAGCATCATGCATCATAAAAAATCAGGTTGTATCGCTTGTATGTACTAAATGTGACACAGAAGTTAGTGACAGTACCAAAAGGTTCTAGGAGGTGGAGCGCGTGCCGGAGTTATTGATAGAAGGGGAGACAGAGCAACAGTTAGCAGAAAACATTTTTACAGAAAAGGTTAAATTATAAAACAAATGGTTAACAGTTCAATTGCCATTAAAGTTAGAAACTAGTACCATAAATGAAACGCTAGGTAACTCATTTGACTTAGCTTTATACAGGTTCCTCAGTCTAGAAAGAAGATTGCAAAAGAACATTAATTTAATGTCAGATTACCAAAAGTTTATAGATGAGTACATAGAGCTGGGACACGGGCACTATGTGGACATTTGCTCAAACAATTTCAACAAAGATGCAATTTATTTTATGCGAAATATAAAAACCAACACGAATAAGCTTAAATAAGTAAGTGGCGAGAGCCACTTCCCTTTTTACTTCCAGCCTATAAAATCCTACCATTCCAAGCAAAAACTGTGGGATACAGCAGAAGATAACCAAGATATACGCCATTGCTTTAAATAAATAAATCTGATAAATTTATTTTGGATTCGCTTCAGCATAAGTTTATATTTGGCTTCATGCGGTGATCACAACACAGAATTGCATTCTAGTTGATGTTCATGAATTGGTTAGCCAGCGGTAAGACCATGCATTCTAACTTTCACAATTTTTTACAAACATCCATAATATGGCTTCGAAAATTTACATCGGCAGTGAATCGCACTCCTAAATCCTTTACCTTAGAAACACGCTGCAGCGGCGTTCCATCTGTGTGCTATTGATGATGATTCCGATTGCGCGCACGGCTAAATGTCAACACCGAATATTTGGTCACATTAAAAAACAATTTATTGTCACGACTCCACTTTACGATCCTAGTTATGTTCTGCTGCAGGAGGTCGTGATCAGCGTTCTGCCTTATTTCAAGAACTAATTTCAGATCATCGGCGAATAACAAGGGTGTAGTTTTACACACACTTTACACTCTCGGTAAGTCGATTACAGTTAATATGAAGAGAAGAGGCCACCGATTACTACCTTGACTGACTCTGGATCTTGTGAAATAGGGTTCAGATAGGCGTCCGCTACAGTCTACATATTGACAGCTCTCACGTAAATAGCTGCCAAAAAATGACAATGTATGTGGCGTGCAGTCCACACTAGCCAATTTCATTAGAAGGACGTCATTATCTACGGTGTCGAATGCCTTCCTCAAATCAAAGTAGGCTACGTCAATCTGATTACCTGCATCCACAGCCGGCACCAAGTGTGTCTTAAAATGCAGCAAGTTTCCCGTTGTCCCCCGCCCAGGACGGAAGCCGTACTGGGCGTCGGACAACAAAGCGTTTATTTGTGGATACAGTGCACGGTCGACTCGAACACTTTGGCTGGTGTCGATCTAATCATCTAGTCATCTAACTGTTAGATACTGAAACAGCAAAAAGAAAACGCATTGACAGAAAAGGTTTCTGCAGTAGATCTAAGGCAATACAGCTGTTCTAAGGTAAGCTGACGGAAGTTAGCTTAGCTTAGTAGATACGTACTTTATTAGATAGACATCTAATAAAGTACGTATCTGCCAAATACCTGTTTTTGGTTAAAAAAAATAAAGGAGTACCCAAAAGAAGAAAATGTCTTTTGAATATCTTAAGCCGTCTATGTGAAAAAAATCTTACAGCCCTATTTATTAATTTTACATTCTAAATCGGAATAACCCAACTTTGTGTCTCTAGTAGCAAAAGCACAAAAGCAAGGACGTTCACATAAAGATGCGAAAGCCGTTAGACTCCCTTGAACCAGCCTGGTTTCAAAATCCAATCTTACCTGACGAGTCCTATAAACTACCTCCCTGCCAAATCAGGTAAAAAAACCCAGTACTTTTATATAAACTTGTGAGAGCGCTTAGACTTTCGTTCTAAGTTCATGTGTCGTAGGACACATATTACACACACTATACACACTATAAGCTACGTGCCTGCCAAAATTTAGGTCCCTTTTACAAAAAACCAAGGACTTTCATATAAACTTTTGAGACCCTTTAATCCGGCCCTGTTGCAAAATCCGTTCTAAGCTCACGTGCCCTTTTTATGAATTACCTCTATGACAAATTTGAGGTGTCTAGTACAAAAAACCAAAGGCTCGCATAAACTTTTGGGAGATTTATCAAATACTTTAAATGCATTTTCTGAGTGTATAGGGATAAAGGCGTGTTATATCCGTAATTGTTACGACTAGAGTTTATGGAAAAGGGTGTTTAGTTATGTAATCTACTAGATGGTCTTTGAGCATTCAAATTTAGCTGGTACGACCAAATCTAAATAATCCACTCCTTCATTTACTAATTTATATAGAAATACCAGAACCGAAATTTTCTGCGGCAATGTAATGATTTCATTTCAAAATGAATCAGCATTTCATCATAATTTGTGGTCTTTTAACAAACTTAATCTATGTTTAACCAACTTTTAAAGTGTTATTTTGATAAAATTATTCTGTATTTCGAATTGTCTTGTCTATGCTACTCTAACTTTTATGGTGATTAAGAGTTCAAGTATCATGCGAGCAAAGCAGTAATTAGGCTGCACGTGCAACCACCGGTAATGGAAACGTTATTAAACCGATACCCTTGTTATGCAAATTAAGAAATATTCGTATTAGACTTACAAGTAATAAATTGGTGTTAACAATTATCACCAAAATAGGCTCATGTAAACATAAAAGGGCAAAAATAATAGACGAGTGTTTTGCGTATTTATATTATTTTAATTTGTATAAAATCAAATTTTAGATGGAAGTCAAAAAAGGTGGTGGCGATATCTTATTGTGATAAAGCTACATTATTATGGTTTCTGCCATACCTCATGAATTTATTCTCATGTGGTTTACTCACAAATTTATGTTGTACAGGTTATATTTTTTTGGTTATTCATGAATGTTTTGGCCCTGTTAGCGTGCTCGTTTGAATTCCAACTTTTACACTACAATCGTTAAGAGTAAAAATGTTTTTCTCTTTGGCAGCTTCATACTATGATTATATCATTTTATTCTGAAGGATAAACATGGGTGTGAACTTATTTCATAACACTTTGAGTGACATGCGTCTCCCCATGTTCGCGCTGTTAACTACGATGACTGTTCCACTTTGTATCAAGTCCACTCAAATCTGAAGGGTTATTACTATGATTAATGTACGCGTGTTCTAGCAATTTTTTATGTATGTAACATGGTATTTCGTCTCAGAAAGACAATAAATTAAAGTAATATTAATTCTGTTCATAATTTGTAGGAACATTTTTACAATCAACAGCTCATAGAACTTTTAATTTATATAAAATAAAACACTTTTAATACACTGTACTGTAGTGCTCATACCTCCTTTGAACTTGTTGGAAGCTGGCTGGCGACATAATATTTGAATCGCTGTTTGTAATATATTTGAATTGTATAATTGTTAGAATGGAAATAGAAGAAAGGACGGCTCACCGAGTAAAAGACAGACGAAGGAGTCGCGCCTTTGATTTCAAGAAGTCTTATTATATTTATTTGAATCTGAAAGTATTTAGTTTAGCTTCCAATTTAATGAATAATTATTTTTCGCTGCCTCTATCAATTGATATCACCAAGCTATCGCCCCTTACTCGAGTAAACCTCTCCAGGCCCTAGCGAGATCTGACAGCAGCTAATACTGTTTAACAACATTGCACTCAATGGACTTTCGATGTTCCCGATACATGGATAATGTATCGAATGCAGAACTGATATACTATTGGTAGCAAATCTTACATATACGGCCAGGCCTTATTAAAATGAGAGTATAAAACAGTATTATCCCTATCTAGGAAACCCTAAAGAGACAAAATACATCTCAATAAATAGGCCAAATAAAGAATCAACTCTAGTTACAGGTTACTAAGGTTCAAGACCGCTTGAAGCCTAATTAAGCGATGCTTCAAGCGATCTTGAACCTTTTCCTAAAGCCGATTTCAATTGATACCGCCAAATAACTAATTAATTAGTCAATTCAAATGAGCTTTAAAACTCATTGTTTCCCAATGAGTTTATTTTTAATTGTATTCTGCATTTGTGGTCATTAATACTTTATTTTTTTTTAGAAGTAAATAATTGTTTTTAAATAATAAATACTTCAGAAATGCAAGAGACATTCATTCCGACACATTATTGACGATACAATATTTAGAAAACATTCTATCAATGTTTCCAAAATATATTAGTTATTTATGACACGTAATATTTTGCCAAACCAATCGAATAACCGAAAACTAGAAGTATGTAATAATAAGATAGGAAACAAAAAGATTGCCTTGTGATATTTATGGTCTCGGATAAAAGGAAGATTAAAGGCACGCAACACATTATTAATGAATATCTTTTTCATTATTGGTTTCTTGATTTGATCTTTGACGAAGTTATACCAGTTATTACAGGTGATATACCTTTCTGTTATATAATTATGTTACAATAATATAATATATATATTAATTTTCCTCACCAGAGTTTTTTGTCGTTTCTATATAGGCAGTCCCAAAAATGTTTTTTTGATTTTTCTTGTCGCAAGACTTCTCAAAATTTGCGCAATTGATTGCAGATTAATAAAATAATTTTGAAAATAAAATAAAACTATATCTTTAGGGTACAACCGATCTTCAAAGTTTAAAAAAAAAACATTTTCTATGTGGTATTTCGCTGTCCTTAATTTCGATTCCTATAAGTGTAATACTGTAGAACTTACTTAGGGCGTAGCGAGATGCATAGAGGAAAAGGGTGTATATGCAATAAGGCAAATTTGGAATCAAACAATATGAGCTGCAAATAAGTGTTATTATATTGGACGTTCTAAAAAATACTTTTATATCAAAACAATCACTTCTTGAACGGAGAGGCACATCTCGTCGGTCTGACGTGCAGGTCCAGACCTCCACACGCTCTCTTGGTTTCTTTATACTATGAAAATATTATACATATTTAAACTTTCAAGTTTCGAACTCAGTGCGAACACCAGTATCAATATATATCACAAAAGTATGATATATTACAATACATACAAGAAGCATGCAACATGGCTTCGAATTTATTAGGTATCAACCTGTAATTTTCCCTTAATTTTCAACTTGTATCGAGGAATTTCTCGACTTGATACGTGAGTGTTTTTTTTTGTAAATCAAGTAATTTTTATGCTATAAAAGTTCAGTTGTGATTGTGTTAAAAGCGGAATTTGTGATTTTTAAATAATAAGTTTGTGACGTAGTGAGACTACTTGTGCTATGCTAAATTGAAACCATATAAAGAACTTGACGATCGGCTGATACTAACTATAACAGACGTCTTTAAATTTTTTATTTTTATTTTTTATGGTCACCTGATGGTTATTTGACAAAAACGGCCTGAAATTGAAATATAATGGAAAGTATCCATCCAATTCAGATATATATGCGATTGTTTTCGAAGATATCAACAATATTTGGACAAAAGCTTAAATTCCAACCGTAACTTACGAGCGAGTTATGCAATTACTAAAATCCTATTTCAAAAAGTACATAGTTTTGAAAACACACTGAAGTTTTTAAAGTCATCTGGCAAGCTTTGCGACTGTTCTGTTGTTTGTGCTTGTTGTGTTTTGGTGTTACTTCATCAGAAATTTGCAATTGTTTGTCAATTACGTGGTTACAGCATGCCTTCCGATTTGGTTCCTAATCAGTAAAAGACTTTTTTAACTATGGACTCAAACATGTTTTTCAAATGATTATGCACTAGATTTTTACCCAAAAATATGAGATCTGTTGTCGAAAGAAATACTTTTTTTAATCACTTAAAAACCTATGTATGTTTGATAATAGGGACCAAATTTGAGAGCTGTTATTGCAAAGAATAATGAAAACTGAACAGGCTGAAATCAGCACTAACCACAGGATATTTAAACCACCAAATATTACCTTTTCTGCTAGGGATTATATCAAAATTATTATGTGGCACGAGTGTCGGGTTATAGCACCGCCAGTTCTTCGATATATATTTAATTAACGCCCTTCAAATTATTTAAAAAGATACAAGCTTGGACTAATGTGGTGCGACTGTCCTTGATACACACAATGTGTTAAAAGATGTGTTAAACTTATAACAGAGCCCTCACAAAGTGTAACTGAAGTTACTTCTAGAGATGGTTTTATAAGAACCAGGTTATAATCTCGTGCAGAAATATCAAATTTTGTCATCATGACTGTTAACAAAATTTGATATTTTGATGATTATCAAAATATCAAAGATAAGCTTCGTAGTATTGAGATAATAATTAGTATGGTTAGTATTCTTAACAATACTTCGCTATGTTGCCCACGATAGCGACTTTCCCAACAAATAAATAAACTTCAATCTCTTGTTATATTACCAGTAGCAGGTGTTGTCTTATATAACCCAAATCACTTCACCAAAGAGTACCTACACATTGAGATTCTCACGACGTGCTAAAAGAGTCTCCTATAGCTTAACATTTGTTTAAATTACAAGCAGGGCTTCATCTTGCCGTTAATTCACTTAGGCAAAAAAAAAAAATACTTATTCATTTTACCACCCTTTACGATAACACCTTCTTAGACGTGTTTTTGGTTACTATTGTAGCATGTACCGCACTCGGTACACTAACACGACAGGTATCTACACAATTACCCAACATCAACCGTCACGCCGTGGTCAGCCAGGCATGATCACCTCGCCTGGACGGAGAATCCTCCCTTTGTGTTGGAGGGATAACACCCGTTCCTCCACAGGCACTTTTTAAAGATTCATTTCACAGTCCAGAAATAAAAAAAAACAAATGTAAGATATTTTATATTGACAGTACTTTCAAGATCTTAGCACAATAATTTGTGCTAATTTTTAAAGTCGGACTATTAAGTCCGAATATGATATGTAGTGTCTATTCATCACTTGTAAGAACGACACCATATACATTTCTAATAAAGGCAAAAGTAAAAGTTTTTTCATTCTACGTGCAATATCAGCATAGTCCTTCAACACTGGCATTCGTAAATCCTCGCTGAAACAACGATCTTACGGTTTCTTTTCCTAAAAGACGCTGATTTATTGCCTCAATGCTCATCCTCTTCCTTATAAGTTGTCCCACTTTTTGCTGCGTGGTGGCCCTTAGTACAGCGATTTTAGATCAGAATACGTTAATTGCGTTCTTTAAGTTACTTCGCAATAAATGCCTATACTATTAATATTAAAAAAGAACTTGTATTCTAAAATTGAGTCATCACTCCAGTCAATAACTTTGATCCTGCAACATTCAAAACCAGTGCAACGTAAAAAGAAAGATGAAATGAAGTCACATAATTTGTATGTATTTAAGGGAAAAGCGATTTCGATTCACTATGAGGTCCAAACAGACTAACTAGCAAGGCTTTGATGTTTGGGAAAGTTACAATAGTCTTCTATTACAACATCCTAAACTATTTTGATATAAGTTTGGACCGAAACGAGCAGAAGAGCGTTCAGGACGTTTCCATCGCCAGACTAATAGTCTATAATATTCTCATACATATTACGAATCGATTTGACAATTAAATAAACTCTGATGTAAATTTTCCCGAATCATAGTAATTGATGTCGATATAGATGATATGGATCATAGTAATGAAGTAATAGTGTTGTAACCTATTCAGTCTCTAATACACCAAGTACTAGGCGGTATCGAAGTTCTATAGTTAGACCAGGTTGTCGGACTTTTTAGGGCTCCAACTACCCGTAACGAATGCCACAGATGTTTGTATGGCACCCAAGACCGACGGTTTAACGTGCTCTCCGAAGTACGGAGGGATCTCAATGTGTTAAGAATGGTCACCCACCCTAGACTGACCTGGCTAACATTACTTAACTTTGTAATGTGCTAACCTACTCGGTTGCCACGAGCCCCTATATAAATTATCTACATAAAACGACTTTAAAGCTTATGTCATTGTATGCTAGTACTATAGCTGCTAAAAATAATGAAGATTCACATGGAGCCTATAAAGATTAAATAGAAAATAGTTTAAATTTAATAAGTAAGAAAATTATGTTTATTGCCTCTCGCATTAGGTTTAGTCGTGATTTAATTAATGGTTTAGGTTCCATTGTTAAAACTATCACAGGAAATTTAGATTATAAAGATGCCATTAAATTTGAAAATGAAATATCAAATTTTCGTAATTCAGTAAAAAGCATCAATACATCTCAAAAACAAAAACTCTTTATAGCAAATATGTTGGTGAAGAATTTTTGATGAAAATCAGAAAAAAACTAGGTTCAATATTAAAAAAATGCCACTTTTAGTAATATTTTAATAGTAAGCAGATTTCGTTTTTTAGATTTATATATCCAACTAGATTTTAGTTTGCAACTACTATTAGATAAACTACTTAGTTTAGAAGACGCCACGGCTTTCGACTTCGAGCAGTTAGAAGTAATGCACCCAAGTATAATATCCCCTCATAGTCTCATTAGTGAAATGTTAGCTATCCAAAAATTAAATCAATTTAGACCTGTCGATGATATTAGCCTCAAAAATATTCATAGTGTAGAGAAGACTATTAGTGTAAAAACTTATAGCATATATATATACTAGATAATCCTTCCACTGGTAAAAAAAAAGATGTTAATATTTTAGTTTTTGAGTTAATCGCGAACAGACAGACAGACGCGACGGGGGACTTTGTTTTATAATATGTAGTGATGATTATAGAAAACATTATCAATATAAGCAGCGGTTGTCTGAGTTATTCGGGTTGGTGCTAAAAAAACGTATGTTAGATTAAATGATTTAAAAATTGAGTAGAACTTAAATTCCCTTCCAAAATATTAATGTTAAAATCACCGCAGATTATAACTAATTGATTATTAGTAGAGACATTGTTGTCTGAAATGTAGAATAGTTTTGATTATTCGGGGGCCTGTAAACGCACACTGCAATATGCCTATCCGACTCAACACAGGATAATTCCACACTGTTCCACTGAAAGTCGAACTATATCTTTCCTTTGATTAAATTTAATACCATTTTTAACTAAGATTGAGGATACTCCGTGCAGCATAGATTTTCGCTTAAAACAATTGACCACACTATAGTTCTTATAATAAATTAACATCTGTTCTTCCTTCAATCAATGTTCTGGAAAACGCACAATATCATATTGTGTTTTCTCTAAAAGCACCTTTATTTCTAGTGACTTACAAGTAAAACCTTGAATATTCAGGTAGAAGAGTGTCATTGCGTTCTGCTTAACACCAATACAATTAGAGACTCGTTTAGAGCTAGAAGATATTTTGTAAATTATTGCTCTAAACCTGTTTTTAATAGTAGAGATGGTCGCTGATCCACTCACCAAAGGCACTGCGCAGTTGAAGCTTGATTATTGTTCTTCAAAAATGGGATTACGTCTAAAGGAAGATATTGGAACGTGGACATAATCGTTCTTATTTTGCGACTTGCGCTCCTCTGGCGTTTTGTATCGTTCACTACGATATCTTTCAAACATTCTATGGTTTTTTTTCTCAATAAAACTAGCAATTATTACAAATCGTTTTAATTTATTACATCAGTTAGAATTTATACATATTTAGGCGACACCCAAAATAAACCTCAATTAAATGTGTCGCTGAGAAAAATAACTAGCTTGGATATTTTGTGAAATATTATATCCAAAAACATCGTCTCGTAAATGCGCTACATTATCATGCATTTATGGATAGTTTAGCCCTGTTAAATACCTGGCCACTCGATCAACTTTTGTACAAAGGCAACGCATGCCATTCTTCGGAATGCGTCATTTTGATGCCGCCGCTCGCTTGAGTGTGAAGCTGAAAGCCGTAGTAGTTACCACCATTCATAATAATGGATTTTAATTTTGGGGTGAAGTTTTTAAAATTAATAAAGTAAACCGAGTGTCATACATATAAATCTATGCTAGTTAAGTTGGTATAAGTATATGCGGTTTGGAATTAAAAAGAACAGACTGCTTATTTAATTTTAAAAACTGTTAGTCGAAGGACTGTACGTCAGAAGTGAAAACACACACACACATCTGTATAAATGTATCTGAGCGTGATAGTCACACGAGTTCAGTGGTTTTCCCCATACCAAAAGTGCCCAACATGCCTAATAAAGTTTTCACACACTTCTGTATATATGTATAGTCTAAGCGTGACGGTCATACGAGTTCATTGCTATTTCCTTAAACCAAAAGTACCCAACAAGAAGTTTTCACTTAAAAAAAAATTATAGTGATATTACGCGTGCATGCTAGCAGCGCGAAAAGTGAAGCCGAGAAAGCATGTTTCAGTTGCTCGTAGAGTAACAAGTTCGACCCGTCCGTTGACTACAGGCTCTAACCGAAAGGACGGACGGATATAATTGCATACAGACACGCAATCCTTGGGCTTCGCCGCAATCGAGTAAAAAACTATAACATTCTCAAAATGAAATGTAAAAACAGCAAAATCGTAGTTTGCGACCCTGCCAGGATTCGAACCTGGAATCTTCTGATCCGTAGTCAGACGCGTTATCCATTGCGCCACAGGGCCCGACTGGATGTTGGTTAGTAATGACAGCTTACTATCCACTAGTTGTATGGGGTAATATTAGTAGTATTTAAAAGACGCGCCGACATTTTTTTCTTCTTTTACTTTTTCTATAGTAAAAAATTCAGAAACCTTGTTGACGCTTTAACAATTTGAATCTAGAGAGTTAATATGCATAATTTAATAATGTACTGTTATAAATTCTAGTACTTACCACAAAAATTGATAACTACGTACTTTTGTGCTAAGAATGGTGGATGTACCCTTCAGTGCACAGGCTTTCAAATAAAATTACGTTTTTCTTTATCGATGACGCTAATCTGGTACCCCAGCCAAGTCAAACAACGGCATAGCTGTACCATATTTTTTTCAGCCATTCAGGACATCATTAATCGACCATCGACATCGACCTCTTTAATTACTTATACTTAATTGCATTGTTTTACTATGGCTTAGCTTGACACCTTGGCTAATAAATGTATGTTTATTATTGAACTCCAGTTTTTATTTACAAATAAAACATTTTCGGAAAAAGAAAAATGCGTTAGAAACCGGCAATAGGTACTTGTTCGTAAGCATTCTTGCAATATGAGTGTTGCTAATCCAATATTGATAAGTTCCAATAATCAAAAAATAAACTTCACTATCATAATAATATTTTAAATAATAAAGGTGTGTTCGGTGTGTACAATTTAAGTTGTATGCTGTGTTTTATAGAATAAATCATTTTCTTTCTTTCAATATTTTGCTAAATATATTTTATTTATTAAGGCGGATTTTAAATCGTTTCATGAATGGAGCATGGACTTTATTTACACATCGCTTCCAAATAATCGCTACATGTCACAAACCATAATTGCCAGTTATACTGTGTCCCTCACTTTTCAGGCTATGTACAGATGACAGGCATTGAGAGCACGTTTTGATAACGTGCGTTAACAAGTAGGTACACAAAGTAAGAGTGCGTGTCTTGATCCGACGCGCCCTCTAAAATGTACGCGCCGGTAGCCGGTAGCGTGTTTTGGACTGTAACAAAAGATACTAGGAAAGTTTTCATTGAATAAACAAAAGAAAACGATAAATAAAGAGAAAATGTGTCGAGTTTACTACTACTTTCACTTATACGGGAATCATGATTTGGCCTCATGGAATCAAGTTTTGAAAAACGAAAAAAAATTATCTAGAAGAATATACAAGTGTATCCTCTGCCTCGAATCACCATAACCAAAGTACCACCTTATATATAATAGTTATCTACGATCTACAATTTGCTATTGAGACATGAAAGTTTTGTTTTATGGCCCGCCGCTATCCTAGGCAGTAAAGTTTTTGTATTGGCCCCGTGAAATACAAAATTTTTAAGTGTTAGTGTCATTAAATAAAACGATCGGAGTTTCGCTTTTGTTTTACTGCGTATCCGAAACGTTGTTCTACGTTGTCATTATAGTACCTACCTCTTTCAAATCTAAAAACTCGTTTTCTGATATAACATACTGTTTTACCCATATAAATGTTTTGAGTTTACTTTTGCCTCTAACGCTGCCAACGTAGTAATTCATTTTCCATATTTTACAGAATTGGCAACACAAAAACCTCAAACCAGCTTCAAATAATTGCTTACAAATCTTATACATATACTTTGTAAACAGGATTTAAAAGAAGTATATCAAGATAAATAGGTCTTAAAGTAGCGGAAAGTCCCAAAACCCTGGGCTATAAGGCGGCCTTGGGCTTCCAGTCTGTTAAAATGTGGTAACTATAACCGAGATATTACAGTACCTTAAGAATTACATTATCAATAAATCTACTCTTAGCACACGGTCAATCAATGACGATCCTTATCACTGTCACAACATACAAGAACCACAAATTTGTCATAAAAGCGTACATTTTGGCAAAGGTCACCCCTTGAGGGCCAATTTTAGACCTTTAATGTATCGACAAATTAACTTGAATGAGAAATAAAATGAGGAACGTTATTAAAAAAGTTTTATTGATGGCTGCGGGAGTACTGCACATTTAAAAGTGGCTAAGCGTGAGACGTATTTAAACATTGAGGATTCGCATTAAGATCAGTCCCTTCCTAGATATAAATCTATATATATATATAATAATTAATTACATTGTAACTAAGTAATAGTTTGTTATAGGCACTTGACAGGTATCAGGCTTTGTAGGAATTCATATAGTTTATTGGGTACTTCAATCGCTTCGTTCGTCCTTTGGCGTAAGTTTGCGATCAACACTGGATTCAGTTCCTGATTAGTGCAAGATATCAATAGTTGTATAGAATTTGGACATGAACCCGATGGAAGTGCATAGGATCGCCTCTTATATGGAAGAGTCTATCAAAATGTGATTATTTAATACACTTGTGTTTACTATTAAAACATATGCCACACAAAGGCATTATGAGTACTATGATTTACGAAAACAAGTATTGGACTACCTAAGTCTTTATATGGCTTATTTCTCATTACTTATTCACGTATTTTGTCTTGGTAATAGACTGACTTTTGCCACATATTCTTCTATATTTCAGTGTATATTTATTTGGACTGAATAATTTTCATTAAACTACCTACTGATGAATTTGCGAGGATTTATTCTCGGCTTCAAGTCCTGTAAATCTGTCTGGATAATATAATCCAGTATTCTTTGTGCACAGATATTTAAGGCTCACGATTATTTGCTCTTAGATGTGGAACCCTACAAGGTGTAAAATTTGTACATTAAGATCCGGCTGCCATACCTTCCAAAATATGGATAAGACAGGATAAAGTTTTCCATCAAACTTTAAGTGAGTTTTTTTGCCGACAAACTTGGAGTATGTTTGCAAGCTGTTACGCTCAAAGATTATTTTTAGAAATTTTATCGCAACACGAATTTGGCTGAACATTTTAACTCAAGCACCCAGATGTTACCTATTTGCTTTAAGTCATCAGTACCTACTCAATTGTACTTTGAGAATGGGGTATGTGTCACTATAGCTGTCAACTTATCAAACAAGTAACTACACGTCCGATTTTTCAACTTTAAACTTTTCCGCCAGTTCCAATTGCGAATTATTCCATGGCGCTTTGGTGATCTTACTCAACACAGCGTTGTCTAACCACGGTCCGGTCTAGTATCGACACCTTACCGAAGATCGTAGTGGCTCCATTCATTCAGACAAAGCTTCTAAAATAAATATTGTAGTTGTCTCATTACAATTATCATGATTATCATCACGAAGTAAATTGAACTGATAAAGACATGCTGCCAAAATCTCGATGTTTTTACGACTGTGGTATTTTTTTAAACAAATACTAGATGAACGATGAGTCTCAAACGTACTGTATTAAATTTGTAAAGTAAATTTTGAAATTCTGAATCACTTACACACCTATGGATAGACATATATCATCTGTCTATACTGTTGGTATTACCTCAATCATACATAAGACACCTAACGCCCACTGCTCAACGTAAACCGCCCTTATTTACCGACTCAATCTTATGGCTGAGATGACAATGTAATTTATAGCTGAACATCCTTAGCCTTATTAGATATATAGAACATTCTTTATTGTACACCACGTTTTAGACAATAATTAAACATAATTAAAAACAATAAAATTTCGTATGCTATGTGGGAATCGGTAAAAGTATACAAAATATGTGATTCTCGAACAATTACAACACGTAATTAACTGTTAAGAAACGGAAAATAGAAAGCGATGAAACGTAATGTTCCATATTTTATTTCTTTCGAACTACCATTTCCCCTGCATTGCGAAATAAAACCTACATTGTATGGAATGTCATTCGATAGCAGTAGTAATAGTCTGGTATTGCGCACTTCATCACAAATAGCTTACACCTAGAGAGATAGTTCAATCCTGCACCAATTGCAAAATAAAGTTCCAAGCAATGACAACTTTATAAGTATCAAAGTTGGTACAACTTTGATTAATAGTGCTGTAGGCTGGGGTATATAACCTAAGAGGGAAGTCTCTAAAAACCCGTGAAGACCTTAAAATGCGGGCTTTCCCTATTTCTGGTTGAGAGAATTCCCACATTATTCTAAAAGGAACGAAAAAATGACCTTGCGCATCAAACCACCGCCATAACATAACATGTTGCTAAAATGTATGTAGATTATTTTCAAAATAGTTTTTTTTTATAATTTATTTTGTTGTTTATGTATGTAATTTTGCAATACTTGATACCTACCCAAAATTATTGAAAACATAAACACTTCTGACAAAATGACCAATTTATGGAAATTGACACTAGTTTCAACCCCTGTTTTGTTGATTTTTCAGGGTTCCATTCCACAAAAGGAAAAATAAACCCTTATTTGACTTTACTGTCTGTCGGGTTCAGAGGTATCAAGTTTAAATAAACATCACATCACATCGTCTACGGTTCCTTCAACTTATAAAAGAATAAAGCTTGTTAGTCGACGTAATCAAAAGATACAGCCATTTAAGCCTTATATTTTAAACAATTTTATAATTTGGCTAAATCAAAACCTATAGGGTACTTCGATTACGATTACGTGAAGTATATCGATGTACGGGGAAATATTTTTAGAATAGCAAAGTTAAGTTTGTCTTGCAAACTTACAAGCACTAATCTTCTTTTTTAATTCCCGATATTGGACGAACTATCCACATACAAGTTTATATGTAACCCTCGGTGCGCGAGTCAGCCTCGTACTTGTCAGGTTTTTTAATTCATTCATCAACACATCATTGGTATTTATTGGTTAAGGGCCCGGTTTCCGCATTTCGACTAAAAAATTCGTCCATTATGCGTTCAGACATGGCTGGCTAGTTGAGCCACCCCAACTCCTTCCAGAAGTGCAGAAGCCACCTGGGGCGTTCACAGACTCCTAGGAGTCATCCGCATCCGCAAGGATATTTGCCCGTTGTGTGGCCACTCCCTCGTATTCACTTTCATAACACATCATTACATTACATCTTTTATATATATATTACTAGCAACCCGCCCCGGCTTCGCACGGATACAAATTATACACCTAAACCTTCCTCATGAACCCCTCTGTCTATTAGTGAAAACCGCATGAAAATCCGTTCAGTAGTTTTTCAGTTTATCGCGAACAGACAGACAGACAGACGCGGCGGGGGACTTTGTTTTATAATATGTAGTGATAGTGATATATGCTTAAAGGTTGTCTTGCGATGATTTTTTGAGTGGCTAAGGTCCTGTTCTCCCAGCTAGTGTTCTAGTGTCTAGTCTATACCAAATTCAAAACTTTCCGAAGTACCTACCTACCTACATGAATTTGAATAATTTTGATTGATAAATTATAAAATGAATTATAAATAATGATTCCGGTTTTTACTGCAAATTAATTTTAAAGATCAACCTATAATCCTCACGTCTATTCCATAACATGCTCCAAGACTGCTAGTGCGACAAATTTCAACGAGCATTGTTTTATACCAACATTATATCCCGCCTGACCCCGGTTGAGCCGGTGTGATAGCTTACAAATCTAATTCCGGATATCTCGCGAGGTCACCAGTGCACGCGGCGTTTGTCGAGCTTCTAGTGATGTGCATAATATCGATATTTATATTATTTAAAATATTTTTTTTTTAACGTACGTATGACAAAAGTTTGTTTATTTATGATGATTTGTTCTGTGTCTGGGTGAGTTTAGAAATATATATTCAGTCTGGTTACCATAGTACAGGCTCTGCCTAGTTTGGGATCAGACGGCCATGTGTGAGATGTGTGAAGTTATTATTATTATTATCTAGAGATTTTTATTATCAGAGCGCACTAACTTTCCAACTTTGATAGACAGTTTTTGTAATTACAATTTGATAGTAGCTGATGAGTTTAGGCGTGTCTGTGTGAAATTTGTATAAAATATATTTTTATTCATATAAAATATACAAATGTCTTAAAAATTGTTATGCTCCACAAGATAGATGTATATGCAAAAAAAGGTACTTTTAAAGTTGTATCCGTTTGTGGTATTACAACCGGTTGAATACAACTTCAAATATTATGAATGTAATCAGGAGTATCAAATGTGAATTTGCTCGTGAACGACTCTTAGTATTCATTGCTAAAGTACATAATTAATAATAATTGATATTTTTTGATTGATATAAATAATAACATGACGTGTTGACACGCTATTTCTTGACAAGTTCATTCAGAAAAAAAAACCCGTAACTGGTAAGGATTCCAATAAGTTGTTGGCAATACAGTATATTTTGACATAAGCTACTATATTATTACAAGAACATCTATCGATCGATTTAGATTTAATGTGTAAAGCTATCCCCTCACTAATATATTACATCTCCCGACACTGCAGTTGGCTGAAATGTGCCTCACCGAAGCCCCATCTCTGGGGTTTATTTTAATATTGCACCTCTATGAATCATATTTTCTTTATTTTATTATTACCTTTTTATTTATTTATTTGGAATAACACATTACATAATACAAGGTAATATGAACAATTTAAATATGGGCAAATATGCACTCACATTGCTATCCACTGAATACATATTATTGACTATTAATATTAGTAGGCAATAAATCAAATTAAATAAAATCCATTTGAGCAGAACTTTTGAGAGTAAAGATTAGGGTGGTTCGAAATTTATTAAGTTGAAGTCAACATCAAATACTTGTCTGTGGTCCCTTGAAGCTGAAAAAAATCAAGCTTCTAAGTTAACGCAATGAAACCATATGATTTTATTTAAGTCATATATTTTAACACTAGCAGCGCCCCGCGGTTCCACCCGCGTAAGTCCCGATCCCGTGGGAATATCGGGATAAAAAGTTAATCCAGATCTCCAGCTATCTACATACCAAGTTTCATCACGGTTCAGTGGTTTTTGCGTGTAAGAGTAACAAACATCCATCTATTAATCCATCCATCCATCCATTCAAACTTTCATATTTATTATGTTAGTGGGTTTTCGCAAGTAAATAAAAAATGTACTAGTATAAAAAATATTTACATATATTTTTTATACTAGTACATTTATTTTTGCTCCTGCTGGTAATTGCTACATTGTACTAGTTTGACAAAAACAACTTAAATCCAGTTGTTTTTGCCTTGCTGGCGAACATATGAAAGTTAGAGCTTTAAATATAATTTATGTAAATTAACTATAACCAATTATATACTTAAAACCTTTTAAGCAATGTGATTATTGATATTACTACTAATTAAAGTCACACAGGATTTATTCATTATCAAACTGATCCAAGAATGATGTCCCATAAAGTCATGAATATCCTTGGTTAAACCTGTTTGCGGTATTTTCTTTTTCATTTATTATGACATTGTTTTCAAGTTTGTGTATTCACAATAGATTTAAAGCAATGAACAGAAGCACTTTGAAAGGTATGGGATTACACGCAAAACGTTTTAAACTCAACGTATGTTTTTCTACTGACATCGTATAAAAACGTATACTGTGCTACTGATATTGTCTTTTGTTTTCATTATTCTGGTTGTCGTGAACAATATTGAAATCGAGTTTACGTGCGCCTTGCTAGTATTGTGTTGAAATGTTGTATTTGTAATCCTATTTACGAATAAAAATAAAGAAAATTGAAGTGTCTAATAGTTTTTTTAAGCTCGTACAGTTATTTGTACGATACCTATGCCTTAAAATCAGTTTTTAAATTTTTTGTCGGTGTTCTGTCTGTTTGTTCCGGCTAATCTCTGGAACGGGTGAACCGATTTCCCCGGCACTTTCACTGGCAGATAGCTGGTGTTATAAGTAGCAACTAAGGTTACTTTTATTTTGGAAAAATAATTAGGGTTCCGCGCAAAATATATAAATATGTACACGGAGCGAAGGAGCGAAGCCGCGTGGAACTGCTAGTAAAACATATTATTAAAAGCTTTACTTATCATTTAACTTGCCTTGTTTATAGGGGGGAAATGTTGCAATTGTACACCAGTTCCCCCAACCGATTGAGCAGAAATTTGGAATACTTTCGTAACTTCGGTGAGCAACTTAAACTCATTCGATGGTTCATACCTGAAACTCGAACTGGCTGTAGCCGAAAAGTCTGAACCCTCTAACGCAGCGTTCATTGTATTATAATATGCGACTTGTTATAAAATCCAACAGTCTAAGTAATTGTTACTCCTTTCTGTGTTTAGTTATACAGCATGTGAGTTTGAGCTTTAAGTTATATATATAATACCTATACACATTTTAAGATTAAATTAAATAAAAAAAAACCTTTTAAAACAAGCATTTTTAAACCCTGTACTAAAACGAATAAAATAAGTTTAAGTTTTTCTATACTCTTGTTGCCCACTTATGCGGCACCGAAGTATTAACCTAAGATTGCACATCATGCAACCGCAACAAATACAAACAATCACTGCTGATAGAATCTGGAGGTTTCTTGAAGCCATAAGTCTGCAGCAGTGAACTTTCAAGCAAGAATGAGTTACAAAAGACCAGAAATGGTTGAGGTAGCATTACGCACCTGAAAGAATAATAATAATAAAATACAAGTATGAACCCCTGACCTGCACGAGCTATCGCTTACACTTTCCAGTCCATCCGTATAACCAACATCCCTTTTTTTCCAGTAACTACCTTTCCCTTTTAATATACTCCCCATTTTCCCATCTTACGGCACGGTAATAGGCTTGCCTATTACGAAAGTAAGTAGCAAAATATAGGTGTTTAAAACATCTCTACCTACCCCTTCGGGGATATAGGCGTAAGTAAATATATATGTATGAACGCTTCTATACTAATTACTACCATTTACAATAAGCACAGCTGTGATATCCACATTAATTCGTATGCCGCATGCAGCCATGCTATTCCTATATTATATTACAGCGTAATGATCGTATGTACGTATCTTTAATCCATCAAAGTCGACGGCAGTGACAGGGCATGTGTACCCTTAGGTGTGGTCCTGAAGATAGCGATTTGATTAGACCTTTTTTTAACAATCAACGTTTGAAGCTGGGCGAAAAGAAAAGCTGAATAGAGTAATGGTAATAGTGCAACATGTAATCATATATCTAAAACCAAAGACTTAAAAAGCTGTGGTTATTGGTTTCATCTTATATTAAAAAAATATTTTATGGTAAATTGGAATCTCTAACTTCTCTCCGGCTTTAGAATGAGATTGATTGATTGATTATAAGCACCTTAGTAACAATAAAAAAAAATGAATCACTGCAGCGGCTGTAAAAACTGCTTAGTGCTTTTACAGTCGCCGCATTGATTATGATATTTGTCGAGTAATTTGCTGTTTTTATATGTATTTGTTAGAAACATTTTCACTTGAAATACATCCAATAAACAATAATTTTTTACAACGAGGATACTCTGCCGACTGAGCTATTCGTATTGGCCTCTCGTAATTTCGGTTTACGTTTAAGGTAACGGCAGAAGTAATTTAGCACAAAAAAAAAAACAAAATATATAACTAATTAATAAAACCATTGAATGTCTAAAAGTTGTTTTAAGTGCCTGTGGCCAAATTCTTAGGTCTCGAGCTCAAAGTCTCGGGTGAAATAGTCCTAAAAATAACTTGCTCTTATTTACAATTCTAATAATATGAATAACAGAAACTAATAAATGTACAAAAGAAGTCCGTAATGACATTAACAGTATTTTTTTTTAATTTCAATAATGATTCTTTTTATTTCTGTTATCAAGGAACGCTTGTTTTATTACCACACACGCTAGTCATAATATATAGACAGGAACAATACGACCGGCACTAGATGGGATAAAGAAAACATGACATTACATTTATATATCACAACCTAGATGTTCTGTAACTGGTTTTATCTCGACTAAGAGAATGAGATTTCTGTCTAATATCTTTCAAAAGCTTCATACGTAAGTAATAAGTACTAAGAAGCGAGAATAAAACTATTATAGTTTAGGTATGGTATGTAAGGACTAGGTGAGGAATTTGTTATAATAGGGGAAAGAAGTGTGTAATAATCAGCATTCCAAACAGGGAAAAGATCTCTACTCCACCATACCTAGTTGCGTTTAAATGAGGAGCTACATTTATTGTGAGGGGATCCCTTCTTTTCGCATAATGTTTTTTTTTCCTAATATTCTTTGGCATAACTAATTTGGAATATTTTTTTTGGTATAATAATACTTTGCCATAATTGCTTTTGGCATACAGTTTATGTTGTCCTTTTAGCATAATTTGATTTCGCATAACTATAACCCATATTATTTGTGTAATGTAGTGTATCAATAGGAAAGAGAACGGATGAGAGACGCCTACACGAAGCCGAAATGCGAATGTTGAGATGGATGTGTGACGTGACTAGGATGGACAAGATGAGAAATGAATTTTTTAGAGGGAGCCTAAAAGTGGATGCAAAGCTGAGGAGCATTAGGTTATCGTCGTATGGACATGTGATACGGAAGGATGAGCAAAATGTGGTGAAAAGAGTTTTATGTTTGGATGTTGACGGGTACAGAAGAGGACGACCAAAGAAAAGATGGATGGACTGTGTAAAAGAAGAAATGATAAGTAGTGAAATGATGAACGATAGAGTAGAATGGAAGAATAAAACATATTGCACCGACCCCACATAAAATTGGGACAAAGGTAGGTAGATGATGTAGTGTATCAATAGGTTAAGGTGCGGCGGGGTTGCCCTCGGGCCACCCCTAAGCCGCTAATATGTTTTAGCCTATAAAAATTAAGTTTTAATATAATTTTTTTATGCTTTAGAATGTTGTGCTTAAATGATAATTAGGATAAACAGAAGTATGCCATGTTATATTATGTCTTAAAATTTTGTGCAGTTGGATAGGGAGCCTATTGTGAAAGGGTTTCTATATTTTTTTTAGGTTACCTTAGAAGCAATATTTTATGTTAAATGGTAAGGCGGTAAGCACGATTGTAATGCAATTTATGTCAATTCTAGCAAATATGACAATTGCTGATATTTTAACTATAGAGACTTACAAATCACAATCTTTTGCGCTACAATCTCCTGTAGACTGAAGTCCTGTTTGATAGAGTAAAATATTTTTCTTTCATTCACATTTTTTTATGTGAGTTAAATGAGAATAGTTTTTACGTTATTTTACAAGTTTTTTATACGATGGTTCTATAAAATGGATTCACTTTAAAAAATATTGTTATAAATAGTTTTCTTTATTAAAACCTAACCATTATTATAATAGCTAAATGTACTCGTACAAATGGAGATAAACGAATATCTATTTCTAGGTAAGAAAAACATTTAAATCAGTTCCACAGTTCAGTAACGGAGTCGCGGGTAATTGTTTCAAAACATTTTTCATAGTATTTCGATCTTCTTCTTATTCAATCCTTTTCCCAGTTTAGCTGAGGTCGGGTTTACTTGTACTTCTGTGCCAATGAGCTCTATTCTGGCTTATTGGTGTGCTCAGACTTCATTTCTGGACTTTTTTCTGCATCTTCGTCGTCCTGTTCCTCGCGATTGAGGAGGGATATTAAATGCCATTTTGATAGGATGGTCATTCTGATACCTCAGAACACACTAACGCAGTCGACTCTGTTTTACTTTTTCAGCAGACGGGGCTACCTTGAAAGAACCTTTAACGTACTTATTCCTCACTCTGTTCAGTTGGGTTACTCCACTTGCCCATCTCAGCATTTTTTAGTTTTACAATGATCCAGCATTCTGCTCCATTAATCGTTTTGTCCAGTTTTCCCTTTAATTGGAGTGGTATTCTGCGATCATATAGAACACTCGACATCAATTTCCATTTAAGTCAAGCAGTGTCGATGGGGTGGTCCACGTCCTTTTTACATTACAACTTCATTTTGTCTGAATTGCATCAATGGTGAATTTGCCCAATGTAAAGCCGCATTGGTTTTTGGTTAAATAGAAATAGCCGTTTAAGCGTGCAGCAATGATTCTTTTATACAGTTTTAGCGTGTTTGGCTTGAGTTTTATTACCCTGTAGTGGCCGCATTGAGCGATATCCCCTTTTTGTTTTTTATAGTATATATTTTGATAAATTCGTTAAACAAAGATCAATGGTATTATTAAATGTATAATAATAGGTATCTTCAGCTAAAAATATACCCATTATTGTTCATTGCTTTCACCCACAGCTGCCCTTGAAGTGGCTCTAGATCTAACAAGATGCAGCAGTGGCAGCCATTAGACTCAAACACCTAGGTCTGTGGTACAACCAAGAGGGTCCTCATTCCAAATTATGGAATCAATTAGTGGAATACCAACCACTAATAGCTGCCCCATGCGATAGGATCCCCAAACAACATATCTTCGGAAGGAGGTACCGAATACAACTAAATGAGAACGACCGAGATCAATCTGGCATAAACGAAGTCCGGATATACACGGACGGTTCTAAGATGGGGACAGGGACTGGAGCCGGAGTTTTCTCACAAGACTTGAATATAACAATATCACTGGCGCTAGGAAAACACAGTTCCATATTCCAATGTGTGTGCGTTGCGCCTATAACCTACGCCGCTACCGCGGTCATGTCAAGGGGTATAAAGGAGTATAACATCCGCATGCTGTCAGATAGTATGGCCATCCTAAAGGCCCTGGAGGGCAACACCATGAACTCCGGCCTCATTTACGAATGCCATCAGACACTTGAAAGGTTAGCCTCTGTCAATGGGCTAACTCTTCAATGGATCAAGGGGCATAGTGATTCACTAGGAAACGACGCCGCCGATGAGCTGGCAAGGAAAGGATCTGCAACGTCAGTGGCAGGTCCAACTATACTGCTGCCACTTCCCTTTAATTAACTTCGCTCATAGGTAAGGCAACGGACCCGTGAAGCGCACAACGGTCGCTGGGCTGACACGCCCGGCTGTAGGCAATCTAGACTGGTGTTGACGGGGGTCTCACCACGTTTAACTTTCAGACTGCTCAGTCTCAACCGACTTGACATCCGAATAGTTGTAGGAACCATTACGGGCCACTTAGCCCTAAACCGGCACCTATTCACCATCAATGCGGCAAAGAGTCCTCTATGCAGAGGCTGTCTCAACGCGGAGGAAACCTTGTTGTCCTGGAGTACGAGGGAAGGAGCTAGGCTGGCTCAATTAGCCAGCCTATCTGAACGCATAATGGACCGCTTATGAGTCTAAATGCAGAAACAGAGCCCTATACCAATACTGTTCATTGCTTTTACCATATAAAAACAATAACTACGAAGTTTCTAGTTACGTAAGCAATTTAATCACTACCCTCACTATTTTTCAATCAATAACTAACTTGAAGTGTTATACACTAAACACATATACACAAGGGAACAAACCTTTTAAAAGGGCGACTACGGACTGCCTAAAACAGGTACACAATATAATTCTATTTTTTTTTTTAAAATCATTAACAACAACATTATTAACAAGTTAAAAAGACCTCTTTTCTTACTCAGTGCCAGCAGGTTGTAATGTGTGAGAGCGAATCGTTTTTAATTCACCTTGTATTAGGAGAAAGTGTTATTGAAATATAAAAAACCAAAGTCATAACAAAATGTTTTAATGATAAATCTTTCGATCTTAAATGATGTCAAAGTCTCTTGTCAAAATAGTTTTTTTTTAAGAACGATAATGATGGTTTATAGAAATCTGATAAGTTTCTAAAATTAATGCAGTTGAAAGTCGCAGATATTCATTTTTAGAAATAAACCCATATATACTGGCGATTGCCTTAGCAATGCTTCTTGAGCACTCAAGCCAAGTAAATCTATATATTTCCACTTCGTCGTTGGCGTGAGTCCTAGAATTCAAATTGGTATAAGTTAAGCTACAAAGTGCAAGTGCTTTATCCTAGCTTTATATTATTTTAATATAAGTACATTATATTTATTTATATTTTGTTTGTTTATTATATTTTAACAGGTGTTTAAATATCAACTTATGCATTAGGACAAACAATAAAACATTTTCACTTACCTTTTATTTCCTTTTTAAGTCCCGGACCTACTATTAAGGGTGGGTATGGATCAGACACGTGAGTATGCACGTGACTTTTGATAGAATTTACGTCATGCAGATTTCGAACATTCAAGGTCAAGGATAAATCTTCTGTAAATAAATTCAAATGAAATTATTTATTATAACAAATATTGATTACGCATTAATAGATCCATCTTGTTATACCGTGGTAGGATTAAACATGAACGTGAAATTTATACTTACTAAATTCAACATTGGTAAAGTCACTTGATTCTAGTGGCTCTTTGCCCTTGCGGTAGTAAGTTACAACAGTTTTGAGAGAGTCCACTTGAAGACTGTCAAATACCACTTCTAGTACTAAGGAGTCTGATCTTTTGTTGATGCTGTAATTTAAAAATGATAAAAATCAAATATCATATTTCTGATGATGTGTTGATTCTTTTCAAGTAAGATTACCAAGATTCGTAAACATTTCAGGCATAATAATTTGTCATAGGATTGATTGATTCTATGTAATTAATACAAAAAAGCAACAGCGTCACAATTCAAGTCACAAAAAAACATTCAAAGGCATTTAAAAAAAAAATCCACCTTAGGTACTTACTAAAATGTCTTAATTTTTCCTTTACTGAACCCTCTGAGTAAAATATTGTTGATTACGATAGACACATTAGCATGAGGTATATCCATCTCCAACATCTTCAAAGTAGGATCGTAAGATGGGCCATGAGTTGGTGAACACCCAGTATTTTTGGAAAAGAAATTACGGATGCAATTTATGTCGTGAACGGAACACGGCTCATCCAAGTGGTTGTTGGAGTCATAGTCATCGTTATCATGTAGGTCAAATAAATGGTCGCGGTGGTCTGTAATTAGTAATACTATCATCACATTTTTTGAAATCTCTGCTCCTCTGTTGAATCAAAATTTAATAGCAGTATAAAAATTAGGCATTAATCACAGAACTTTCTTTCTCTGAAGTGGATGGAAATTGATAAAGACTATCGCTGCCCATGAGCACCTGCAACTCAAAAGTCACAAGTGCGTTGCCGGCCTTTAAGGTGGGAGTAGGGGAAGGGGGGAATAAGGGGTGAGGAAGGGAGACAGGAAGAGGGAAGGGTTAGGGCCTCCGGTAACCTCACTCACTGGGCGAAAAGTAGTGAAATCATTGTTCACTGCCGGTTTTCTGTGAGGCCCTGGTATCACTGCGGTCGAGCCGGCCCATACGTGCCGAAGCATGAGTCTCCCACTGTTATTTTTATTATTGCATTGGACGCATCGCAAAATTACAAAGAAATATGAAATTCACATAACCGGGTTAGGTAGATACAATTTTTTTATTATATAACTTATAAATTTTATAATATACTTGCTTATGAAGTAAGTAATATCAAGTTTCTTACCAAGGTATGGGCCGTCACTACGCAACCCAGACACCAGGCCTGGTGCCAAAAAAATTATGAAGATTAAATACTTCATTCCTTGGTTGTGTGTATGATTATATTATAAATTTAATCCGGATTAACCATTTTATAGGCATTCATAGTCATTGCGTGTGGTTTTAGAGATCGTAAATAATCATTAACAGTGAATTATAGGTATTGAGCTAATTGATCGAAATAATTTATTATTTTACGATTTTTATTATCCTCTTTTTAATCATTAATTTCATAATAGGTGCCATTATTTATCTGTTTTGCGGTCAATATACATATTATCCTAGATTTTTTAATAATTAATATATATAAAGCGGCGGTAGCGTAATCGCTAGCGCCGCTATATATATATATAAAAATTTATTATATAAAAATAAAAATAACTTACGCCTTACTTACTTACTTACGACGCCTTAGCCATTAGGCTAAGGCGTCGGACTTGCGATCGAGTGGTTGCGGGTTTGAACCCCACCCAGTGCACTACCGACGTGAACCCACTCCTAACACAAGCATTTAGCTTAGCTGGAGGGGTTAATAAGAATACTAGTAATGTGTGACCCACGTTACTAGTAGTCTTTTTAAAAAAAAAATGAAAAATAAAAAATATGAATTAAAAATTATACACAGGTATAAATTTATACATTGGCACAGACTTATATTTTTTCTATATTAGCAAGCTCAAACATTTATTATCTCGGTTTCCTTTTCTCTATTACAACTTTATTTATGTTTTGTATAAATTCCTTAAATTCCTATCGACGTTATTTTCTCATCTCAACCCATCGAGATTACGCCTTAGTCCCTGATGCAATTTAGGAAAGAAGCCTTTTTGGCTTCTGGTTTAGGATCGTTATCAATTCTCAAGGCTCGTTTTTATACCGGATCAATAGGCTCTAGTAGATATTGATGCCGTTCTGATATTAACTCTTCTAACTCAACTATGTTATATAAGAAAAGTTAAGGGTCATTTTCATTATTTGGTGTGCATACTGAATGTTTAATGCGACAGAAACCACTTACAAATTGAATTTTGAATTGAAAATTCACCGATAAAGTTAATATTTTGCAAGAGAGAAGATTTTTATTCAAAATTCTTTTCCAAACATGACTATTTTTGGGGTATGCATAAAACTTCTAAAATAATATTACAACTATCTTAAACACGATATTAATTTATACTGATAAAGTGACAATTTATCAAGACAACTTGTAGCCTCTATCAGACTTTCATGGTGTTTTAACACCCAGTAATATATCAAGTATTCAATTAGGTATAGGAACATATTTCTCGTGTATCGTGTCGTATTTTAACATCTTTTCATTGGTAATTTTGTATTATGATGTATATTACACTACTTTAAATAACACCTAAGTGTGAAAAAAAAACACTAATCGAAGTTGATCATTTTTACGTCAAATATTAGGTTAATTGGTTTGATTTATAACCTAAAACGATATTGGTATGCACGAAACATTGGTGAACATGCACGTGTTACGTATTAAATACTAAAACCCTTGAAAAATATAGTTAATAAATTCTATGTTATTGAGTTCTTAGAACCCCAAAGACCTCAAAGACATCCTCGACAACTTGAATTTTACAAGTTTTGGAATATGTCATACTGGAGAGACACGACAGAACTACAGTAATGACGATCAATATTGTTTTATCAATCGCAACATAAGATGACAAATTTAAAGGATATAAAATATCTATGGACAGTTATCATATAGAAAATAACCGTGACCGTGAAGAATTAGCATTGCCATTGCAATGGCAGTAGCAATGCTGCAGGCTTGTAGGAACACTGCCAGTAGGCGACGATGCGGAGGCATTTTATGACGCATGCATGTAAATAGTGTTTGTATGTACAGTATTCTTTAATATTTGTAATAAATTAGTTATTTGAATATTAAATCGATATTACCTATAGGTATGATGTAATATTCATATAGAAAATCCGTTAAAAAAGTAGTACAACATACCTGCAGTTAACTGCATACGGTAATGGCTATGGTATGGAAATAAACAATTGCTTGCCTATAATACAATCTTGATTGCTTGGTAGTTTTGTCTCAGTGTTTTTTAAGCTTCAGCCAGATTTATACTGATATTTTGTATTTGGCAGGAATAAGTCAAAGTTACACCAGAAATTATTGTAGCAGCTAATAATATTTTTTTATCTTGAGTATGAAACCATAGACGATGCTAAAATGCCGACTTTGAACGATCAAACGTTTTCTCTTTTTTTACTACAGAACTCAGAGCAAACAAAGTTGGTGCCACTAATCAATTGTAATCAATCCTCTTATAGCTCACAAAGTTACTGACTGCTTCCTCTACGGACTCTTTATATCTACTAATATCTGTAGACTTTACACTGTTTGGCTTTAGGATCAGACTATCACTATGATGAACACTTTGATTACAATTTTATCCTGCAATGTAAGCTTGAATGGGTGCAAAATTTTAGGAGGATTAACTTTTTTGGCTTCTTACACTTTTTTTAAACTAGTTAATTTAATGTCAACAATCCTAAGTCACAGTAAAGTAATTAAAATTAAAAAGAATTACAACAATATATAAATACTTTTTTAGTCTGACATTAAGATGCGACAAAATAAGCTGCATAAAGTTTATTTAATCATTTTAAGAATTAGTAAGTTATTTTTTAAGAAATAATAAATCTTCCCAGTAATATATAGACACTAGCGGACCCAACAGACGTTGTCCTTTTTTTTTTGTGCCTGTGGAAACCCCCTCGAGTCGTCACCCCACCGGGGTTTTTGGTGGGGCGGTGTGTCGGAATCGAACCGACTAAAACCACACGGTGTGCCGGACTGCGCCTTAAATAGGAGGGATCTGGGAACAGCTTTCATTAAGACATCCGGGCCCCCTCTGGCGCCTGCCCGCAAGAGCGCGGGCACCACCTGCGGGTAAAAAAACCTCTCAATTAAGCGACGTCCAGGCACGCGCGGACGCCGCTTCCTCGCGGGGGGCCACTATAGCGGGTGGAGGAGAAAACCCGTCCCGTCCACCCGCGGCCACACTCAGGGCGGCATGAGGCGCTGGTAAGGGCGCCCCCGCCGCCGAATTAAGTCCGACTGCAGATCGTCCCCCCGGACCCTTTTCGCCGCCTCCTTCTGCGAGATGACTTCCTCACAGAAGGTCGCGACCGCGGCAAAATTCCTGTCGCTACTGGCCATGGAGCGTATGATGGCCGGTAGCGACAGATCCTATCCGATGACTGCAGTGAGGGCTCGACGCTGCGCCGCCCAACTGGGGCAAACCGCCAGCGTGTGTTGAGCCGAGTCCTCTAGTGACAGGCGGGACTCAATTCCCTCCTAGCGACGTGCAGGTACTTCCCGAAGCAGCCGTGCCCGGAAAGAACCTGCGTTAGTCGGAAGGAAAGGGTCCCGTGCTACAGCCCTGCCCACTGGATGATGACCGGCCGGAGTGCCTCCACGGCGGCAAAGCCAGCACGTGGAGCCCACAGCTGGGACGAGCAACGAGCCATGGTGGCTCGGCGAGCAGCCTCACGCCATTCGCGTACCTCTTCGAGCGGACAGACGTTGTCCTGCCGGAACTTAAAAAAAATATTATGCGTGGAGCCCTATTGCAGCGCCATCTACCGGGTAAAATTGTAAATGTAAACTATTCTCGAATCCACCTGAAGACACACAAAAATTTCATTAAAATCGGTCCAGCTGTTTAGGAGGAGTGAACTCTTACTCTTACTCTAAACTGCATACACACGCACAGAAGAAATATGGATTTATAAAGATTTAACCTTATTTTTTATAAACTGGCTGTCAACGTTGGCTTAACTTTATTTTGTTTCAAAAAACTTAGCATAAACTGCATACTAGCTGTACCGGCAGATTAACTTGCATTGTTTTACGTTTTTAATTTTTTGTTACTATGTTTACGTGCTTGTCATAAAACAAAAATATTTGTTGAAAAGACCTAACTACGTGAAATGCAGTTGGTATTGCGGTTTACGCCTGTAACACGTTCTTTGTTTAGTCTCGTTACAAAACACAAGCTAACATAAAACCGGTAAAGTTGTAGCATTTAAAACCATAATAAATATTTATCACTAAGTTTATGTCGAAGTCATTGAAGCCAAAATCTTTATAGATAAATGTTATGTTCACTAGATAACACTGTTTTTATGTAGTTTTTCTCCTCTATCTTTTGTTAGGTCTAACTTTATTACGTTATTGCATAGCATTATAAATCACTGGTTAAAAGAACATACTTTAGAAACTTTTCGACCATCCAACGAAGATTCAACTCCTAGATCGTGATGAGCAAAACATGCATTATTTATGTCAGCTGCACGACAACAGTACTTGTTTACGAGAATATATTGCAAGAATTTGTGTTCAGAGGGTACAAATTTTATATGTAAAAGTTCGCCTGAATGTTGAAAAAGTTTGTTTGTATTTCTGTGGTTCTGCATTTTTAAATTAGCCTCAGTTTTAAACTTTAGTTTGTAAGGATCCCAACCTGCCAACCAACATGAAACTGAACACGAACAAATATATTGACACCATTACAAAAAAAAAAACTGCTCTTAGATTTATACTCAGATTAAAAATGAATGATAAATGAAATTTTAAGTTATTAATTTAAAAAAATACTTTATTGCGGCTTTGTTTTCTGCCACTTGGAGTATACCTCAGAAATGTGGAATCCTAGATATTATATAATAGATATATACCTTGTCTGTGCCGTCTGTGTGTATATTGTAACTAGGATTCGATACGAATGAATTCAAAAAAATCTTGGAGATAGTTACAGATCAAAATGCAGAAATCTATTTCCGGATAATTATGTTTATAGATGTAAAAACTGTACATTATTTCCGGATAAAAAGTGGCTTATTTGCTATTCCAGACTATAATCTATCTCTGTGCCAAATTTCATCTTACCTTAATTTTTTCTTACCAGTATGAGAGACGCAACTTGCATCGATACCTTTGTACTGTTTCAATGTAACCTTATTGGTGATTATACATTTAAGTATTAAGATCCAAGTTCCGGTATTCTCTCTAAAAAACGGTAAAAATTTATATCCATTACTTCAAGGGACGAGAACTAGGGTCAAAAGATAATTGCATGCACATTACCATTCAGCGTGGCATACTCACCTGAACACCATCATCCGACAAAAATCAAAGTTAGCTTCTTCTGCTGCTTCAACTACCAACATCAACAAATTTATTTTTTGGTAATTGAAGCATAAAACGGGCATGTTCCGAGTGCAATGACGCAAATTAGAAAGGGCATATGTTTACTAATAGACTTGATTATTAAAAACATATAGATACCGCACGCGTTTAAATACATGACGTTTTACAAACACGTTGTCAGGGTTTTAAAAAGGTACATAGGGTTTACTAACTTTTAAACTTTCGCGTTCCATGATATAATTATGTATTTATATACGGGAATTAACGTGATCACGAAAAGGTATTACATACCTTTGAATTGCCTGACGTTTTGACCAGGTCGCACTGGCCGAGTCAGCCTGTGACCACGGCCAGTGCAACCTGGTCGAAACGTCAGGCAATTCAGAGGTATGTAATACCTTTCCGTGATCGCGTTAATTCCCGTATAAATACATAATTTTATTATACATAAGGTTTCCTTTGATCCTGAAAGAATGTGCTGTAATGTGCGATTCCTGAATTTATTCACAAAATCTAAATAAACGCAAACGAATCCGCCTGCAAAAAATTCGTACATAATTAACCGATTTAGTACAAGTATGTTTTGTTTGTGTAAGGTAGCAGAAATAACGTTACGTTTACGATTATACAAGGTTTAGTATTTAACGTATATTCTCCTCATACACCAACCTGCTCTCGAAACGCGGGGTTTGACGAAGGGACGTAAAACCCGTGGGATTCACGCGGGTTTTATGGGTTACACGGTTGAGTTGATTTTTATGTTTTGTTTCACTCGAGACAAATGTGCATGTAATATGTTAGGAAACTTTATGCTCTCAGGCGATTTGAATATTATTATCTTTAAAAAAAAAGTTATCACCGACTTCAATGCTAAAGACTTTAATGCCTAAATCATGATAAATTGGAATAAGCTGTACTTTTCATCCCTTAATTTTCCATCCAAATCCCACTAATATTATAAATGTGAAAGTTTGGATGAATGGATGGATGTTTGTTACTCTTTCACGCAAAAACCACAAAACCTATTGCGATGAAACTTGGTATGTAGATAGCTGGAAACCTAGATTAACGCATAGACTACTCGTTATCCCGATATTCCCACGGGATCGGAACTTACGCGGGTGAAACCGCGGGGCGCTGCTAGCAGTGTAATATGTTCTTTAAATTTGAATAAGTCGCAAAAAAAAACCAAATCGCTTTAAGTATGCCTATACAATTTTAAGAGTTCCCTCGACTTCTCCAGGATCCCAACATCACATCCTTTAGAATACCCTTTCAAACAAAATAATCGGGGAACATACATATAAAAAAGGTATGTAGAATTTAATCGAAATGCGTTTTCTAGTAAAAGGTACCAAATACTATGTTGCTCGATATGTGTGCATTTAAAGTATATATATATATATATCAATAACTATTTTAATTAAAATTTGTATGGCGATGATGTAGATGTATCGCATCGAGTGATCATTTATTTGCTGAATCATAAATTCTACTCAAACTACAAGTAGGTAATTTAATTTTCAAAACGAGCTGTGATGCGAATATCGTGTTTGATTTAATTTCGATATTAATAAACTTTGATACAAGTATTAAGATAGCGTTCCCGGTTAGCATGGAAATGGAATCCAAATGAGAATCGATTTTAATCAAAAGCCTTATCGATGAACTGAAAATGTTGCAGATGTACAATACGTATATGTATTGTACATCTGTAACATTTTTATTTTCGTTACGTTATTTTTATATTTTCACTATGGATAATGTTGACAGACAGTTAATAGAATGAAAAGAAAAAAACTAAAAGGCATCATAGAGTTACTTCACTGGACTGCCGTTGTTAGGTAACTTTTCTAAAAATAATTTTGGGAGCATGGCTAATTTTTTTAAATTCTTAAACACATCGCTATCTAGACCAAAACTAAGCAGAACTTGTTGTTATGTTGTGTATTGGTTTTAGAATACGCATATACATACTTAGATACATTTTTTTTCTAAATACATACATATTATACATATAAACACCCACACCAATGCAAACAGACGTACTCATGCATACAAATCAGGGATGTTATGGATCTCCGTAACCGGCACCGATACCACAGATTACTAAGTAGTTACCACGTAACAGATAAATCACTCCCTACAAAAATATCGATACCTACCGTTTTAATTTCCTACTCTATCCGGGTTTTAAAATGTATGTAGGGTTACCTCTTCAATGTTTTTTTAATAAAAAAATAACAATTGTTATTTAAATTAAGTACTTAACGCTTATTTTTCATTTGTAATGTTTTTGCGTACAAAAATTCTACATGACGTGGTTTATTTTTATATAAAGATTTATAAACTTCTTCCCTGTTCTAAACTCTCAATTATTACACTATATGGTGGAAAATATTCTAAATCTCACAAAAAGTTTTAATGGATAATTTGAGGGAAACAAGAGCATACAGGGTTAAAAGGTTAAATTTAAAAAATTACATAAATGGCGCTGCCGGGCTTTTTTTGCTCGTACTTTATCTAAATTATTATTCTGCACATAAACAACCATGTCAATTTTGACTATGAATTTTATAGTATTTAAAGAATATATCAATACGATATCGAATTACGTTCTTTGTACTTTAAAAATTTAAGCGTGTGCGCGCGAAGCAGCTGTCGGCAACCCACTGCGCATGACTGCATATAATATCCGCCAACGAGCGGACGAGCGGCCGGTAGGTATTTAGCGCGCACAAGTATATCGAGTGACATAGGCCTGCCGATACTATCGGATATCCGAAATAAAAATCTATCCGAAACCATAACCGAATCCCACTAATATTATAAATGTGAAAGTTTGCATGGATGGATGGATGGATGTTTGTTACTCTTTCACGCAAAAACCACTGAACCGATTGCGATGAAACTTGGTATGTAAATAGCTGGAGACCTGGATTAACGCATAGGCTACTTTTTATCCCAATATTGCAACGGGATCGGGACTTACGCGTGTGAAAATGTGGGGCGCTGCTACTCATTATATATTTTCCCATTTTTTATTGCCTACAATCCCTTTAAAATCTAATGTTCTTATGGACAATTATCGGATAATCCCAAATTATCGGATAATCCCAAATTATCGGATAATCTGAAATTATCGGATAATTGCTGAACCGATTGCGATGAAACTTGGTATGTAGATAACTGGAGAACTGGATTAACACTTAGGCTTTTTATCCCAATATTCCCGCAGCTAGTTTTTATATATCGATATCCAGATCCGAAATTTAAATCCATAACATCCCTGATACAAATATTTGCGCAACCTCCGACGTGGAAGTCAATGCACTACTACCACGACACAGATCCACAGCTTTTTTTTTATCGTGTGGAAACTCACGGGTCAACACCTCACCGGAGCCAAGGATGAAATGGTATATCGGACTCGAACTGACTAAAACCGAACAGTGTTCCGTCACATGTGAGTCTATTGCAAGGGATCCGGGATACCCTAACAAGGAAGCTTCTGAGAACCCCTGCAGACTTTGCGACCAAAGCAGGCGACCACACCATGGAGTACAGGAGGCCTTACCCCCTTGAGATGAGAGAGGCGCGTGAGGAACACGTCGCGCCACTCTCAGGCCTGCTTCTGCTGCCACAAAGCCAGAGCTAGAAATTAAATGGTACTGCCAATGTTTTGTGTTAGGAAAATACTATTACTTTTGTTGTGATGTGAACGAATGTCTTTATTTTGCTTTAATTTTCTAGATTTTTGTGCTAAATCTCAGTTTCTACTTTTAACGGATATGACAACTCAGGTATTATTTTGTTCGTTTTGTTACCACATAAAGCAGACTTTCTTTAATGACACTAACAGTAATAATATATATGAGCACATATGCTTCTGTAATGTAGTACTGCTCGTCAAAGTAACTAATGCTTTATGGTGAAATGATTCGAAAAATCTTTTGAGGGTGTTATAGACAATTGCATTAGTAATAGTAAAGCATAGCAAGAGACCTTGGCTTTGATTACACCATAAGTCTCTGAACGATTAAATCTTGATAATTATGATTAAGAGAAAACAAAGCGTATGCCATTATAAAATTCATTTGCCTGTCGAACCCTTGCCCCACGGCTGGTAAATTACAATGATTTGGATGAAAATTTACCAAATCCTAGTTAAAAAATTTAATGACACTGATAAATTCAACAACACTAAAAACATTCTGCTGGTTATTTGCTGGCAGTATGTAGTTACTATGTCAGTAAAGTCTCCAACTAATGTTTTCAAGCACTTTTGGAGATTTATGGACGCCGTACGAAAAAGTATAAACTTCTACAGGCAGTATTCAGAAAAGAAAACCAGTAAAATTGTGAAGCTTATTTACACACATTCCAACTATTTCAAGAAGTTTTGAAATAAAAGATTTAAGAACCACAACTCAGAAATGACGAAATTGTAATAAACTCCTTTGTTTATGGCATTAACTTTAATGGGTTTACTATGCATGCCATCTTAACCGGATGTTACTAGGTACTTGATACTTGATTTACTCGAGTCGCAGATGTTGTTCCTCAAATATTTAAGCCTATCTGAGCAAATTTACACTTGGGCAATAATGCTGATAATAATAAAAATTACTTAAATTTAAAACAGTTATGTAACTGTAAAAAAATTGTTTGGTAGTTGATAAAGAATAAGCATATGTTCCTGCTCATGTAAAAGGTTTGTGGGAGAATTAGTGGGAACTGAAAAAAACAATATTTACTTAAAACAGACATTAACCTTGAGTTCGTGAAGGTATTGTGAATACATCTTATGTTTCTTAATACAACTGAGTAATTGATTCTGAATAAACTGGATAAAACTGGCTTCAAAGCACCTGGACCTTAAAAATATTATAAATGAGAAATGCAAAACTAAACTTGCTAAGTTTACTTTTTGCATTTATCGTGTAAAAATAGAGTATAAACAGTGTATGCGTTCCAGTAATCGTCGAGTACTAACAAAATAAGTATAAACCGAACATTCTAAAACGTGACACTAAATAGCAGAAACCTTCTAGCCCATTATACCGCTTTCCTTCGACAGCTAAATAAGACCAAATGGTCATCTCGCTAGAATGCAAACTCCTAAACAATAATCCACCCTTCGGTTGAGATCCGCACTAAAGAAGTAATTGCTTAGTGACGTCTCGTTACTCGAACTTTAGGGGTACTACAAACAAAATAGAAGGTCCTGAAACAAATTGAGTGCCCCACAAATTTTATGGCATCCCTGAAGCCCGATGAGCCGAGTTAACTTGAGAGAACCTTGAAATGTTAGGACGCGAAATGATGTAGCCGGTAAAGTTGTCTTTCTGTGACCTTTAACAAGAGGTCAAATTGAAGTAAACGATTTTAATAGTTCTTTGTCAAAACTTATCGTCAATGTTTATAAAATGTCAAGTATGAATTCGAGTATTTACTTTGAACTTCTGGGGAATTAAAGGAAATGATCACTAATTCTATGATTTGATAATTTTACTTTTTTTACTTAGACATAAAATAAGTATATAATAATAATAACTTCACACATCTCACACACGGCCGTCTGATCCCAAACTGGGCAGAGCCTGTACTATGGTGACCGGACAGCTGATGAACATGCTTATGAGTTTCTAAATGCATACATTATTGTAGGTAAATTGAACGCAGACACAACAAATGATCGTGCTCATCACACAGTTATTTGTCCTGGGTGGGAATCGAACCCACGACCTCTGGCTTGGCGGTCAGGGTCACTAACCACTAGACCAACAGGTCAATAGTCTATATAGGCCCAACATTTAACATAGATCTGTGATATAATTAAGTAAATAAAAAATAAACAAAGTAACAATGCTTCCTCCTCTCTTCTATGTTGCCGTGCCCTACAGGGTCCATAATGTACTGGAATTATTGTTTCAACATCCTTAAACCATTTGGAGTGCAATAAATTGATTTGATTTGATTTGAATTTGGGAATTCCAAAACTATTCCAAACTACCACTCAGCCTGTATTTTGGAAGACATTCAGTATTCATTCAGTCGCGGAATCACAACACAGTAATAGGTTGAAGTGTGTAAATATCTCTATACTATGGAAACGTTCGGATCATATTCAGGTAAAGTGATTTATAAATATTATTATAGTAATAAATCTCCGAGGAAGTTTATCAAGCAGTGAAATAACCTGCCGCGTCGATGTTAGGACCTGAAAATCAATACATTGCATAAACCGTTTTTGTAGGATCTTGCATGGGTTTCTTAGTGTGGCACATAGTGAATTGAGCTTTAAGGTGTCTAAGTCTGACCTGTCAAAAGTAGCAAGGTTTATGTGTCAATAGTATTATTAAACGTTTACTTCTTGTGTTTTAGTTTTTATCGTTAGCTTTACGACAGTTTTAGAAGTGTCTGTTATATTCTACGAGATACGTACGTTGTATAAAACATAATTTTTTTATACCTGCAAATTCATATTCTTCGAAAACTTTAAGTTTTTTAAATGTTAATACGATGTCAATGATTTACATTTATTAAATGTCTTGTTTTGTGAACTTGAGCATAAAGTATAATAGTCTCCTACTGTCCTAAATCTTATTATTATATTAAGAAGAATATTATTTTTTTTAACTTAATTAGTTAATAAAATATATATTAACGCTCAAGAATAGATTAAAATCTTTTCAAACATGGCACCAATTATGCGTTATGCCTACAGTAAGCGCTACCCTAATAAAAGCCGTGAAAATAATTTAGTCAATTAAAACTTGCTTTGACAATTATGAGAAGACTTAATATTTCAATTACGAAAATTGATATTAATTTGATGAGTTAAGATGGAGTGATTGATATAGCATGATTGTTGTTGGACGAAATGGTTGTTTACCTTGATAAGATAACACTTTGCCTAAAATAATACAATTGCTTTTACAATTATTTAAAATTATTTTTACCTAATATATTTGCTTTAAGGTTTAAGATCTTTATTCTCACTAAGAATATTACAGAATTCACTTTCTATATTTGAGTCATAACTAGGTAACTTCTCAGAAATCTTGCTAAAGATTACTTCAACTACATATTTTTAAGCTAAAACTACTTTTTGCTTATTTAAAAATCGTATTTAGAAGATTGTAAGCCATGATGTCTAACTCACATGAGAAATAGCTTGGCAGGAAACTCAAGATTCACTCTTTTTTAATTGTAAAGTGATGGTTCTGAAAGCTACAATTACCATAAACTAGTTACCATTTATTATAACTACTGCATGGAGTACTCTCTTTATAAATCAAATGATACGTAACATAGGATGGGCAAAAAGGACAATTCATCAGGTCAGATATATGATTAATCTTAAGCAACAACAACCTATTCAGTAAAGGGGTAGAAAATTTTAAGTTTAACTAATCCAGAGCTTGTGTGTGTTAAGGTTTTATGTAAAGCAGCTTAAAAGAGTTTGATTTTCTTAGAGAGTAACTTGTAAGCAAACTTGTAAGCAAACATGTTCGCGCTTATGAATAACGCTTCGCTGAAATTCACTATCCTAATCGTCACGTACGACAGGTTTTGCAAGCTTACAAGCTTGAAATATGTAAATTTAGAAACCCTATTTTTTAACATTGCTGCCGATTCTGTGGTCACGTCACTAAACTAAAACTCTCTTATGTGCTATTTTAAGGGATTTCTATTACGCTCTTGTGTTGTTACATCGAATTAAATTTAGCTTTCATTAAGACAGCTCCAAATTTGATACTGACATTACTAAAAGTTAAGTAGGTACGAGAGTGTTGCCGCTATTTAAAATCAAGAATTAATGAGACAAATAGTGATTTAATAAAATCTCCTGACACAACATTTGTAGGTTTTTTGAATGCGAATATTTGTTTAAGCATATTATAAATTACGTATAAAAACAAAGTGTCGTATTTTTCGCTCTTAACTTAGTAAATATTGTAACTGATTTTTCATACAAGGCAACCCACGGTGAGTTTTTTATTATCTGTGTAACTTACTGCCTATTGCAAAAGAAGACAGAAAAAAAAAGTTAGTCGGCGCAAGTCCTGCTGAGATACTCAAAATAAGTTGAGGCAGTCTTTTATTTACAAAATAAGTCCAAAATAAATAGCGATGGAGAATTGTCCCGTATATTTACCAAGCGCATTCTTTCTTAATAGTTTCTAAAATTAATTTATTTTTTATTTTAAATAAAACTATCATGGTGATTTAATTTTATTAATATAATATATTAATAATATACCCTCATCTGTTATTTGATGATGACAAAGATTATATATTATGTACATTGGTATTCGTTGCCTAGCTAAATTCATTTATTTTTTATTTTAAATAAATCTATCATGGTGATTTAATTTAATAATATAATATATTAATAAAATACCCTCATCTGTTATTTGATGATGACAAAGATTATATATTATGTACATTGGTATGGGTTGCCTAGCTAAATCACTGGCCAACACTGTTAAATAATATTTACTTTAATTTATTTTTTATGATAAATTTTCTTGGTGAAAATCGAGCATTATTCGAGAGAATATTACACAAGAAATTGGAAAAATATACGTTTCCTACTTTCCCTCTAGTACAACTATGAAGTGGCTAGTAACAAACAGGTAAACAGGCGTTATTAATACACCCTCATCAGTTATTTAATTGATACTTGAAATGAAAGGTTCCTTCATTCCAATAGATTGCCTTGTGAAAAATGTGTCACATCCATGGAAACCCAGATTTACAATATTAAGTTTAATTACTATACATTTTAGTGACTTTTAGTCTAGTTTAGAGAGTTTGGTATACAACAGAATTGGTACTCAACTATTTTGTTTTAGGTTTTGAAGTGGTTACTGGTTACAGATGATTGTCTAGTCAAATCATTTATTAAATGTTAAAACGGTGCTTCTGTAGAAACTTGTATGCAGTGACAAGTTCTGACGTTATAGCATATAACGTCAGAACAGAGTTTTCTTAAAATCATTTACTTTTATTATTTGGCTTGAAAATTAAATAATAATTCTATCTACTTATCAATTAAACTCAGGAATACTGTTAAAAATAAATTTTAAACGTAGAAAACTACTTTGTTAGTGTTACTTGAAGATAAAATTGCGAGTTTATGCCAGCGCAGTGCATATAAATCGTGTCTATTTCGAATCCCAAGAGGTTTTGTTGTATTTTTCAACTAGCTTAGCTGTTTGCTATTCTATTGCAGAATTGAAAACAAATAAAGTCTATTTTTGCAAAGGTTTATAAACTAGACTACAATTTCATGAAACCCTGACTTCAGAAGCAGAAAGAAAAGACTACGCATGTAGAGTGTAAGTTAACCGCCATGTTCAATACAACTTGTAGGTGTGCACGTAGTCACACAAGCCACGCACACAAGTATATTGTATTGCATTTAACTGATTGTAACGTAATTATCACTGCAAACAATAGTAAATAAATAATGTTCAGTTTTACTATCCGAACGTCTCTCATTCATCATACCTCCTAAACCCGAAAAACTAATAATAATAATAAGTTGAGACACCTCACACACGGCTGTCTGATCCCAAACTAGGCAGAGCCTATGATAACCAGAGTGCTGATAAACATACTTAAATATAACTAAATACATACAACCAGACACAGAACAAATGATCGTGCTCATCACACAATTGTTTGTCCTGGATGGAAATCGAATCCATGACCTGGCTCAGGTCATACAAGTCAACTACCTTAATCGGATAATTCGAATTAGAGTAAATATTTGCTGTATCTTACCTCCATATAACCTTACGTAGTTCAATTTAATGACTACAGCTCTAAATTTCAAAACTCTCTAACAATTTAACAAGAACTCCTCCGGATCTATACGTACGTATAAAACCTCCGGAGCTTTCGAAGATAAATTTGTTAACATGCCCTCCATCGATCCCTCGGTAGCGTCGGATGTATCGTGGTGCTTTTAGCATTGTTTACTAGATTTATTAGATGACGTGCATATTAAATTTTCCTTTACGAGTATAATCTAATTTTTCATGGCTGAGGTATAAGTTATTAAGAGGTTTATTGATTAACTTATGATTAAATTGTTCTTATGGTGTTGTTTGTTTCCGTATTTTGATCACTATATAGTTGTTGGCAAATGGTAATTAAGGATCAATTATTATTGTTACATCAGCTCAAGGATTGATAACCAAGAGCCTCGATCAACATCTTAAGAGGCTCGCATTAGACGGATAAAGGGACTAATACAGAAAGCAGTTCTCTTCGACACGGCCCGTATACTGAGGAGGTTACTGTCTTTGGAGCCCTAAGCACCGGTGTCTTGGTCCCTGTGCCCGATGTCGGTGGACTAGTATTTTTTTAATTTTTAAATGTAAATCAATACATTATCATTACTCAATACAAATAAATAAAATTGAAGTGTCTGTTTGTAATATCAAAATGATAGGTTTTTGTACGCTCATACAGCTATTTGCACGATACCTACGCCTAAAAATCAGTTTTTAACATTTTTGTCTGTCTGTTTGTTTTAGCTAGTCTCCGGAACGGGTAGACCGATTTCCACGGGACTTTTGCTGGCAGAAAGTTGGTGTTATAAGGAGTAACTTAGGCTACTTTAATTTTGGAAAAAGAATAAGGGTTCCGAGCAAAATGTATAAATATGTACAGGTGAGGAAAGCCACGCGGGAACTGTAGCTTGCTGCTTACTAATTTATAAATTTTATGCTTAATAACGAGAATAATAATACTATTTGGTTAGCGATCTAGACTCAAACTAAGCATAGATGGTACTAAGAGTTCTAAAACACGGATGGTGATACCTAGTACATTTTATTAGTAAATGCCCACATCGTAAAAAGAACAAAGAGACTAATGCACTCTAAAGCGCAATACACACCAAAGCCGCCGACCCGCCGACACAACCCGGCGGCCGCTATGAAAATAATTATGTCGGCAACTTATGCCCACGCGTGCTGCCCACCGACATTTTGTCGGCATGATGACGTGGGCGCCTATATAGTGACGTGCTTGTATTTTTTTGCGCCATGGAGTGAGACGACGTAAAAGCTAGTCCATGTTTAATTATTATTTTTATTTACTGAATTATCCTAGAGATGAAACACACAAGTTATATACACAACGTCTTTCGACACAATGTTTATCGATACGCGGCAATCACTAACTGCCAAAAAAGTTGCTCATCTCGAGCCACCGAGAAAGTTGTCCGACTTGCAATGAGGGAAGCCAACTAGACCGCCGACAAAAAGTTACAGATATAGGTCGATGGCGGGTCGGCGGGTTTGGTGTGAATTGCGCTTAAGTCTCAGGATTTATGGCGAAAAAAATCCTATCAGGAAAGAGTTTATTTTTGGTAGTTTTTACTTTCTGCCTTACCAAAACCGTTGTCCAAGGAAATATTTAAGTAAAATACACGACAGGAATAAAATATACGAGCTTTTTTGCCCGCGACTACGCTCGTGTTAATATTTTGTTAAGCGGGACAAGCGTGAAACTGTAATTTTTGAATCCGTCTGGAACAGTACTCTTTTGAGGATGAAAGGAACTCTGTCCTTTTGTACCATTTCATGAGGGTCGGATCATGATTCAAATTAATTATAACCGTTTTCATTATTCAAAATCTCATGACGATCGAATGAGTAGTTAAGACGTAAAAGCGTAACAAATACACTCAAATTTAGTAACAAAATAAATTTATTTTACCATTTCCTACAATTTATTTAGAAGTTTAATACTTCTGAAAGATGTAGGATAATGATAGATGAACATAAATCTTACTAATATTATAAAGGCCAAAGCCATAAATAAGTATTATGAATAAAATCTGCGGTAAACATCTATTACTAAAAACATCTAGAGTGACGTTACTTACTTACGTTTTTAAATCTAATATATATTTTTAAACCACGTCAGTGGCACAAGCATACAGCCTGCCTATTGGTAAACGGTTACCGTAGCCTATGGACGCTTGCAACTCCAGGGGACTCGCATGCATAATAATAATCCTACTAATATTATAAACGTGAAAGTTTGTGAGTATGGATGGATGGATGTTAGTTACTTTTTCACGCAAAAACTACTGAACCGATTGCGATGAAACTTAGTATGTAGATAGCTGGAGATTTGGATTAACAAATAGAATACTTTTTATTCCGATATTCCCACGGGATCGGGACTTACCCGGGTGAAACCGCGGGGCGCAGCTAGTAATAAATATTGTAAACTACGAAAATCTTACAGAAAATGATCATAAATAGTTGTTGATAAATTAATCAATTTATTATACGTTAAAAATATAAAAATATCACTAGGTAAGCCAAAGGTTTTACAAAGTTTTTTAATCTGATATTGTAAGATGATAAAGGAGTATCGAACTCTGCGCGTCTTGCGAGAAACGTGATAAAGTTTACGTTCTATAAGTTTATTGAGAGCTTGAAAGGGTTATGAAAAGGTACTCCTTTGTTGTCGTCATGGATCGTTTCTAAAAGATTTTTTAATACAACTTTATGACCTTAAGGTAAGAGTTTTGATATCAATTGCAAATTGAATTGAATATTTCATTCTTACCCAAGAGATTATGTAGTATACTGTAATATAATTATCAACTAGCTGTGCCCCGCGTGGCTTCGATCGCGTGGACACATTTATATTTTTTTTGCGAGTAACCTAGTTCTTTTTCCAAAAAAAGTACTTCTTATACCACCAGCTATAGACAAGTAAAAATTAAAAAACATTGAATTTTTGGTTTAAGTACCTCGTCAACATTCAGATGCATTTAGTAAAAAGCTGTTATACCCATATATACGACTTTACTAACAGACACCAATTTTATTTATTTGTATAGATGCGAAAGGATGTAAGCACTGAACCAAAATTTGGCACTTGCGAAAAGCCAAAACAACTATAACCTATAAATAATAATCTACCTGTAATCTGTCATTTAGATAATAGTAAAAAAAATATGTCTAACGAAATTTTCTTTCATGTCATTTTCTTTCAAACTATCTTGATTACTGGAATATTTGCCTTGAAGTGATCAAAACTTAGCTGAAAAGCAAAGTTGACGAGCCGATATATATCTAAATATATTAGACAAAATCACCAATACTTTTTAGCTCTAACAAAGTGGTTCATCAAATCATTCAAGTGATCATCGTAAGTACATAAATATAATCATCTTAAAAATTACAAAACTATCAAAATTTTAACATTTCTTCTGCGATAACTGCAGCCAAGTCTCATTGGTCCAAAAACACGAAGTTTGATGCCGAATTTACCCTTGTCTTTACAGTGTATTTCCAATATTAATTTAAAAAAAAATAGGTACGAAAATGGCAGAACGCCTTTTAAGCCAGCATGCATTAAAGTGGTGTAGACACTAGATGCCTTTAGGAGCGACGAATTATATAAAAATCAAAAACAATTCTAAAGTAAAATCTCGACTGTTTGAATCGTCACTGTCACTAGCGCTCTTACGCATATTCGAAACGCCTACGCTTTGTGGCAGGGTGAAGTGGGGCAGAGGCACGTTCACCCTAATTAGGCTTTCTTTTGTATTTGGGTTTAGTTTTCACACAAGCTTAAGCTGTCTATCCCGCTACAGCGTATATCCCAGACTTACCCTACATACGTACACTCATGCCTGAATCCTTGAAAGGGTAGGCAGAGTATTAAATATCCTTATTTTGCCACAATATACAATCAATCAATATAGTTCTAAACTACAAAGGTCTTCTTTGCTTTCTCCATAAAACGTTATCTCACACAATGGCGCATTCCCGGCGACTGCGGCCTACGCTATACTTCGTTGGGCTATGTGCAAGCTGTCCGTGCACTGAGGATTATCTGTCCTTGTGAAAGCAGTTTATAGGCAGATGATGTGTGTGTTCGTCTGGTGTGCCAACGAACAGGTGTTTTCTTTTGTTAGATCTGCTTTTGCGTTATGAACTATGTTAACATTGTTTTTTTGTTAATAAATGTGTAGTTTTATTGCAAATAAAGGTCCAGAAAGAACAAGTAAAAATTGCAATCAAGTAGCTAGCTCTCTTTTAGTGGAAAATCTTCGTTGTTTAAAGATATTATTTTAGATTTATAAAAGATTTATGAAGATTATAAAAGATTACTTCAGTGAGCCCAGTACATAGATTAGAATGGTGGAATTGTCGATTATTTGATGTTAACGAGTCCAATTTTTAATATTATGTATAAAGTTTTATATTAAATTCTATCGTCGATGTAAAATAAATACAAACAATTAAGTTGTTAAGGATGAGAATGAGAATGATGTCCTTAATACAAACATATTATATGGACATGTAATGTACTAATACATTATATTTAAATATACACACATACATATATACATAAACACACACCACATAGATATACTATGAATTTCAAGTGTGACATTGATGTACTAGCGCTGTGACAATTATGCAAACTCATTGTGGAGGAGATCATGTACCCTCCTCTTAAATACACACATGGACATATTTAGAGGAACGCAACGAAAAAAGTTAGATCATCAAAAAAAAGATTTGTTTATGTTTATTATGCTTTTATTGAAGTAGACTTAGTTAAACTAACTTTTTTAACTAAATAAACTTAAAATTCACTGAAAAAAAAACTACTGACATTTATCTTTTATTGACGTAATGTGAGGAAACGGAAAAGACTTAACTTATCATATTGAATACCAAAACTTTATCAAATGGCTGATTTCTTCTGTAATGTAATGTAACATAAACACAAGTATGCACATTCACTATCTAGTGTTATGTAAATCTAACGTTAGAAATTCCAACACATTCCACAACGTTTTTGGATACATCCTTCACAGTACAAGCTGCACGCCTGTGGAATTTATTGCTAGAAGTTAAAAGAGAAGCACAGGCAATAATTACTTTTCAAGAGATCGTCAAGAATTACTACTTATCTATATAATACCTACGTGTTATATATGTATGTGTATGGTTGTATATATGTATTTGCATATATGTACGTATGTGTATATATATAATTATAGTATTTGTTTAATAATATAAATAATATATTGTTATGTACCTAAATAGATTTATGCGATGTGATATTCAAATGTATATTGTCACTATTATTCTATTTTTTTTCTACTCTGATCGTACACTCAAGTGCTAATAAGACAAATGTGCACTACAAATTACCTGTTCCTAGTATAGTTCATCTAAAGGTTGCCTGTAAGAGATTGCAGACTGACTGCGATAAGGTCGCCCAATGCGCTACTGTTTTTAATGTATTTCTTTTCAGTATTTTATCCTATTTATGGTGTGCAATAAAGCCTATCTATCTATCTATATAGTGTTACCTCCTCTTGCTGTGAAAACCTCCATCCGTCTGGGCATACTTTTTATTAAATCATCAGTAAAACTTTGTAGCATTTGGTTTCATTTTTCTACTAACGCCCTTTTCAGTTGTCTTCAGTTGGTTGCTGCTGGGATTCTTTGTTTAATTTGTCTTCCCAATTTATCTCAGACATGCTATATCGGGTTTAGACATGGTGAGCGGTCTGGCCATTCCAAAACTTCGATGTCGACCTCTTGAAGGTATCCCCAAAACTATGGCAGCAGTGTGGGGCCAAGCATTATATTGCATTAAAAGGAAATTATCTTCTATGTATGGAACAAAAGGCATCACAATTTGCTCTAAGATTTCCGTTTTGTATCGTGCCGCTGTTGTAGACCGATTTACCACGATGTGTAAGGATCTCTTCCGAAAATGTTGTATCTGTGTATCTTTCCCCTGGTCATCTCCACACTTTGACCATTCCATTATATGGCTTGAGGCAAAACCTGGGCTCGTCAGTGAACAATACTCTTCCTCAGTCATTGTCATTCCAATTACGGTGAGAGCGAGTGAAGTTATTCCACGATGGCCTGTGGTAAGAAGAGGCCCTCTGACAGGTACGAACGCCGCCATTCCAGCTGACTTAAGTCTTCTTCTTATGGTTTTAGTGCCAAATGTCACATCTCGAACTTCCTGGAGCCTAGCTCTGCCCTCAGAACACGTTGAAGTACGATTCCTTAACACGCTGCTTTCAATAATCGTTCTTAGCTGTGGTTAGTTTTTTTCTATCTTGCCCTCTGCGTTTTGTATACTCTCCTATCTACCGGTATTGTTTAACATTGCAAATAATAACAGACTTGGAAACTCGTAGCGAGTTTTTTGAGCCACTTGATTTTAAGTGTAACCGTGTTCGATTAAAGTTACAGCTTTAGACACTTGTGCTACGGTGAGATCCGGCATTATCACTTCAATCTTTTAAATGGTCTGCAAGTACACACCACGATAATGAATTTTTGTGTAAAAAAAATGGAAATTGTTAAATACAACAAAAATCTTTTAATTTTCTTACAATACCTGCACAATTATTAAATTATCACGTAGCGAAAAAAAAACAAATGAAAGTCAGAAATAAAAGACGATTAAAATCTTTGTTTTTCAAGTTCCTTAATACTGATAAGTGGCCAGTGCGTAAGGAGGACATGATAAACATAATCGAACCTTTTTTGCGTTCCTCTAAATATGTCCATGTGTGTTTAAAGCAGTTTGTGGACATCCCGACAATCACGACCACTCTGTCAAGAGTGTCCGACTAAGAAAAAGACAATAAATTCACTATGTTCCCCTGGGTAATAACACCTTCACCTATCACTTGACTAATGTAATAGCATAAAAATACACACTCACTCACAGTGCGACATACACTTTATGTTCACGCTGACTCTCCATAAATGTTATAATCCTATTTACTTTATATCACTGAAGATACACACATTTAATATTTATCGCAAACACATCAAGGCAATATTTACCCAATATCTACCAATAACATTGGACTTGTCGATAAGCAATCAAAATTTCTTGCTCTAGAGGTTTGTATATTTTTTCTGTTTTACGAACGTAGTCGCTTACAACTTTTTATTTCTATTGATGTAGAATTTTTTTTTTTTTGCTAAAACTTGTGTTTTTACATTAGTTATGTTGTTTTTGTATCGTAGACAAGATTTTATTGGTTTTACGGTCGAGATATCATTATAATCACGTGCACCTCTGTAATAAAATTTCATTACTGAAATAAATTAAAAAATATATATATATATATAAAAAAAATTGGTATTTCAATAGGTTACCTGCCTATTGTTAAATTAAATAAGTAATTTTACAGTCAATTCATAAAATTGAAATTTTTAATAGTAAATCCAAGGGTTAAAAGTAAATTATTTGACCACAGCATAGTATGACGTCAAAAGTTGTTTTTCATACCAATTTATACAGTTTTGAGGTTAATTGATTTGTCTAGATAGTTAACTATCCAATCCAATAATCCATCAGCTTCCTAGCGTTTTTGTACAAGTTTTTTAAAAGTAATTTAATCAGATATTGTACATCAGGCAGATACTTGTTATAAAAACGTGAAGAAAATCCTAAGAACACTGTCTCAATTTACTAAAATGTTGGCCACATATGGCCAATATACCAAATCGTCAAGCTAAGAGATGTCCGGACCAATTTCATTAGGGGCCAGTTTTACGGGCAGTTTTGCCTGTACCCGAGCGGATACCCAATAACGAGCCATTTTGGAGGCAAATCTGTTTCGGTTATTAGGCTAGCAAATCACATTTTGTAGGTCATTTCGGTGTTTCTTAACTCGTTAATGTTAGTGATTGCCTCAATATTTAGAAGGTGCGGCATCTTGATGGAGATAAATCTTTTTATGAATTAAAATGAAATTAATATATATTTTTGTAAAATTTTGGTGTACAAATACAGAATACTGGCGAACCACGACTCTACAGTTGATGTTGGGTAGTTGTATAATACTATATACTAATCGTCCGGAGAACTCTTATTGCGCGATGCAGTATCAGGCATTAGTTGTTACTAGTTACGGCTAAACGTCGCTAGATGGCGCTGATTCAACTGTATGTGGATGTCGCCACAACCATGATCCGATTTATTCGCTCGAAGCAGTCGAGTTAACGAAACGTGTAAACACGACGTACATAAGTAGGTACGTCGTACTTACACGTTTACGTTACACTGTCATATGAAATCGCATTAAATGTAAAAGTGGGAAGCGGCGGTAGCGTAATGGCTAAGGCGTCGGACTTGCGATCAAGTGGATGCGGGTTCGAACCCCACCTAGTGCACTACCGTCGTGAACCCACTCCTAACACAAGCGTTAAGCTTAGCTGGAGGGGTTAACGAGATTACTAGTAGATAGTTAGACCCACGTTACTAGTAATCTTTATTTAAAAAAAAAAATGTAAAAGTTTAAAAAAAAAGTGTTCGTGTGCAATTCACACACGGTAGAAGTGAAACTAAATTAATTAACCAACAAATTTTAATACGCTAATGCACATAAATGATACACGTGAATGGCACAAGAAGGCTTCGTAGTATGCAGGCGCAAAGACACGTGCTACTTCGTACGAAGATTATAGGAAACACTGTATATTTGTATTCTATCTCATTCTCTCGCAGGCTAAATCCTATTTATGAATATGTTTGTCTCTTTTCAAAGATTATAGGAAGCACTGTATACTTGTATTCTCTCTTACTTATATTATTAGAATAATTAATTTTTCTCTTGTATCTTAGCACCAAAATAAATGCCTTTTTCTTTCTTTCTTTTCATTCTTTCTATCTCATTTACTCGCAGGCTAAATCCTATTTATGAATGTTTGTCTCTTTTTAGTGTAAGTTTTTCGTTTCATCGAATTTCAAATCAACGATTCTAAAGAAGTTTCACTTCAAAAATAAATAATACAACCTAAATAATTACGCTAATATTTAAAATCCTTTGTTACAAGACAACAGTCCAATTATAACCATTGGCTCAAAATTAATTAAAGGTTTCATATATTATTTACAGCGCGTTATTGTTATTTGAAACCCATCCTTTTTAACGTCATCCCACACACAAACTCACACACACACGCACACACACACATACACACACACACATGTGTACCTATGACTGTATGCCTATTAAACTTTATGCGTTAATTACAATATATTGTGTTGGCAAGGATGTAATGTATCTCACACAATGTTACTTTCATATTATGTTTATTTATCAATGGATATGTGTATTTAAATATATGTGAGTATTATTTTTCGCTGTCTGAGACATGTGATATTAATTTGATCTTTAAATAAGGTATTCAGTTACAAAGATATGTGGTTTAAATTATACAGAGTGTATTTGACAATTGAATACTTACTTAAATCACTGAAAGGGTATGCAGGTACAGAAATATTTTTTTATTGAAAATTATCCGTTCAAAAGTTATGACCGTTTGAATTTCCAGGTAAAGGTAAGAAAAATAAATGAAATTTGCTAATATCAGCATCCAAGTTAAAGTTATAAAACACATGGCTGTTACTAAAGTTGTTCTAAACACAATAAACAAGAGTTATGTTGAAGGTTTCTCCCAAAAATAGCGTCACGAACTATTCTGTGGCTGGCGTGAACACATTGACATGTCGACTTCAATGTTTTTTTTTTTATTGGCGTAATACCTTCTACGCATTAGAAATTAACAGTTTCAAATATACATAAATTTTGGAGCAATTGACTTTGGAAACATGTTGACATCTCGCATTTTAACATGTCTAACTTGACAAAACCTCATGTCAAATTAACGATTCACATGATTTTGTGAATGAACATTGACATTTTCTTATATCAACTTACATTCAGTTACCAAAAGAATATTTGTTATTTGAAATCTCAACATATACATATAACCGTCAAAACTTAAAAATTACCACAATGACAAATAGCAATTTTAGACATGTCAACATATTCACCAGGCACGGTATTGATATAATGAGGTTCATATTTAAGCTCTTATAGTTGCAAAAACAAACTTTTAAGTTTATTTTGTGACTTTGAACATAGACACAATAAAGTATGATCTAATTCTATAAAAAATGTATTAAGAAATTTGTCACTCCTTCAAAGTACACGAATAACACAAAATAATGTTAAAAAATGGATAAACGCTCTTAAACTTTTACAGTATAATGAAAGCACGTTTCCTTTACACTCAGGGAGAAACAGCCAAGGGCTATATCGTATCCTAACGACTATTTTAATATATCGGCTTCCAAACGATGCATAATGATACCATTTTGTGTATATATTGTAGCAATCTCGCTTTAGGGTTTAGCAAGAAGTACTCAGGACAGGATGTACTTATAATTAGATATCAAGTAAAAATATTTTCTGGAATAATACTAATGATTCACTTATAGCATTTAAATTATATCAAACTTTTAAGTTGTGCAGTATCGCCTTGACACTGTCACTTCTTCCTCTTTAATTTTTTCCCTGTCACTATTTTACAATTCAAAATTATAAACTCTTTTCGAATTAGCGATCATTTCACAAATGCAGACTGCCAGGTCGTTATATGATCCAAAAAAGTCGGAACATCAAAAATATTACCATAATTATTGCGTCTTTATTATTTTCTTTGTTGTTGCCCTATTAAGACTTTGTTCGCATACAATTTCTCAAAACTTTCACTTCTAAAAATTAATTTATTTTCTTCGAAGAAAATAAATTTACGACGCGAAACACTAGAAGCCCGCTTTTCCGATTTTGAGATCAGGTGATAGGATTATTGTCGTACCATCACCGTTTTTAGGTTTTTGAAGATTGTTCTCCTCGTGGAATTCTCCGGATGAGACCCGAAAAATTGGTTGAACAGAACAGGAGCTGTGTTAGAACATGTCTAAGGGCAGTATCTCCGACCATTCTCTACTAATCAGATAAACACAAAGAAATAGCGAGCTCGTCCACCCGTGCCGTGTAATTTTTAGAAGGGTTTTTCTCCTTACGAAACAGAATAGCCTTATCAAGCTAGTGAAGAGATCTTTTGTATAGTTAATTTTATGCATTTTATTATACCTACATCTATGCCTAGCAACATTAAGTACTATAATTTATTAATACTCATACCAAAAACTCGGGATAAAAATTGTTGGTTTTCATTACAATTTTATAAAATACTCCCCGCAGTTTCACCTTTGTTTATGGCCACTGATCAAGTCCTTAGGATCGTAGCGTGATGTTACCTAGTCTATAACCTTTCTCAATTAATACTCTATCCAATACAAAACTTTTTTTTGTCCGACTGGGAGTTCCAGAGATTTGCGTGTAGTCATACAAACAAAAAAAAAAGAGGCAGTCATGGGACTGCCGACAGAAGAGCAAACTTAAACGATACGACGAACTTAAAACGTCACATTAACAGGTTGGTGACATAAATTAATAAAGAAACACAACTAAATGTTTAGATTAGCGCCCTCTAGTAGATCTATATATGTATTATTAGCGTCTCTCTCTCTCTGACTGACTCACTGACTGACTGACCGACAGACCGACCGACCGACCGACAGACCGACCGACCGACCGATCGACCGACCGACCGACCGATCGACCGACCGACCGACCGACCGACCGACCGAACGACCGACTGACTCCCTCTCCCCACTCTCCCCACTCACCCACTCACCCACTCTCCCAACTCTCCCCACTCTCCCCCCCTCCCTCCCTCCCCCTCTCCCACTCTCCCACTCTCCCTCTTTCGATCTCGTCATAAAAATATATATTTTTTTAAATATATTACACTCGGACACATTTTTCATACATTTTCGATCAGGGTCCACGTGACCATATTACACTCGGATACATTTTCCATACATTTTTGATCAGGGTCCACGTGACCCTGAATTCTGACGCGAGTTTAACATTTACTACCCAACTCAAAAAGTGCCCAACGCCGCTAAAGAAGTTTTCACTTCAGAAACTCTTTAGCTTTATGATATTAGTACATTAATTAGTATAGATATAGATGTCTTTTTTTTATACTGATGATCTGTATTTTTATTAATATAATTTATTGCTTTCATAAAACGTTTCAGTTCACAAATAAATTCTGGTATTTTTTCCCTTTACTTTGGCTGATATAATGTCTATTATAGCAAATGTGAAATGTAAGGTAACATTTTGAGTACCTTCAGTTATGTAATGCTATTTTTTTACTTTATTACTTTCTATCTAAGGCTACCAAATATACAACTTTGCCAATGGTAGTCTATCTCTGGACTGGACTGGATGCCTGCTACGAGGAATATCACTAGCGCATGTTTAAACTTCAAGAGGTAACTCGACAATGTGGGTGTTAATTCTTAACTGAATATATCTAATCTGAATCTTATCTAATAATGTGTCCTATATGTATTTAATCAACGTGATTGCATTTAGTAAAATATTTTATTTTTTTATTATTTATTCAATTTAAAACATATTAATTCACACCAGAACCATGATCTCTAGCGAGAGGCTTAATAGTGCAGTGTGTATCACTATATATATATTATAGGTTACAAATACAAAGGAAACGGAAGGATTTTTTATTCTGAAACCCTTTTTTATGTATAAAGTTGTAGCCTTGTCTTACGAAATAAACTTATTTTCTTTTTTCTTTTCTTTCTTTCTTAAATAAAAGCATTCAGTAATTTTTTACGCAAATATTTTAACTCAACACCGCTTTGAACACAAACTAATTTGAAGTATTTAAAGGCATCTTTTGAAATCAACAATCTTGGTAAGATGGTTATTTTCAACAACAGTCTCGTAATGAAAATGATACATTATTTGAGTATTTTTTTACAAAGCTGCATTGCTAAGTTTCTTGAGAAGGATTTTTAAAAGTATTTTAGACTTTATAACGTTTTAAAGAAACTTGGAGTATTTAGCAGGAATTGATAAGCTAAGAAAATGAGAGCGCAAAATTTGCAAACTTTCAAAGTATGGACCTCGCTACGTTTTTAGACAGGGAAAATTGCTGTCGAGAATAACTGATTCTTTATTAGAGAAAAATGTCTACAGATATTGTGAAGATTATTGATAATTATGATCGTCTACAATGAGATTGTATAAAAACTCATCAAAGACGAATGTGGGTGAAATTTGAGTGTGTGTAATACACGTATAAGTATCAGTTTTTTTCTAAATTTTTAATTTTTGCAGTAACGCTGTTTTGTGATTTATCTTATTTTGTTCAAAGGAAATGTTAAAATACCCTTCTGTTATATCAGTATTATAGTAATATTTATGCAATCCATTCACAGACCCTATAAAGATGTTCTTTGACCCTTTGACATCAAAACCATCCACGTAAATCATTACACTCCTGTCCATCCAAAGGTTGCCTGGAAGACTTTGTTACTGCGATAAGGCCGCCCATTATGTTTGTATTGTCATTTTATTTATATAACATCTGTTTCCGTATAGTTGTTTTTATTCGCTTTTGGTATACAATAAAGAGTGTTTATTATTTAATAATAATTGTTTCCTATTGTTCTCTTTATTAACACAAATTAAACATATTAATTACATTTTAAAATACATTTGTATAAATATATATAGCGTGAATGTATCACTATCGCAAAGAACTTACAAAAACGGCTTTCTTTGGATACTCATCACAATGCAAAAGTCAGTTCATCATAAAAATGCGAGATTAAGGATTTACAGTCATTAGTTTGATTTTGCGATACGCAATGTGAACGAGAGCTTTCTACCTAGAGTAAACGGAGTGAGTCCGTTGTCAACTGCCACCACAATTTGGTGTACCTTCACGTGACCTTAACAGAGAGGAAGTAATATCAAAGATTGCATACCTCGCGATTATGGAGTGTCCTAGCATTTAAGAAACCACGACCCGCACATTTCGGCGGGGTATACAACTCATTACCGATGAACGTGGATCGTGCATTCGGTACGCGTTAAGCGATGTACGAACTCTTCTATCCAGGGTATCAAGTTCATATAGACCCGTAGCTCATTACCACCTGACAAAATACTTTTAAAACTTTTTTCAGGCGGCCAAAGGAGCGTACCTGTAACGATTGCTTCATAGCCAATTCATTTAAAGGTAACGCCTGTAATATACCTAGGTACTTGTAAGTTTTGTTCGCGGAAATACATCTAAGGTAGTAGGTAGAAATTAATATTATTATTATATTATATTAAACAACAAGCACCTTGCTGAATTTGTATTGTTCCCTACATATTGTTTAGGATTTATGGTGCAAATGGTCCAGACATTATAATAGTTTGGTGTTTATCATATCACCTTATTGTAATCGCTCTGGGAACCTATCCTATTAAGATAGATAATTCTTACTGTGCTGAACATTTAGCTGATGGAATGTATAGTATAGAATTATACACAGCTAATGAATTGGGTGATATTAATTAATACAACATTAAGGTGGAACCACTAAGTTTTTTACTGAGGGGACGAATTCAATCACGTCATACAAGAGCCAAGAACACGTATTAATCATTAGAGGTATTGGAGGAAGAGACGCCTTCAGGCATTATTAGTGTACCTGCTTGGCAGGATGTCGTACAATTGGGACTTGTGCACATTTCATATCGATTTTGTGGTACTTATGCTGGGCTCGCTATCAGGAAGGTTTAACACCGCCAGCTGTCTACCTGAATTTTCATTTCTTTTTTTTGCGCTTTTAAACTACTCGTTATTAGTTTAATAGCTTATAACCTATTTATTAGCAAGGATGGCTTTAGTGTTAAGTAGGTAGAGCAAGGTTCATAAATTTTTGCCCATTCTCCTTATTGTTCATATTATTATTTTCATAGATGATATGTTGTGTTTAATGAATTTGAGTAAATAGGCATTCAAAAGTATGATAACTCTTTGAAGTGTATTAAGATATTCTTTTATTACATATAGTCTAAGAGACGTGTAAGATCGACCTTCACCCATCTGATAATCAGATGAGACATATTTTTTATCAAATATCTTTTATTTATTAACATGTCTATGATAGCTTGCCTATCGAAAAGTGTTCATGGCTATTTTAAATTAAATTAATTTTAATCATTTTTTTTTATAACTTTTACTCTTTTGACAACCGAAAAAAAATAATTTCAACTAAGAGTTTTCAACATAGAGAATATGCGTTGGTAGGCTTGCCTACTTATTTTTGTTCATGGCTACCTGGCAAGCAGGTATGAACAGGTATATCAATATATACCGATAGAAATTGATATCATAAGAAAGATAATTTAATTAGAAAATCAATCATACAGGCTGCGAAAAACCGTTCATAGAATATTATTGCCAGGCTTCGAAGTTTTAGAATCAGAGTAATTTTATTTGTGCTAAAGAGAAAATACGAAACCTAAAATAACGATTGAACAGGGATGAGCGCTCTTAAACATGAGTAAACTTTCTTCAAATTTATAACATTCAATAAGCCTTGGAATTTGATCAATTACCTGTCAAGTCCATTCCTAACTTACATGTAACTACTAGTAAACTGAAAGGAAATTTATTTTATCAGAAGCAAAATAATATCTTCAATAGCGTTTTTTCAATAACCATTAATGTCAGGATAGCAAGGGGTTACGTTTATATTTTTACTGAATGCATATATATATTTTATAAAAAAAAATGGATTTATTTACTAATTTTTCAGGTTGGTCTGTTGGCCTGTTGGTCTAGTGGTTACTGATCCTGACTGCTCGCCCAGAGGTCGTAGGTTCAATTCCCAACCAGGACCAATAAGTGACGGACCAACAGGTGACGAGCACGATCATTTGTTCTGTGTCTGGGTGTAATTTATTTAGAATATGTATGTTTTTGGTAATAAATAAGTATGTTTATCAATAGTATGGTTACCATAGTACAGGCTCTGCCTAGTTGGGGATCAGAAGGCTATGTGTAAGATGTGTCTCAAGTTAAAATTATTATTATCAGAAGCAACAGTCTTCTGTATGGGTGTTCAAAAGTGACAGCAAACCAACAAAATTGAGGCAGGCGAGAAACGTGGGGAAAAAAATGATTGCTTTTTTTTTCTCCCGGACGAGTCCTGTCTGCACGATCCCACTTGAAGAACAAAAGACGTACAAAAGTGCAAAAGTGGTACACCACCATTGATTTGCTCTGTGTCTTTGAAAAAGTTAGAGAAAAACAACCAAGAAGTCGCATCCTATTGCACCATGACAATGCTTCGGCGCACACCGCGAATAAGACAGTCATTTTGGCTTCTGAAAAGGTAGAGCTAGTGACCCATCCCACACATGGTCCAGACCTTGCACATTGCGATTCCTTTCTTTTCCCAAAAATTTAAGATTTGATGCTGGCTGGAAGAGGCCGTGATAGCTTTCAACCAGTACGTAAAAACATGCGATTAGACCAATGGTCCTCATGTTTTCAACAATGATTTGACAGGATGAAAAAGTGTTTAAAATGTAATGGAGAATACTTCAAAAATCAGTAAATATATTACTTTACATGTAAATTATTTTTATAATGAGTTACGCATAACTTTCAGTGTACCCTACGTATTTTAAAGACGCATTACGCATTACGTTAGATTTACGTAATCCATAACGCACAAAAACGTGAAAAGTGTGGCAAACGGTAATAATTATAGTTTAAAAAACTAAAAAACACGCTTTTATAGAAAATTCAACAAAAAAAAAAAAAAAAAATAATCGAATTATTGCATTGTCATCGATCGTTGACACGTGTGCAAAATTTTAATGAAATCTGGCCGTTTAAAGTGGGTCAAAATCACGCCCAAAGGAGTCGGTTACAAACATACAAGTGAAGCTAATATAAAGCGTGTAAAAAATAAAATAATTGTCCTTCTTATCACTTGTACCGAAATAAAACTGTACTTAATTCCACTTTCTTTAAATCCTAAAGTTTCGGACACTTCGTTTGTGATTATCTTAACCATCTGACACTTTATCTGAAATTACAAACATTCAGTCTTACGATATTTACTTTTTTCCTCTGTCGTTTCTACGATCCGTGATGTAAGCCACAGTGATATCGAGGACATCTAGATTGCTACTTATCCTTGAACGGATCATGTGAAAAATTCTATCAAATATATGAAATATCACGGCAAAATAACGGCGTTCTTAAAGTAGTTAAAGTTTGAAGAACCCTTTAAGGAATGATCAACTGACGAACGACATAATTATATCCTTTTGGAGCAGTAATTCATAGGCCAAGATAATGTTTTGGGATAAGGTTAGTAAGCTTCATAAACTTCTCATAGAAGCTTACAGACTAAGAAGCCTATGAAAAGTTGTGCCTGATTAGAATTTTTCTTACTTAACATGTTTATTCAATTTGGCAGTGTCGCCAAAATTTAAATGTACTCTAAGGAATGGCACCCATTCCTCTAAATTAAATATTTGATGTACGTGTCTGTTACACGTACACTTGGTAACACAGAATCCGGAATTAGGATTCATATGACACGTGTTGTGTTATCACGTAGAACAAGTTTAAGGGATGAACTTGCATCACGACGAATACAACCTTTTTTTGGGTTTCAGATTAGTCTCCTTTTACTATGAAAGCGTTTACTCATTGCTGTAGTATTGTGCCGAAGTATGCAGCCACTATGATGATTAAGAGCAAGCTTTACCTATGCAGAAGTGTTGTATATCGCTTGGTAGGTACTTAATTTTTAGCAATTAATTAATGCACTTTTAATCAAGTAACTTTAATTTATTATAATTATTAAAGCTTAACACAAACAAAGATGTCTACCCGAGTCCTGACCGAAATCAAGAGAGCGAGAGTGAAATGTATGATAAGAAAGAATGATTAATAGTGTAATATATAACAAGAAGCAAGCAGAAGATACCTAAGGATGTTTCAGCTAGGCTGCAGTCTAAAAGACTTGGCATTATGTAGTAGCAGTTAATTACTCTAAAGCAGTTAGTGTTTGTCCAAGAAATACGCTATATTCAGGGACATATACATGCATGAATGTACAGACATTAAATATATATATGAGTGCACAACACATACATATTTGTTCTTAACAGACTCACACTCCATCCTTACATTTATTCAAGAACCAAAAATATAAATAACTCTACATAATTAGGTAGGTAAAGTAATTAGGTACATAATGCCTAAAATTAAACTATATTCACGTTAATTATAACTTTCATATATTATTATGTACTTATTCACAAACACTCAATAAAGCTCAACATCAACTACGCCTTTATTAAACACTTTACAGCCTGGGACCGTATTGCCTCCTAGTGTAGGAGTTGATTAACAGTGAACTCGCTAATTCAATCTGATTAAACAGTTTCAAACTATGAAGGTTTATCTAAACATCAAGGTACGAGGGGACTATGTGGTACATATAAACCCCTTTCTAAGATCGATTAAACTATAGAATACTGAGTATCGTAAGTCGTGAACCTTGCAGTAATGCTTAGCTTTATGTATTTAGATGACAAATAATATAATAGGCCCGCATATATATTGCCCGTACCTGTACAATCTATTCTAGTCGAACTCTCACCTTAAATGAATAACGACATAAGTAGTAAGAAAGTGGTAGAATGAAACCTAAGCGTCCGCGACAAAATTAATTATTATTCTTTTATTTTGTTTACTGTGTAGCATTCCTGTATTTTATGATTTCTGTTGCGAGTATATTTCTAATAGAATAGTGCAAAATCACAACAGTATTCGTAATGACGTAAACAAGTAAATAGACTAGTTTCAAGATGTTTAATACATATATACCCAAACTACAGTCTAAAGGAAGACCCCCGGCAAGCGGCCATGGTTATTCGGGACTTCCTTCTTAGGTTATAACCTCGAGTATCACCTAAGAATTTTACTTGCATCTTACCCAAATGAGACCTATCATCGTGTGGTTTTAGTCGATATGATTCCAACTCGTGGGGTTTTTAACAAGATAAAATAAGTCTAATAGGAAAAATGGACGTATTAAAAGTATAGACGAAAATATCAAAGGTAACAAAAAACAAACTAGTGGCTTACAATGTTTATATTTTGCGACAGCTGCCGCAGGGTCGTAATCTGGTCCATCGTATGTACTCAAGTTACATACTTGTGTTTGAGCAAAAACCTTTTTTTACGTACTTGATCATTATACTTTCTTAGAACTAACAAACTGCCTATTATTAAGAGGGATTACCGTTGTAACAAATTTAAGAAACTACATTCAGTCAATTATTTTGGAGAGTTTATCTAAAAACAATTCAGTTATATGCCTTTGTGTTTGTATTAACTTTGAAAGCTAATTAGTTACGGTAGTGCTTGTCTACTGCTGAGTTTCGTACGTCAATATCCAGATTTTTATACTAAAAGAGAAGACATACAAACAAGTATAACATTAAGACATACTTTCGCATGCATTCGCATTCCGGTGCTTTTGTTATGTCAACCAAAATATATTATAAGCTTCCAGAATTTATAAAATAAATCAATAATTTTTTTTATAAATTTTATTTTATTTCATTTGCTACAATTAATTCATGTAATACATTTAAATTAAATTAAAATGGTTAAAGTAACCCGTCCCGCATCACTCCCGGCGCAAAAGTGCCCATTATGCTGGCAGCGTTGCCTCGCTGAATGGCAATGGATAACCTTTGCACCAGGAAAGACCCAGAACGGGAGTCACCATTCCTATCCCTAATCCGGCGGCCGATATCCGTGATGAAGCTCTTCGCCTCAGAGCCCCAACTGCCCAAAGTCTCCACTGCAATAGGCACAAATTAGTATTGCGGCTCAATTGCGGCGTACTTCCCACGTTTTTTATTTGCAGCGTACTCTGCCGCCGCAGCCGGTGTGTGGACGGTTCGACCAAGGTGTGTGGCCGCGACAGTGCTGACGCATGTAGCGTCCCACACCAGGCACATTGAGATTTATTAATTAACTTAAAGCCTTTCTAATGAATAAAAGTTAGTGAAGCATAGATAAGTACTTAAATGATAAGTTTTAATTGTAATATAAACTGAACGCGAAAGTTTAAAAGTTTAACTTTTAAACTTTTGCGTTCCATGATATAATTATGTATTTACACGGGAATTAACGCGATCACGAAAAGATATTACATACCTCTGAATTGCGTATGACGTTTCAACCAGGTTGCACTCTGGCCGTGGTCACAGGCTGACTGGCTCAGTGGGGCAGGCCAGTGCATGCCGCGTCGCATCGCGTTAATTCCCGTGTAAATACATAATTATAACATAGATTCAAATATTTGCCTGTAAACATTTTTGTCGTGTGGAATCCCCTACGGGTCATCACCTCACCGGGGCTACTAATGAAGTGGTATGTCGGAATCGAACTACGCCTAAAACCGCACAGTGTTCTGCTATAAGTGAGTCTATTGCAAGGGACTCGGGTATACCCTAGGAAGGAAGTAACGATTAGAAAAGATCTGATCTTCGAACCACTGAACAGATTTTCTTGAATTATATCTAAGAACACTTTCGATCAAGTTACTTTTCAAACAGAAAAGAAAACGCACTTAAATCGGTTTATTCATTTGGGAGCTACAGTGCCACAGACAGACACACCGACACACCCTTCTTTTAGCGTCGGAGGTTAAAAAAGACTTACCTAGTAAGACAACCTGCACAGTATTTGGCTACATAATTACTTTGCCACCTAGGATGCTTGGTATAATTACTTTTCCAGTGGGTGTGCAGGTTTCCTTAAATAGTCATTTGCAAAAAAGGTTGACACCACAAAGCAACTACTGAACCTATTCCTATAAAGCTTGGTATGTAAATAGCTGAAGACCTGGATTAGCACATAGGCTAGTTTTTTATCCCGATATTCCCACAGGATCGGGACCTACGCGCGTGAAACCGCGGGGCGCTGATAGTAATATTATAAACGTGAAAGTTTGTGAGGCTGTAGGGATGTTTGTTACTCTTTCACGCAAGAACTACTAATCCGATTGCGATGAAAATTGGTATGTAGGTAGCTGAAGACCTGGATTAGCACATAGGTTACTTTTTATCTCGATATTCGTACGGCACCGGGACTTACCCAGGTGAAACTGCAGGTAGCAGCTAGTATTATATATTTTTTAAATTATTATTTCCGATTGAATGAGGTACATTTGAATATCATTATTTCACGTCACGTTACGCTCTTTAGGAGATGAGCAGTGGGGTAATAATGCGGAAAAGGCTTATCAATGATATTTGTTTATTTTAGTACACTTAACTCAATATAAAAGAAAGTAATGTAGGAAGAAAGATAGAAAACCATTATTCGTGGCTCGTACAGTTACAATAACATACAAAATAAGATGTCGTAAATCAGGATTTGTGAAAAGAAAATATCTACTGTGCGAGGCCCGAAAATGCCTATATCTCGGCATTTGCTATAGTAATGAAAATAGAAGAATAGAATAGAAATACACTCCATTGTAAACCAACAACAATTTTCTTACAAGGCACACGTCAGGTGAATATGTACAAAGGGTGGTTTCATCGCTGAAAGCAATTTCTTCCTGACAACCAAGTGTTGGAAAAATCTACATACAATAGTTGAAACATGACATTTGGAATGTCTATGGAAATAACTGTATTTTTTTTTTAATTTATTACAATTGTTTTTTATTGTTAGATCCTTTTACTAAGTTGGGGTTGGCTTTCAGTGTAACTACGAAAGGATCGAACTTAGATATTTTACATGAAGCGACTTCCATCAGTCCTCTAAGTCCTACTAGGCGATATCGAAGTTCTATAGATAGACCAGGTTGTCGGACTTTTTTTAAAGCTCCAACTACCCGTAACGAAGGCCACAGATGTTAATATGGCAACCGGGTCCGACAGCTTAACGTTCTCTCCGAGGCACGGAGGAGTCTCAATGTGTTAATAATGATCACCCATCCTAAGACTTACCTGGTTAATATTGCTTAACCTTGCAATGTGCTAACCTACTCGGTTACCACATAGCCACGAGCACGCAACTATTGTTGGAATTTAATTGTTTATTTAATTTATAATTGTTGGCTAATTTTAGTTATTGAAATTGAAAACAATTTTTTTTACAGTTGCTCCTATGAATTTATTTTTATCTATTTTGTAATTATTAAAAAAAAAAAAAAGTGTCTAGTAATTAAAGGTTTTGAGGTACGTTTACTTTTTTAAAATGTATGATGGCATTTATGATCAGAGTTAATATTAATTTTGACATATTTTTATTAGCTCAAAACACCTACTTCTTACTTTTTTTTTGTAAGTATGAATGCATGCATGAATATCTATATATCTGATACAGCCAATAAATAAAATAGTAAAAACTGACAAAAATGTTTTCGACTAATTTAATTGTTTTTTATGCGTGTGTAACTTATAATTAGTTACTTGCTGTAGTTTGGGAGATCGGCCAGCTTGCAATTTGGTTATTTTCGTGAAAAGTTTTTATTTTAATAAAAAAATCTCTGATCACTTGTATCTTTACTTTCGAACAAAAGACAATATATTAAGTTAGGAAGAAACGGACGACGGTAACAAACATTTGCACAATATAATGATGTAGGCGTCTCAAACTAATTATTACATCCATAAATTAAAAACTTAAGTAGACCATAAAGACCCAAAGGAACCGACCATTAAATCATTTTACTGCCAAAGTTACCCCATTACTTAGAAGAAGGTAGTATAGAAAATGTTTACTTGACCTTTCTTAAATGTTTTTGGGTTCTGTAAAATTTGGTCTTAGAAACATTATTATAATTTAGATATAATTTACTCTTATCTTCTTATATCTTATTTATTTACTCTTACTAACCTCTGACCAACAGAGAACGTTGCAGCAATACTCATAAATCATAGAATTTTTTTACTACGCAAAAGTTTAAAAGGAGCAAATCTTAATAATAAGTGTTTTTTACTGTAACCTCTGTTTACTTGCAAAACCACATTCTTTATATTTCCTTAATACAAATATTTTTACTTACTTATTTTACTTACAATTATCGAAAGACGACCTTAGCTCGTTAGAGCAGGATTCTTCAGAGCTCAAAATGAATACTTACTTAATACTTATTAATTTACTTAATACTTACTAGTAGATACCTACATAATAAACGACCGATGGCGCAGTGCTAACGATACATATTTTATGGCACTTATTATTAGCTAGTTACACGCACAACAATTTATCTCTTTTAAAACTGAACCCGCACTATAAAAAGTTATGTGACACAGCTTTTAGTACAAGTCTTTTTTGTCGACCTTAAACATAGTAGAAGAACCTTTAATAGCGTTGGAAATTTATAGTGCAATTAGGCTGTAAATTGCTTGAGGAAAATGAAATGTGCATGTAATAAATAAAGCATGCTATGGTAGTGTTACCTGTAACGTCATCGTTTGCAAGATTCATTCGTTATTAATGGAAATTTGTTTGCAGTTTTTGTTCTTAATATGTTTAGTAGAGCTTACATATATTTTAGTTATTCTTGTATACTTTTTTTCCACGGATGTGGTGTCAATACAGGTGTCTAGGTGTAATTTATTTCTAATATGTATATATTTAGAAATATATAAGTATGTTTATCAGCAGTCTGATTACCATAGTACAGGCTCTGCCTAGTTTGGGATCAGACGGCTGTGTGTGAGGTGTGTGAAGATATTATTAGTTACTGATAGATTAAAAATACCGACTCAACGACTTTATAAACATATTTTTAATTATATACGATTTTGCTTTTATTAAAGCATTTGTATATCAAAGAAGATTAAGAAGAAATTAACCACGTCCTTTGAGGGTCGTAATTTTGTGTTAAAGCGCACCTTTGAAACAGTAGAGACATTAATTTTCCATATAAATATCGTTACAAATGACAGCGCGCGACAACCGATGCAGATATTCCGTAATGGCTCTTGATGAGAAATGTTACAGATTCATCAATGACACCTTGTGCACCCACTTTGTGTCGCAGGTTGCCACTCAGAATTCAACCTTATGATGAGAGTGTTACGTTATGTATGAAGTATATTTGATAAAATTGTAAGGCTCTAATGACGTCCTCAGGCGATTGCGGTAAAGTCGTTTGCTTCGGTCAAATTTAAAAGGGGTGAAGGAAATTTTGCACATGTACCCTTTGTGCACCTTTATAATAGTCTAAGGACTTTGGAAGTTTTAGCAACAAGGAAACAGAAACTATTTAAAGTATTTTCAGGAAAAGGCATTCAAAACTAATTTTACACTTAGTTCCAAGACTTTGTGTATTTATTTTTGAAAGTATTTAAAAGGAAGTATGTACAACAACTTCCAATATCATACAGAGTTTTTAGCGTACACTATGAAACCATTAAAGAGCAAGATTGATATTTGAATTGAACAAAAATGTAATTTTATTTGAAACAGTTTCATTTCAGCAAATCCTAATAATATTCGTTCCGTGATTTATGCAAGAGAATATCTAGTTAAAGTCAGGTTACTAGATCGTTCAATAAGTCCCGAGACTAACTTGGAGATGGCACATAATTACTTTCTAGATTTTTAAAAAGTACTGGCCATCAAATTATATGTATCATTTTTTTATCAATGAATCAAAGCACTGTTTGGTACTGTGGAAATGAAAAAGATTTTTTACGTCAGCATATGACAATGGATAAAACATGGATTCACCATTACACTCCGGAATCCAATCGGCAGTCAGGAGAGTGGATAACCGCAGCAACGGAAACTTATTTTGAAGCCAAAAAAATAGATCGTTCTACACACATGGAATAGAAAAGTTAGAAAACTTTTGTAAAAGTTACCTAGATGCTCCGGTAGTGGCGGAAAGGGCAACATGCCTCCCGATCAGAGAAGGAGGCGCGCTCATGGCTTACGCACGCTTCTTGAGAAGGAAGGATTATTTATTTTGGTGTGGATTGACTCACCAAAAATGGTGGTCACGACATACATACCATCGTCCCACGCAGTAACTAATCTGGTGTCAAAGACAACATATTGTTTTAGCCTGTTTGACTCACTGCCTTACTTTCGCCATGTCTTCTGCAGGGTGGTAGCTAGGGGTTCCCACATGGAAAAAGGACAGGGCAGAAATACCCACAGCAAACCTTTTTTGCTTGTTGAAGAGTAATAACATAAGATTAAGCGACATCACGGTGAAGCGTGGGAGACTAGATCTCATCCTCCTAGCGACTAATAACTCTGCTTATCGCTCTTAGTACAGTGTCAATGGAGTCTGAGATCGATGTGCGCTCTCTGGCATCTTGTGCAACCACTGTACGAAGGGAAGTACAGTAAATCTCAAGCAGTTCCCCGCTGTTTCACCAGCGTTTCTGGTCACAGCTGCGCTCCAAACCTATAACCTTCCTAAATACGAGTATATACTCTATCCAATACAAAAAGAACTATTGAAATCTGACTAAAACTTCCAGAGATTGGCGCCTTTAAACAAACAAACAATCAAACACAAAAACTCTTCAGTTTTATTATATTAGTATAGATTATATTATTTTTCACAGCGAATGCGAAATGAAATGATGATAAGTGGCATTGAAGTAAAAAGAATTTAAATGATTGATTCGTGGATGGAAATGGAACTGTAACCTATACTAGTAATAATATATTCTAATATAATAAAGCCAAAGAATTTCTTCGTTTGATGCGCACTAATCTGGAATTATCTGTCGAATAATGCCCGGTTCCTAAAATCAAGCGATTCGTTTTTCTTACGGACGGTGAAATTTCGTTGTATTTTCAACGAAAATTTTACCGTCCGTAAGCAAAATGAATCGTTTCTTGATTATAGGAACCGGGTATTTAAATATTGAAAACTAAAAAGTGATTTAAAAGCATTATTAGGGCATGGCATAGTTTTTCTTACGAACGAAAGTTACTTCATCAGCAAGACCATTTTGACGTGACAACGTCTTATAAATTGGTTTGCCGGGTGACACTTCAAGAAACTGCGTTACGCTCCGCTCACGTTATGCGCTCACAATGAGAGCGAGTGAGAGGCACGCGTCCCTTCCACTCGGGCATGGTTAGCCCGCCTAAGAGCGAGAGAGACAGACATAAAAAGTGAAGGACGACGTATGTATGTGTAAAGGTAAAAATAAAATTTTGTTAATATGAAATTCAGTGCGAGATTCTTTGTATAAATTAATGTTTTAAATATAATTCTTTGTATAAATAAATGTTTTAAATTGTTACTATTATTTCATCCTTCTTCCTACCATACGAATGAATATTCACATTAAAATTATTTTACCACTCAAAGTCGTTGTCACGTAAAACTTTCGCCCGTATACCGACTTTACAGGCAACCAATTTTTTTTTTGAAGATAAACTTTGTGCTTTATAGCATCTTATTATAATCTGACAAGAAAATGCTCAGATCAAATGCAAAGAAAAGGCTCCCAAACTTTTCACACTCATAAAATCCCTATAATTTCATGGAACCCTACATGCATGGGTATATCCTGTTTTTTTTTTAATTTATTTCGTGCTTGTTTAACCTACCCGGGGCGAAGGGGGGGGGGGGGGGTTAAAGGTGACACTCAAACATTACTTTAATAAATTTAATAGGAACGTCAGTATATCATATCGCCTGGATTTACTAATTCAGTACGTCCACGAGGCCACGAGGACGTACTGAAGTAACATTTTTATAAACGCGTCCGGGGGCCGTAAGATTCTCGCTAACTACATAAAAGTTCCATTATTTTTAATATAGGTAGCGAAAACCATATAACATAGCAGAAGAACCATTTCCTCTCAACACATACTTTGTGTTGTTTCAAAATTATGTTTGTATCTAACTTCATACATACCTACATACTCATCCCTGTTTTCCCTTAAAGGGTATAAAACAGTACAAGAGTACTCGCGTAATATGGGGCAAGCCTATTGGCGTCAAACGTTCACTTTGGGAATTAAAGATGACAGAATCGGAAACATATTAAAAGAAAAAAGTAGGTAAGAAGTAACCTAACTATGGATATAATAAATAATTTGGCGGAACCCTGGGGACTTTCACACGGAACCCTTGGGTTCTGCGGAACCCACTTTGGGAAGCGCTGGTCTAGGTTAAGGTATTTTAAATCATCAATCAGTTATCTCTACATAGTATAAAACAAAGTCGCTTCCGCCGATTTCAGTTCAGTTTTCACCAATAGATAGAGCGATTCAAGAGGAAGATGTATACGTATAGTTTCATATTGTTTTGTGTTATTTTTTTAATGTTATGAAGATTATTGTTCACCACATTAGGATACACAATACACGTGTGCGAAGCCGAGGCGGGTCGCTAGTCTAAATATATAAATCCCTATTTCCCTTGGTCACGGCATCACGCGTGAATGGCTGGACCGATTTCACTAAATCTTTTTTTTTGTGTTTGTTATTATCAAGAGACGGTTCTTATGAAAGAAAAAATAAAGAAAACTTAACGAGGGACTTACGCGGTTGAAACCTCGGGGCGCAGTTATTTTCTTATAAATTATACGCGGGTGAAAGGGGCACAGCAAGCTACTTATAGTATAGTAGTATAGTTAATCGCGCCTTTTAAATAATGAAGATAAGAATAATGAATAATGAAACCTTGTTAGGAAGCTAAAAATATTTACAGGTGGATTGAAGATTCTGCTAGGATCTTCTCATGAATTTATTTAACAAAACTTGTAGCTAGGTCTTTACCATACCAATATTTGTAGCTTAATGAAAGGTCGAATCAGACACTTTCTGTAAATTATAAAATACTAAATTAATGAAAAAAATAAACACTTAAGAACACTAAGACATTAGCATCTTTAAGGAACCAAATCTTTATTTTATTTATTCTATGATAATCTAAAACTAAAAAGAACAGGACAGAGGTCTTTACAGCTAAAAACTGTAACACATAACATAGTTTAAAAAAATCACGGGATACTCATCAAAACCTACATATAAATCTATTTAAGACTGCATTACACCGATATACTTTGACAAATATTCTTCTTAAAATCTCTTCATGCAAATTTAGGGTAACTTCAGTATTTTATTTTCTATCGGGTGATAACGCCATACCTCATTTAATATTTATGACATAACTGAATAAGTATACAGCACAAAATAAACTTTTATTATAAGGCTGTTTATATGTATAGTTCAGCAAAACAACAAAATTATAGTTAAACCTCTCCGTAGACAGTAGGATGCCTATGCTAATGGTGAAGGGGATAAATTCAAAAAGCCTTCCATAAGTTATTCGGTCGATTACTCAACGGCATTGAGGCTTTCAGATTATACGACAGGATTACGATACCGCACTGGTATCGTTACGTCATCGGTGACAAGGGTTTTTCTATTTTCCGTGTCTTCTGTGTTTGGTTAAAAATAACCTTTGCTTTTATATTTGTTTTTTTTTCGGATGTGACTACACGACCATTGTTTGTAAAAAGTTAACCCTATAAACAATTGTTGAGTATGCTTGTATGAGGCGGCAATTTTTTTCACGTTTAGTGGCAATCTGGAAATTGAAAAATAGGACTTAAATCTATACCAATAATATGCTAGTTTGATCCAAATAATACTTATACATAAGTGGTAAAGAAACATGAGACATAAAAAAACAATACTATAATTTTAACAGGGTCGTGTAAAATTCATTTATGTCAACTAACTGACCTAAGGGGTTCGATTCGTTTCTTCAAATTCTAGTCGCTCTGTTATTTTAATGTTAAGATTAGAAAACAACCCATCTCAACAAAAAAAAAAACCGAATTGTCTGAGATAACTAGACACAAGGCCACGAGTGTAAAAAAATTCCTCAGATTAAAAATCCTCTCTGCGAATCTTCTTTCGATTCGCTTCACTTTGTTAGGCCTTGGCTCATTTTCAAATAGTCAAATTGGCGATTAGTTTCTGCATCTCATTGATAATTCGAAGATTCGTCACCTGTCATAAAGTCGTAAACGCGCCGACACAAACTTGCACCAAATTTAACTATCGTATCGTTGTATCATATCACGTGAGCCTGCTTTCGAGCATCGGTAAAGTTGTGCGGTACCCAGGGCGAAACTATGCTCCTTATGGAAAGGTGCTCATAAAATATCTCGTAAATATTTCCGGAACCAATCTTCTTTTACTTATTATTGTAAGGTTAGATCTAAAGTAATGATTGTTCCCGCTCTTTAACTCCTCATGACTCAGTAAGTCAAGAATATTAAAATTGCATGCACGTAACAGGTAATAAAGGAGTTTTTATTTTATTAAAATCATTTTTTCACTTTGATAATCATGTCATTAGACCTAAAAACCAGTGTAAAAGTTACAGTGGTTTTGTCACACTGTTACAATATCCTCTTGAATGTTTCCATATTTTAAAGTCCAACGCTATGAAAATGTCGCTATAAATAAGGTTAAACTGATTTTACCATATTTATGTGTTAAATTATTTGCATAATAAGGTTTTTAAAAATCAGGTTAGGACAGCCAAGGGTTAGGTACAACATTATAACGAAATTATGGAATATTTTGTTGCTGCTGGCATATTTAAAGAGACGTTTTACATAATATATAGACGCATTCCTTTAAAAAGGTATTGCGGCAGAAATATATATACATATATAAACTTAAACTAAAGCACTAAAGACTTTTTCGCGAGATATTTTAAATTCTCTTGTGATGTTTAAATTTTTCATTCGTTCTGTTACTACAACGATACCTACTTGGCTTGAAGATCTCGGAAGCATATCAGGTGGTCTATCACTGACCTCCAAAATATTTTGGGTAAACAAAACAGCTTGTTTGCGGAAACCATACTGCCCATATAGCCCAATTTTACAACTTTAATAAACGGGATGATTCTGCACATTAGACGTTGGTCTGCCTGCGTCAGTGCTTGAAGTGAGTATATAACCTGGATCCAGATTATTCCAGAAATCCTTTGATGGTGCTTTTGTTTTATTACTGGTAACTTTATCTGTTGCTATATGTTGTATGCATATTGTATTTATCTGTAATATTTGATTAATAAAAAAAAGAAAAAAAACATGAAAGTAAAGACCTTAATGCGAAAGTGTTGTGACGTACTGTTGTAGTTGATTAGGATAGCAACGCTTTGCAAATTTCACAAACGTGTATGCACAATGTATTAATAGCAATTTCGAACGCTTGTAGTTGGTTTTCAGGTCTGCGTTGCTGGGTACGCTGACGTTGATTATTTAACCTGACTTTGCGTTGCTCAGGTGTTTCGGACGCTAATAGCTCCCTTTGTCTCTTACATTGTCCTGTTAACCTGGCCTCATTTTGCTCAGGTGTTTTTGATGCTAACCGTTCTCTCCATTTCTGTAGTCGACTATGACTTTCTATCTATTTATCTATGAGTTTCATTTTCACCCTCTTTTGCACGTTTTGCTCTATACTTTTCTTTCACCTTTTTAAGCCTTATTTTTCGTTGTGTTGCAGTTTCTGTTTTATTTTTGTTTTATTATTATTTGTTAACATGATGTTCCCACGAGTAATGAACATTATATCGGTCGACCCCCCCTGAGATCCAATAGAGGGGCAAGGCTATATACAAAATATGCCTAAGTCTTGAGGGGAAAACGCTAATGACATATGATTTTTATCCACCCTAATGCCACACAGTCCTAGGCACGTTTTAACCTTTTACCATTACTTGGGTGGTGTACTGCTAACGACGTATCATTTTTAACCACACAATCCTCGACACGACACAAAATCTTGACTTGGTTGGGAGGGGAGACCCATGCTTGAATCCCGATTCTAAATTATTTGTTTTGATTACATACCTAGATTTCAATTTTAATGTTGATGGATTATGATTGAAATAACCGTGGATTACATGTTTGGTGTGAGATTTATTAAAATCAGTCAAGCAGAACGTACATTGTCTTCTAAGAGTGACAGACATCGTGTAGTATAATACTACTCAAACAAGTAATACATCATTCTCAAATATTAATTTGCGCCAATTTACGGCATTATTCTGTACTACATACCTACACATTAACCATTGTTTGCTTTATATTTCCAAACAAAATATGTAAATAAAGACTGTCTAAGCTCTACGATCCCCAATACAGTGTTTGACTTGCCCTTTCATTTGATACCCATTACCCATATCGAAACAAATATGAAATATGGTATTATGTGCCGGCGGCCATTTTAGATTTGAAATTTGTCATAGCATACAGTATTTTACAAGTCAAGCTCTTTCATTTGATACCCATATTGAGAAGGTTGTGAAAAAATAGGTAACCTGCCATTTTGTAGCGTCGGCTATCTTTGATTTACAATGATACATAATGTATTAAATTATATTGTCATTAGAACTAAATGTGTGTACCAAATATCAGATCAATATGTCAACAGAAATTGGGCCAAATTTCAATTACTAAATTTGACCTAAACAACCAAATAGGGCAAGCTAAATAAAACCGTTTAACAGGGCACGCTAAATAAAACCGTTTGTTAGCGCCATTCAATTATAAAAAACAACTATCTATCCTATTTCCTGTCTGTTCTCCCTCTCTGTCCTCCCTCTCTTGCAAGCACTGAAGAACTAAGATAGAACATTGAAGCATTAATCAAATTTGACAAGCAAACGTCAAATTGAAAAGTAGTTGCAACTCTCTCACTTTCGCAAATAAGACGTCTTTTCAATACCGCATTAACTATTATCATGAAATATTAAGGAAAGTGCTATTCCCTTAAAGGGCTATTGTGATAGGGAAGAACCTAGCCACCTATTAACAGGCATTACGTGTCGTTTGTACGACGCCATCAGCCGTTGTCGAACAATCCAAGCATCGTGTGTCTAAGCAAAGGTACTCCTATCCTCATCTACATTTCTTGGTCCTTCGATCCAGGATTCCCTTATCCCTTTTATTATTTTTCAATTACATTTTCTCAGTATTTCACCTCTAAAATACAAACCCGCTGCTCGCCGCCATTTTATTTCTCGTAGTCCAAATACTACAAATCATAATTTATCAATGTTATCCCCTATTATCTCTATTAATTAACGTCAAATTAAGACTATTTTCTGTCCAATTTGACATATTTCTCGTTAGTTCATACCACTTTTTCTAACTGCATTTAGCAAGTTGACAGCCACTGCCATCATAATCATTCGTAAAATTATAACACTATATCTATTTTCCTTCTAAATAAATATTCTCGCATTCTTATTAGCATTCAATTGTCGCATCGCTTCATATTACAGACATTTTCGACATAAAAGTTTTGAAAATTAAATATTTGAATTTTGAATCCGCCATCTTTAACTTAATTATTTATAACTCATTTTATATCCTGTTTGTTACTATCCTGTATAGAAGAAAGTCAATGAAAACTATTATGTATGTAGAATATTTTCTAAAGGTTGTAACGGAACTTAAGTGTGTGCGTGCATCGTGGGTATGGGTTATTGTACTATTAGTACGATTGAGTTGGCTAACAAGTACGCGGCCTGCCTGGTGGTAAGTGACAACCAGTGCCTATAAACAACTTACAAAACCTATGGCGTTCCAGTACTACATTTAAATTATACTAGCATAGATTAAGTCATCATAAAATATGTATTTTATGCAAAATATTGTAAAATGGGTTGCTTATCTGCATAATAATAGTTATTATAGTTATTATAATATGAAACTGTTGTACAGTAAGGATTAAATCTGTTAATTCTATTGGTTCACTTTTGCAGTTTACTTGAACAATCACGTCTTCCAATAAACCAAGTCATTCCATCTTTCCGTGTCATAAACAAGTTAAATCACTAGGTTCCGCGTTTATTCAATATTGTTCTCACTTATCACATTTTGGAACGCAATAATTCACTTCAATCATCAAACATTTCTTTTTTAGAAATAAACAAAAAAAAAAAAAAACTCGAGCTTCCTTTTGTATTGGTTATAATTAGTTTTTAATCGTGTCTACGGATTTAGAAAACCAGCTTAAAGTTTGTATTGCAAAGATGGAAGGCATGTTCACTTACTTTACTGAAATCTGTAAATCAATCTTGAAACCATTGGACGAACAGTAATCGAAACTCGTTATTATAAGAACTGAATCTTTAGATAAGATCCGCTCAGATTACTTTCATTCAGTAGAAAATTATAATATTTTAACATTACAACTTAATCCAAAAGATAAACCAAACTTTTCTAAAATGATAGCATTCGATGAGATTTATTGTAAAATTAATTTATTGAGAAATGACTTAGTAGCTAAAAAGATAACAATAATATAAAGTTTAAACTTCCTAATTTAACGTTGTGCTCGTTTTTTTATGAAAACTTTTCAATTCTGGTTCATAACAATTTAACTAATGCTGAGAAAGTCCAATACTTAATTGGCCGCTTAACTGGGAAAGCTCTAACAGTTTGTGCAGGAATTCAACCAACCTCAGAAAATTATGATTTTATTTTTAACACTTTGATAAATAAATATCAAGGTAAAAGGACTTTAGGCTCCGTCTATCTTGAACATATATTTTCTTTCTCCCATTAAATATGCTTCAACTGCATCACTTGATAATTTCATTGATTAATTTGGATGCGCACAACAAGCACTTAAGCAATTAAAAATTGATGATTTGGCTGATTTCATTTTTACTCACATTGCTATTTCAAAATTAGATAAATACACAGTTATGTTATTTGAGCAAGAAAACCGCAAAGATAAATTGCCCTCTTTTGATTCATTATTAGAATTAGTTAAAGCACAAAGTATAATAATTATCTTCTACGCAATCCTAGCACTAATTCTAACAGTAATTTTACTACTTCTAAACCGCAGACTAAGGTCACATGTACAATCTTTTATATTCTCATTCAAACTCAAAGTGTGCATTTTTAACCGACGAAAAAAAGGAGGTTCTCAATTCGACCGTACTCATTCCGTTATTTATGAACCAATTTTAATGACTCTTTTGTTAGATATGGACCTCAAGGGTGGTCCCATATTAAGGAAGTCAGGATCTGATGATGGGATCCTGATAAAATTGAGAATAACCTTCGAAAATTGTAGGAACGAATAGTGTTTCTGTTTACTTTTCATAACTTAATCAGGTATTTGCGTTTAGGAATCATCACATCATGAAGCTGAGCTGATGATGAAAAAAAATTATAAAATAAAAATTTTTTTAACAAAAAATTAAACCGACGAAAATAACTAATAAGCAAAAATTAAATAAACCTTTTAAATCTCGAGTATTGAGCTTATTTAGATAAACTATAAATTTTTTATAAACTTATTTTGAGTCGGCGCCAAACAACAAACTCTACGTAGGTTTAATTAATCATTTTATTATTTAGCGCCGACTTGACATTGGTTCCATGAGCCATTTCATTACGAAATCTTGTTGTGAAGGTATAAACTTAAAATTTATAAACTGACTCAGAAAAAATTATCTCAGGTCACACCCAATTTACTATTCAGTCTAGAATTGACTCTCGTTGTAACTAAGTTTATTTTACATAGATAATTGAATACTGAGTCAGATAGATAATTGAAGCTGTAGAATTGAATACGGGGTCGTGATTCAAAACTTGTTTTTGGAATTTGTTGAAGAGTTTTATTAGGTGCAAAAACGATACGCCCCAGTTTAGAGCCCTGTCGGTCTATATATTCGTCAATGTAGCGTCACCTTAGCGCCTATAGGACAGAACTTTAGGTAGAAGAACTTCAAAGCCTCATTTCAGCTTATTTTTTGTACAAGATTTTTTGCTGGTATGGATTGAGCGAATGTTTTTTAATTACATTGAATATCAAATACTCTGTTTATTTAATAATAATTTTACTAGACAGTATAATTTTTTTTAAGAATTCTGTGACATGAAACTATAAAATAAAATAAAAATATACTAAGATTACTGTGCCTACTTATAAAGCATCTAACTGTGCTGCGTAAAATCTACCTAAGAATTTGCGACCATCTTTACCTTAACTTATATACACTGTATCTTACAAGTCAAAATTTCGACCCTACGACTTTGTCAGTAAAGTAACCATTACTTTAATATAAAAAGGGTACCCATAATGTACATATAACTCACAAATAAAACCGTGACACGGAAATTTGCGAAACCAAAACCTACAAAATCTAACTCCTTTTAGGCGGCAGAGCAATTAATTCAAAGCTATGTAGGGTGAAATCACCCATTATGGGCCCGCCACAAATTTATTGCTTCAATAAATATCGTTTAAACTGGTAAGCTTATTGTTTTTAAAGGTTATGCTTCGTTGAAAATGAAAATTGAATCCAGTTTTAATATAAAATGTTAAAGCTTGAAGCTTAGAAATAATATCCATTCATTTTTTTTTCTTTTTTTTTTTTGTACTGTTAAGTTATCATGGAGTTAAGGGGCTCAGTGGCAACGTTGAGAAAAACTGCCAAAAGCAAAGCAGGATTATTGATAGGTCGGATCTTATATTTATGTAAGGTTAGTATTTTGACGATCTGTGGTGCGGCGAAAGTGTATGTCACTGCAAAGTTGTATGTCGTACGTAAATATGTGAATTAGCATGTGCAATGTAATATGTATTTATGATAAAAATGTATCCAAGTATGTAATGTCGACGTCCGCATCCGTCTGGACATTGCCTAATATGAGAAGGAGGTGCCTGCGCATTTTCTGACCGGCGGCGTCGCTAGGAAGGGACCGAAGATGTTAATAATAATAGGCGCAGTATGGTACACCGTGTGGTTTTAGTCGGTTTGATTCCATACTGCCCCAAAAACCCCGGTGGATGGACGACTCGGAGGGGTTTTAATAATAATAAAAAAGGATAGCACTGTGTTATACTCGTATGTCCAAGAATGTTATCATTCTTGTTATTTATTTAAAAACATATATATGTCCATATTACATTTTTAAATCTATTTATACAACGAATATTTATTGACTTGAATTACAAAGAAAATTTAGAGGAATTTAAACCGAACTTATTTATTTGTTATTGACCATTAACCCTTAAAGTGTGTACGTATGTATAGAATCTTCTCCTACCAAGAACATCATTCGCGTGCTTGTTTACTGACTAAAAATATGGTTTTTACACAATAATTTTACTGCACTTAAAACACAGAAATATATTCTGAATAATAATAAAGAATCTACAATCAACCTTTAAACGAGACACTCCACCAAACACGTGGTGCGCGTACGAGATCTATGCCAATCGATTCTGCCTCTACAACGGCCTATCCAAACTGGAACTGTCATCTATCGCACGCCAATGTTCGGTGTTGCGTCAGTGTCCTAACTTCTGACACTTTATTAACAATGTTGCCAACTTAAATAATCGGTGCGCCGTCATTTGTATATAGTAAAAATGTATAATTATTAGACGTGTAATCTTACCAGTAACTCCAAAGTGTTCAATTTATTGAACACTGCATCTTAACCACAATCTCTTTTTCATCTTATGGTTGCCTGAAAGAAATCGCAAATCGCAATAAGGTCGCCAATTGTACTTAAGCTTTGGTTTAGTAAGAATCTACAATATGTATACAAGTTTGTACTCATTACTTTATTTGTTATACAATAAAGAGTTTATCTATCTATCTTAACTTTTAAAAGTATTTTAAATACAAACACAAGCAGAACACTTAAAACACGATCGGCACATTTCGATCGAAACGGTAAACAATAATAAGTTATCGTACCCATATATTGCCGCAATTAACACCCGATTTACACATCTAATGTTCTCACAAGTCGAGAACGATTAAAAATAATGACCTGACAGCCTTTATGGTGATTTAAAAATAGACCAATTTTTACAATATTAAAGCTTGTTTTATTTAGTTTTTTAAACTAATTTATTTTCTTATATTGTACTGTGGTATTGTCATCGGTCCTTGATACGTATGCAAATTTTTAATCTATTCGAACGACTTGAAGTGAAAACTCCGTTGAAAGATTCCATTACTTAGATAGATAGATACACAGGTTAATGTAAAGCGTACAAATTTTTCATTTATGTTAAATTTCTATGCTAAACATATTTTATAAGCACGTAATTCGGAACTCACACCCTTTAATTTAAAGGAATAGAAAACGTACTAGCCAAATATTTAAATTTCTCACGATATCCAAATGAAGGGTATAAATCTTGAGGTAGCGGTATTTACCATAATAATTTGTGCCAAGCGACAGAAACCAACCATTTATCACGCTAAGCCTTGAGTCACCTTTTGAGGTTACGAACAAAACTATATTACCTACCTATTTTCATTTCATAATTTTACAATTATGATATTAACGGACAAGTCCTTCTAACAACACGATAGTTGCGCATATTATTTCTTTATAAAATTTACAGTTTAATGTTTTACTAAGCATTTTATCTATGGAATTAATCACATTGCTACTTAAAAAAAATCAGCTTTAAGATGGGTACAACTGGCAGTAAATCAGTGTGAAGTATTAAATAGTCGGATACAAGGGTACTACATGTACATATTAGAATGTATAGCAAATTGCAGTTAACATAATTACACTGACACCTGTATCCCCTAACGGTTAGGCAGATGCGTATTAAGCACCCGAATTTTGCATATGCTTTCGCTCCACTTACGTAATAGAGGGCATTTCTATTGCCGTCAACAGGGCACTTTGGGAATTAGAGATAGGCAAATAGGGAGTTTTTTGAAAGGGAAAAAGGTGGGTAAGAAATAGATATTGCTTATACGGATCCAATATATAAGTTCCAAGCTTTCGAAGGGTAATTGCAGTTAAATTAAAGTAATGTGTCAAAGTAAATTGTTATGAATAAATAAAAATGTAACTAAAAAATACATAAATAAAAAATAAATAATAAGTTATAACACAGAAAATTTACGATCACACTTTTTAATATATTAGTGCATTCTAGAAATGTTTCTTTTTTGTAAAATATGGTGGTGTATGATCAAATTGAAGGTTTTGATTGTGTACGGTACAGGAACTTCAAAGACATATATACATATATGGGAACGCAAAAAATGGCCTACATTGTACCTTTTTTCTATTTTAATATGAACGTATAAAATAAAAAACATAATATGTTAAAGTAAATAATCTTTTAAAGACAAAAAAATTGGTACAACATTTTTATCTATTGCAATTTGCAATACATGCAATTCATTTGGGTATTGAAATAAAAAAGAGTGTTTATATAATTAATACGTTCAAGTTAAAAAATATTTAAATTTAAAGATTAAAAATAAATCATTAAGCACATCTTGATTAGTGAACACACTGTAACGCGATTACTCTATACTAGAGATCGTGTGGTGGTCGAATTTCGACCATGGTTTATTTTATTGGCCAATATTACTTGACCTGTCATTGTATAGACTTTTATAGCCGTATGTACCCGTTTTTGCATTTTTTTTTAACTTTTTAGCAAATATTGTTCAAAAATTTTAGCATTCGTCACTTCTTCTCTGTATAAACTATAAGTGTGCGAAATTTCATACTCCTCCGTCCGCCCAATTTTTTGTAAAAAGGCATCCAAAGTTTTCGCTTCACGTATTAATATATAGATACCAACCGTAAAAAACTATATCTATTCACTTTCAAATATTGGTTTTATAGAAAAATATTTGGCCCTATCACTATGAATGACAACCACTGACGATATTTCGTAGTTCAGAAAAAACTAAATCAAATAACTCGCTAGGTCACCAGTTTTGGAGTTACCACGTATGTAAATTGAGCATACAGTATGCACATATGTAAACAAAACCCCGAGCTTATACAAACCGCCTGCGACCGCTATCTGAATTGGAAATTTGCTGTGACGCTAATATGTGAAAGTTTTCAAGTTAATGCTTATCGGATTTCGGATGATTTTAGATATAAAACGGATTGTGATCGTGGAATTATTGTCAAGTAACTGTAATGCCTTTTCACTGATTATGGCTAGAATTGGAAATACAACTTGACAGAAACTTCATGTAAACTAATGTGTTTATTTTATTTATTTAATAAAATGACATTCATACAACCTAAGGTATTTAAAATTTGCCAACCATTACTTGAACACTTTAATGGTGATGTAAAAGTGCACGGGTAACACTTTGGATAACATCCGGGATTTAGCTGAGGCCTCTCTCACCATTACCAAGTCACGGAATTTTAATTTCGAGTTTTTGCAATATTTACTATATTTTGATATTATAAATGTGAAAGTTTGGATGGGTGGATAGATGGATGGATGTTTGTTACTCATTCACGCTAAAACCACTGAACCGATTGCGATGAAACTTGGTATGTAGATAGCTGGAGACCTAGATTAACGCATAGGCTACTTTTTATCCCGATATTCCCACGGGATCGGGACTTACGCGGGTGAAACCGCGGGGCGCTGCTAGTATATATATATGTATATATACAGCGAGACGAACTTTATCAAACCGGGTGTCTTAAAGACAACTGACGCATTTTTATTTAAAGAAGTGACTTCGTCTAATAGGTTTTAGTTTTTGGAGAGAGTAACATACAACAACTACAACTACAACAACCGCGAGGAACATATTTCTTTAAAAACAAAACATGAAATTTATCAAATTCAACACAAAAATCTATCAAACGCCTAGATAGACGTTTGATAGATGCCTCACATACTGAGGAACGAAATAACATACGGGGCGCTCCGATCTTGATAGACAGTAACCCTACTTAGAGGATTCTAGACAACCTTGCCGTTGGCACAGATCCAAACGAACTCACTGTAACGACTATGCATAAACATAGGTACAAAATAAAGTGAAATTTTTTTGGCAAGCTTCCATTGTGTTCGAAAATTGATTTTTTTGTGCATGTATTAAGGCAGGTCTATTGTTTGAGAACGTGGTAGAATCGACGCCGTCACTAGCTTTAGATTTTTTCAGGCTGTTGTGATTTTTTTCAGAATTTCGTACCTTAACTAAAATCTATCACATAGATGGAATGAATAGTGAAATATAGCATGTGAAAAAAATAACCTCACATAAGCACGCACATACGCAAACACACACTCTCATACACACACTCACACACGCATGCACGCACGTACGCACGCACGCACGCACGCACGCACGCACGCACCCACACACACACACACACACACACACACACACACAATAAATACAATATTATTATTATTATAACTATGTTAGTTTTAGATCAGTTTCTTTGCATAATACGTATATATTCATTTCCGGTAGCAGGACACTAGCGCGGAAGATACTTGCAAGAATTTGCTTACATAGAAATACTACGTACGTTAAATACTAATTTAAGTGAAGACGTTTGTGCGAAAGATAGACGAGAGAAAGTCCAAATACGTTACAGTTAACTTAATGACTCTTTAACATAATAATCTTTGATTTCCCAGTTCACACCATTTTGACTCGAATAGGTTATGTTAGAAGCTTATAGGTTTATTAGATTTAGATGTTTCAGATAAGATTTGATGAAGATTATATTTGCTATATTTGCGCAGAAACTTATGCGCAACTGACAATCGCAATGATCAATCGCAATCGCTTGATTGAACAAGCAAATTCGGTAGTTGTAACTGCAAATACCCGTATTTTTTCCGCGCAAGTTTGCCTGATCCTTAAAACTTCTTCGATTTCATCACATCATGAATTTCATCATGGACAAAAACACGGCGTACCAACGCCTTACGGTGCTCAAATGAGGTGCTTCCCTCCCAAAATCATTCATCACGGACGACAAACTTCAACTTATCATAATAAACAATAGACACTCTATTTCCCGCCAATTTTTTTTTAAATCACTGATTGAGTTTCTTATGTTTAAAAAATATAACATTTGAAATTCAAACAATTATAAGCGGCCAGGAGCACAGATCTTTTAGTGTGCCCTATGTATTCGGGTAGGCAAATTTAGGATGGTTGGATGGTTTTCTACCGCAATTATTTTGTTACAACAATTTTCTGTTTTCTTATTCATTGGTTGAACTTTATATTATACATAGAAAACGTTATTGCAAAGTAATAAAATAACCAATAAAACATACATAAATAATAAATATGATGTGTAAAAAAATATATCTCTAGTTTAGCATTCGTGTGTACGACAGGTCTTCCCGCTTCGCGCGATTCTATTTATCGCAAGCCATTCATAAAAAAAATAATTGCAGCTTTGACCCCATTACTTGACTTGTATATATAAAACCACGTTGTTTTTCTTCTGAAAAAAGGGACAAAAATTTTTATCGCCTCAGACGCGTGCAAACAGTCATGTAATGACAGCCAACTCAGGGTGATATACAAGAATAGTAAACTGGGATCGCCAATAAAATGTCATAAACGTCATTATTTTATTAGTTTCATACAAGGTTAAAGAGGATAATACACTGATATTATATATTTGGTCTCACGTTATTAAGGGATAAAGCTTATTTCAGGCTACCGAGTACGTCAACACATTTCGTTCTGCTATTAAGAAGACCTAAAGATAAAGATACCTACCTACTATTACAAACTATTTTAGTTTCTAGCATGTGAATGTGGAAGTTAGCATAAAAGCTCTCTGAAAAAAAATCATTTAAATAGTAGAACAAGCATAGTTAGCATAGCTTAAGTTTTTGTTTATGAGAAGGATCGTCAGAGTGGATTAGAGATTTGGTTCGCAAGATGTGCACCATATCTCCGACAATGTAGAGATGGTGCACATCTTGCGAATGATACTAGTAACATTGTGGTGACCGGTAACCGGAAAATGTGTGTCACCTCCATGGAAAAGTCAGTTGAAATTGACGAGAAATATTAAAACATATTTAATCTTAAAAATCATGAATTATCAGTAACAACATTCGGAGTTTGCGAATGTTCTTTCCCCGGTGTTGTATTTTACACTGAAATATAACCACATCTTGCTATTATACAATACTAGTAACCCGCCGCGGCTTTGCACGGGTACAAATTATACACCTAAACCATCCTCATGAATCACTCTATCTATTAGTGAAAACCGCATGAAAATCCGTTCAGTAGTTTTTCAGTTTATCGCAAACAGACAGACAGACGCGTCGGGGGACTTTGTTTTATAATATGTAGTGATAAAAGTTAAAAACAAAATTACACGCATATATAAATTATTATCATGTTTATAAATTATTTCATATTTTTGTTGGAATAATGATGCATAAATTATCTTAAGACTTTGAGTATGAAACTTAAAACTATGCCAAAATTACTTGTGAATATACGATGAGTTTCACACTTTACATAAAAGATGTTTCTTAATTACGGGTGTCATAAAAAGGCTTTGGTGTTAACCGAGGTGTAATAAACCTGAGGTAATTGCTTGGGACCTATTTTCTTGTGTATCGTGAGCACATAGGAATGGAAGTGTTTCTTTTGGACATGTTCTTGTTTAAGAGTAAGTTAAGGTTGGATTTTCAATAGGTAACAAAGCGTGTATGCAAAATTTTATGATTATCGGTTCAGTAGTTAAAACCCAAAAGCGTAACTAACAAACGAATCCACATTCGCATATATAATTAATACTATACTCTAAAGTAGGGACAAGATAATAGGTCACTTTTGACATTTCATCAAAATTCAACAACGTAACCTTGTAACGGCGGGCATAAAATAAGAACTGCACAATTGCTTAACTTTTTTCAATTACGTTTACATATTTATTGTAATAATGACCGATACGAGTAATTTTACGATTTGCTTTCACTAATAAACCATTCTAAACATAATAAACAATTTCTGATCTAAAGAACTGAACGTCGTTACAATGTTGCGTCAGTCAACCCTTTTCTTTTTAAACACTAGGGATGTTACTCTAAAAATCGAAAGCTGATAGGATTGTAAGTTGAATCGAATGCAATGATTACTTGTGAAGAAAAATCACCATAAATTTATAACCACGTTGTGATTATAATAAAACCTAATTATACATATTTATTATTCTTTTAACTAACTATAAAAATACAAAAAAATAACTAAATAGAAAGGTCATTGATGTTGGGTGCAATTTAGGTGGATGTTGCTGGCAACACCAGTGCCTGTCGATGACGCATGTCATGTCGCCATAACATGATGATGACGCAGTCTTTTGTTGTTGTGCGAAGTGACTGTGCGTTTTTGGTGTGCTCTCTGTTATTTTCTTCTGATCCGGCTTTTTCATTGAACTGACCTTACTGACTACGTTTACCTGGCTATAAATTGGACTCCTATTGCTTAACGATTATTAAACAAGAAAAACATTACAGTCTTACTATGTCGAAACGGGGGAAAACTCTAAACAGTCAATCTCGCGAACTAGTGCTGAAATTGTACAATTATTTTGGACGTGAATCAGTTAACGATGGGCCTCTTTTACCATTGAAACCACCGAGAGAACGCGTTGCCGAAGCATTGGGAATAGGGAAGAAGACAGTAACTCAAATTTTGAAAGAGAAATACGGACCATCAGGCTCAGAAGATAATACTTTACGTACACCGAAAAAACGAAAGAGGGAGAAGAAAATTGTTGACGTTGATAATTTTGATGCTGCTGCAATTCGCAACCACATTTATGGATATTACTCGAGAAAAGAATATCCTACACGGGAAAAGCTATTGAGTTCGTTAAAAGGCGCAGGCTTATTTTTTGGAGGCAAATCGTCTCTATCAAAGGTTTTGAAATCGATTGGCTTTAGATTAAAAAAGTCCGACAAGCGGAAAATCCTGCTAGAACGCTACGATATTATTTTGAAGAGAATAACATTCTTACGTCAGGTAAATAAAATTACGGATTGGGACAATGTCGTGTTTATTGACGAAACATGGTTGAATGCGAACCATACGGTTGCGCGGACATGGACCGATGATACAGCGGCCTCCACCTCAAAAGTTCCATCGGGAAAAGGAGCCCGACTTATTATATGTCACGCGGGATCAGCTTCTCAAGGTTTTATTCCAGACTGCCTCCTCGCATTCGCCTCTAAAACTACAGCAGATTACCATGAGGAAATGAACTTTGATGTTTTTAAAAAGTGGTTTGAGAAGCTGCTAGTCAGCTTAGAAAACCCATCGAAAATTATAATGGACAATGCTCCGTATCATTCTGTACAAGTTGATAAACCACCAACTCAAGCAAATAAAAAGCAAGAAATTGTCTCGTGGCTGGTAAGAAATGGTGTGGAGGCAAGTCCAACTTTATTAAAAGTTGAGTTGTTAAATCTGGTAAAAGCAACTAAGCCGTCCAAGCTCCGCTATGTAATCGATGAACTAGCCCTAGAGCATGGACACGAAGTTATTCGATTGCCTCCCTACCATTGCCAGTATAACGCCATCGAGCTTATTTGGGCACAAATAAAGCGTCATGCAGCGCGGAACAATACTGAACCACCCTTCAGTACTGCTAAAATGATGACTCTGCTACAAACTGCATGTGCAGAAGTCACTACAGAAGACTGGCGAAAAGTCGTGGAGAAGACAAAGAAAATAATTTTACAAGATTTTGAACGAGATGTGAGAATAGACAATATTATTGAAAATGAATTAATAATATCTCTGAGTGCTGACAGCAGTGATGAAGATAGCAGTACCGATAGTTCAAGTGAATAAAAGCAATTTTTTTGTTAAATTACGTAGGTACTTGTCTTATTTTGCTCCTTTAATTTATGAAAGAAAAAATAATAATGGGACAGGGATTCGCATGATCATTTTTAAAATTCACATATGTTTCAAGTCTGTATCGATTCATTCGATTCATTCATTCAATCGATGTTTTTAAGCAGGTCACCTCACTATGAATATAAAACTGACATCTGTCAAAAGTGACCTATTACCTTGTCCCTACTTTAACCATTCATTTATTTTCTTTTTAACAGTGCTATTAGTAGTCAAATAAAAGAAATGTATGATTTTATTAAAATATTAATGGATTAAATTTAAGGAGCTTTAATCGATTAAAAAAAAGTAAAATATTAATTTTAGGGAAAAAATACTAACCTCGTTACTATACAATACAATATTCTTTATTGTACACCATAGAAAAGTTACAAGATAAATGAAAAACATTGAATATTGGTAGAATCAGCAGTCTTATTACTAGTTGCGATTTCTTCTAGACAACCTTAAGATGCACAAATGTGATGGATTAGTGCTTAGAGTAGTTTGCAGTAGTAGAAACTCAGTTCAGTAGCTTATTGAACTATACGAATGTAAGCGAATTTAACTCATTTAATAAATTATTTAACCTACGGTCAACATAATATTGAAAAGATATGATTATTTATGTAACTTAGGACTCGAGTTACAAATCTAGTGTATATTACCTTTTATTTGTTCATTGCTCTTAGTTGGAACTTGAAATTCAACATTTTAATGTTATTTATTTATTGCAAATAAATTGATAGCTATAGATAAAAGGCTTTTATACGGATTTAGAAATATTTAAAATCGATAAAAAATATACAGTAGAGTTTATATCGTTGGAGAGCCATGCTTCGGCACGTTTGGGCTGGCTCGATCGTAGTGATACCATAGCCTCACAGAAAACCGGCAGTGTAGCAATGATTTGATTGCTTTTCACCGCGTGTGTCAGGTTACCGGAGGCCCTAACCCTTCCCTATTTACGCCCTTCCCCTCTCTCCCCCCTTTCCCCCTTTTCAACTACTCCCACCTTAAAGGGCGACAACAGACTTGTGACTCTTGAGTTGCAGGTGCCCATGGGCGGCGGTAGTCAGTTATCACCAGGTGACCCGTCTGCTCGTTTGCCCCCTATACCACAAAAAAAAAACATTTGTTTCAATCACCTCGTATAATAGAACGTATCAGTTTTATTGTATTATAGTATTGTATCATAATGTCTATAAGTGGTAAAAAATAGTACATAATGAAATGAAGATAGTTTTCTACATATTTCTTACTTTGCATTTTAAAGTTAAATTCTACGACTCTTGCATAGTTACGTTCTCAAACAATTGTCAAAAAGAAAATAACCAAATTGACGGAGTACAGATAGGATTGCATTATCTAACCTATTGTATAAAATACTTAAAAAAAATATCAAATAATCCTTACTGACATTATAAATGTGCAAGTGTTTGTTACATTATCTTCTGTCTTCTGTCTTCTATCATCAGATAGAAATTTGGTTATCCTACTAGAAAACATTACCAAAACTAAAGGAGTTTTTTTTAACTAGCTGGGCTCAATACTAGATAGAATAGATAGAATAGAGATACTATTACAAATAGAGACTTACACGCCGTAGGACGAACGGATTATAATAACTAGAGATCGCGTGGTGGTCGAACTTCGACCATGGTTTATTTCATTGGCCAATATTACTTGACCTGTCATTGTATAGACTTTTGTACCATGACTGTATGTACCCGTTTTTGCATTTTTTTTTAACTTTGTAGCAAATATTGTTCAAAAATGTTAGCATTCGTCACTTCTTCTCTGTATAAACTATAAGTGTGCGAAATTTCATACTCCTCCGTCCACCCAATTTTCGTAAAAAGGGATCCAAAGTTTTCGCTTCACGTATTAATATATAGATATACATACCTCTTTATTGTACACCAGAAACATTAAAAAGCCGAAATTAATAAAAATTGTGGGTTATACAATTGCCGGCCTTATCGCTCTATGGGAATCTCTTACAGGCAATCATGAGATGGAGAAATAAAATTTAATTTTAAACAAGAAAATATAAAGCTTGATTTTATTAACATTGTAGTCCCTAAGACAAAAACCTTATTTACAACATTTTAATCAAATAAAACATATAGGTTGGGAAACCATTTCTACTTTAACATCTTATGTACCAGACCTCGTATAGAAATAAAAGGACACCTCAAAGAGTAGCTTGGTTACGGTCAGAAGTAGGAATGATCTTTACTGAAGATCTTCACTATTTACCATACATATAATTATTGGAACTCAACCATGAAACCCATAGCTGCGTATCTGGCAAAGTACCGAACGAGACCTAGCCTTCAGGATTTGTTGCCAAAAATAGATCGTGCCAAAATTGTAAGCATTTACAATGCTAGACTGCTCTTCCATTTTTGAATATTCTTGAATTAAATATATCTGTAAAAGAATCAAACAAAGTTGTTGACAAGTTAACAAGTTCAAATTTCCTTATCCTATCTCGCCAAAGTCTCCCGTTGAACCTTTCCAAAAAGGCTTTCTGTGGCATCTTGTTTTCTCAAATGGGATATCAAAAACAAAACGCTCCTACGATAGTAGACTAACACACTTTGGCATGATTTCGCTTGCAAAACGTAGAAACCTAAATGACGCATTGTTTGCCAGAAGTTTTGTTATAAGAACAGTTCTTGGCGCCAATTCTCCGTATGCGAGAATGTCTAAGATAATAAATAGTTTCAGCGATGTTATAGACATAAACTCTGGATCAATTTTCCAAAAAAAGTCACGAATTTGTTTACCAAATATGGTGGCACAATAAATTGAATTTAATGTAAAATTCGTATATTTTATTTATTTATTTAAACTTCCTGCAAATACACATGCAAAAGGCGGACTGTAGTTGAAGGTCGCAGTTGAAGCTTATGATTATAGTTATTCTTAATATATATTTTAACATTAGCGGTGTTTACGTATAGGTAATTGTTACATTGTTAATTAATTTTCTGTAGCATGTGTATACTTCAAGTCTCGATGGAAACAATTGTTGGTAAACATAACTAAAAAAAAAATAGTTTAAACTTTTTTTCTTTTGATATTCTTCATTGTCTATAACCGAGAAACATAACATGGCCTACTTAACATGTTAGTAGTTTATAAGTGATTTGCTAGAAGATAAACTTAACAAACTACGGACTTGAGAGTAATCTTACATAATCTTTGTTATAAGTACAGACATTTAATCCGAGCTCTTTAATGTATTCATACATAATGCATAGCTATCTAATGCGTAATATGTTAAGACAAATCTTTTAAATGGGTGAAGATATAATAGATTTACTTAATATTAGGTGACTATGGTCTTCAAAATCTTGGTAACTAACTAGTTTCAGTCATACTCAGGTTTTGCCTTCTTAATTTTTATACCCCTTGTGTTATACTTAGCGTTCAAAGGGATTGTCTTAATTGATTTCCAAGACGAATTGTTTAATATCGTATTAAGGGGAGTTTCAAAATGGTTTTGGACATTGTCTTCTGTAGATTTTAAGAGAGTAAATGTGCTTTAGAAATGTTCAATAAGCGAAAGCGTCAAATATTTTTTTTTTACGGTATAGGGGGCAAACGAGCAGACGGTTCACCTGATGGTAAATGACTGCCGCTGCCCATGAGCACCACCATAACTCGAGAGTCAAAAGTGCATTGCCGCCCTTTAAGGTGGGAGTAAGAGAAGAGGGGGAGGGGGGGAAGAGTGGGAAGAGGAGAGAGGGGAAGGACGGGAATAAGGGAGAGGGAAGGGTTAGGGCCTTCGGTAACTTCACTCACGTGGCGAAATGCAATGCAAGCATTGCTTCACTGCCGATTTTCTGTGAGGCCGTGGTATCGAGCCAAGTCGAGCCGGCCCATACGTGCCGAAGCATGGCTCTCCCACGATTGAAATTGAAAATAACGTCACACTTTTTAAATATTAGTTGTTATGGCACAGATTTGTATGAATGAGAAAATATACTTTAATTTCAATAGTTCTAACAAGTATTCAAGATTTTACGTGGGGTATTAAAGTCTCATAATCCTTATTTTAACAGATGTTTTTATTTGGTCTCAAGAGTTCTGTAATATCTTACTAATATTAAAAAGGTGAAAGTTTGTGAGTATGGATGGATGGACGTTTGTTACTCTTTCACGCAAAAACTACAGAACCGATTGCGATGAAACTTGGTATGTAGATAGCTGGAGATCTGGATTAACACATAGGGTACTTTTTATCCCGATATTCTTACGGGATCGGGATTTACGCGGGTGAAACCGCGGGGTGCAGCTAGTAAGTAATAAATAATCACAATCACGACTCTCATGTGGAATAACCTGTATAAATACGGCAGACTCAAGGGCATCTGTAAGCCATTTACAATGAACGAATTATGCGGGTATTGCGATGGGGTCTTTTACAAAAGACGATATTGGTCTCATACAACACTGATATCGGTTGATGATGATGATGATAAGTTATCATCATTTATATTATGTGAGTACAGTAAGATAGTACTGGAATAAGTTTGGGTTTGCATCTGATATTGTATCTTTAATAAAATGCTTTTAAATCTATAATTAAATTAAGATAGTTTTAAAGAACAAATCTATGTATTTCTTATATTTTCTTCTAAATGAAACATTTTGTTAGAATTTCTATGAAACAGCTACATTTCAATAACAGTTTATTTTTACAAAATCTTTTATTTTTATTTTTAACGACATTACTAGGTAGGTTTTATGTTACGATAAGTTTATGATTAATGGTAAGAATGTCAGTTATTTTCTAAGTTATTGTAGAAAAACAGATGATCAGGATATTCATTAGTGAGAAAGAAAGTCGGCTACATTGTCATCTTTACATAGTATAAAACAAAGTCGATTCCGACGTTTGTACGCTTAGATCTTTTAAACTACGCAACGAATTTTAATTCGGTTTACACCAGTAGATGGAGTGATTCAAGAGGAAGGTTTATACGTATGGTTTAATATTGTTTTGTGTTAATTTGTATAATCATATGACGATACTTGTTCACCACATTAGTATCTACATTACACCCGTTCCAAGCTGGGGCGGGTCGCTAGTAATATATAAATACCCGTATTTTTAAGAGCACACGTACTCTTTAAGAGCAAGGAAATTATATTTATATATATACCTTGTCAGTAGCTATAAAGAACACACGGTCTCTCTACTATTACAAACCCATCATCGACATAAATAATGAAGTGTCTGTTTGTAATGTCAAAATAATAGGTTTTTTAAGCTCATACAGTTATTTGCACGATACCTATGCCTAAAATTTTTTTTTTTTTAATTTTTGTCTGTCTGTCTGTTCCTGTTTCCACGGGACTTTCACTGGCATAGCTGGTATTATAAGGAGTAACTTAGGTTACTTTTATTTTGGAAAAAGAATTAGGGTTCCACACAAAATATATAAATATGTACACGCTAGTATTACCTAATAGGTATCGTCGTATCGGTACAAAGATACCGTTAAGACTCGTTCATGTTCCTCCACTGTTTCTTTTAATGTACTTATTACTTAGTATTTTCTGTATATCGATTTCTGTTTCATTATAGATATAAGTAAATTATTTGGAATAACTACTTGTATCTTAGCACTAAGATAAATGGATTTTCTTTCTTCTTTCTTCTATGTTAAATGAAATGACATCATGTTGATGTCAATTACTTACATATTATGATAGTTGTTTTTAAATTTTCGCGATTTCTATACACATTAGAGTTGTATATCGAGTGGACCGTGACCACAATCGATGCAATCCGGTCGAAACGTGCGTCGGGTAACCAAAAAGGTTACAAGAATTATCGCGATTAGGTATCGATATCCACCTCTAATATATTGGGTTAGTCGTTACCCGTTAGTGTAAAGTGCTTTCTGTCCATAATTGAACTCCATAACCATAAATCTATATTAGCCCGGGTTGGGTTTAATTAGGATCGGTCAATCAGTGTTTATTGAAGATAAAGACAATAGGCACCTTGATGAACACATATCAGTGTACAGCGAAGGTGACGATAATAATCTCGGTTGTGCTGTTAATGTTTAATGATGAAGACGTAATGGTACAGGTTTGAAGCCAATTTATTTGAGACTTTGTGTACATTTCAAAGTGTTCAAGTGAGTGTGAGTGAGTTGTCTGCTATTAAAATTATGTGTGAAGATTCCGTTTACTGGATACACTACATCTTCAAGTCAAATACTACCTTCTGAGGTATTTATCTACTCAGTTTTAAACATTTATTAATTACTATAATTATTTAAACGGCTTCAATGTACCTCAATAACGCTAATAGAAACTTTCATTAGATATTTTACCACACCTAAGGTGAGGTGTTTTGTTCCAAATGTGAAAAATACTTCTATCAGCTACCGGGAAAATCGTTTCCCTTACAATATATATATACTTTATTAAATACTGTGTGTATGAGCTTAAAAACCTTCAGTTTGCCGATTGATTAAATGTGTAATTTGATTTTGATAGGTCGTTTGACTAAAACTTTGTAATACAAGCGTATTTAACAATAATGGTGTTATATATTAGATGTGTAACTCGGTACTTAATCGCGATAATATTTAAAAGGTACAAAACATGTAATGTTATTATCTCTCGCTCACTCCTACACATACTATTTGAATGCTAGATCTACAACATTCTCACCAAATGAAAGTAGTGTTTTATTTTGTAAACTCTTTCGAATTCCTGATGCAATTTCAATAAGTGCGTTGAAAAACAGTGTACAAAATAGAAACTCCATTCCGTTGTTAACAAAGAAAAAAATACAAAACTCATCTTCAGGTTTCTTCCATTACAACAAGCCTAACACCAAGTTCAACAAAAGCAGCATAGCAGCCGTGAAAAGAGTACGTCAGACCGCGCCATTGATATTGCTGGAGAGACTATGATCGCCCATGGATTCGCATAAATGACCGTCCTCAAATTGCGAAAGAACATCTATACGCAAACAGTACAATCATGTAACGAAGAATTAGTTCTGGCTTCTGCTAATTCTGAAAATGTTTCCTGAATTGCCAAATTGAGATCTGAGAACACAATAAAATACTAGAACCGGTATTTTATTTTAAACTTTATATCTGCAAAATAAAAACAATATTCTATTATACTTGTAAGCTTAGCAATGGGAGAGCCATGCTTCGGCACGTATGGGCCGGCTCGACCGGAGTGATACCACGGCCTCACAGAAAACCAGCAGTGAAGTAATGCTTGCATTGCTTTTGCCCAGTGAGTGAGGCAACGCACTTGTGACTTTTGAGTTGCAGGTGCCCATGGGTGGCGGTAGTCACTTACCATCAGGTGACTCGCCTGCTCGTTTGCCCCATATACCATAAAAAAAATTGTTGTACACAATATTAACATTATATTTTAACCCCTAGCTTCTGACATTATTAATCCAATATAAAACTTACTTTGAGACCTCAATGCTAAAATTAGTGTTTACTTCAGACATGAGTCACCACCACCATTCAATAAAATACTCGTAAATATGTAGGTCATACCAATATATACTATGCGGATAGGGTATAACCTCCGTAAAAACAGAGAAATGTAATCCAAAGTTTATTAATCCAACTTTATCCGAACGGGAAGTAAATCTGTTGCTATCTGAGTTTGGAGAATGTTTAACAATCTTAAGATGTGTTCATACTGACGCGAGTTTGTCAAAATATGTTTATATTTGTTCCATTTTTTGTAGTGGGGCTAATTGTGAAGTGGTATATCGGAATTGAACCTACTATCATACAGTGTTCATTCACAAGTGTGTCTTTTGCAAAGGGACCCGGGTATACCCTAAAACGGTGAAGTACGTCTAGCCACCTACAGTTCAGAGAGGAGCACGGAACACGGCGCTACCGTCTCAGAGATATTTATCACATTTACAGCTGAAGTATCGTTACCGTGTTAGCGACTTACCGACATGTTAAAAATTCAACAATTCATATGAAATAGGAATTAGGTAAATTATGATTTTGTGTATAATATGAGTAGCTTGTAAGTTTCACTGTAACTTCATTGTACTGATATCTGTACCTTAAGTAATTAGTACATAGATGGTATAAATGTTACCTTGCGTTGCCAGACTGTTCCACCTTAACAATTCCTGACTAGACTTATCTTATAGCGTTTCGCCTTTTATGTTACTACACAGAATTGAATTTCATGACATGGGATTCTTTGGTGGTCTGTCATGGTACATACAACAGCAATAAGCTGAGTGGCCTAATTCTAGAGCACTAAGTAGCACGCTAAATTTCAATGAATATATATTTGACGGTTTAATATTATCAGAATTAGCTGTTTTTATATATTTTATTGGCTGATCTAAACAGCGCATTGTTGTACGCAACATAAAATAATAAATTGTAACATTATAGACATTAAAAAGTGCTAGTAAGTGCTTAATATCCAAAGATACAGTGTAGTTTGCAGAACAATTCAGTGCAGCTATTACAATAGACACATCGCAGTTGGTCATGTTTCTATAAAGTCACGTACTGCGAGACAGCTGCAGTTTGTTTCTGATACACTTGTTTCATACTAAACTGCAACAGACGTGGAACAATGCAATTATACTTCTCGTTCAGACGGATTTAAAATACATGTAAGAAAACATTTAGAAAGGCTAAAATAAACTTTTTTTTTGGAATTTGTCTACCAAAAATGATATATAATATCATTTTTGGTATCATCAATCATCATATGATCATCAAGACCGACGCGGCGACGTTTAGCTAATCTATGTTCTATAAATCGTTATCTACCATCTACTGTCTTTTTCGCTTTACAAGAGGTCTTCATCCTTGTCCCAATTTTATTTGGGGTCGGTGCCATATGTTTAATTGTTTCGTTCTACTCTATCGTTCGTCATTTCACTGCTTACTCCCTCTAGCCATATCTTCTTTCACACAGTGCATCCATTTTTTCTTTGGTCGTCCTCTTCTCTTGTACCCGTCAAAATCCATACATAAAACTCTTTTCACCACATTTGGCCCATCCCTCCGTCTCAGATGTCGCTTTACAAGAGGTGTGACATGAAAATTATACTTACATTAGTTTATCTTGATTGAAATAAGCCTGTTTTAAAGAAATACTTACGTTGACATTCGTTCATTTTTCAAATTTTAAGTTATGTCTCAGTCGACGACTAAAGATTTAAGATTAAAGATTAAAAGATTAAAGTCAATACAAAAAAAATACGTGCTAAACGATTACGACTCCGCCGAATAGGCCTGTAAAAGAAAAATAATCGAAACATGAGATTTTTTTGTCTAAATAAAAACTTGTCAGCAATAAAAAACCTAGTAGCCAACTCTTAAATAAAAATTTCATATCAAACACAAACACCAACTAAAGACTTTTGACAACGTAAATCCATATGACGGGTGCAATTTCTGCTATAAGCCTTGTTTGATAAACAATAAAGCCAATTTACAAACACCCCAATGAACGACATAACAAGGTCTAAATTCGTTTGTCAAGCGTAAAAGATTTCCTTTCAATGTGAAAATATAAATTGTAACCAGCGATCCGGTTGGTAGGGTTAATACGGTTTAACTACCTCTTGCGTCAAAGAAATTTGAATTTTATTTTGTGAAACATATAGTTAACTTTGAAATGAAGTTGTTTAAAAGGTAAGTTGAATTTCTCTTTAGAGGATGACTGAGAATTGCATCACTTGATGCAGAAATATGGAAAAATATTCTGTATGCCCAACAAGCGACAAAGTAAATATTATTGTCGAGCTTACTATAATATGTATATAATTGTATATTATGTTTGTCAAACAAATCATGGTTTCACTTCCAATACATAGAGCACACTAAAAGTTCTGCGCTCCTGGCCGCTCATAAATATCTGAATTTCGAATGTTCTATTTTTTTAAACATAAGAAACTCAATCCTTGATTTAAAAAAATGGCTTCAAATCGCGTGTCAATTGTTTTTTATCACAAGTTCGAGTTTGATTGATTCTGATTTTACGGCAATAATTTTTTATGATTCTAAAAGTTCACTTCAAAATGCGTTTGGGAGGAAAGCATCTCATTTGAGCACCGTAAGGCGTTGGTATGCAGAATTTGATCGTGGCTGTGTTTCTCTCCATTATGAAATTCGTGAAGGTCGGTCCTCGACTGCGATCACTGAGGAAAATGTGGCTACTGTCAGGCAACTAATTGAAGAAAACCGGTGTATCACCTATGAAGAGATTCGAGGATATTTGGAGATTGGTAAAGTTAGAAACCTTTGTTACCGGTAGATTTGTCATAAACTCACCCTAGAACAAAAACCGGCTCGTGTTGATTGGAGTAAAAAAATGTTGTTAAATTACGATCACGGACGTTCAAATGCTGTGTATGACATAGTGACAGGAAATGAAACATGGATATATTGTTACGTACCGGAAAGAAAGCAACAGCCTTCTGTATGGGTGTTCGAAGGTGATATCAAATCAACAAAATTGGGGCTGGCGAGAAACGTAGACCAAAAAATTATTGCGTTTTTTTCTCCTGGACGGGTCCTGTCTGCACGATCCCACTTGAAGAACAAAATACAGTTAATGCTGGGTGGTGCACCACTATTTGTTTGCCTAGTGTCTTTGAAAAAGTTAGGAAAAAACGACCAAGAAGTCGCATCCTATTGCTCCATGATAATGCTTCGGTGCACACCGCAAACAAGACAAAGTCATTTTTGGCTTCTGAAAAGGTAGAGCTAGTGACCCATCCCGCATATAGTCTAGACCTGGCACCATGCGATTTCTTTATTTTCCCAAAACTTTAAGATTTAATGAGAGGTGTGACATTTACGGGCCTGGAAGAGGCCGTGATAGCTTTCAACCAGCATGTAATAAACATACCCTTAAACCAATGGTCCTCATGTTTTCAAAAATTGTTTGACCGAATCAAAAAAGTGTTTAAAATGTACAGGAGAATACTTCGAAAAGCAGTAAACATATTAGTTTACATGTAAATTGTTTTATTGATGAGTTACGCAAAGCTTTTCAGGTACCCCACGTATTTTTATTCGAATATGGTCTATATTTATTGGGTTTGCATCATCACCTGATCAATGGTAGGAACTGCTTTTAAAGTTTCCGTGTTCGTATAAAATAATCTTTGGAGTACATGATTGCCAGGACACAATGTAACTTGACACAAATTTTAATAATGTTCATGTCTTTATTCATGTGTCTTTTTGAATCGATTTTTCTCTTATTTATAAATCTATTTAGATAACACTTCTGATAGATGTTGGGTCTTTGTTGATTTACGACGAAGCGCTTGCTGCAGCGCAAATACTACGTCAATATTGTGCTGAGCAATCAACCTCTTGTTGGTAACTCTGCTGCTGAAGCGTAATTTGCTGAACAAATTACAGGGTTACTGTGCATCTTCTCTTTAATTTTATTTAACATGAGACAGCAGAATTATATGATACCTTAATTTTGGTTATGTTGTTTAAAATTTCAATGTAGTAACTAATCATACCAAAAAATTTTTTTTTTCTTTGAAATCGATTTTTAATATGTCAAGAGAATTCTTGTACGCCTTTTTGTATGAAGAAAGTGTAATTTGGAATGGGTAAATAAATTAATGTTTTTATAATGAAGAAGTGGAAAAAGCTAAAAATTTTAATGAAAATGATTTATAAATTTAGAAGTTACGTCAAACTGTGTCCAGTATATATTTTGACCTGTCATGGTACGAAAGTCTATACAGTGGGAGTTCAACTTAAACTGGAAATATAATAATAGCTTTATTTATGAGTCACACAAAGGATATAAAACAAAACATTCAAAATTTATAAATTATGGGCAAATTTCGTCCACCAGACATTCTGTAGTAATAATAACTCTTATTATTCTTACTATATACTATAATAATTGTACTATTATTAAAAAGGCAAAAGTTTGTGATAATGGATGGGTGTATGTTACTCTTTCATGCAAGAACGGCTGAACGGATCAGGATGAAATTTTACACAAAGATATATAATAATTTCGATACACATAGACTACTTTTTATCCCGGAAAAATGTACGGTTCCCATGAGACAGATTTCACCAAAATTCCCAAGCGAACGAAGTCGCGGACAAAAGAACCATAATAATAATTATAAAATGCGAAAGTGTTTGTTTGTACGTTTTCACGCCTTAACAACTTAACGGATCATCCTGAAATTTTACATATACGTAGTCAGAGGTACATAGGACATTTCACACCGAAAAAAAGATTGTTCCCGAAGGATAGTCAATTGATTAACAAAACCTATATTAACGCGAGCGAAGCTGCGGCTAAAAGCTGGTTCTATATAAATTCCACACTTAGAGAGAAAACTTATTTTCTTTATAGTACTAGATACAGAAATAAAAAGCATTTTTTTCTCCTTCAAATCTGAGATCGAAATACCACATTTTTATCTATATTATTGTTACCAGTCCTGCAGACAAACTGTTATAAAATAAAATATAGGCACATTTTCACCGAAACTATTTCATATTTTTTCGGTGAATTACATTTCATACCTAAGTCAGTTTATGGGTCGTTACACTTATGATATGAGGCGTATAAACAATTGCTATTGCGTGTTATAAGTTAGCAAAAGACATCGCTCACATTATGAAGTTAATACCGCAGTCATTACGTTAAGAACTATTTTATACTTAACTAGCAGCGCCCCGCGGTTTTACCCGCGTAAGTCCCGATCCCGTGGGAATATCAAGACAAAAGTAGCCTATGCGTTAATCCAGGTCTTCAGCTATCTACATACCAAGTATTTTATTCGGAGGTATGTAATACCTATTTCGTGATCGCGTTAATTTCTGTATTAATACATAACTAGAGATCGCGTGGTGGTCGAATTTCGACCATGGTTTATTTCATTGGCCAATATTACTTGACCTGTCATTGTATAGACTTTTGTACCATGACAGGTCAAAATATATACTGGACACTCATAGCTGTATGTACCCGTTTTTGCATTTTTTTTAACTTTGTAGCAAATATTCTTCAAAAATTTTAGCATTCGTCACTTCTTCTTTGTATAAACTATAAGTGTGTGAAATTTCATACTCCTAGGTCCGCCCAATTTCCGTAAAAAGGGATCCAAAGTTTTCGCTTCACGTATTTATGTATACATCATTAAGTATATCATGGAACGCGAAAGTTTAAAAGATATTAAGTACTATTTTGTATTTGAAAATTTGTATTAGCAATAATTTTCCAGTAATATTATATGCATAGTGCGTATTTACTAATTTATATTACTACTACTACCCGGCCAAGTGTTTCTGTATCTAAGTAATTTCAATAAAAATAAAATTACTATAAATTAAGATAAAAACTATCTATCAAGTTGGACCAGCACACCCTGTGAATTTTGAAGTTATACTTCGTTTGGCGCGTTATGGAAAAATTATGAGAGTAATTTTTTACGATACGCGCGCACCCCGTCACGAAAAACCAACACCCTGAAGTTAGCTAGTCAACATTATACTTTTTCAAAAAAGTTACCAACTTCACAATAGTGATAAAAATGGTTTTTACATATTACTTTGAGTACGTTTGTAGAATTTGAGGTTAGTTGACGGTATGTATTATTTATTATGATATTTAAATAAAGTTTATTTAACCAGATAAAAGTATAACTTCTTACGTGCGTACATAAGTACTCACACACTTTTTTAAATTAAAATCGCTTCATTAGTTTCACAGCGGACAAACTGAAGATTTTCATAAGAATATAATTGAAATAAGCTTAAGGTACCTACATATCAAAAGTAATTTTGCTACACGCCATTTTATAAAATAGTCCCCATATTTATAAAGATCGAAAAACTTTGTTCCATCAGCTACATTGACTATCTCGTGTTCTCCCATAAAAATAAGTCGTAAAACTAGATGAGAAGGTGTCAGCTCCTGTTTCGCTGACACACCAAATTGTGTCAATGTGATTGATAGCTAGTGAGGACGGTGCGCTAAACATTGAATGAGGCTATTCTATGTAGATACGGTTAGTAATCTTGTGAATTTATTTCTGGCATAAAATAACTAATAAACAGTTTAGAATAAACAAATTAATATATTGAGGTGATAGATCTAGCTAGTAACGCTGTGGTTGTCTAAATTATATTATTAACTAGCTAATCCGACAGACGTTGTCCTGTCTTAACTATGAATATTGAACAATCGTGCCAACTGTCAAACGACTGACAGTTATGTCAAATACGTTAAAGTTACATTAGAAAAGTTAATATGGTATGGTTTTCTTAAGTTTTTTCCGCGCAACTTTCTTAATTTTTTTCTTTCATAAGAACCTTCTTCTGACAATGAGAAACACAAAAAAAGGATTGACAAAATCGGTCCCGCCGTTCACGGGTGATGCCGTGACCAAGCGAAATAGGGATTCACTTTTATATATATAGATAGATATAAAAAAAGAATTTGGTCAAGCCTCATGCCTCATGTGCTATGCCAATAATGACACAATGTGGTGCTTATTTTGCTTTTACATACGCAGGATAAATGGCCCGATTATAAATTATTTTCTAAACCAAGGAAGAGAGATTGTTCCTGCCCCATACCAAGAACAATAGAAAATGGTTTGTTTTTTATTTTTATTGCAGGAGACGTACAAACCGACGAAGTTGACTATTGTGGTATTGTAAGTTAAAGTTAAATATTTTTATATCAAAAAATTCCTTAAAAATGACTTAAAATAGTCTTTTTAGGGTTTTGTTCCTTAAAAGGAAAAAATTAACCCTTATAGGATCACTTTGTTGTCCGTCTGTTTGCGTGTCTGTCAAGACCCTTTTTCTCAGGAACCTGTGGACGCATCAAGTTGAATACAAATACTTATGTTTGCGGTCCCTTTAAGCCATAAAAAATCAAGCTTCTAAATCAAGAGATACAGCCATTTGACCAAATTTGAACATTTTGCTGGTAAATTAAAACCTATAGAGTACTTCCCATTGACCTAGAAACATGAAATTTGTCAGGAAGTAAGGTCTCACGGCATAATTAATTAATTTGTTGTTATATATACCTGTCTGTCTGTGTGTCTATCAAGACCCATGATAAACATAATCGGTATGTGTGATGGTGAAAAACTGCCTCGCCAGTTGATTCATCCGCACCACAAGCTCACAGCTCTCTCTGTAGGTCCTGTTGTTTAAGTCGCTTCAACTACACCTACATTTTGGCGGGATGGTCCCAGGTGTCGTATTTTCGACTACTTTGGTGTTAAGGTTCTAGACGAAAACAGTCTAAAATATGTCACGATTTCTAAGCAGATTTAACATTTATGTAATATGAACTCTGATTCCTTTGGTATTTGATAATTTAATATAAGGTGTGACTTGAGATTTATGGAGTGTTTTAACGTGCATTTGTAATAATTAAATTTACCGCGACCTTCGAATAAACGTCGTATATAATTGATACTCTTAATTAGATAGTATAAATATTTTAGAAATATAAACCGTTGGACGAAGACGGTGCAAAATGGTTCTTTATGGAAGTTCATAGGAGAATCTGTTCGGTGGACGACCACCTATTGCTTCGAAGATGATAAGTGCTTCATTTTGATTTTATGTTATTGCTAACATTGTATATTGTCACATCTCTGTGACATACGTTAATACTGTGAGAAGTTTGCACTGAATCAGATTCTAAATATTTTGAAATGTATAAATGTCAGATTAGGGAAGAGTCACTTTGGAGTCACCGTGGAAGTCAGCACGGTGTACTGAAGAAGTATTGATTTGTTCAAGATATTGAAGAATTTGTCTGATAGATAGATAGATAGAACATTCTTTATTGTACACCACAGTTGAGCAGGAATTAAACATAGTAGTAGTTTATACTAGGCGGCAAGTACAATGGGCGGTCTTATCGCTAATAGCGATGTCTTCCAGACAACCTTTGTATGGAAACACAGAGGAAAATAATCGGTAGCTGGTGGCGTAACAAAAATATTTAGAACAATGTAACAATAATTATAGTATCTAGGTAAAGCGAATGATATTACGACTTATCTGAGAGGTAAAAATGGAGTGAATAGGATAGGGGGATACATGAAGTATCTACACACATACACTTACATATATACACATACATACATATACATACACACACATTTACACATAATATAAATAGTGAAATAAGTCTAATAATTAGTAAGACATATTTGATAATTGTTAAATGTGTTAAAGGCTTAATATTTATTATAACGCCATACGTGCTTATTTAATCTTTTAATTATCCTCCTCTCATCAGCGACCCCCGAACCCGGGAACCGCATTACCCCCCAATCTTTACAATATGTATCATATCAGATATAATATATCAGTGTTATAATTAAACGGGGAAATAACTAATATGTGATTATAATATCAAGAATACAAACCTTCATCACAGTAAAATTCTCGTCAGGTTTATGTAACCAAAATATTGTTTTAGGTACAAATTTCACAACTTTGTTGTTGGCACCTTTCCCCGCTACTCGTCTCTGGAGACCAGGACTCAAATTTATTTAATTTTACACGCCAGAATTGACATTTAGAAACGTGACGAGATTCTAAGTGGAAAATAAATGTTGTTAGTAAATTTTCTGAATTATCCTTTCAGGCCACGATTTAGATAATACAATTATAAACAAAATCTTTTGAAGCTTAATAAATAAATTTTACCATTGAAACAAAAAACTCTTCTAGAAAATAAAACCTTGGAAATTCTAAATAAATTACTTTATTTATGCATACACTCACTCAAAGTTAACATTATTAAAGAAATGTCTAGACATCATGTCAATTCAGTTTTATTTTTTCTTTAAAATACATCAATTTTCTCATAAAAACCATAATATATGTATCTTCTTGGGATACACTGGTGCTTAGACGCTCAATGAAAGAGTTTTTGAGGCAACAAACTACTGTTTAATGCAATTTAACAATTGTAGACAATATACAGCAAAATAGCAAAACTACAGCGTTAATAATTATCGCACCGATGACAGTCAAAAAATTATATATTAAAGAAAGGTAACATTTTTTGTCGAAGTACCCACAATTTAATGCCGCCTGACTAGGCAAGGCTGCATAGGGTCCGGACCTCCACATTGCTATAAGGTTAAGACAAGGCGCAAACAATATATTTTCTAACATATTCTCGCAAAGCTTTTTTATGCCTTTCAGCTCCAAAAAAGTAAAATTAATTACTAGTATAAGTGTTTCCATATAATTTTACTGGAACCGCTATCTTTAAGCTAACATAAGAGTCAATTAAGTAGTAAATATATTAACATGACGTCTATTTTGAATGAATCCATATACAACATACAGACAAAACTTAACTCCATCGATTGAACATATCTTTTAGACCCCTATCCACTGTAGTTAATGGCGGAAATTGATAGCCAGACTAGTAACAGTGGCTAATCACGATAACCGCTTACTATGGATGTGCAATTCAAATTCATTACAGTTAATTAAAATATATTGTGTTGAACATAAAATATAATACTGATTATTATATTTAAAGTTCGCTCGCAAGCCTACTTGCACAATACAGAAGTCGTTTACCGTTCCATTCTTGCTGATGACAGTGTCCAGAGCTCCATAAAAGAGGGATGCAGTTGGCAAAGTACGAGTGATGCCACTGGTTTATGGGTACCGGTAATAGCTTACAATCATAAAACAGTCTGTTTTGCATAGGTTTCCTTTTAATATTTTTCGCTATTAAAAATGCATAGTTCACTGTTTACCTTCCTACATACTATTACTCATACGCAGTATACGCATACACACGGACGCACACACACACACGCACACGCGGCCGCGCACTCATACAATATTAGTGCACGTACGCATGCACGCGCTCACGCACGCACGCATGTGAACAAGCTCACGGTGTGTGTGTGTGTGTGTGTGTGTTACGGTAAGTGCAAACAACAAATATGCAACTTATTAATTCGCTAATAATAATAACACATTAATCTGAGCTCTAACAAGCAAATAAATAGAACATCTTACAGTTCCGGAAAATAAAAATTGTTGCTCTAAGGTTAGCCGTTTATGTTCAAACGATTATCCTGGAACCGTTTTAACCAGATATTCTATTTAACTTTACTTGAAGACTTTTGTACCTAGTAATAATAATACTTTACAAAGTAGTAATCACAATTTGACTTGCTTCACTTACTGTTTGCCTTGCTTCATCTTATTCGTTTTTTATTTAATTTTCATTTTTCTCTGGACATACATAGTCATATAGTGCCTAAATTAATACATTTGATCAACCTACATCACAGTAATATGACTAAAATAAACCAAGCACTATATACTAACGCGGAACCTATTACTGACATCACCACGGTTTAATTAATACTGTTAGACTAATAAACAGTTAGTATATAAATTAATTATGTAGAAAGTCGACGTTAGAAGTTAACATTATGGGGAACAACATGGACAGTACACGACATAATTTGATTAATAAATGCGTGTCATGGATATCAGCGAGCGCAAAATTGTTTTGAAACATTTTTGTATGAAGAATTTGGCAGCCTCGCTTCATCGGACAGAGTTTACATGTATAATTCACAATAGCAAGGGAAGCAGTTTATTTATGATATTGAAACAATTTCATTTTTTAATGAAATTATGTTTTCGAGCTCTAAACGTTTCTAAATATTTTGCGAGAATGCGAGAACCAATCAAGCTATCATAACTAAGGCTACATAACTCCTAGTTTTGTTATATATACATAATTATATATTACTTTTGTAAATGTATTACGAAAAGTTAGAACATGAAAGGTTGTTGCTCGGGTTGGAGCTATAAAACTGGGTAAATACGTCCATGCTAGAGAAGATTACGATTAACCAGTGCTATTAGCGTACAGATGTTTTAGTACTGTTGCGAGTGTTTCTAGACATCGGTAATCGCTTGCCATTAGGCGTTCCTTTATTTCATAAGAAATGGAAGCTAAACACTGCTTGTAAGAAAGAGCTTTTTGGGGAACTGAGTATATTAAACAACGCGTAATTATTTATTTTGTAGGCACTAGCTACTGCTTGCTACCAGGTGCTCTTAAATCATTGAAAATAATAAAAAATCTTAGTAACGTTTTTGTTAACTTTTCATGCACGCACGCACGCGTGCTACTTTGCACGCTTGTATGCACAAGCTGCACACACTCACACACACACACACACATGCGCACAAGACTTATTATGTATTATTTCTTAATATAATGTGTTCAATGCAAATTAAAATATTTTTACATTCTTACACTGAAAGATTTATTTTGTATAAACCTTAGTATCAAATATTTCCTAGTAGTACTTATTAGTACCTATTACTTATTAGTAGCCAATAGTAATAGTAGAATATTAATTTACAACAATGATTCATTTTTTGCAATATTAAATTGTTGCCAAAATGAACAAAAAGCTAAAAAGAAAATTTTCTGGAAAAAGTAGAAGTCTTTAGGTGCAAGGTCTGGTGAGTACAGCGGATAACGGAGAGATTCCAACCCTAGCTCTTGCAACTTGGAGACCTTCTGCTGTGCCGTATGAGGTCGCGCGTTGTCGTGCAGGAGCAGCGGAGACGAACGATTGACGAAAGCTGGTTGGAGATGTGCAAGCTTCTCCATCGTTGTGTACAGTTCTTCACAGTACACATGCTTATCCCGGTTCGTAAGAAGCTGTGATGAATCACACCGGCGTTAGACCACCTAACAGTGACCATCACTTTTGTAGGGGTAAGTTTTCTTTTAGGGCATTATTTAGCTGCTGAACCAGGATTCAACTAACTTGCTGAGCGCTTGCGATTGTCAAACAGAATCCATTTTTCTTCGCAGGTAAGAATGCGGTTTAAAATTCCTTCCTTTGTGTGCCTGTTGAACTAAGTAAGGTACATTTCGACGCGTACTTCGCGCTGGCGATCATTGAGTTCATAGGGTACCCATTTGTCAAACTTTTTACCTTGCCAATTTGATGCAAATGGACTAATATTGTTTTGACGCTAACGTCAAAAGCTGCTGCTAATTCTGCCGTAGATTGAGTATCATCAGCTTCCAAAATCGCCTTTAATTCGTCATTGTCGACCAAAGTTTTCGGACGACCACGAGGTTCATTTTTTAGGTCGAAATTTCCAGAACGGACGCGGGCAAACCAATAACAGGCGGTGCGTTGGTTTGTAGTGTTAGCTCCGTAAACGTTGTCGTTAATGTTGCGTGCCGCTTGGGCCGCGTTGCTGTCACGACGGTACTCATATTCCATAATTACTCGAATTTTTAACGTATCCATGATGCCGAAAAAGATTCAAATGCGATGAAAACATAACACTAATCAATAAACAAACGACTACTTTTGAAAAAAGAAATCCATGTTTTTAAAATGAAATTAATTTAAATTAGAATTCTTGGCCACAAAAAATTATTTTGATTTGAAATAGCCAGTACTTGGCCAGTACTGCAGAACGGCAATTTTATAGGTAAAGACCTATTATTAAAAAGGTTTTCAAGGGAGGTTAATTCATAAAATAATTTAAAAATGTGATGAAATTGAAATTGAGAGGTGAGACTGATTCGAATTTATAAACTGAAATATTTAATCGTCATTCAATACGCCAGTGCTATTGTAACCGTATTGTGTGTTTTCAATTGTGTTGCTGCAATTTTATTGAGAGTTGCAATATTGTCGTACCATAGCGGAATAGATAAAAGTAAAAGAATGGATAGAACTTCGCAATCATTTTGTATCGAGATTTCAATTATCCTGTTTTTCCTTTGTGTGTGAAACATGTTCTGAAATGTGAAAACCATATTTCGTTAATAGATACGAAGGTTTTTTAAAATTAGTTCTATCTCTTAAATGATCTGATAGTGTCATTTATAAGCGTTACTTTGTGGCCTAGATAAATAAATATACATTTACCATATAAAATTAAACCCCAAACATAGCAGAATATGTAATGAAAGGTTTTAAGTGACATGATTTTAGATATTGGTGATCTGAAGTTGGTGGTACTTTTTTAAAAGATAAATATTTACTTCATTCGGTGCGTTAGTTTTGGCTATTTAGTTTACTACTTCACTCGGTTCAACAAATATTTCATTTTGTCATCGAGAGTGTTTTGGGTAGCATAAAATAGTCTGAAATATTGATATTAAATTAATTACTTCACCGCCCAAAATCCTCATATTCATTTAATTGTCGTCTGCGGTATTTTCGGACCGATACGACCTTTAAACCTTGAAGAAAAGAGCATACTCCCATCTTAAAGGCCGGCAACGCACTTGTGACTCTTGGGTTGCAGGTGTCCATGGGCGACGGTAGTTAGTTACGATCAGGTGACCCGTCTGCTCTTTTGCCCGCTATAACTTTAAAAAGACCAATCTGTAAAAATATTCATAGGTAAACTTAAGCAACTCTGTCATCGAATATACGCTGCCATTACTAAATTAACTGGAGACTATTACAAATATTATTATTGCCGCAATGCGTGTGCTGTTTACACGGTGACATCATATATACCATTGTATGGTGTGTCTGATAATGTGTGAATAATTAAATAAGTTCTGTTACTTGAAGTAGGCTAATAATATAACTAAGTGACTGTCTGCTTCATAATTATCGCATAGATAACATATAAGATACCGTAATCCCACTTCCCACTAATATTATAAATGTGAAAGTTTGGATAGATGGATGGATGTTTGTTACTCTTTCACGCAAAAACCACTGAACTGATTGCGATGAAACTTAATATGTAGATAGCTGAAGACCTGGATTACCGCATAGGCTACTTTTTATCCCGATATTCTCACGGGATTAGGGCTTACGCAGGTAAAACCGCGTGACGCTGCTAGTATTTATTAAGCTGTTTCTAAGGCTTTAAATAGACGATTAACGCTTTTAAATGTACTTCAGAAGATGCAATCTGGATACAGGTTTTGTGCAGTTTGAAAATCAAACTTAATACAGCAAAACTATTTTTGCTGGTGTACAGCTCTAATAAATCATGTTGCTCAGACGGTTGGCAGCTTTGATGTATATGTCAAACTTAACGAATTTACAATTTTGCAGGTGGTGTACATTTCAAACAGGCTGGCAGGCCGGCTGCTTATACTATACTGGCAAATGAAGTCATTGGAGTCAATCATGGAGTCGATCAGGTATAAAATCTGCTCTTGCAAATCTTTATGTGAGGTCCATTGGTCAGCAGCAGATGTCCTTTAACTGAGACGATGATGATTAATGTAAATATAATACGGCTAATATTGAAGACATAAAATAGATGACCCGCGAGATTGTGTAATGGTCCTGTGGTTTATGTATAACTCTAAACAATATCACTACATATTGTAAGACAAAGTCCCCCGCCGCGTCTGACTGTTTGTTAGCGATAAACTCAATGACTAGCGAACGGATTTTCACACGGTTTTCACCAACATGTGGTGCGGAGTCATTAGGAAGGTGTAGGTGTATACTTCATTAAGGTTTTGTGTAAAATGGCTGAAATATGACAATGATTGTTGAATATGTTGAAAAAATCAATAAGTATATGCAATACCAGTGTCATGCTTGTACAGAAAAGTAAAAAAAAATTTTTAGTATTAATTATACATAGTTTCATTCATTCCAGCATTCTTTCCCGCTCTTGAAAGACTAGCCGTACCCGCAGTTTCTCCTGCGTTTATGGTCACTGCTACGCTCCTATTGGTCGTAGCGTGATGTTAAATAGCCTATACCCTTCCATTAGTATAGATTATCTTCATAGCTAAATTTACAAAGTATTTTTTATGTTATTTAGTTCAGTTAAACGAGCAGACGGGTCACGGTCAGTTTCAAGTTTCAATGTGATGTATAGTGCCTTACTATTCTGTAACATGTTGCATAAACACATCACAAAGCTCGTTTTTTCGATGTAATCTTTTTAAAATTATTTTTAAATCCTTTGTGTATGCGGTCGGAAATTGCTTGACTTGCAGCAAGAAATATTTTACACGGTATGAGACGTACACACGCAACGATATGTTCTATTTTATTTTACCACACTGAAATATACTGGGATATTCAGCGCACATTATATTATCGACTAGCCATCCCTGCAGTTTCACCTGCATTTATGGTAACTGCTACTCTCCTATTGGTCATAGCGTGATGTTATATAGCCTATTGCCTTCCTCGATAAATGGGCTATCCAACACTAAAAGATTTTTTAAAATTCGAATCAGTAGTTCTTGAGATTAGCGCGTTCAACTAAACAAACAAACTCTTCAGCTTGATTATATTAGTATAGATTCAAATGTAATATTATCTATTCAAATTTAATATCTTTATTTTATTAAATTGGTCATCAATTATCCGAAATCGTCAATTTAATTATGATTTAAAATTATAGATCAACACACACAGAGTTACTGCTTTGTCAAATGTAAAAAAAAAGAGTAACCGATAGATATATATATCTACAACCGCCTGTTTCCAAATTGTTGAGCGTTACGTGAAGAAATTGGGCAAAACAAAATCACGGCCACTCTTAAATTACCAGATAATTTTAACAATATAATAAATGCAATGCAATAAGTCAACTGTATTCCATTACTTTTTTGTGTGCTATTATATTATTAAAATCAAAAGTAAATAAACTATTAATAATTAAGAAAAATATAATTAAATGTTGACACGTAGATCCCCCAAAAAACGTTATATCCCTCCAACACATGGAGGATCCTCTGGCTAGATGGTCATGCCTGGCGGTCCTCGGTCCAACGATTGATGTTAGAAAGTTGCAGCCAGAATATATTCTTCTCTGACTTTGGGTTACTACACTCTATTCCACGTATAAATATTAATTGGTTCCAGAGCTTTCATTGCGCAATATACGATCAGTAAATACTATGTAGTTCGGCTTGTTTTCGCTAGGTGGCTCTGAAATATGTTTTTGCCATGCGTGGATGTTGCCACATGTGGTGCCGTTTCCTTTTGATTGTGAGTAGGATAACTAGAACTGTATGAGAAATGAGGATAAAGTTGTCTTCGCTAAAAAAGCACTTCTGTCATTAGAGTTTATGGACTCCAATTGCTCCAACTTAGTGGTTTAGAAATATCGAAGTTATGAAAAGCCCTTTTATACCGGAGTTAGCCGGAGTTTACGCCATATCACTTAGTTAATGTTAGCCTCCTAAAAATACCTAAAAACATGAGGGAAACCTAGATATGTCACATTCTCATCCTCACGGGCAGCTAATTGACAAAGTGATATGTCGAATACTTAATGAAATGACCGTTGCATTTAGAATCTAGTTTATTACTACTATATCGACCAGTACAATCATGCCTCTCAGGTAAGCACGCAAACATACATACATAGCGGCGCTCGGCCGGCTTACGAAGCGTGTACAAATACACACATACACATCACAAAGGTTGAAAAAGTTGAGCATATAACACTTATATTATATATTTATTTATTTAGAACATGGAAGACTTACAACTACAAATGTTAAATACAATACAAATATCAATTGTAACCTGAAAGCCAATTACAAGTCAAGATATTTTTTTTCAAGTATGAATTTTTGGTTTTATTATTTTGATGTTAAATGAATAGCACGGAGAGTCGCTATTTATCAAATGCATAAAACTGATCAATGTATCTAATAAATTGAACAGAAATTCAAGAGATATCAACATTTATTAAGAGATAGATTCTGAACACGTAACAGGGATTTCTAAAATTGAACTGCATTACCTAGTAAGCTCCGGGCTAACTGAAGTGCAATCACATTTTTATACGTTTTTCGTCAGGTTTCAGCGGTATTCCAACAGTTTGATTTAAGTGGAATAGAGATCGAACAATGTTAAAACAGGACTAGTCTTTATGGATAATAAAATCGTAAAAAAAATGTGTAGGCCAGTACAGAATATTTAAAAAATATTCATTAAGATAAGATCGGTGTAAGATATCTATTTTTACAAGACTGCCCAAAAAGGACTGTAATATTTTCAGGGTTAATGTACTTTATTATATGTTTGTATGTTTGAGAGTTTCTTTATTCCACGTTAACTTCTAAATGCCTGAACAAATTTGGATGTATGGAGTGTCGTTAGAGTTCTTACAACAACCCGTGTGACACAGGCTATATTCCAAAATTTAAAAAATATATTCAGCGGCTGCGGCGCTATTATGCGGCTGTATGGCAACATTTTAAAAGTAAAAAGAAAATCTTCAGTTCTAATCTTTTTTGGCAGGGCAGTTGGTTGTTATTTTTTTTAACTTGTTTATATAATATTGTTGTTTTTTTGTCATGTGCGTCTCTATATTCTTACTTCGATTGAAACTTCTAGAGATTCTGAAATGCCAGCAAATACAAACATACAAAATCTATACATAGCCTTTAAATTATCATCAAATCAAAAAAATCCGCTAACACGTACAATACGGGTTCTGAATGAGGTACATAACAGAATAGACATATTCTCGGATAGTTTGAGGGAACTCACAAAAGTGATAATGTTTATTGTTTGCTATGGCACATTCACGATTACGATTGTGTAGTGTGGGCGCTCAACAGGGATGAGTTATATAGAGGCGCCCTATGGAGAGCCGTAATATAACTACTTGTTCGATTGCTACATATATATTTTAACAAATTAGATTCAATGTTAACAATAAAAAAAAATGTGAATTGGATAGGCTTGATATAACTAGTTTGGAAACTGTGTGTCTTCGACTTATATAATTTACATTTACACTAGCGACACTATTGTATTAGGTTTGATATGTACCTGTAATGATAGTGTAAAAGTTATAAATAAATAAATAAATTATGCTATTACGACAGACCATAATATTATTACTCTATGTAATTTGTATATTAACCTACAAATTGAATATTAATACACTACTGAAAATTGTTGTTTATAGTTTTATACAATAAGTTATTATTTGCACTATGATACCACTCATACCTGTGACTTAATCTATATGATTAAGCTAACATTTTCAGGACGTAAGTAGCACTCTTTTGCGAACGTATGGTTGCGTTGTATAAAATCGTTCCATGGCTTCATGTGATTTGTTAGTTTTTCACCTAACCATCTTTAACGCTTATCAAGATTTGGGCAACTAAAGAACTATTACCACTTCGTTCAACTAAATTATGATAAGATTATCAATGTCTTGTCTAAAGAAATGGGCATCAATTTTATTGAAAGGTGTGGCTGCTGAAAGAATAAGATTATTTTTATATATTTTTCAAACATGCACAAAACATATTACATTAGTTACACCTTTAGTTTTATAAATCAGGCTATCAAAAAATAAGAACATGTAATTATCCTACTAATATTATAAACGCGAAAGTTGTAAGTATGGATGGATGGACGTTTGTTACTCTTTCACGCCAAAACTACTGAACCGATTGCGATGAAACTTGGTATGTAGATAGCTGGAGACCTGGACCTAGACCTGGACGGGATCGGGACTTACGCGGGTGAAACCGCGGGGTTCTGCCAGTATAAACATATTTATGGCAAACGAGATTACAAAGTTATTTCGCGGTTTCACCCGCGTAAGTCCCGATACCGTGGGCACATGGGAATAAAAAATAGCCTATGTGTTAATCCAGGTGTCCAGCTATTTGCATACTAAGTTTCATCGCAATCGTATAAAAATATATATTATTTTTAAAAACTTAAGTACGTAACGTCACTCTACATGTTTTTAGTAATGGATGTTTACCGCAGATTTTATTCATAATACTTATTTATGGCTTTGGCGGAGAAAATTCATGAGTATAACCTCTAAAAAGCACTCTTTGATGAACAGTGTAATATTTTCCAAAGGCAAAGAGAAAATAAACAAACCTATATGGGTCAGGGGACCTCTGCCTTAAGCCCTTTGATACGGGTATTTATAACGGAACTAAGGTATTTATACTCAATTTTGAACAACGCAAAAAACCTGACGATTTGTTGGTCAGAGAATCGAATCAGAAAAAATCGTAAACACCATTTTGATACTGCTCATTTAAATGCTTTTAAAATAAACATCCCACTTACTTATTAAAACACCGGATATGTATTTTCACTTTAGTATCAAAATATGGTACTTATTTTCTATTAGGAATGAACATAGTTCAAAAGATTTCTTGCTCCCTCACGAAAGGAATTTGGTATCGTCAAATTTTTATATTGGTCTCTAGTGCCACTGGTAGTTACTTTCAATAATATCGTGGTAATGCCCTTACCTTTCTTTAAATTCTATTTGCATTTATATAGACTTCAAACTCTTTTACTAATTTGCACAAACTACATATGGGTAAGTTCAAGTTTTTTTCATTAACAGTTTTATTTCCGCATTGGTAAGGCAAAAGTTTAAAGACAAGCTTTTTAATTATTAAAACATACTTCAAAATATAATCAGCAGTAACAACAAAAGTCTTTACCTACTAACATTATACCAACACACTCATGCGTCTGTCTTAAAGCCTTCCATCAGATGCGCTGTACTAAGAATATCAAGTGGATGAAGCTTAAGCCACTAGCTGCTGTGTTCTCTCAGTAACAGGGTGAAGATTACACGAGATTGTTACGTTATGTTAGCTTCTTGAGTTAGTCGTGACAGGGTTATTTGTGTATTATTAATATAGAATGGTAAAGAAAAATTGTCGAAGGAGTTTGTGGCTGTTATTTAAGAAACCAGAGATGCATACTCCTAGCGTTTTGTTGTTGGACACTCAATTACACTCGAAATGCATCAGTCTAATTAATGGACAGCAGATGGAACATTGTTGTCGGACCTCACTCAACATAATTCGCATCGCGAGTACTCAGCGGTGAGAAAGTTGGACGGACGTGAACTGTAAGCTTCAACTAGTACTTAATACAGTCGAGCATCGAACTACTCAATACTTTCTTTTGAACTTGCTTGTGTTATTTGTGTTGGTTTGATGCGGTGATACCTCTTATTCGAGCCTTGTAAGAGACGCAGCTTTTCAAAGCTCTTGTCCAAACCTGCAAAAGAGTAGGCAAAAGGACCCGTCCTATTATGACCTAGTACTTTTGAACTCAACTAACTATTTTTTGTTCACAAGCAAGTGCAGATAACTGGCTCATGAAAGCGTACAAAGGCTGCAGCTAAAAACATGGTAGCACGGGCCGGAAAGTGCACTCCCGAAACCTGCTCAGAATTTTTAATTGTAAGTTGCTGATATACGTAATTATTTATACCTTACAGCTATCATGCATGTTTTGATATAATTGCTAACGTGATGCTATTATTCACGTTGGTATCAAGTGTGATTCTCTGTCTTCTTCTGGCAAATGGACTTGTTATTTGAGATCTTTTCCATAGTCTTATATTTCACGATGGTGTCACGTCTGACTCGGAAGGAGCGCTGTCACGGTATACTAGTCACTATCACAATACAGGTAACTGACCAGTTGATATGTATATGAATGTAGGCTCTGTCTAAAATACATGATGAACTTGATAAAATTACGGAAATTGCATTACTTCCCGTAGCACAGGTACCAGGTGCACAGCGCTTCATACCACTGCTGGATATTGAGGTGAGTTCAACAATATGTCTCTGTTCCCAACGGCGCCACACCAAGTTCCTGGATTGAGAAGAAGCTGTGATCAGTAAAGGCCGTGCGTCTGAAAGACCCCGCTCTTTCGTTCACCAATGTCAAGTTGTATAAATATAGGTGTGAGAAATTCATTCTGCATTCATTAAGATTACATCTACCGATCGACAGAGATTTATTTACGTTTACCGACTTTTATACCTTTCTTTTTATTCACCTATCTTTTTATTAATTTCTACCTAGTTTTCTAATAATAGAAATTCTTAACTGCATTTCTAACAGACATTCAACAGGATGCCAATACAGTTATAAGACTAATTGTAAAAATGTATCATACAATGCTATTTAAAAATTATGGTGATTTAACCAGGTCCGTTACGTTGCGTAATGCGTCTATCACTATTATACATCTATACCAAGTGATAATAAAATACTGGAAATGAAAGCTATAAATTTGTTACTATATCTGTCGTAATCGTCTTCAAGTTTTATAGCTTCTATTCTTAGAAAAATATAATTTATTGATACAGTTATTTCATCGTGTTGAAATGTTTTAATATATTCCATCATGGTTCTTAAAATAAAATGAGTGGGTAATTTGAACTGTAACCACTGTGAGCAGTTGTAATATATTAGGACAGCCACATACTTAGGACGTCCTAATCTCTCCACAGGATAAAAAAGAGCTATCCACTAAAATAATACTGTTTTAGTGGAGTGACAATGCATCGATCAATTTTAGCCTTATTTATAAGTACCTTTCTAAGTAAGGCTTAAATTGATTGATGCATTGTCACTGTGATGTGATGCTTCTGTATGGAGAAAGCCAAGAAGTGACGGAATTTATTCAAATGGCAAATTATAGAAAATATATCCGTCCGCTTATCGCCAATTTTTCCAATAAATCCTTTGGTAGTTAGGAAAATTCGCAAAGAAACGGATAGGTCAAAAATGGGTAGGTACTTTAGAAATCATAAATCAAAATCACAACGTTTCTCCCAAAAACGAAGACAGATGACTGACAGTTTCGATTGCGTTGTTACAAGTGTACCGAAAGGAGGTTTTCTTGCAAAGCACTTTATAGAAGAATTACTTACATGTATAACTGTTGACAAAAAATTATCTACGGTTCTGAAAACAGACTGACACTCAAACCAAATCGGCTTTTATTTCATCTTAGTTTTAAAACTTTTTCTTAAAATATAGTTACTATAATTTTTATACAACTGAGGTAACTAACTCAGGTCACCTAATATGCCGTCACCCATGACTATAAAATCTAGCAACACTAGTGGTGTCACTTACATGCTTAGAACTAATCAAATTATCTCCTATATCAGCACTTTTACACCAAAACTACCCATGTTTTCATCTATTTACTGTCGTATTGTCCATCCAAAAGTTGCCTGTAAGAGATTGCTTATAGTGATAAGGTCGCCCTTTGTACATACTCACAAGATGTACCTATTCCATGTACACAACTATTTTGGTGTACAATAAAGTTTATTATTTTCTATTGCTACTCATCATAATAGAACATCGAGCTATCCACCAGCCACTAACACACTACCTGTTTAAATCAACTAGCATCTTCCATCTCTACTAGTTAAGTATGCGCAATACTTAAATTAATGTGGCATGACGCCAGTCAGCCCGAGCAAGATTAGTAATTAGACACATATCAAGTTAAGCTTGGAGCTGACTAATGATCGCACGGGAACAGGATAAGCTAGTGGGCTCGGTTAGGTTCATATTAAATTATTTAATTAGTTATTAATTAATTCATATAAATTTACAATAAAAGTAACAACTGAAAAAAAACTATTGTTAAATTATTACAACGTGCACTACGTTGTAGTAATTTTACAATTGTTTTTTATGATATTCCCAACGGACGTAGATACAGCACTCTTCAATCGTTGTGATTTTGGTAAAACTGACAAAACATTCTGATGGAATAATGGATTACAAGGAGTGGTGAACAAGTAAGTAACTTCATCTGAGGACGGCAGCTAAAAAGTATGACTTGTCTAATATTCAGGTCCTGATTGTGAATAGAGTCACTAACGCTTCTTGGAGATACGGTTGCTAATCTATATATTAATACGTGGAGCGAAAAATAAACCATGGTCGAAATTCGACCACCACGCGATCTTTAGTAATAATATAATATTCTAAGACTTGTCCATATTATCCATAGCTTGTTATTAAACCTTGTAAATTAGACCCATGCTTCGGCACGTATGGGCCGGATCGACCGGAGTGATACCACGGCCTCACAGAAAACCGGCAAAACATTGCTTGTTTTCATTGCTTTTTGCCGAGTGAGTGAGGTTACCGGAGGCCCTAAGCCTTCCTTTCCCCCCCTCTTCCCTCCACGCCCCCCTTCCCCTACTACCACTTTAAAGGCCGGCAACGCACTTGTAACGCTTGTGTTGCAGGTTCCCATGGGAGGCGGTAGTAGTGACTACCAAGGGGGCAAACGAGCAGACGGGTAACCTGATGGTAAGTGTGCCATCAGGTTACCCGTCTGCTCGTTTGCCCCCTATACTAAAAAAAAAGTAATTTATAATTAGTTTATCTTTAAGGGAGAGGGGCTCGTGAGGTTAGCACATTACAAGGTTTAGTGGTACTAGCCAGGTCAGTCTTAGGATGGATGACCATTCTTAACACATTGAGGCCCCTCCGTGCCTCGGAGAGCCCGTTAAGCTTTCGGTCACGGTTGTTAGAGCCCTAAAAAGTACGAAAACCTGGTCTAACTACAGAACTTCGATATCGCCTAGTACTTACTTGGGTTGTAGATGACTGATGGTAGTCGCTTCAAGTAAAATATCGAAGTTCGGCCGTATTATTGTTAGACTGAAAGCCGACCCCAACTTAGTTAGGAAAAGGCGCGGAGGATCGAGGGTGGAATTATTTATTTATTTATTATTATTTTTTTATTTAATATTAAAGCTGCAAATTCCTTGATGAATTGTATTCCATTGTCTCGCTATTGGACAAACATTTTTTTCTAAAATAGTATTTAGGAGTTTAGAGCTAGTGCTGTGCTCCTTTACTGATTATTGCTTTGAAGCAGTCCGTGCTGGCCTCAGCAATTATTCCTGAAGGGCTATAATAACGTGGTAAACCTAGCAGCATCCTAAAACCGTTATTGTAGAGGACTCGAAGGACACCTAGAGATCTCTGCATATAACAGATCTAAACGCTGCAGGTGTAAAAGCTTGACAGTATGTTTTTAAAAAAGCTAAATGGACGGGTTTTGAACATCTTGAAAACCTGCGAGCCAGCATATTGCATCTTACTGCCAATACCTTTCGCTCCCTCTCAATGTCCAGGTCATCGGGGAAATTCTCGGTAACCCAGTGTTCCAGGTACCTATTTAATTTTACTTATTTGACTTATCGTGATTCCGCTTACACTGACCGATGGAACAGTCTTAGGTATAATTATGTATTTAAACGGGAATTAACGTCAGGCAATTCAGAGGTATGTAGTACCTTTTCGTGATAGCATTAATTCCCGTTTAAATACATAATTATAGACAGTGAAAGTTAAAAATTCAGTCTTGGGTAATTTATTACCTGTCTTAAATATAACTAGATCGCTCTCCTTACTATTATTCCTGAAACCATGAACCACCGCGTGCCTCACACATAATATGTTTATCAATCTGTTTAAAGCCATAACTAATATTATTTAATGCCTCAATTAAATCTTTTTAACCGATTGCACAAACAGGATTACTTTTTACAGACATATTTAATTCTAAGTATTATTTATTATGCTAAACTTTTATTTTTATAAAACAGAAAATGCAGCCGCGGAATAAAAAGGCCAACAAAAAATTGACGCAAATAAAAATTGTTTACTGTATTGAATGGCAGAATACTGAATAAGTCTTTTAAAACCAGAGTTAGGATTAATAGACTTTTTATGGCCATTTCGGTAATAAACCAAGCGTATTTATCGACTAAAGTGCCGAACGTCGTGTTATTATTTTTTTTTTGGTTTCTTGTGTTGGTATTTACGCTAGATGGCGACACATGTCTGTAAAAGTTACAGATACGGGACTTTCTAAAATATTAAATACATTTTATGTTGAAGATTTGCCAGCGATCAGTATATATATTTATACTGCCAAATATTTCATATAATCGGACTACTAATCTGCTAAAAGCACAATAATATATTAAACGAAAATTAGAATTTTTGATATTATTACAGACAAATCACTTAGAGAAGTTTGGAGTGCTGTTTATTTTTAGTAGTTACTAACATATTTGCGATATGTGCGATATGGAACAGTAGGAATTTAGACCAAAGTCATAAAAAAATGATACGTTGCAGTCGAGCGCATATTTAACATGTGGATTTGCGACTAAAAAGTCGACTTTGTTTCCGATTAAAAAATTAATAAATCTTACAAAAAATTTCGTAAGTCTTAAGTCATTTATTATGTATGTTGAATTTTAATTTGTTTGTTAAATGATCTAAACCGATTTTTGGCCAGATTTTTTGCAATTTTGGCACCATATTGTTTATTTTTGATAACTTTTTTTTATTAACACGTTTACCGTTAACATTTGAGTTGAAAAAGAAATTGATGAATATTAACATAAAGCTGAAAGAAATTTATTTTAAGGAATATATTGGAGGCCTATGAAACGGTTTCCGTTTTCTTCCATTTCGTGTATTTACCTTCTTTTTTTGTTTACGTTAATTCATTTTTATTTTTTAAATGATTATTTTTTTTTTGTCGTGATTTTCATTTAATATTTCCTTTCATATCACAGTTCATTTTGTAGCACTTAATATCTTAATTTACTCATAGTGTTTAAGTTTAAGTCTCAAAAGTATTTAAATTCCTTGTTAAATACATTTGCATTCCCTTAAATACGTTTGCATGCCCTTCATAAATTACTTGTGTTATAACGTATTTTACATAATAGTCTGGAATATCGTACTCTTTTAATGATAAAGTAACACAGTACCGTGCAGCGATTCCGAATACGATCCTCAAATATACAATAACTCATAAAATTAGCTCTATTCTACTATTATTATAAACGTGAAAGTTTGTGAGGATGTATGGATGTTTATTGCTCTTATTCTAGTTTGTTTATAATATTAAAACTAATAACACAATTAAGTGAACGGGTACAACACCTTTTTTATATACCTATATATAAATAAAAGACATGAAATCTATTACTAACTCGTGCGGCCGTTCTATCCAACTGATTTGTTTAATTAATTTATAAATTAAAGGTCTTGATGCACAGATTTGTCATTAAGCATTTGAAATTACTTATCTTTCACCCTTCTCAAGTCATACTCGAACGCGATTTTCTCCTGTACATTTTTTATGTTTTCATAGCTTTTTGTCTCTATATCTAGGGTTTTAATCCACTTTTACTAACTATTTAAGTAGGCAAATGTTGTTGAGTTGGAGGGAAGCTAAGTGTGAACATTGAACGTCGACGCACAGCCCATATTGTTTACAAGAAGTATTTTGAAAGCAGTATTATCTTATCGTGTTCATATTTTATCATCCCTTTTATTCAAATTAGGTTAGGTTACAATTACTCGTCATACAAGAGCGTTATTTTTTATAATATTACTAGCAACCCGCCCCGGCTTTGCACGGGTACAAATTATACACTTAAACCTTCCTCATGAATCACTCTGTCTATTAGTGAAAACCGCATGAAAATCCGTTCAGTAGTTTTTCAGTTTCAGTCAGTCAGACAGACAGACGCGGCGGGAGACTTTGTTTTATAATATGCAGTGATGATCAACACAATGCCACAAGCCTTCGCGTTCCTTTTTCGTTTAATAGTAAAATCTTGGTATGTTTCATTACAGCGAATACGAGCCATACAACATTACTTCTTTACAAAGCAATTTTCGTCTTTATGTTTGTGCTTGTTATTTTCCCCATATAATTCATGTGTCAAGAAAAAAAAAACACATTGCGTAAACCAACAAATAATCAAACTATACAAGAAGAAATGGTGGCACAAGAAAGCGACCGGGCTAATAATTAATAAGGGGTTACCCTTATCAGCAACCGTCACATTCTTGTTTTTACACATAGCCCTGGTAAAAACAAGGATGTCACTACCGTGTTTTTTACTTTCTAAAAAGTAGCCGTCTTGGCAACTAGATACTTTTCTTACTAAGAGTTTTGTTGAATTTTTTTTAAATAAAGATATTGGCTGTTATAGAACTTAATTATAACAATAATCTTAACATCCTGTGAATTTGTATTGTGTTACAGTCGGTATTGGACGAGCCTATCTTTAGTATAGTTTAGATTTTGGTTTTATAGTGTTGTAACTTACAATAAATTACAAAAAAAAATTACGAAAATTAATTATGATCTTAAATTGGAATAATTATAAAAATGTCAAATTCTTTTTCATAAATTAGGGTAAAGTAACGAAGTAAACAGAAATATAGTACCTATAAAACTCTTTCATAATAAATAATTTATGGAGATTATTTTTGTACCTATTTGGCATAATGAAAAAAAAATTACAAAATTATTATTTAATTAACATGTCACAAACACTACAAAGAAAATATAAAGACTTTAAAAAAAAAAATTGCTATAATTTCTCTACAAAAACGCCGACAAAACGCCCCATGCGGTGCTAATCGTACAGTCTGCGCTGAGCCTAAGCTTGCGCACTTCGTATGTAAGTATTCATTGCTCGCCGTAGCAGCAGTGCCGCGTAGACTCTACAACGGACGCTACGTCTTATCCGCTACGACCAACGATCGTACACAACTACTCATATAAAATAAATCCGTGTAAATAAATTTATTCGTGTATGTGTTACTAGTAATTTAAAATTTAGAGTTTTGGACTCCTTGTGTTGTGTTTGCAGGTGACTATTTCTTTTCATTTGTGCGGCTTCCCAAAGTTGCAGAGTACAGGTGGGTACTTACTTTTAAATTGGATTAATAATTTACTTTCGTTCGCAGCGGTTTTATAAAAGTAAGTTTATATTAGGATGACTAATTTTTAATATGTGTGTTACTTAATTATTAAGTTAGTATGTGATAATTCATTAATCTGTAGATAGTTGCTGTATAAAATTTTTAGTCCTTTTTTGGGTCAATAATTTGTTATTGATGTTTTTTTTTTAAATAATATCTATTACAAATAAAATGGGGTAAAGCAATACACAGAAGGTCTAAGTAGTTTTTCTTTTTAAATTACTGTACTTTGTTTTTTGTTTAAATAAAAGTGCAAGTATTAATTTATAACAAAATATATTTTACTGTCAATAGTCAATTACATAAAATCTATGATTGTACAGATATCACAGTGACTTCTTGCACATATACAGTAAAATATAATTTGCTATAAATTAATACTTACACATTTATCTGAAAAACAAATAAACATAATAAGTAAATTTAAGTGCAAGGACAAGTAAATATATTTTTTTAAGATTACTAGTAACGCGGGTCACACATTACTAGTATTCTCGCTAACTTACACCGGTAGTGCACTGGGTGGGGTTTGAACCTCCACTTGATTGCAAGTGCTTAGTCATTACGTTACCGCCGCTCACTAATATAGATATATAGATAGAATATTCTATATTGTACACCATTAATAAAATACAGCTGAGAAATAATTATCTTACAAACCAGAGTACAATGGGCGGTCTTATCGCTAAAAGCGATCTCTACCAGACAACCTTAGGATGGAGATAATATCAAAATTGTGTAATAAAAACTATATTAAGTAAAAAAAAATAGATTAAGTATAAGTATAAACTTCTACGATCGCGCCTCTCGCAACCTGCAGATCTTTTAAACTGGAACGATCGCATACTACGCGGTAATGAAAATTTCCTACAGAGACTGAGGCCTCTCTAGTTAGATTTAGGGTAAATTTTTTACCAACAGATATAGGTACGATTATTAGGTAGGAACAATACGATTAAAGACTCCTAAATATTGGTTGTCTGTAAAGTCGGTTTACGGACGATAATTTTACGTGATAACGTCATAAGAAAACACAATATTTTTAAAACTGGTTAAAAACATCTGTTATTGCAAATTTAATATAAATAATTTGTTGAAATATAATCACGAACAATTAGTTATAGAAATAAACTGAAATCAAATCAATGTCAATAAACGAACGCTTAGGCCAATCGTACATCTCTGTCGCTTGTTCCGCGCCCTCGCTTGCACACTCGGTTCAGGCGGAACGTGACAATGAGTCATGCTTTTTCATGCGTGCAGCCTTGCGTCGGCTTTCATCGATTTATAAGACGTTATCACGTCAAAATAGAATAAAGTTCTAAGTACAACAAGCAAGAAACGCTTATGTTCAAAGCATCCATAGCCTACGGTGACACGGTGGTTTTGTTGGCACCTTACAGGTTCAAAATATCTTGAAATTTGTACAACGTAATAAATTTAGCAACCGCTATAATTATGAAGTTAATTTTTGCTTAGACAGTTTAAATAAGTAAAACTAAAGTTTTAATATAATATGATATTCACTGTTAAAGTTTTAAATAATTGGATATAATTTGTGAATATTTTTCTCCCCTGAAAGGTCTGGAACCTTCAAAGGGATAAGTAATTAATAGGTTTTGGGTCCACAAAAGCGAAAAGGTTAAATTGTTATTCTCTAATCAAGAAATTATCGGGACTAATCCGACCCTATCGATATAGATTGGGGATCGTTTTTTGAGAAATAAACACTTCAACATAATCCTATTCTAGCATAAGTATGGACTTTGTTTTTTACCCGTATACGATTCGATTATTGAATCCAAATAATTTTGGTCATCCGAACATAGCAACGTGACTCTTATTGAAATATTGTGGATTTTGAAGTGAAAACTTCTTTAGCGGCGTTGTGCACTTTTTGGGATGGGTAAAAAATGTTAAACTCGCGTCAGGACACGTGACCTGAACGAAAATTCGTAAGACGGAGCCGAGTTTCTTACATTTAAAAAATATAACATTCGAAATTCAAACATTTATGAGCGGCCAGGAGCGCAGAACTTCCAGTGTACCCTATGTATACATTTAGATATGTTATTACCTACTTTTTATTTTTAACCTAATTATATATATACAGATGTGTGTGTGTATGTATATGCAAATACATTGTGAAGTTATGTTTTCACTTCTGACGTGAAACACACTTTACCAGGCCTGTTTTACTCCCATCAAGGTTGGCAGTTTCTTGAGGAAGTTCAAATTCGTTGGGAGTTACGCGCTAATTTGTTTATTATAATGAAAATTTTAGCTTACACTATCATCAAATAACATTCACGCCTTACCCCCTTCGGGGTAGGCAGAGACAAGACCACCACTTGCTTCTATCCTTACTTCCCTCATGAGCTTCCTCTACTGTCATTAAACCTTTCCTATTTTTATTTAGAATGAGCCCTCCGGCTCCGGGCTCATTCTAAATAAAAATATTCATAAGTTAACTATAACATAACTTAATTACAAGTCGCGTCAGAATAAAAAAAAAAGCATCTCACATTCAAAACATAACATCTAACGCGGGGCTAATGGTTGTGTTTTGCACTTATTTGCTTAGATCCTACAGTCGCTATTTGTATATAGATACTTTAAAGTTACCAGATTAGATACCAGTTATATTAGGTACCCCGGCAGTTGCGTTTGAATAAAATTTGCATTAAGTGTACCTCGTACACCTACCGCCGCTGTTTTTATTATCAATTTCCATAATGATATTGCATATTATATGAGCCAATTTCATAAGTAAAAAGATTGATAATAAAGGGTCGTTATTGCCTTAACAAATTTGAGGAGAAAAATATGAAAATAGATTTACATTTGTGTTAAGTATTATGACGGTAGGTACATAGGTATAGATATAACTGTCTGAAAAGTTAAAGGATTCTTGAACAGCAATGAATTTAATTAAAATATGTTGGAGATATTGAAAATATTATAAATTCTTCTCATAATTTTACTAAAACGCGGAGAGAGTAAACATTTGACTGGCCTGTCGGTCTAGTGGTTAGTGACCCTGACAGCTAAGCCAGAGGTCGTGGGTTCGATGCCCACCCTGGACAAATAATAGTGTGATGAGCACGATAATTAGTTCTGTGTCTGGGTGTAATTTATCTATTATATGTATGTATTTAGAAATATATAAGTATGTTTATCAGCAGTATGGTTACCATAGTACAGGCTCTGCCTAGTTTGGGATCAGACGGCCGTGTGTGTGTAAGATGTGTGGAGTTATTGTTATAATTTTATCTGGTCGTTGATATTTACGGTTATATATACTGCGTATATGAATTGTCGCCTGATGTTACATAAACCTGTAATCTTCATCAATTAATCGGGTATCATAATATAACACAAAAAAAATAATTATAGGACCTGCATAATCTGGCATCAATGCGTTCAAACAAACTGTTCAAAATTAGCACACATTGGGGTTTGCTTTTACTCTAACATATAAAAATATTTGCTTTTCCGAGGGGTGATTGGCATTAAAGTGATGCCTACTATATCGATAGGCGGTTTGACTTTTTTGAAACCGGTTATTACGCGTTTTGTAACCAATAACAAGAAAAGGACTCTGATGGAGGCCATACACGTCAGGGTTTGCATGATGGTTTTAGCCTTGCATGCATAACCGACAGGCAAACCAAAGCGTGTATGTGATAAAACTGTACAGTTATCGGCGCGTGTACATGCAACCAAGCAAATTTCAAAATTTATATTTTATGCCGCTCGGTTACGTTTGCGCGCAAGCATAACCGAGCGTGTGTGGCGTCCGGCGAGCGCGCCTGCACAGTTCTGTAGAACAAGTGTTAAGCCAAGTACAGCTATCACATCATCGTCGTAGATTGTTAGTTTGGGATACCGTACACAGTACCTAGTAAGTATAGATAACTGTCCTACACACACCGTCACGAAGCTCCAACTGCCTTAAACTGAGAGTTTATGGCAAAATTATGCATGCAAACCCTAACGTGTATGTGTTATGAAAAACCCGGTTATACCTGTCAGTTGTGCATGCAAGGCTAAAACCATCATGCATACCCTAACGTGTATGCCCTCCATAATGCGTCGCGAACATCAGTTGGATGCGTTATGTTGATGAGTTAAATGTTATGCATTTTTTGATGGATAAATGAAAATACAAGAAGATTTGAATTAAAACATGTTATAAATTAAATTATGTTAAAAACTAGCAACCCGCCCGGCTTCGCACGAGTAGCATAGGCATCTTCAACAATCATCATCATATTTCAACCAATTTACACAAAACCGTAACAAATGATATACTTAAACTCTCCTCGTGAATTGCTCTATCTATTGGTGAAAACCGCATCAAAATTCGTTCAGTAGTATTTGAGTTTTTTGTGAACAGATCGACAGACGCGGCGGGGGACGTTGTTTTATAATATTTTTATAAAATACTAGCAGTGCCCCGCGGTTTCACCCGTGTAAGTCCCAATCCCGTGGGAATATCGGGATAAAAAGTAGCCTATATGTTAATCTAGGTCTCCACTATCTACATACCAAATTTCATCGCAAGCGGTTATTGAACCGATTGCGATGAAACTTGGTATGTAGATATTTGGTATGGATGGATGTTTGTTACTCTTTCATGCCAGAACTACTGAGTTTTGGCGTGAAAGAGTAACAAACATCCATCCATCCATACTTACAAACCTTCGCGTTTATAATATTAGTAGGATCTTAAATGTGCTGTGTGTTTTCTACCTACAGTAATTAAAATAATAAACCTCCCTTTTTAAATTTTTATTCACTTAAAACGGTTAACAAATTGAATTCTCTATCTCAGTGCGTGTTAGCAACAATCTCACTATTATTGCTATAAATTCACTTAATAACACAAACTGCTATGTTGTTCGTTCCTCAATCAGCACTCAAGTGATCGTTATCAACTTATAATGCATGCCTAGCCATTTTATCACCCCACCAACGTCAGGTCGACCAATAGCGTGCGCTACCGGTATAACAGGTCATTATAATGTCTTTTAACTCATTTTTATTAAATATAGAATTATTTTAGCATCTATCATAGTTTTTCCCTATTTTTAATAAAAAAAACCGGCCAAGTGCGAGTCGGACTCGCGCACCGAGGGATCCGTAAAATATTTTTATTAAATGATGTAACTAAAAATTTACGGTTTTCGCAATTTTTCCTTTATCTGTGCTATAAGACGTTGCTTCGTACCACATTTCAAGATTCTGAGTTCACGGGAAGTACCCTGTAGGTTTTGATTCCCTTGCGGGTGTCGAAAATTTGCGGAAATTTACGGCATAAACGGCTGTATCTTTTGATTGCATTGGCTTAGAAGTTTGATTTTTTCACATATCTAAGGGACAGTAGACCTGAGTATTTGATTTAATTTCCAGTTTGATACCTCCACGTGTTCCTGAGAAAAAGGGTCTTGACAGACAGACATACGGACAGACGGACAACAAAGTGATCCTATAAGGGTTCCGTTTTTTCCTTTCGAGGTACGGAAGCCTAAAAAACACCAAAGACTCTTGTCTTTGATGTGGCGACAATATGCTAAATATAAATTAGTCAGCTAAGAAAACATGAAATAATCTAAATCTTTTAAATATTTTTTTTCCCAAATACGCACAAATAGTGCCGAAGCGATTGTTATTTACACATCTCTACCCGCCTTTGTAACACAATACAAATGCCATGTACAAATATAGGTGCTGACGTAAGAAAATAAACGCCATTTTCCGATATATAAAACCATACACACTTTGTCTCTTTATTCCTACCTTCGGAATTAGGTCGGTGACAGATTTATTGCCGCAACACGTACCAACCCTTAGTCGTAGGAAGGATGACAAATAGAAGGAGCTTTATATGTCTTATCATAATAAAGAGAAATGGTATTTCATAAATACATTGGAATCAGGAGTGTCAACAGAAAAAAATTACAAGCTGTAAAATATAAAGAATTTTATTGGTAACTTAACTTTTATAACTCCATTGATTTTATGGGCGGTTGATTATTGCCAACCTCAAGAACTCTCATCATTTTTTTTATAAAGATTACTAGTAACGTGGGTCACACATTACTAGTAATCTCGTTAACCCCTCCAGCTAAGCTTAACGCTTGTGTTAGGATTGGGTTCACCACGGTAGTGCACTGGGGATGGGTTCGAACCCGCAACCACTTGATCGCAAGTCCGACGCCTTAGCCATTATATCGGGAGTACTTTTGAATTCTGAGTTGATCTGAGATGTAGTCGTAAAATTTAAGGTCAATTTACGAATATGTACAAACTACAGTAACTATACATTAACTCTTAATATAATTTAGAGTCTTAAGTGCAAAGCTAAACTAGGTTAGAATCGAAACTTCTTTTTCTTTGACTTGGAAATTAGAGAAATTTTAAGTCGTCTTATACTATCCAATACATTATTGACTTTAGCAGTAGAAAGAACTAACGGGTATTACTTATGAGTTAAAAATACTTTAATTTTCCGCTGAAGTATTCAATAAAGTTTACTTCTGATGATATTTTGACATGTCTATATAAATTATCGAGATCACAGCTTAGCTAGCTATAGTTTTAGCAATAAAGTTTTATTTCAATGGCACATTCGTTTGCCGACACAATGCAACTTTCAGGCTCGCTGCAAAAGCCAATCGGATTGTTTTTTATTTTCTTTTTTTAAAAAGACAACTCCCGCATTAGGAATTACTCCTGTGTCGCGGGGGACTTTACAAACATAGAAACAACGGACACAAATAACACCCAGACTCAGGTGGGAATCGAACCCACGACCTATAAGCATAGCGGTCAGGGTCACTAACCACTAGACCAACAGGCCAGTCTTGGTATTGTTTTGTATGAGTTAATCTAGGCAGTAATATGGTAGTTGACAGTAAAGTCGATTAGTTACTTGTTATTTAACTTCAAAATGATAGGTCCCTTAGAAATTTGTTTAAAGTAACAATTAGTGACGTCACATTGTACTATTTAAAGTCAAATTATTCACTTCTAATATCGAATTTGGTGACTAAGAAATAGAAAATAGTCATTAACCTATTTTTCCGAATTAAAACACTTACTTAACCGAACTATTGTTGAATTAATTTAAATATAAAACTACCTGATCCTCGACAGTGTTAGCAGTACTATAGGCCTTGTCTCAAACAGAAGCTTTTAATGTAATTAACAACGTCCCACAGCTTTACTCGCTTCAATTTACACTCTACTTCGCTCCGATGACTTGCACTGTTATATTGTAAAACATGTATTCGAGCCGCAATAAACAGAATATCTAACACAAAATAAATCTTACAAATTGGCCTAGCATACCCTGTAATTAGCGCGATCAAACCAACAAATTGTTCAGCTTTAAGTTATTAGTTCAGAAACCGCTTTTCATGTTTGAATGCCATATAACTCAAATAAAATTTTCATTTAATTTAATTATACATTTCATTTAATTAAATTACACATTTTGATTCAATTATACTTAAGTCTATTCGGTTGACTGACACTAGACTTATTTCGTTAGAACTGTTCAACATTATTCTTCTGAAAGTTGGGTCTACTTTCAGAAGAATAATGTCGAACAGTTAGTTTAGTTGTGAACGATGAGACAATTATAATCCTACTAATATTATAAACGTGAAAGTTTGTGAGGATGTGTGAACGTATGGATGTATGGATGTTTGTTACTCTTTCACGCAAAAATTACTGACCCGATTGCGATGAAACTCGGTATGTAAATAGCTGGAGACCTGGATTAATACATAGGCTACTTTTTATTCTGATATTCCCACGGCACCGGGACTTACGCGGGTGAAACCGCGGGGCGCAGTTGGTATATCATAAGGTTTATAAACAACTGGCAGTTACCCGCGGCTTCGCTCGTATTTTCGGGAAGGAGGAAGGAAGGAGGAGGAAGGAATCCACTGGGAGAGGCCTATGTCCAGTAGTGGATGATGAAAGGCTGATGACGATGGTAAATTACGACAACGAAAAAAACGCATTTATAATACTACTCAGATTTCTAAAAAGTATTTAAGCAATTTACGCATACTCGACATATGAGTACAATAAGGCGGATGTATCGTGTTCCGTTCTACTGGAGAAGTTAAATAGGAAATAGGTTACAGAAGCATATGCTAGTGACACAGTTCATTGAGCATTCGATTGGAGTTAGAGGGTTCATGATCTTTAAGCTGTATTACGATCGTTTGTTATTTCATTTGAAGATTCCATTTAAATTTAATAAGTTTGCATTTACAGGTCTGTAAATTTGCTGTTTACAGTTCGAGATAATTTCATATTGAACACCAGCAGCCACGTAAATAAGTAACTGTAGTTTTAATTAACTGGATCCGGCCGGCATGCGTTGCAAATGTTGCAATGCAATAAACAGTAAAAAAAGTGTTGCTTCGTAAAAGTTTCATTGCAAACGAAAAACATAAGATTTTTTTTTTTATTGAATTAATTTTATTGAACAAGAAACCCTCGCGGGAGTCCTCAGAAGACCCTACCAATGTTTCATCACAATCTGATCAATGGTTTACGAACGCATAGAGTACAAACAAACAAACATTCTTCTTTCTTATAGAAGATTACAAGTTTTTTTGCTAAGCTTACTCACTCCTAGATGAACAAGAACAGACACACATACATACATACACACTCTCATGCATGTACCCCTGAAGGGGTAGGCAAAGGTGTATTACCACCCACATTTAGCCAGGTTTAATTTGGACCCACTCACGTAATAAGGGGCCGTCAACCTTTGGGTATTACAGATGGGAAAATTAGTACCTCATTGATAGGGAATGGATGGTAAGAAGTACTATTGGTAGTAATATTGCTTATATAGGAAGTACGCAATAACTCAGCAGGTTAAGGTTACATACCTGTAACTCGAACTGGCTGGTGCGAATAAATCCGAGTTTTTTTATGGTATAGGGGCCAAACGAGCAGATGGGTCACCTGATGGTAAATGACTACTGCCGCCCATGGGCACCTGCAACTCCAAAGTCACAAGTGCGTTGCCGCCCTTTAAGGTGGGAGTGGGTGGAGAGAGGGGAAGGGCGGGAATAGGGTAGAGAAGGAAGGGTTAGGGCCTCCGGCATTGCTTCACTGCCGGTTTTCTGGGAAGTAGTGGTATCACTCCGGTCGAGCCGACCCATACGTGCCGAAGCATGCAAGCGCACAATACTAAACACTTAATTAAAATAAACATATTTGACATAGTGGCGGACACGCAATGTGTGAAATAAAATCTTACAGCAAGCAACACTAACATAGTGTATAAGTATGTATAAGTTATCACGCAATTACCTTTATAAAGTCGAACAAAATGCTTTGACACCTCCTTTTTGATTCGAGTTGCCAAAGTCTGCAATGAACTGCGTGCGTTGGAACCTTCAGGAGTAGAGCGAATAGGTTTCTCTATGAAAGGCCTGTACCATCTTTGTCTTCATCGTCACTTTCCATCTGGTTAGTTGGAAGACAAACTCCTATTCCATTACTAAAAAAAAGGAGTTATTTTCTTCAATAGTAATAAGTGAAAAATGTACGCGGTAAAACAAATGTACATTCAACTACTACAGTAATATTAATTTACTTCGTGTAACATTTTTTTTTTATCGTGTAGGAACCCCCACGGGTAATCACCTCACCGAGGCTAGCGGTGAAGTGGTATGTCGGAATCGAACCGACTAAAACCACACGGTTTTCCGACCTAAGTGGGGCTATTGCAAGGGACTCGGGTATACCCTAGGAAGGAAGTCCCCGAGAATACTTCGTGTAACATACATTGCTGAATAGTTTGTTTATAAATTAATAAGGACTCAAGTGATTTATTTGGGTATTTAAAACTTGTTAATATTTAGTTATTTGAGATAACTAAATATTAGTATAAACACATATACACATATAATCTAAATATAAACACCAAGAAACATTAACAGTACTCAATCATACAGTACTCAATTCATATTCAAATTACTGTAACTATTAAATTGTAAATTATAACATCTGTATTATGTACCTACCTATGATTCACAATAAAAAATACTATTACTAAACTAAATATTAATCACATAGTATTCCATTTAATTATTAATACTTTATGGGTCGTTTTAATTTCGCAACCTTCGTAATGCCTAGAAAAAGTCCGTCCAGATAGCTATAAATAATTGAGTTTCGCTTTGATCAATCAATTCAAACTGACTGAGGGGTGTTCGGAACTTTATTACAGAGATATAATGTTTTCAGCTCAGTTTCCATACCAACTAATGCAATAAATGGAAGTTCAATCTAACTGAAGAGGAATAGTTACATATTCTGCTGTTTCATTTCACCGGAAAACTGAACACAGTGATTTTTTGAAGTTATACTTCTTTGGCGCGTTATGGAAAAATTATAAGAGTAAATGTTTACGATGCGCGCGTACACCGTCACGAAAAACTGACACCCTGAAGTTAGCTAGTCAACATTCCAGTTTTTCAAAAAAAGTTACTAACTTCACAATAGTGATAAAAATGGTTTTTACATATTACTTTGAGTACGTTTGTAGAATTTGAGGTTAGTTGACGGTATGTATTATTTATCATAATTTACTGTGATTATAAGTGATAAAAATGGTTTTTACATATTATTTTGAGTACGTTTGTAGAATTTGTGGTTAGTTGACGGTATGTATTATTTATGATGATAATTAAATAAACTTTATTTAACTAGATAAAAGTGTAACTTCTTACGTGCGTACATAAGTACACACACATACACTTTTTTTTTTAGTGGAATCTAAAATAGGCATAGCTTGTATTTGAACCTGGACAAATAGAGCCAGAAACATTTTTTATGCGCACATATTATTGTAATCGGTTGTTATTATCATGTGAGGTTTTCAATTATCATTATTACCATAATTCATTCAATTGAGTTTGATTTTTTTTTTTGTCCATTGCAATCATTGTATATATAGACTTACGTAACGTGACAGGTTAACACATACTGGACGAGTGTAGCTTGATTTAGCAATTTCTCGTAATTTTTAAATTGGTAGCACATATTGTTTAAAACTTAACTTTCTGCACTTCTATATACACTTTAGATTTTATATTCCTGCGTTCGCGAAATTTTCTTAAAAATATGCCAAAAAAAATCTCTTCTCGTATTTATATAATTATGTTATATGAATATTAATCAAAGACGTTACTGGTACGTGGAATTAAATATTAAATTGAGAGGGAACTCTTTGATATTTCTCATAGGTGAAATTAATTTCTTTAAATATTACTTTAGACATTTGTTACCGAATATTTACTTGTATTATTTCAAGATATAACAATAAGTACATTTTTCTAAAAAAAAAACGCTTGAGATGTCTTTGGGACATTTGGTTGGAACGACGGTTTCGGTATTTATAAATATATTTAGTGGATTGAATGAATTAAATCAAAATTTAGAAAATATTGGAAAAATCTCGAAATTAAAATAGCGCCATCTGTAAAAGTTGCCCAAACTAATATAGATAATTTATATACAACCCACATCAAATTACAGTGCCACGTAGAATCCACAGATGGCGTAAATAAAATAAATCAACGCGCGTTCAGCATTATTCGTTGCGCTAAAAAAAATTTCCGTGTATCCCCGATCCGCCGAGCGTCTGAAGTGTAACGTGCGATAAGGAACTGTGTTCCAAAAATGTGTCATTGGAAAGCTTCTCGTACTAACTTACAACCGGTCGATCTTCCTATTTTAAGGAGTTGTCAGCCGTACAGTAATTGTCACAAGTGGCAAGGCTCAAGGTGGAAACGGGCGGTTATAGATCGACACAGGCAAATATGAAATTACGTTATCCATTTTTTTATGATTTTACATTTGACAAAGCAAATTATTTTTGCGGTGACTTTGTGTGTGTCGATCTATAATTTTATATTAAAATCATTATTTTTTTAAATTGATGATTTCGAATAATTGGTGATTAATTTTATGAAATAGAGATATTGAATTTGAATTTGGAACTACGAGTAAAATCTTGTATCCATAAATTTGTACTTAATATTTTTGTATACTCCTTTAAACAATATTTTCCTCGCATTGATGGTCTCCCCATAAATTCCCCAATCGGTTTGAAATTCCCCGCATTTTTTGGGCATTCCCCACAAATTGGCAATATACTGTATATGTGTGTACCATAAACCTTATATACTAGAACGTAAAGTCTATGGTATGTACATAAGCATGTGGTGGGGGACTCGCTGGATGCAAAACGCGTCGTGCAAGTCCAGCAAGCAGTATATAATGTATATATATATAATTCTGACGTACGTCAAGACTATTCACGATCGTTTTGCATCGTGCATCGTGCGTGTCCTTGGCTGGACATACGTCAGACACGATGGTGCGTACGGCCTTTAAGAGTCGCAATTGCGTTGCCGGCCTTCAAGGTGGGAGTAGAGGAAGAGGGGGCGAGGAGGGGAGAGGAGGAGAGAGGGGAAGGCCTCTGGTAACCTCACTCACTCGGCGAAAAGCATTGCAAGCATTACTTCACTGTCGGTTTTCTGTGAGGCCGTACCGAAGCATGGCTCTCCGACGAAAAAACAAGATACAAGTCTTTTATCTCAATAATTTCTTTTCCACTAGATATGTCAAGAACTTTTCGTTCCTGTCGTTGAAACTCTTCATGCACGAAGTTTTTTTACGACAAATCGTTTATAACAGAATAAGTGAGAAGTGGAAAATGCGGAAATATGAAATATCGCTTACATTTCCAACATTAAAACATTGCGTACTTTAGTTATCCAAGTTACTTCCTGGAAGCAATCGGTTTTGTTTATAGCATCGATAAAAGTCGGTATAAATATAAATTTATGACAGGAAACTTCAAAAATATATATTTCATCATTTATTACCAGTACCAGTAAATAAATACTTGTGTAGATTGATGCGGTAAATGATAGGTTTTGTGTTAATTATTTAAAACTTAAAACTTTAAATATAAAGATGTACTAATGTGAAATATATTCATGTACTATAAACATAATTCTTTAAAAAAAAACCGACTTAAAAAAAACTATTCCATAAAAGACTTATACGGTTTTCTCATGGATGCCATTGTCAGAATTGGATTAAAATGGGACCACACGGGAAGCACCAGCTTTCAAATAAAAAAAGAATCATCAACATTGGTTCACCCAGTCGAAAGTTCTGAGGTAACAAATATAAAAAAATAAAAAATACAGTCGAATTGAGAACCTCCTCCTTTTTGGAAGTCGGTTAAAAAACGAACGTTGAAAGATTAAAATAGAAAAATATATACCATATTTTTCTATTTTAATCTATATATATCTACCGTATTATAAATTTTATGTACGACGTACCTATTTACTAAGAAATGCTTTCCAATTAGTTGTTAGTAAATTTTAAAACCTGTTTTGTAAAATTCTATAGAATATTTCTTTACGTTACCAAATTTATGCTCATTTCATTTTATGAAATTTGGCAAAAATGTTGCTTTCCGAAATAAAAAAAGGTACAAAATCGAGCCGCCTCATGCAAATCAGTAACCGATGCTTATCTATTACAGATAAGCAAAGTTTAAACACCATCTGATACAAAAAAAAAGCGTGAGGTATCTTTGACGACCTTTCGCTATGTATTATACAATAAATATATTTAATGGATTGAATAAATTGTATAAAAATATAGTAAATATTGTAAAAACTCGAAATTAAAATTGCACCATCTGTGAAAGTGCCCGAACTAATTTATGGATAATTAGTGTCAGAATTCACAGATGCTGTAAATAAAATAAATTTTCTCGCAGTCAGCATTTTTCGTTGCGCTAACATTTTTTTCTCGCTAGCCCTCATCCGCCGAGCGTCTGCGTCGAGCCATAAGGAGCTTTGTGCTATAAAATCTCATATTATGGTAATCAAAGTTTATAATAAAATACCTAAAACTTTAAGAGAATTATATGTACATTTATTTAGACGTAGACTATAGTGGAAAAGTGTTTTTATTTAATTACATTTTTTTTGTCTTATAAAGAATGCATTAATTATAAATATAAATATTTTAATTTTTAATAATCTTTGATAGGCGTAGGTTAGCACATTACAAAGTTAAGTAATACTAGCCAGGTCAGTCAAGAATGGGTGACCATTCTTAACACATTGAGACTCCTCCGTGCCTCGGAGAGCACGTTAAACCGTCGAGCCCTAAAAAGTCCGATAACCTGGTCTAACTACAGAACTTCAATATCCCCTAGTACTTGGGTTGTGGAGGTCTGATGGCAGTCGCTTCACGTAAAATATCGAAGTTCGGCCGTATCGTAGTTAGACTGAAAACCGACCCCAACTTAGTTGGGAAAAGGCGCGGAGGAGGATGATGTTATCTTTCATAATAATGATATTATATTGTTATTCATTATTTAATTATTATTTTGTAATTGTAATTTTGATAATATTGATTGATTGTTTTCTTATTGTGATTGACATTTGCATGACATAAGACAGGTGAAACATGATGTACTCATAACTGTTTTGTCTTTTGTGAAAAGTGATTTTGACCAACCTCTATGAGTAGGTAATTGGATGTGTTGCAACGTATTAATTTTTGTTTTTTGCATGAAATGATTTAATGACATTTACTGGCTGAACTATGTTCCATCAGCTCTTTTCTTTTGTACTGTCTCTTAACAGTACATGCAAAAGTTCTCAGTATTGTCTTGACGTAGGTACACGTGTGGCCGCTAGGAGGGCACCGGATGTCTCGATAAAAGCTGTTCCCGGATCCTTAATATTTTAGGCGCAGTATGGCAAACAGTGTGGTTTTAGTCGGTTCAATTTCGACATACCGTCCCACTGAAAACCCCGGTGGGGTGACGGCCCGAGGGGGTTTCCAAACGCACAAAAAAAAGAATAGGTACACGTGTGGCCTACTTATCTCTTTCGTTTTATAGGAATAAGATACATGTATCTTATTCCTATAAAACGAAAAAATACAAAATCTATCTTTGCATGCAAAGATAGATTTTGTATTTTTGATAGCACATTAGGGTTTCATATACAACATGTTAAGGAAAGGTGTGGTCGTATTTTAGTATTCGTTATGTTTAAAAATGAATTTTATTATCTAGAAACTAAAGCATGTAAAATATCAACAGTAAATGTTTATATTTCAGATGAAAAGTGCTTTTAAAAGCCGTTTTGTTTACTAAAAGCCTTTATTAAGTTCATAATAAATAACCAAATTAGTTTTTACGACAAACGTACAATAAATAAACGCCTTAATATTTTGTTCTGCTACAAGAAGAATTCACAAAAACTCATCAAAATTCTTGAAATGTTACAAGAAAATTGCTCATTTTTTTTGCGAAAATTACCTTGTTCTTGTGAGTAATAAGTTTCGGCATTTTTTATTCAATTCGAAGTGCCCTAAATTGGTGTGTGCCGAAGAAACGTGTAGGTATTGAGGTCCCTTTTACCTTTTATATAAACCTTCTGATCGATAAGAGCCGTCTAATGGCATTTTCTTTCTTGAAAAACATTGTTTTTGGTTATTGTATTAGAGTTTTGTATCTATCTCGTTAGTTTCAATTCGTTGCTATCTCCAAAGGCTTTGTAAGGATTGCGCAAAGTCCTATTAATTTGTTTAGCCAAGAGTTTAGTTTGTAGTGATTAGAGATTAAGACTGTTATTTATAGGGTTAAGGTGGCAAACGAGCTCTAAGGTGATGGTAAATATTTAGAGGTTACGCAAATAGTTATTGTAAAACGGACAACCGTAAATATAGTTTAGTTTTAATGATTCGTAGCGTTGACTATTACTCCGCTCACTGTAGAGGTTGTTCACCGCCTGCCAAATGACAGACATAATTATTACCGTATGTGACTGCACATGATTAAACAATGATCTCATCCAGACACAAAACTACAATTGAATTGAGCACCTACATACGTCAGTTGGTAGAAAAAGCTGCCATGTCACGACTCCAGCCAATTCTGCATTGGTATTAACGCCAAGCCAAACAATATTTAATATTACAATCTTGTTGATATAAAGAGGTATAAATATATTATATTTTGCAGGCTCATTTCCGAGTCATCTTTTTTGAAGTGAAAACTTCTTTAGCGACGTTGGGCACTTTTTGAGATGGGTAAAAAATGTTAAACTCGCGTCAGAATTCAGGGTCACGTGGACACTGACCAAAAATGTATGGAAAATGTGTCCGAGTGTAATGTATTTAAAAAGTGTAATATGGTCACGTGGACCCTGATTGAAAATGTATGGAAAATGTGTCCGAGTGTAATATATTTAAAAAAAAAATATTTTTATGACGAGATCGAAAATTCTTATATTTACATGTACAGCGTCAGAGAGACATGGAGAGGGAGGGAGGGAATCTAGGGAGGGAGTGGGAGTGGGGAGAGTGGGGAGAGCGGGGAGATTGGCGAGAGTGGGGAGAGTGGGGAGAGCTGGGAGAGTGGGTAGAGTGAGTGAGTGAGTGTCAGTCAGTCGGTCGGTCGGTCATAAGAGGTCATAAGTCATAAGTTTGAGTAATTTATGTCACCAACCTGTTATGTGACGTTTTAAGTTCGACGTATCGTTTAAGTTTCCACTTCTGTCGGCAGTCCCATGACTGCCTCTTTTTTTTTCAACGTTACACTTAATAGGTTTAACCCTCCAACTAATGGGTTTATGTCATTATCGAGAAAGGAAGAGAAAGAAAAGAAAGAGAAACATTTAGTCTGAAATTTACAGGACCGCTCACAATTATTACAATAAAAAATAATAATAATAACTGGACAAATATGTGGGAGAGCCATGCTTCGGCACGTATGGGCCGGCTCGACTCCGCTTGTTACCACGGCCTTACAGAAAACCGGCCGTGAAGCAATGCTTGCATTGCATTTCGCCGCGTGAGTGAGGTTACCGGAGGCCCTAACCCTCCCCTCTCCCTTATTCCCGTCCTTCCCCTCTCCCTACTCTCCCCCCTCCCCCTCTTCTCCTACTCCCACCTTAAAAGGTGGCAACGCACTTATGACGCGAGTTGCAGGTGCCCATGGGCGGCGGTAGTCATTTACCATCAGGTGACCCGTCTGCTCGTTTGCCCCCCATAACATAAAAAAAAACACCTGTACTATGGTAACCAGACTGCTGATAAACATACTTATAAATTTCTAAATACTTACATATTATAGATAAATTACAAAATTAAAAAAATTTAAAAGATATAAAACGGCAAGTAATTATAATGCCCTGTGCTGTGTCAAAAAAGGCACCTATCTCAGCATATTGCTGGTATTATGATAGTGTCTGCACCCAGCGACATCTCGAGATTTTAAAAATTATGTTGGTGAGATGCAACTAAATTTATACAATTTACAAACGTTAGTCTGGCCGTGTAAGTCGTGTGAGTAGTGTAGCGAGGTGTTTATAGAGGTGAGAGTATAGAGAGACAATACAGGTAATATTATAAAAAATAAAAAAAACAAAGAAATAAAAGTAACATATATATATTTATATATACACACATACATACAAATATACATATACATAGGTACATACAGATATAAATACAATTTAAAAATATTTAGGAAGAGGAGAATCTAAACATACTGACGTAATTAGACGTTGATTACGTCATTCCTAGACATTGAAAACCGTAATCTCAACGCATTAACCAAAACGATAACACCACTTAAATTATTTTTAGTAATGTCTTTGATGATACTTATACCCGTCAAGATGTTTCAAATGTCTATTCTCCCTTCTAAGAAGAATGTTACTAAATCATATCCAGCTCTTTGATGTAACTGGTTCTGAACTTGTTAGCTGAACTGTATCTCGGTGTTTAATTGTTCAGGGGAAATATTCATAAAGCTGTGTGGGTTTTCATAAAGATTCATTCCAGTACAAAAGCGAAGCTAGCAAACAGTACAGCAGTGTAGCAGTCACTACATTCTCTTTCGGGCCACACTCCTCTAGAATATGTGGGAGAGCCATGCTTCGGCACGTATGGGCCGGGCTCGACTCCGCTCGTTACCACGGCCTCACAGAAAACCGGCCGTGAAACAATGCTTGCATTGCATTTCGCGGTGTGAGTGAGGTTACCGGAGGCCCTAACCCTTCCCTCTCCCTTATTCCAGTCCTTCTCCTCCCCCCCTCTTCCCACTCTTCCCTCCCTCCCCCTCTTCTCCTACTCCCACCTTGAAGTGCGGCAACGCACTTGTGACTCTCGAGTTGCAGGCGTCCATGGGCGGCGGTAGTCATTTACCATCAGGTGACCCGTCTGCTCGTTTGCCCCCTATACCATAAAAAAGCATAAACTTCGCAGTGATCTCATATCAACAGCATTTATTCTGCATTCGTAATTTTTTTGCCATACCGAATAACTCTTGCTACCATATGGTAGCAAGAGTTATTGGGTATATATGATTGAAATATATACCCAATATATATATGAGTTGTAGAGTATGTTTTCTGGAGAACCAGCATCTTTAGTAGGCTTTTACACAATGGATTAAACATCATTGAGTAGAAGTTTAGCAGTCTTACGGTCAGTATCTAGAATTGGTACTGGTTGTATGTAACGATAAAAATGAATTTAAATCACTGGTTAGACACTAGAGTTAAAAAGCATCGCTCACTTTTACTTTTGAAGACGACATACGAAATGCATGTCTCTGTAACAATTCAATCAATCTCATTAATTTATTCTGATAAAATAAGACATGAGTCACCGTTTACCATTTAATTTATATGGCCGTAAATTATAAAAAGTTCGCTAACTGGTTATACAGCTTGAAAGCTTTCGGTGAAGCGTAACCTTAAGTTGTGCGCGTTGAAGTGGCAAATTGCGTGCGTGCCGACCATTGTTATAATTTAAAGAGTTATTTTGAAGAATGTTTAGTTACATGCTAAAAACATATTAAAAAGTATTTATATTCAAAAATGAAGGACAAGAGCGTAGCTTATTCTTAATAGAAAGCGTGTTAAAAAATTATAGATAAAAACTAGATGCTAAAAACAATTAGGTTATACTAGACGTAGACGGAACAAAAAGCCTAGATTAATTATATTCTTTTAAACAGTCGCTTGAGAACGTAACTATGCCAGAATTCTTAAAATTAAACTTTAAAACGCGCAGTAAGTAAAATATATAGATTACCTATTTTAATTCAATTACTCTATTTATTACCCCTCGAAAAATTTTCCATTTACGGTTTCACAGTGTCTATCTACACTGTGAAACTGTAAATGTAGCATTTTTTTTTATAGTAGTGATTATTGTTTTCCACAATAAAAAGAGTTACGTTCTATTCTACGTAGTGATGGGAACCAATGTTTTTACTAGCTTAAGTTAACTTTTTACTTTTTTTAAATCGATTGAAACGTTTTCTTAAATAAAATTGTTTATTATTTTTTATCCATTCGGCAACGTGTTAAGTCCTTACTAATGATTAATTAATTAATTTAATAATTAATACCTTCTGTTTAAGAGGTGGCTAAAGTTACCCGGGGTTCTCGCGGACTTCCTTCCTAGGTTATACCCGAGTCCCTTACACCGCTCACTTGTGATGGGACACCGTGTGGTTTTAGTTGGTTTGATTCCGACATACCACTTCACCAGTAGCCCCGGTGAGGTGATGGCCCACGGGGGTTTGAACACGATAACTAACTTACTTACTTATCGCACTGTCAGAAAGAAAATAAAAGAATGGACATGTTATTCGTCAATACTGAATTTTCGCTGATAATGAAATTCCCTATTGCTATCTCACTATACTGTTTCTATGAAAAGCATAATTAAATTAAATTTTTTGTGTTGTTCATCGGTTTTAGAGCTCTGTTATTACAGCTAGATTCTTGGCACCTTATTTCAATACTAGGCCTTTGCCATATATTATACACTAGCAGCGCCCCGCGGTTTCACCCGCGTAAGTCCCGATCCCGTGGGAATATCGGGATAAAAAGTAGCATATTCGTTAATCCAGGTCTCCAGCTATCTACATACCAAGTTTCATTGCAATCGGTTCAGTGCGTTTTACGTGAAAGAGTAACAAACATCCATACATCCATCCATCCATCCATCCATCCATCCATCCATCCAAACTTTCACATTTATAATATTGGTGGGATTGGCTTTCGAACTGCCAAAAAATTATACCACCTTAATATTTTCTCAAGGACGTGTAATGAACATATTATAACAATAACACCAAAATACGACCGACAAATAGATACAGTATATTTCAACCATTTTAGTGTATCATAATATAATATATGATATGAACCTAGTAATAATAACTCGAAACATCTCACACACGGGCCTCTGTTCCAGAACTAGGTGGAACCTGTACTATGGTAACCAGATGGCTGATAAACATACTTATATACTACTACTAATTTATCTATAATATGTATCTATTTAAGATACATATTAAAGATAAATTACACCCAGACAGAGAACAAATGATCGTGGTTAAACCCACGACCTCTGGCTCAGTAGTCAGGATCACTAACTACTATACCAACAGGACAGTATATTATATTCATTCGTAAATTGCTTATATTACTAGTATTTTTTTTTATTGTGAAATGGAGTAGGCGTATAAAGTTCTGTTTTATAATAAAATTAATTTTATGATTGGCTGTATTTGCCGTCATCAGAGACAATTTGACCATGTGAAAAAAATATTATTGTTGGACAAAGTAGTTTGACTACGTAGACGAAGGGGTTTGTCCTTCAACTCACCTGATGGAAAATGACCATGAAGACGAAGATGGTACACGCCTATCCAAGAGAAACCTATTCATTATACACTTGAACGTTACAGGATTATAATTGACTGGAAAAATAGACGCAGGTAGCATTCCACACTTTGGTGACTCGAACTAAAAAAGAGCTGTCGAAGCGTTTATTTCGAATTTTCGGTGTTTTGACATCGAAAGCATAAAACCTCTGTCTGCGTCTAGTAGGCCGATAAAGGAATGGTGAGGTTTTAATGAATTCGAAGAGAGCCGTCGCACACTTACCAAAGTGAGATAAAAAACCGATAAGCAGGCGACTTTACGACAATGCTCAAGGCTATGTAGTTCCCTATCCGTAAGCACATTGTTATTTAGAATCCTACGGGCTCTTCGGTCAACAGACTCCAGAACTTTTAGTTGATACTTAGCTGAACCATCCTAAAAGTGACTGTAGTACTCCACTATATAGAAATGAAGCAACTGTTCAGAGCTGAAGCACCGCCGGGCCTTCGAAATGACTCCTAATTTTTTGTTGGAAACTGTCTATACCATGAACTCAATTTGTTGACCGAAGTTGAGTTTGGACGTGACCGTGATGCCCAGAAGCTCTAGGTGATCAGTAAACGGTAACACCTTGGAAAGACGGTGTAAGTTCGAAAGTAATCTTTTTCGCAGAGAAGAGACACCCGCACGTAAATTATATTAGATAGATAGATAGATAAACTCTTTATTGTACGACAAAGAAAGAAATTAATACAAACTTGTATACATAATGTGTAGATTCTTACCAAACTAAAGCCTGAGTACAATTGGCGACCTTATCGCGATTTGCGATTTCTTCCAGGCAACCATTGGATGGAAAAAGAAATTATGAATAAGATGGGGAGTTGCAGTGTACAATTAATTAAACACTTTAGATTAGTTTACTTATGCAATAATATATACATTTGCGAGTTTGCTATTAATATTATAAACTTATAACTAAAATTATAAATATATATATATATTTATAAATATATATTATATTATTATTACATAACACATGCTCCTTAAATTGTATACAGCATTCTCCATTTAGTCATATCTGTTTTTTTTATCAAAATTTACCTCGAAGAGATCGCAATTTTCGATAATATCATATAAGGAAAGTTTCTTATTTTGTTTGTGCTATAATAAAGTTTATCTGTCTATCCAGCCTGTCGAATAATGAGCACTGCGGTTTTCAAATTCTGTTCAAATTCTCTCAGTTTTATAGCTGCATTGAGTTGCAAAGAGCTTGCCTCATAAGCTATTGAAGTGGCCTTTATCTCTGCTTTACGTAAGCTAAGCTACGCTATTGCGTCATTCAGTTTTGTTCAGCCCGGATATTGGAAACTTGAAGTATTGTATATACAGCGATAATATCACACTAAATAGAACATAGTTTTAAGTTAGACGTGTTGAAATGGGTACTATACTCTGCCGGTTTTTTTCTTTTTATTTTGACAGTTCGATATACAGTCAATACGTAATGAAAAAAAAAATGTTGCCGATTCGATTAAAAATTACAATCGATTTTATTTTAAGAGAAAGTTTTAATCGATTAGGAAAAAACTATAAAGTTAATTTTCGCTACAGATACTATGCTTGTTTACATTATTATTAATATTAGAAAATACTCGAAGAAGCTACGCTAGATTCGTCGAGTATTTTATCATCGTATCATCATATATTATTGTATCATCTTTAATTTCTTCATTGGTCTAAGTTTAAACTCGAATTTCAATAATTTTCAAGTCATTGATTGCAAAGCGTTAAATACAAGTATTAATAACTATGGACGAAGGGCTTTTATACCGATTTAAATTTAGTTGATATCGAATTATAAATATGCGGTAGAAAAATTTAGTCACATCACTACATAGAATAGAACATAAGAGCGTTTGTCCACCGCCACCGTCACTGGAATTTCACCCAGAAAGAGATGACGGTACGGAAGTAGCGATATACACATTTACTATAGCCGCCTACCCATTGCACTCCCGTCACCCGAGCGCCCTTATACCGGCCGAACGTCACCATCACCGATTGCACCGTTGCAAGATCACCGTCACGTCATCTTTAACCCGGCTCGAAGTATCGGCGTCCATGTTAAAGTCCCGGTGACGGTGACGGTGGACATGCGCCCTTATGTTCTCAAGCAACTGACAAAATGAAAATAAACGAATGGACAAAATATAGTTTATTGTAATATGCTAAGCTTTGTGCTTGGTTATACTTTTGAATCAATGTTTTTTACTTTGACGATCGCAGACCACGGACTTAATCCATGAAATTGGGCAGTTTCTTCCTGAATCCCAGCTACTTTCCTGAGCTTGGTATCTGTCGTTGTCAACCACACAGGTCAGCGGCGGATGATCCAAGAGTAGAAGGGAGATGATGTCTTGATACCTACGACACTTCAATTAGGATTCTTCTACTTAACCCACAACGTTCAGTGGGAGAACTTTTGTTTCCCCATTAAAGTTGTATGTAGAATGTGGTAAATATAGCCTGTCATTTTAGGAATCTTAAATTTTCCGTTCATTGTGAACCAACAGGTAATACCACACGTCATGTTCTATATCTTACAGAACACAATATACAAAGTTCTTTCTGATTTGCAACCGAAAGTTATAAAAATACATGCTACGATCGAAATTCCAGAGTTTTTCTAACAAAATTTTCAAACAAAAGGCAAATTTAAATTGCTAATGGAGTTAGGTATTATGCAAAAGCAATTAGAATTAGTTACATTTCTACTTTGTGTTTGGGTAGCAATAAATTAAAGTTAATTAGTAGCTCACTTTCATCAATTTTAATGTGTATGATCCATTTAGTTAAGCGAGGCCGTGGCCTGGAAGTGCCGTGGCAAAAATACAACATCCATATGCTTTTTTTTTGTTATGTAGCCTACGTTTTTATCTGATTCGGATAGACGCATTATTAATTTTGTCCATTACACCATGTCAGCTTTAGGACTGCTATCCACAAAGAGAGTATTGAGTATTTTATTGGCCTTCCAAAATGTCTGCCTGCAGTGGCAGACCGGTTGGAGTCGTGGAGCTCCCTTAGAGGTGGTTGAGTTCCCTGATAAAGGACTTATCTAGTCCAGTGGGTGTTGGGATTGGTCAGCTCAAAGGTGAAATGATTCTTTTGTATAAAGACCATCCTGGACGACTACATGGCACTTGCACATTTTGAATTAATGTAGACTTGGATCCATGAGTTTGTTTTGGCGTTTCTTCTCAAGGCTAGTCATAAGAAATGCCGGCACCATCTAGCTTTTAAGAAGAAATCGACGTGTAAAACTGTCTAAAACGAAGTATTTGCGAAAATAAATTCATTTATCATTCAGTGGGGTCGGTAGAAAGACGGAGTCATTCAATGAAGGAGGCCTGACTTTCATTGAACGACTCCGTACCACTTTTACAAACTCATCGGTCCATCTAATAAGGGGGGGAGGTCCCTCCCTTCACTTTGCAGACTGCGATAGACTCCAGAACCAGAACGTTGTCGCTTTTTCCCTACCAGTAATCTGGACTATATTTGCTGCATATTGCTACTTTGCCTTCCTAATGGCGAGAGCTATGTCAGTCACTTTGGTTCTGCTACGGATTTCTTCGTTCCGAATAACAGGTGGTAGAAAAAGATTTATTGCTCTGCAACAGCTCGGTGAACGATTTGAAGTTTTTTTATGAGACCGGTTCAGCGTATTTTGAACATTATTCGCTTGGAAATTAATAAGTTAAATAGTATATTATTAGTTGAAATAACACGGAGAGACCTATTCGCGCGCGTTTTTCAGCGCTACAGATAATAAAAACAACTATAAAAAAATGATGACAATATTGTTAATTTCGTCCATAACAAAGTTTGTTTTTATACTTTAAGTTCATTTCGACATGTTCAGTCTAGACACAATTTGTTAAAACAAGTAAAAATATAAAATTCTATGCTAATGATATCTATCTACATATTTATCATGTTCGTAATCTTGTTTTATTAATTACTGACAGAACCCTAATTATTTTTCAAAATAAAAAAGCCTCAGTTACTTCTTATAACACCAGCTATCTGCCAGTGAAAGTCCCGTGGAAATCGGTCTACCCGTGCTGGAGGTCAGCCGGAACAAACAAACAGACAGATAAAAATTTACAAAACTGATTTTTAGGCATAGCTATCGTACAAATAACAGTATGAGCTTAAAAAACGTATTATTTTGACATTACAAATAGACACTTCAATTTTATTTATTTGTATTGATGATGATGATTATGTTATGTATATATATGACATTTTATTAATTTAAAAATTAAGATAACACAAAAACGTAACTGCAATACGAAATGAAAGTATTTGAACCCCTTTTTTAATCAACTTTATCACGATGATGAATTTTCGTGACAAGCGTTAAATTTAATAGGGTTCGGGTTCTAGAGGAGGTTGTTTATTTTTTTATCATACGCTAAAAAAACATATCGTTGCCTTAAAGCATTAATCCTTGATTTCTATCTCTCCAAATGAAAGAAAATAATGCAATTAGACACTTAAGATATTATATTCTTAAAAGTATACAAAAAAAATGTCATTAATAGCTTAAAAGAAATATAATATACGTAAACACAACACAATAATAAGAATTGTAATGCAAATATGTGGCTTCATATTAAGAATGTCATTGAAATGAGAGACCTTGGCCTGGGTGTCGCGACAGAGAAATAGCTTCCAACGGAAACTGCATTCTGTGTAGTTCAATAGTGCCGTGACATGAATGACATTAGTGGCCCACGTATTTAATAAATACTGCAAGGATATTATCTTGGTTTAATTTAAATATGAATTTCATATCTGTACTAAATAATGCTTAATAGTTGGTTTTTATGTTCAACTTGCTAATGTCTGGAACTCCCAGACTATAATTTATTATTGAATCGTGGGAGAGGCATGCTTCGGCACGTATGGGCCGGCTCTACCGGAGTGATACCACGGCCTCACATATAACCGGAGTGAGTGAGGTTACCGGAGGCCCTAACCCTTCCCTCTTCCACATTTCCCCTACACCCACCTTAAAGGCCCGCAAGGACTGAATCTTGAGTTGCAGGTGCCCATGGGCGGCGGTATTCATTTACCATCAGGTAACCCGTCTGCTCGAGTGCCCTACACAGACTAAAAAAAAATTAAATGAATGTTTTATTAAATTTCATTAACTTTTTGATAACAATAATCAAGGCATTAATTTCCAGTATAATTATGCTGACCTGTCATTGTATAGACTTGCCAAAACTTGTTTCTCACAAATTTTTCTTAAATTTATAACAAATATTGTTTCAATGGCTTTCTTCACTTCTTCACCTTATAAACTTAAAGTATTCCAAATGTCACATTCCTCTCAGTTCGAAATTTGCTTAAAGGGGCGTACGAAGAATTCTCTTCGCGTATTAATATGATAATAATTGACCAATTATTCGCAGTGCATGCATTAGCTAGGTGTCTCTCAGTAACTGAGAACTGTTTTTTTTTTTATTATTATGGTAGCATTTTTTAGAGGAGGTAAAATACTTACCTTTTCATTACTGAAGTCTGCTAAACAGTCAAACTATTGGTGAGATCTCAGAATACTTTGTATTCAGTTTAAGCGTTCAATAAAGCTGTCGAAATTTTAATGTGGGTCTCGGGGAATTTAGCGTAGTTTAGTTTCAGCTGTCAACCTTCATTTATTTTTTCATTTACTTCAGGAGCAGGTGTTTTCATCTCCTCTAAAATAGTATGTAATATGCAGTGTTTCATACAAAGAATGCAATGCGTATTTGGTTTACAGAAACACCACAAGTATTTATCCGATAGCGTTATAAATAAATATGTAGGTTTAAATAAATTGCGTTACGTCACGTTAAAAAAGAACCAATAAGACTAAGGGCACTTGAGTTTTTGTTATTGATACCTATTTAATTAAGCATTAGTTTTTCATTACCTAATATTAACTTTCACGAAATGATTACCAGCCGTCTCATTTAACTGTTGCTAAGCACAGAATCACCAAAAAAAAAAACATATCCTGCTAAATATTACACATATTTATAAGTGTATGTAAATATACCCTTAGAGAATTTGAATGAGAGTTCCCATTCATATTTTTTCTAATAGAATATTTATTACTGACTAGCTTCTGCCCGTGGCTTCGCTTGCTATAAGTTATTTTCAATCCCTCGGGAATAGTTTTTTTTTCTTTGTAATCCATCCGGTTCATTTCTGTGCCCCTGACGTGTATGCAAAAGTTTATGATGTTGTGTAGTTAAAGTGTGAAATCTTAACAAACAAGACTCAGTTTCGCATATATGTGAAACTGAGTCTCTAATTTATTAATGTATAATATACATATTATTAGTTAGGAGTTAGGATACAGGGCTACTACGGTCTGCGTGTGTACCGTGCACGCCTCAAAACCGCACGCGAACCGCACTCCCATTTATTTATTTAACATTGCCCTGAATATGTTATTATCCATGTAATTGGGGAACTCAAGCAAATCAGCCTAAAAGTCAGACTTGCGCGCTATTACGATATTAACAACTGTGTTTGCTCTGTAATCACATTGTGACTGCAACGCGGCCACGTAATTTAATAATGAGTTATAAGAATGAACTGATTATATAAACAATAAATAGAGCCATTGTATACGGAAACTAATCGGGTTACGCGTCACTGTTGTGTTACGTGACTAGTTTTGTCACTCAATCTCCTTTTTAATACCAATAAAACATAGGTACTTGTAGCGTGGCACCAATATACATTCAAACGAATTGTGTCCATGGCGAATAAAAGCCTATAAAATTAAAAGCTTTGCTTGCTATTTACACGCAAGTTCTAGTTACACTCTATGAAACTTGAAATGAGAATACAGAAATCTGTTGTATCCATCCTCTGGCCTTGTTTAGCTTTTGCAGGAACGGCAGTGTATAAAAGATAATTTACAACGTAAACTGGAGTACTTCAATCAAAGCAAAACTTTGCCTGAAAGACAAACCTTTGAGCTCTAACAAGTCTCGAACAATGCCTATGTTAGAAGAGTGCCTTTAAAAGATAACCTCATTAGAACTTTCACTGTAATAACAATTAGTTATATTGTGACTAAAGAGAAACTGACAGGGGTTTCACTGCGGCTAAACTTACATTTTCCTCGTCTAACTTAAATCTAAAGTTGTTAAGTAATCGCGGTTGAAGACCCATGACCTCCTACGTTTTAAATACTTATTAACCTAGGTAAAACCCTTCATTTTGGAACTTCTTTTAAAGAAATACCATTCTGGAATTTTAATAACATGCGTAAATTGACGGTCACCTTGCAGAGTTTTGAAAGTTGATTCTTCTAACTAAAAATTCTCTTGCCTATAAACTACAAGTCTGCCAAATACCATTTTTTATTAAAAAAAAAATTCAACAGAATACTCAAAGGAAACAGATATCTTTTATCCAAGTTAAACCTTTCTAATATATTAGTTAAGATATACGTTTTTACTCACTGTATATTTCGGGGATGCCCGACTAGTTTCGTTACTAATCTATTTATTTTCATTTTCTCACATTTATTGATTTTCAATTCTGAACCAGAATAACTCATAACCTATATATCCCTAGTAACAAAACCTAAAAACATTAATATAAAGTTGCGAGAGCCTTTAGACTCCCTTAAACCGGCCTTAGAGTAAATCCGTTCTTAGCAGACGTGTCCTACCTATAAACTACCTCCCTAGCGAAGTTCAGTGAGTATCCTTTCGCTTTTATATGTATAGATAGATTTGCTACGAACCATGCGATGAGGTATTAAGGTTATAAAAAAAACTCACATTACTATTGTAAGAAAGAGACGCTCAGAGAGAGAAAGAAGAATTGTCCAAAATATGGACTAGTTCTTTTTGTCAGAACATCAACCACGAGCAATTGCAACACTGGACGGAAATCTTAAAAAATGAGCAGATTAGTATTTTCAAATGAATTAAAAATTAAATACTTCTTCTTTTATCGTGGGAGAGCAATGTTTCGGCACGTAAGGGCCGGCTCGATCCGAGTGATACTACGGCCTTACAGAAAACCCGAGTTCACTCACTGCCGAGTGAAGCAATGCTTGCATTGCTTTTCGCTGACTGAGTGAGGTTACCGGAGGTCCTAACCCTTTCCTCTCCCTCTCTCCCCTCCTCGCCCCCTATTCCTCCCTTCACCTACTCCCACCTTAAAGGCCAGCAATGCACTTGTGACTCTTGAGTTGCAGGTGCTCATGGGCGACGGTAGTCGTTTATTATCAGGTGACCCGTCTGCTCGTTTGCCCCCTACACCTACACTAAAAAAAAGAACTTCTAAAATAATTTAAAACCAACATGTCTGTAAGAAAACATATATTTTCATTGACATCTAGAAATGTACACAAACTCTCTAGTATTTTGATTTATGTATCATTATTGTAATTTATCTTATCTATCCCTTGTGTGGGAAGCTCATAAACAACAACCGATATTACTTTAGGGTCAATATACCAAGACATATAATCCAATCTAATATTTGAACCGAGAACGTAAATGTCCCTCGCGAGAGTTTGATATGCTAAAGTTGAAGATCTGTGTGGGTTTCTCGATCTGATTGGATTACGTATTTGACTTTAGAAATAGCAAAAGTTATATTTATGTGTTATGTAGCCGTTGGTATTGTTTAACTAGATTTATACCTATTAACTGTTCGATGCCTATTCTATTTACAAATCGCAGATAAAGAAAAAAAACGTATATTTTAACCGACTTCAAAAAAGAAGGAGGTTCTCAATTCGACTGTATGTTTTTTTTTTATGTTTGTTACCTCAGAACTTTCGACTGGGTGAACCGATTTTGATGATTCTTTTTTTATTTGAAAGCTGGTGCTTCCCGTGTGGTCCCATTTTAAGTTGGTCCAGTTCTGACATTGGCATCTATGAGAAAACCATATATAAGTCTTTTATGGAATAGTTTTTTTGTTGAAGTCGGTTTTTTTTAAAGAATTATCTAAAGAAGAGAGTTCCTAGAGAAAATTCTTAGTTATTAAATTTGATACAGGTTAATATAAATACCAAGAACTTTCAAAGCACAATAACTTGTAATTATCAATGGGCTTTAAAGGACATTGAAGATAATTCAATGAAACGAAAATTAAATTTCAGAGTTACATTTTGTTAGAAATAATAATAATAACACATCTCACACACGGCCGTCTGTACCCAAACTAGGCAGCGCCTGTACTATGGTAACCAGACCGCTGATAAACATACTTATATATTTCTAAATACATACATATTATAGATAAATTACACCCAGACACAAAACAAATTATCGTGCTCATCACACAATTATTTGTCCTAGGTGGGAATCGAACCCACGACCTCTGGCTTAGCAGTCAGGGTCACTAACCACTAGACCAACAGGCCAGTCAAATTAAACGTTACATACAAAAATACACCGTTGCTGGCTCGATTCTATAATATTGACCAATTACTACACAAAAATCCAAAGAATCGAACTTCTTCTTTCGAAGTTGTGTAATTGTTTGACTATTTTCTAAGTTATAAATGTATGCACATGTTTAGTGGAGACATATCAAGATTATTAGCGCATCCATTTGTTTTATATTATCATTAAATTGTAATAATTGGCCACACCGTTAGCTGAGCACTCTTGACAACTTTGACTAGAAGCTATAAAACTATCGGGTCATTTATTTAATTTATTTATCATTCCTTATCATCATCATCACCACAAAAAAGGAGCAAGAGGTCAATGTTGGAGGCCAAGATTTGGTAACAAGTGACACCACTGCTGTTTCATTTTTTTATAGACATCGATCGCCACTTTCCATGACGTCAACTTAGTGCTTAGTGCGTTAGTGAATGTAGTTGTACAAATAAAGTAAGTAAAAAAAAAAGTTTATCGGTTTTATTGCAAAAACAATAATGCGAAAAATGTAGGTACTAAAAGCTAAAAAAAAATCTTCTGGAATAAAATCGTGGCGTGTATAACGTAATCTGAGTAAATATGTAATAATTTTTTAGCTTTTGGTATATTATGTCGTCGCCACATCAAAAACTCTCATTTATTTTATTAAAAATAGGGACAAACTATAATAGATGATAACACAGTTCACTATTTAATAAGAATAAGTTAATAGACATTATTTTGACTTGTTATACCGGTAACGCAATAGTATTGGTCGATTGATAAATGTTAATGAATAGTGGGGTTATAAAAAGGTTAGCAATAAGTTCAGAACATTGACTTGAGTGCGAATAAAGGTACGAACAACTTGGCAGTTACTGTTAGTTAGTTTTCTGGCGGTGGCCATATTGGACTTACAATGACACTGATTACATATAATCGAATTATCATCGGAACTAAAGGCGTGTACCAAATTTCAAATCAACCAGTCAACAAGAAGGGATAAAGTTGCAATTACTAGACCTATACAAGACAAGCTAAATAAAACCGTTTAAAAACCGTTTAGAAATACAAAAATTTATAGCTGTTAAAACTGATGACGTACTTCCAGGAGCAATATCAGTGGAACATTGTTATTGCAACATTATAATACAAATTTTAATACAAAGGCAATAAGTTAAGTTTGTTATTCGACCCTCCAAATGAGTTTTTCCCTCGCTTTCGAGGCTTGGCTCAACGACGCGTTCAGGCCTGTCGTCGAATTCTTTATCCGTCATTTGTGAAGACAAACGGAGTAAATTTACTCTATTTCATCAAAATTGTAAGGCTCGGTGTAGAATTTATTATTTCGAAACTTGCCTCAGATAAAGTTAGCTTCTCATTTGAATATTTTGTTAAACATTTATGAAGAAAGACATGACAATAAATTCACAAAGCTTTTATATTATTTGATAAACATTTTATGTATAACAAAGTGTTAGATAAAAATACAATTATTAGGTATCTGATGATGGAGATAGACCAGATGAAATGAAAGATGGGCATGCTTTGCTAAGGGTCACAATGTGTGTCAACCATAAAGTACACTAAGTTTTTAGAGTTAAAACCCTTTTTTTTACGTATGGAAACCCCCACGGGTCATCACCTCACCGGTGCTAACGGGTAAGGTGGTATGTGGACTCGAACCGACTAAAACCACACGGTTCCGTCACGGGGTCCTAATGCCGGAGACTCAGGTGTACCCTAGAAAGGAAGTCCCTGTGAGCCCCGGCAGACTTGGCCGCCTGCTCAATAGCAGGCGGCCCGAAGAGTTAAAACTCTGATGCTGTCACATATTTCATGGTTTAACCGGTCAATCAGGCCATTTGTACTACGGGTGAGGGATTATAATAACGCTACCAGTCTGTGAACATTACCAGATGACAGTTATGCAGAAGAATTCTGTGATACCTAGACTGTGTATTATTAATTATATATTTCTTATGTGAACGATTAATCAAACGTGTAATAATGCAATCATTTATAAAAACTGTATTAGTAAATGGTATTTCTAAAACGATTTTATAACAGGAAAAAGAGTGATTTCTATGTTCGAAAATTATCGTATCGAATCTACCTACACAGGAAAGGTCACCGTCGCTAATCAGGAAACAGGAAATAACCTACATTAAGTACTGTAATCTGCCTTACTAAGTTATGAAATAAAATACTACAGCACTTACCAAATATTGCTCCTCTTTGGTACAAACAATATTTTTAAAAAATGCGCAGATGGCACAGATTCATAATTAGAATAAGTAATGTTTGTTTGGTAATTAAAGTCAGTAATCAGCTTAAAAACCAGAACGCCAAGTAAGTAAAAAACTCATTATAATTATATTTATAATAGCTACCCGGCAACTTGCAATAAAAAATATTGTGATAGTAAATTGAGACAAAAACTATCCTATCTCTCAAGCTGCTGCACACAGTGTGCAAAATTTCATTAAAATCGAGTCATTAGTTCATCGCCATAAAACAACGTGACATGATTTTTTATATATATAGAGTGCTATTCTTAAAATTTTGGTACTATGACTAATTGTAAAAATAATTTATAAATTTAAAATTTAAAACACCCCCGACCCGAAAATCCCTTCAACGATTATAAAATGCCTTGCATCGTTTTGGAAAAGAGCTGATACTCTTACACTGCCTGACCGATATTAACCAAACATGGCTAAGAACCACCGCAAGGAAACTGGCTTTCAAATGAAAAAAACCGCATCGAAATCGGTCCATCCGTTTGAGAGCTACGATGCCACAGATAGACATATACACACACATAGACATCGACATCCAACTTATAACACCCCTCTTTTTGCGTCGGGGGTTAAAAAATAGGTAAATGTTACTTATAATAATATAATAATAACCCCACACATCTCACACACGGCCGTCTGATCCCAAACTAGGCACAGCCTGTACTATGGTAACCAGACTGCTGAAGAACATACTTATATATTTCTAAATACATGCATATCGATAAATTAAACACCCAGACACAGAACAAATTTTCGTGCTCATCACACAATTATTTGTCCTGGGTGGGAATCGAACCCACGACCTGGCTTAGCAGTTAGGGTCACTAACCACTAGACCAACAGGCCAGTCCTATTAACTTATACATTTTTTAACTACAATTAGGTAACCTATTAGTAAGTTAAAATTTACTGCTAAGATTTGTTAACTTAAGTGTGTTAAAAACGACCAAAACCATCCACTTACTTTAAAAACGTACGTTTATAGATCACATAGTAAAATAGAAATCATCAATTAGCTTATTCTAGTCCACTGCTGAACATAGGCCTCTCCCAATGTACACCATAGTACCCGGTCCTCCGCCTTCCGCATCCAGTCCCTCGTAGCTACCTTCCTCAGGTTGTCGGTCCATCTGGCTGGGGGGCGTCCTACCTTCCGTTTACCGATTCGCGGTCTCCACTCTAAGATCCGCTTGCTCCAACGGCCATCAGTCCTTCGGCATACGTGGCCAGCCCATTGCCACTTAAGCGTGCTTATTCTGCGAAAATAGAAATAGAAATACGAAATTTGGTAGTCCCAAAGCAATAAAGTTTGTTTCCAAGACTGTCATTTTGAATAAAAAAAGGCGCGATATAGCAGTATCATATTACAAACACTACAGTACAAAGCTAATCGACTTTTACAACTTGTTTTATAATCAACTACGTTTTATTTTACGTTTGCTGTTTCAAAGGTTAGTACAAACTTGTATCTTGATACTAGAACTGGAATTTCATAGCAATAAGTAGTACAACTACAAGACCTTTTAATGGTAACAGTTCTATGTTGTCATTAATCATTAATGTAATTAAAGTATGCGTCATTTGTGCACGAGTTCAAATCAAAATCTGCCTTCAAGCATATTTTCTTTTAAGTATCTTCATCATCATTCTTTGTCATCCCTGTAATATAATTACTGTTAATAAAAGCAATAACTTCCAGTATTTTTATAATATTAGCATATACGAGGGCTACACTGAAAATTTCGGGAATCAAGGAAGTGACACAACATTGCTATTTAAAAATGTATTTATTGCTTTTCGAAGCATCTCCGCGAAATTTGATACATTTTCCATACGATGGAACCAATCATTGAAGCAACCATTCCATTCGGAAGTTGGGGTCTCCAAAATGGCCGTTTTGTAGGCGTCCACAACTTCTTCAGGTGATGAAAATCTCAGACCACGCAATTTATTCTTTATTTTAGGGAAAGTAGAAAGTATAGAAATCATTAGGGCTTAGGTCGGGACTGTACGGCGGATGGTCTAATAATTCTATGTTTTCTTGCTCTAAAAACTCTTTTGTTCTGTGCGCGGTGTGAGAACTCGCATTGTCGTGATAGAGGATGATGCGGCGGTTGCAGTTCTCTTTACGGAGCTCGGAAACGACCTGTGGCAAACAAATGCTAGCATACCATTCTGCATTAACCGTTCTTTGTCCCTCAAGAGGAATAGTCGCAACATGGCCGGTTTTGGAGACAAACGTGGCCACCATTTTTTTTTTGCAACACTCCGTGAACGAACAATTTTAGTTGGCTTTAACTCATTTTCGAACACCCAAACTCGTGATTGGTTTTTTGTTTCGGGTTCGTACGTTTATATCCAGGATTCGTCACCTGATACAATGTTGTATACAGCATTTGAGGATTCTGCGTGGAATCTTTCGAGAGTTCTGACGCACCAAGTAACGCGAGCGGCTTTTTGCTCTTTTCAGAGCAAATGGTATCCATCGGGAAAACGACTTTTTTACACCTAATTGTTCATGCAAGATTATTTGTATTTGACTCATGCCAATGTCTAAATTTGCCTGAATTTCGCTGTATGTCACATGTCGATCTTCCTCAATCAGCTTACGCACAGCATCAACGTTTTCTTGGGTGACTGCAGTTTTTGAACGACCTTGACGGGGATCATCACTGAGCTTGACACGTCCACGTTGAAATTCAGCAAACCAGCGATAAATTGTGGTTTTGGATGGGGCTTCATCACCAAATGCAGAAAGCATCCGGTCAACACACTGTTTTTGTGTTAAACCGCTTCGAAAGTCATAATAAATCATCGCCCTTGAATTTTCTCGAGTCAATTCCATTTTCTCAACGACTAAACAATTTTGAGAAGACCTTGTGAGAAGACCGAAAATCTTTTTTTAAATAAATAAATGGTATTCGATTTTTAAAACCAAGGAGTTTTCAATTAAAAAGATTTTAATATGATAGGAATAGTGGAAATATTCCATTCCCGATACTTTTAGTGCAGCCTATGTAATATATCAGTAATACATTTATCAATAAATCATTTATTGATACTGCGAAGCGTTGTGGTTATTCATTATTTGTATCATTAGGAAGCTTCGAATAGTATTATGGGTATAAAAATATGTAACAAATTACCGTAAAGCGGCTTGCATACGAAAACATCGTATTGAATGAAAAAGCTTATGTGGATTTGGAAATTTCTCTTATTTATACTTTATTGAATGTATTTTATGGACCAACGGCTTCATACGAAGCTTAGTAACATAAAATTTAGAAATATTAAAAAACTGTCTAAAAGATATTTATGGAGTTTACCCATGACATATAATGTAAACTACATTTTCACATTTTAAAATATGACTTAACTAATATGTTGGACTACCACGTTATACGTATGGACGGAATTTCAAATATTTATTACATTTTGTATTCCATTCGCCAATGTATTTGAAATTTGGGAATATTAAAAACTAGCTGCGCCCCGCGGTTTCACCCGCGTAAGTCCCGATCCCGTGAAAATATCGGGATAAAAAGTAGCCTATATGTTAATCCAGGTCTCCTGCTATTTACATACCAAGTTTCATCGCAATCGGTTCAGTAGTTTTTGCGTGAAAGAGTAACAAATATCCATCCATCCATCCATACTCACAAACTTTCACGTTTATAATATTAGTAGGATAGGTACCAATTTTTATATTTTAAATCTGTAAGTAAACAATTTATTTCTTACTATTGTGGTGGTGTTGGTTATAGGCTTCCATTAATGTTTTCTTTAATCTTTAAAATTGAGGAAGCCTCAAAGGACCCTTTAGGGACCCTTTCCAACGCTTTATCCATCTTCTTAATTAAATTAAATGTATTAATTAAGTCGAAGTAAATGTTTATTGCTATTAAATCGGCATCACTTTGAACGTATATATGTATCTGAATTGCAAATTCGGTGAGCTTCCGAATTAGTATTGCCAAGTTATAGTAATAAATTTTACCCAAAGCGGTTTATATGGAGATAAACGACAAAGAACCTTAAAATGTTAATGTTCCCGTCTCGTGTACTCGTAACTGCTATTAGTCAAGGTCTGTGAATACTTAACCACAATGCTGAATCATACGGAAATTAAGTGACAATCGTAACTTAACTCCTAATATTGCAGTCGCGTTCAATGTTAGGAAAGTTTTGACATATATATATATTTATATATGTCATGTTTAATGGGATTTCGAAGTTGGAGGGATTAGTATTCCACCATTCAGGGATAGTGTTGAAATCATGTCTACACACAAGACTTCTAAAGAACTTAGTACATATTTACGTACCTACATTACAAATAAAAAATATTCCAGAGATTTTTTTTCCTTGCAGTATTATTGATTAACTTAACACAACTCTTTAAAAAAATAATGTATTCTCTTTCGTGTTTTAAAACGATAATTTCATAAAAAATAAATTAAAGACAGCTGACGCTCGGATCAGAAGTGCAGAAGGCCGAGCGCATTCGGCGCCCGCGTTTCATTTTTTTTTTATAAAATTATCGTTAAATTTAGCTGTACTAACATGATGGAGAGTGAAAAACGCTAATTAAAACTGTAAAAAGATAGTTATTTTTCATCAGGAGCGATTTTTTTTCTGACCCATCATCAACGGTATCATTGCTAATGATCATCTGTCTTCGTTTTCGGGAGCGTTTCACTAACACCCAGTATATCAAAATAAGATAAGTTTCTAATACCCTACGACTTAAATTATATTTTTTCTTACAGCTGGAACATTACTCAATACATTTCCACAGTACTTTTTATCCAGTTTATCCATTCATCCCCTATCGATCAACTCGCATTCAAAAATATAAATTGTTTGAAATTAAATAGAGAATCAAACAGAGGCGTTTAAATCGAGTTGTATATATAAATGAAATCTTCATGGATTTCAGTCTAGATTATTGGATTCTTATCAGCAATGTGAAAAAAGACATTTTCCATTTTACTACAGAGCTCGTGTTAGAATAGTATTTTTATGAAAAGATTGCCTCATGTTCAATAAAAACAATTACTTTAAGCCAATAGCTGAATGATCTATAGATTGACAATACTCAAAAATTTGATCTTGTGTCGTTTTTAAAATTAATAACAATAAAATCAATAGAAAGGTGGTTATTGGGATATGCGATGCAAATTCTGACATCAGATCAAAATAATCCTCCGTATTTTATAGAATGAAACCTTCTATTTAACGCTTTGGTGTAATGTAAATCTTATTTAAAAAATCAAGTGTCAATATTTTTGTCTTTTTGGATACATCTTTGAACCGATGTTTCTAGACTCAAATTTCTCTCTCTCGTTATTTGCGTTACAATGTGTTTTTTAAATTGAATCTTTCAAGGCCACGGCCTGTCAGGAGTCACGTAGTAGTGTAGTGTAGTGTCACGGAGTCAGCCTGTGACCACGGCCAGTGCAACCTGGTCGAAACGTCAGCCAATTTAAAGGTGCGTACCTTTTCGTGATCGCGTTAATTCTCGTTTAAATACATAATTATATCATGGAACGCGAAAGTTTAAAAGTAAAAAAAATACTTTTGTGAATGTTTTAGTCCAAGTTTAAATCTCTTCAAATATTTCAATTATTTTCCTATTCCTACATCCTACATATGTCGACCATGTGTTTTGGGAAATCCAGATCAATTGAGGTGCACCTACTTAAGAATGCGTATAAATAGAAGCAAATACGAGCATTCACCTTTTACATAACTTTTAATGCAGGCCAGAAGAAGTTGTGTAATGGACTTTTGTGCATTCAAATGCACAGAAGTCCATTACGTCCATTTATTTAAAATATAAAATGGAACAATCACAGCCAGGCCACAGTTTATATAATACACAAGTATGCTCTTTACTCAAATACGAGAACAAAACACAAAATGGCTTTATAGAGATATAAACACTTTTAAATCCGATACCGTCGGGGTTCAAATGGAGTGAACTCATTCAATTGGTAGTGTTTTGGATAATGGATAATGGACCAAAAATATTACTTTGCACATTTTCTGACTATATTATCTCTTTTTTAATGTATAAATTGGTGTTAGTTAGGTTTCAGTAGTCTTGATTAGCCCATAAAGTGTTTTTTATGGTATAGGGGCAAACGAGCAGACGGGTCACCTGATGATAAATGACTACCGCCGCCCATGGGGACCTGCAACTCGAGAGTCACAAGTGCGTTGCCTACCTTTAAGGTGGGAGTAGGGGAAGAGTGGAAGAGGGGGATATGGGGAAGGGGAAGGAAGGGTTAAGGTCTCCGGTAACCTCATTCACTCTTTTAATTAAGTATTAAAATCACTAAATGTTTTTTACATATTGTGGGCTCTGTCTCTGCATGGAATATATATTTGGGTATTTCACAAGTAACTAATTTGATAGTCAAATATTGCCAGGTGATGTTCCTGTTCTAGTGGCATCTTCAATCATAGGACGGACATACGCGTATGCGACCCCGGCCTCTTCGAGCTATTGCAGTCTCAGTCCCGTTTCTCCATTCCAGACTTCCAGACTGACTGACAGGTATTCCTTGCCCTGGCTCCCTCACTCTATCCGTTTTCCTTATCCCAATTTACCATGTTCCTTTACGTTTGAAAACGACTACATTCCCAAGGATGGTTGGCGTCAAGCAGACGGACAAAAGAAACAAGCCAAAACAATATGCAACGTTGAAAAAAAAATTATAATAAAAATAACTAATAACGGTATTAACTTCAAATTGCGCCAACCCCAAATAAAATTGGGAAAAAGCCAAGAAAATGATGATGCTTAATTTTTTATGCGTAATGGCCAAGTAAATACATGGACTTATGATCAAAGTTTGCCGTGGGTTCGAAAATACTGGGTGGGGACCCAGTATTCCAGGTAGGCCCAATCCTTAACGAAGATGTGTGATTCACTCCACCAGCATTCTCAAAAAATCACTAGTGCAAAACTATTTTTTTTATTTGTAATATCATGTAAAATTTGTATGGATCTTTGTTGCATTTGTTACATGTTTAAGAAAGAAAGAAAATTTTGACTTTGTATGACACTGCCAAGGTTGCTGATACTTACAGCACACGTTATCCTATTACCAGCAGAACATTAAAATGATATCGTCTGGACTTGTACTTTTAGCAATTTTTTACTTTAAAATGTACTACTTGGTGGCAATAAAGAATTATTGTTCTTAAAAAAGCGAATTTAAATATTAAACTAGCTGCGCCCCGTAGTTTTATCCGCGTAAGTCCCGATGCCGTGAAAATATCGGGATAAAAAGTAGCCTACGTGGGTCACACTGAATGTTTTTAAAATAGGCCAGTAAGAAAAGCAGCCGATGAAAAATTTATTTAAATTTTGAATAAGGAACTCTTTGGGAATCTGTAGATGTTTAATGATTTCTTATGCCATTTGTTTTTACAAATTGGCCGCAATTTAAAAAGAGTCTGTCGTGCATCGAAATGGATGATTGGATAAAATTTTCGCTCAATGATTTAGTACGACTTTCATTGCGGTCTTACTCAACAACAACAATGTAGACTTCGATTGGCATTGTGTGTGAAATTTATGTGTTAATCTAGTTATCCAGCTATCTACATAGCAAGTTTCATAGTAATCGGTTCAGTAGTTTTTGCGTGAAAGAGGAACAAACATCCATACACCCTCACAAACTTTCACGTTTATAATATTAGTAAGATAAATGTAAAAACTTGAACAATAATTTTAACATAGGTTAACAATAATTACTGCAGTAGTACTGTTTCTATGTTTAAATAATCAAAGTTCCATTGGGGGTAGGGGAACAGTGTTAAAAGGTTGTAACTTATACCACTGGTAAGTACCTATGTATAGGCATTTGTCACAGCTTATATACTATAAGGAGATCGTGTGCTTGTTTTTCTAACAAAAAATCTGTTCGGAAAAAACAGATTATATACAGAGTATGAAAACAAGACGTAGTTACACGACCTTAATTATTATAAACAACATTTGTGTAGATATTATTATGAAACCTTCTTTTTATTTTGTTCCATTTTCTATGAAACCGTGGGACTAAGTTGATAAATTATATTACTTAAAATAGCTCATTCCTTTCGACAGAAATGATTTTGATAATTAAAAACAATGTCACAAATAAAAAACTTATTACCCAAGATCAAATATACCATCCCACTAATATTATAAATGTGAAAGTTTGGATGGATGGATGGATGTTTGTTACTCTTTCACGCAAAAGCCACTGAACCGATTGCGATGAAACTTGGTATGTAGATAGCTGGAGACCTGGATTAACGCATAGGCTACTTTATATCCCGATATTCCCACGGGATCGGGTCTTACGCTGGTGAAACCGCGGGGCGCTGCTGGTATATTATATGTGGTATATTTGATAGAAGCTCATTCTAATTTTTAAGTCAATTTAAAAACATTAGCAAAGGTGTCACTAAGACCATCAAACGATCAATGGAAGTAATGATTCGAACTTCTTTCGATGTAAGTCCGGTTTATTGTTGGATACATAAGTCTATACTTAAAAATAATAAACAATTATAAAAGCTAGCCCTGTGTGTATTTCAAGGTCTGCTGGAATGGAACCTTGTTACAAAGGACAAACATTTGCGTGACGGTATAATTAATGTTCAATTTTAAAACTACTTCTTGTCACGAAAAATAGTAACATTAAGTTAATTACTGTACAGAATTTTACGTTCCATTTACTGCTTATTTGCATTGTATTTTTTTAGTTTTGAATAGTTATTTTTTAAATTGTCTGGAATTATTAATGTTTCACGTGATAGATATGCGTATTCTTCGTTAATAACATGATTCTGAAAGTAAGGTTAGTAAATTATAATAAACTAGCAGCGCCCCACGGTTTCACCCGCGTAAGTCCCTATCCCGTGAAAATACTGGGACAAAAAGTAGCTTATATGTTAATCCAGGTCTCCAGCTATCTACATATCAAGTTTCATCACAATGGGTTTAGTAGTTTTGGCGTGAAAGAGTAACAAACATCCATACATCTATACATCCTCTCAAACTTTCACGTTTATAATATTAGTAGGATTTTCGGCCTAACGAGGGCTCGCATCTGACACTGACGGAGAAGGTCGCTTAACCCCTTGTTTAAGGGTCCCCATCGGGCCTGAAATACGGATGTAAGTAAAAGTGTATATCTTGAATAAATATTTTTTATCCGCCATAATTTTCCAAGTTCCAATCATGTTACTGGTTTAATTAGGATTATCTGTCGATCGGATTCCCAAGCAATTATAAAGTTTTACAAGACGCAGCTGCATTTGCTAACACATGTGTCTTGAATCACTTAAGAAAATCCTAATACAGCTCTTTCAAAGTCTCAAAGCCATTGTCGTGGTCAGATTAAAATTCGGTTCAATGAATAAACAATTTCACATCTAAGACATTTTTTTTCAAAAAACTTCAATATCTCACACACGGCCGTCTAATCCCAAACTAGGCAGAGCCTGTACTATGCTAACCAGACTGCTGATAAACATACTTATATATGTCTAAATACATACATATTATAAATAAATTACACCCAGACACAGAACAAATGATCATGCTCATCACACAATTATTTGTCCTGGGTGGACATCAGTCAGAATCACTAACCACTAGACCAACCGGCCAGTCAGATTTATGTCTACTAATATTATAAAGCTGAAGAGTTTTTTTGTTTGTTTGTCTGTACGCCCTAATCTCTAGAACTATGAGTCAGATTTGAGTTATTCTTTTGGTATTGGATAGAATATTTATTGAGGAAAGTTATAGGCCATGTAACATCACGCTACGACCTTTATATTATGAGCGGATTAGAGGTTAACTGCTAGTCTACTATATTATTTACGAATGTATTGCTTGTTTACGTTTATAAATTTTCAGTTCGATATAAATTTGGTGTTCGTAGTAAGTATAAGTAAAGAGAAAGAAAGAAAGAAAATACATTTATTAGCCACAACACAATAAATAATCCCGGATACAACATAAAAGAACAAAAAATGTACTAAACTAAAGAAAAGAATTGGTTACGAAACAACAACATGCAATAAAATGTGTGACTAAAAGGCCACAGCTCAGCCTATGCTATAGCCCCTAAAAGTGACCACAGCTCTGATTTTCAGCTGAAGCCCAAAGACACCTCACGGACGTGTGCAAAGCTCTGTTCTAAGTTTGGAGACGCTTGATTTTGAAAGTATATAAATTTAAACTATTTTAAACCAAGTCCACATTGTCGGTAGTCATTATTTGCTTGTCAATGAGATAGTTTTAAGTCGAATGTGATTTCGATAGTCGATTGAAGTTTACGGTTAATATCTAAGTAAATACTTATAGGTTCAAGGAATGTAAATTGTTTATACATTCTTCTTGTACATTGCATTCTTTACGAGCACATTCAAGAAACGGCGTTAGTAAGTTAGAGTCTTGAATGAGAAAGATAGGTATATATTACGCGCTTCGGTACATTCTTCCTGCATGTAGTAAAGTAAATTTCATACATAACTCATATACCTACTCTACCTACTACCTACTCTACTCCTTGTATTTTATTTAAAAAAGGAAAAGTGATTAAGATTCCTAATCACTATATTTAATATAAAACAACAATAATATAAAACAAAGTTTCCCGCCGCGTCTATCTATATAAACTCAAACTACTGAACGGATTTTCATGCGGTTTTCACTCGACTATAAATAGAGCGATTCATGAGGAAGGTTTAGGTATATAATTTGTTACGGTTTTGTGTAAATTGGTTCAAATATGATGATGATTGTTGAAGATGTCTCTGCTCTCTCTGCCGTCTCTGCGAAGCCGGGGCTGGTTGCTAGTATCTAATAATAATATTCCTTACAATCAATATCCACAGAAAGTTTAAATCGTTAAAATTCTCTGGTTAGATAATTTAATAAACAGATGAATGTCACAGTGAGTAACCAGCTAAGTTGCGGATGTTCGGTATACAATTGAAGTACTACACCGCTAAATAGGCCCGCTCTGCCGTGTTCTAAACTATCATCTAAGATTGATTATTACTTTCATATTATGAAGAATATACATTTTATCCCCTCCAAAAACTGCTGATATACCAACATTCTCTCTAATAATACCTAGCCTAACGTTTCATATCAATCAACATGTTATTAAAATACTCCTCACGGTAATATATAACTCAGTAATTCTGTAGCATTAATCGCAACAGTTAATGGGTCATTCATTTGAACGACACGCACACCAATCTCGCCCTATCGCCTCATTTATATTGATTGCTTATATTTTCACCTATTTGTTACGTAACTAATAAAACATTTGACTGATCATAAATTTTACTGCACAACTTTCCTTCTGACATATATTACATAATGTTTTGTTTTATTTTTATTCAACCTCTTGGAAGGCGGAGGACTAGATGCTATGATGTAGATTGTGAGAGGCCTATGTCCATCAGTGAACTGCAATAGACTGATGGATTGATAGTCAAGGAAAACAACTGTATAACCTGCCAAACGATAATTGATATTCGCTAACGAGGTGCTCTTCCGGATTATGAAGTTTATGAACGTAGAATACAAATGTATAAAGTCATCACGAAGTAGAGAGTACCTACTTAAGTAAGATCAACTGTTTCAAGACAAAGAAACATAAACACTCTAGGAAGAGTCCATTAGATAAAGTATCTTGGCTATTATTCTTAACTACAGAAGATGGACTATCGCTGCTCGCTACATTTTTAACCATATAGAGAAAGATCTCAGGGCCCCCAGAAGTTACTTTTCTCAGCAATAATATGTGTGGGATCTTTATCCGCGGTAGGCGCGTAGGTACGCATGCAGTGCATGCAAATATACGAAGAATATACTGAGACATACGAACACTACTTTAGTGTTCGTATATCCTTTCAGTGTAAGCGTACCTGCTAGTCTGGGCCGGCGGCCAACTTCCTAAAGGCAAAGGTAAGCAATAACTCAACTCACTTTTCGACTTTTACAAGTCTCGAATAACAGACTTACCGCCGGCGGTAACCTTTGCCAGACGCTTTAAAGCTCCAAAAAAAAAATGGAATTTCACTTATATTCTGAGTCTTTATTTTTATATAAAAACTCGTATTTTAATATCTTCTGTAAGTTGCCAGAACAAACATCCCCCCAGACACACATTAAGGTCCCTATGAGTCGAAGTGAGAATTAGATGCTTTTATAGTATAACTTTATTAAACTTATGCTGTTACTGGAATAATAAAAGTCTTTAATAATAATTAAATGATTCTGAACGTTTCATTTCAACTGCTAATGAGAATTTTGTCATATGATTGTTGACTTACAGATAAATGTTTTTTTTTAGAAAAAATTAAAAAAATCGTGGTTTTCAACAACGAGGAATTTTATAAAATCGTAGTTTATTGTCTTTTTTATCTCCTAATAAACAAAAAAAATCTAAAGAATTTTAAAATATTATTTATTAGTGCATACACTGAAAGAACATACGAACACTACTTTATCTCACTTATATTTTTGCTGCGAAAATAAGTAACGTCTGGGGGGCCCTGGGATCTTGGTCTAATACATTTTGATGTCTTTAAATCATGTTAACAAATATATTTTTTATTGAGGTTGTGGGTTCGATCCCTACCCAGGACAAATAAATGTGTGATGAGCACGATCATTTGTTCTGTGTCTGGGTGTAATTTATCTATTATATGTATGAATGTATGTATGTGTATCAGCAGTCTAGTTACCTTAGCAAAATAGAAAAAAGTTAATTGGCATACCAGTGCAGGTCTATGTGAACCTCGAGTTATCTTTTCCATTTCTGCCAACCCTAACTACTTTGAAGAGAGCGAATCCTCTTCTCTATTATGAAAATCGTCCGAAATTCGAAGCCGCCACCTTCCGGATCCGATGACAGGCTACCCTTACTATCGTTACCAGGTGTACAAACTACTTCCGAGCTGATTCTAACACAGTGAACCAGGTCCACTCTCGAACTTTTTCAGAGTCAAACAGTCAGCGTTACGAACGTGCTTTCTGCAGCACCAGACAGTGAAACATCCCTGACTGGTTCTCAACTATAAGGTCTACCATTTAGAGGGACACGATGTCGCCATCGTTCAACACGGCAAAACTTTAATCCCCATCACCTGGATAATTGGCAATCCACCACTGTGCGGTTCTCCAGAATTTTTTTGCCTCGCACAATCAATTTTGGAAAAAATTGTCGCCTGCGGTATTTCCGCACCGATACGCGCTTCAAACCTTCAAGAAAAGAGCGTACTCCTATCTTAAAGGCCGGCAGCACACTTGTGACTCTTGAGTTGCAGGTGTCCATGGGTGACGGCAGTGACTTACCATCAGGTGACCCGTCTGCTCGTATGCCCCGTATAATATAAAAAAAAACCAGAGCACCATAAGAAGTAAGCCACATCCGCTTTGGTAGAGAGAGAGTAGCCGGAAATAGCAACGTTTTCACATTTACGACTAGGTACTTAGCGGGATATACTGCTGAAAGTTATTATACCAAGAGCTTTATTTGACGACCAATCGATATAGACTAATATATTTTTATGGCCGATGAGGTAATGTTTACGATGTGAGTGATAGCCGTTTGTGATACCAATTGATTAAGTCGGGCTCTGAATATACGTTCAATATACTCATAGCTTTGATCTTCGTGTTTGTATAGGTTTGTTTGGTTGAAAGTAACGCATGACGTGCTAAAAGGCAATAAAGTAAACGAAACTTCCCTCACCGTCATTTGAAATAAAGGCTCTTTCCTCTGTATTTTAAAAGGGTTAAGTAAAGTAAAAGCTTTGATTTCATCATTTTTTTTATTTTTATTTAGCGATATTTTTTTTTAACTTTGAATATTAAATGATTTTTTTTTTCAAAAGCACCACCCGTGGATTGGTATTTAGATAATAGATAAAGATAAAATGATCAACGGTCATCAACATTTTATGAAACATACTCTTATTCCCTAACTTCTGTCTCTTTCTCTCTCTCTCTCTCTTATCTTCTTTTTACTCTCAGAAGTTTTAAATTCTTAACATCACATTGATGTCTTTTTTTTTTTTTATGGTATAGGGGGCAAACGAGCAGACGGGTCACCTGATGGTAAATGACTACCGCCGCCCATGGGCACCTGCAACTTGAGAGTCACAAGTGCGTTGCCACCCTTTAAGGTGGGAGTAGGAGAAGAGGGGGAGGGGGGAAGAGTGGGAAGGGGGGGGAGAGGGGAAAGACGGGAATAAGGAAAAAGGAAGGGTTAGGGCCTCCGGTAACCTCACTCACGCGACGAAATGCAATGCAAGCATTGTTTCATGGCTGGTTTTCTGTGAGGCCGTGGTAACGAGCGGAGTCGAGCCGGCCCATACGTGCTGAAGCATGGCTCTCCCACATAACAATCTTCTTTGTCTTTTTTCTTGTCTTTACTCTGAACATTTAAATAACACATAAAATTGCAATACACAGATCACAATATGACATTCTATACTGGATGTCAAAAATCTAAAATGATGACGATGATGTTATAATTTCATTACACTCGTCCAATGCACTACCAAAACAAATTTTTACACATAACACCGTACTTCATATAAAATCTTCTCAGACAGGCTGTCTGTCACGGTGCTGTCATCTGTGTAATCTTATTAAAAAGTTAAATACAACATAGCTCTTGTACTGCTTCTCAATACAACAAAGTGAAAAGACGCAGTCGACTGGCAAAAACAACAATAGAATATTAACTTAATGCGATATTTAGAACAAAATCATATTCAATACAAATTTATCCCTCAATACAATTTTTTGTCACGCTTTACCTCACGTATTTCGACTTTATAGTAAAGTGTTAAGGTAGACTTTAGTTTAGATGAAAAAATATATTTTAGAATCAACGGATTGACAGGCATAGGTGAATATAAAGTAAATTGGTGTTGACAATGAAATTTGCGTTCCATTTGCTTGATCTGAAGCCAGTTAGTGTGTCGTGTCGTACAATTTAATCTGGTTTGTTTCCTTACCAAGTAAATTACACGCAACACGTAATAGAATAATAACTATAAAGGCAGGGTTATATTAAAGTTACCTTCGCTGTTAAAAGCTAACAACTAGTCTCGAAGCTTCTAGAATCAGACATAATATACAAAACTTAAGAGAGTACAATAGTTTCATTATCATTATTATTAATACGCGAAGGTAATTTTTTATACCCTTTTTCTATGCAAATATCGCACACAGAGGAGCATCCTGTTTAAAATACAAAGTTAAAATTTAGAAGAAGCGCCGAGAGCTAACAATTTTAATCAATTTGTATTTTATGTTATAAACTTAAAAAATACGTGAAACGGATACAAAAATAGCTACAGGAGCCCAGTATAGAAGATCTCTAGTTGTTATATATTCTCTCTATAGCATGAAATCAAATTCATGGTAATTAAAACACTAGTTATTAAGCGGTACATAGGATGCAAGAAAAAAAAGTGTGTGTGTGCTATTCACACACAGCAGAAGTGAAACTTCAGAAAAGTAGAATACATTTAATTTTAGATAATTTATATAAATCAAATTAAGACAGATGTGTTAAATAATTAACATAAATTAATTAACTAACGATTTTGAATACGCAAATTCACAAAAATTATACACGTCAATGATTCACCACGTTGACTATGACGCATTTTCTGAAGACTTAGTAGTACTTAGGCGCAAAGACACGTGCTAGAACGAAGATTATAGGAAACACTGTATACTTGTATTCTATCTCATTCTGTGTAACTTTTGCGTTTCATCGAATTTTCAAGTCACAACGATTCTAAACAAGTTTCACTTCAAAAAAAGTATGTTTTGTTTTTAACTGACTTCAAAAAACAGAAGGAGAGATCTCAGTTCGTCGAAATCTTTTATTTTAATTGCGTTGCTTTTTAAAAAAATGTTTTCTTGTTTGTAAGGATATATTTACCAGGTTGTCCCATTGTCATCAAGTCAGAATCTCGTAATGGGATCCTGGAGAAATCGATGTAATTCTTTAAATATTATAGGCATACAAATAAAAGGACATAACAACCATGTAAAGATAATAAAGTATAATGAATTTAATTTTTTTATCTACAGAATGTTTGTCTTAAAAATAATTAATTAAATAGCTGTTGCCCGCGACTTCGTTCGCGTGGAAATTTTGGTGAAATCTATCCAAATTCATAATTTTTTCGTTCCATAAGACCATTCTACAAAGTATTAAAAAAATTGAATAAAAGATGAATAAAATCGGTTAAGTCGTTCTCAAGTTACGGCATAAGCAAGGGAAATAGGGATTCAGTTTTATAAATATAAATAGATATTTGAGAGAGGGTGAGAAACGTGGTTTTGGAAACTATTTTGATGACACGTTACTATATTGCAACTATATACTAGTTGCAATATATTACATCTCATCTCTAAAATTTTAAATATTTCTATTATAGCTGCTAACTACTAACTGGGGTAGCCTGATTCCTATTAGTTTCATAAAAAAACATCATTAACACCATTAACAACTTCAAACGCAAACCGTTCTCTAGCCATGACGAGCACTCACTTACAATTACTGATCGCCTAACCTAATAAAAATATCTATGACGTCAATATTGTAACGTTACGATAGTTGGTGCACTATGGCGTGACGTAATATTAGATATATCCTACTGATGACTAATGTCTGTTCATAAAATATTGCTAATGGTGTGTATTACTAGATAGTTTACCTTGTATGACTAAGTTTGAAAAAATAAAATTAAACCGTGTCTAAATTTGTGTTAAAGAGGATGTCAGTATGATAAGGAATCTTTTGTGATATCTTACAGATAAATTTTACATAGAACATTGTGTGAGTTTAAGTGGTAGTTAAGGTTAGCTACAAAAAAATATCAGTAAATTCAGTGCAACCTTTTTAAATACGTCAGTAATCACGGCTATAAACAGTTGCACAACCAAAGGTGTCACGCACGTGTTGCTTCCTGTTTGAAACACATTTAATGTGCAACAAGCTTTTAACATTAAAATTATTACAATACGGTGGGTTTCTGTCAACTCAAATCAGTTTTATTAAATGACAATTTAAGTTCTATAGAAATTGGTATGAAATAATACCTATTGACGTTACTCAGTTATCGTCAAATCTTCTCTTAATATTTGGGTGTTTATTTTGAAAATAATAAGAAACGTGAAAACATGAATAACGAATCTTGGAAGCTAATTTCCAATTTACCAGTTCCCGATGTACGATTGGGCACAAATTTGGTATACATGTATATCATCGGTGACAATACAATAATATAGTACTATGGAGGTGTTCTGATGAAAGAGCCGGAAGACGGACGTAGGAACTTTTTAACTAAACAAGATACACCCATTCAGTTTGGGTTCGATTGATTCGTCTTGAGAAATACTTTTTAAACATCAAAATCAACACTAAAACAGAACTTAGTTTTTATAAAAGCTTATTTAAAAATATTTATTTATTATTAATTTCATTGTTAAAATTAAAATTCAATAAAATATATTTCATAAACTGTAATTTTTGCAACCGTTCATCACAAAATGGCTTTACTTAAAGTCAGAAATTTCGGACATACTCAAGAGAATTTACGAACCTAGGATCTGTTTTTTAACGACTTCCAAATTACGGCTTATATTAGCAAGCTTATTTAGTGTACCTCGTTACTTAGCGCCAAAGCGAGACCACCTTGAGACACACCAATGCTAGAAGAACAATCAAACCAGTTCACTTTGTCTGTCTACATGACCTATTTCCAAAAATAGTAGGCCTACTTGCAAGTACTGAGCTTAAACTGAAAAGTAGGTCGCATTTCATCACTAACGGTTGCACAAATTGATAAATTAAATATATTGTATAATGCTCTATAGTTTGATGTAATTTTAAATCTATCATGAAAATAAAATAAAAATATTTTTTTTTATTGGACACAGAAGTTTCATACATTGACTTAAAGATAAGCACAAACATTTTCTTTAGGTGCTGAAACTGATACCAAAGCTAGGCAGATAGCCTGTATCTAGGGAAGCAGTGTTCAGTCCTGCAATAGTTGATGGTACAGTTTGTACAGTGTGTCGCTGTTTTCGTGATAAATATTTTATTTGTACTTTAGTATTTGTGTGTGTGATGATTGCGTTAGAGGAGGTAAAAAGTAGAGGAACCTAGACAGGAAAGGAGAGGAGTCACCGTCACCTTACGTTCTCAATTATCTTCCTTTCATAACTACTACTAAAATATATAGTGATGATAATATTAATAAGAAAAAAGCCCATACAATTCATTTGCCTTAATAAAATGTTAAAGGAAGGTTTTTAACCTCATATATAATAATATGTTTTAAATAAATTGTTCAAATTTGGTCATCTAAAATGTCACATAAAAAAATTATTACGCATAGATTTTACACCGGAATTAGACTACAAATCAAGGCTCTTCATAACACCCAAAGCGATGATGAACTGTGCTAGAGACAATTTCAATTTAAAAAAACCATTAATGAATTTAGAAATATATTCAATTTCCGAGAATATCGTTTTCTATTAAGAGTTGCTTTTCCCACGACAATAAACAAGGCTTCAGGGAAAATTGTTGGAAATTACTAAAATCAATTAAAGTGGTCTATATATAGACAGTCCTATAGTACACCCTTCAAATTCATCTACAGCCATGGTTATTATCGCTCCAAAAGGCAACATATTATGTGGTTCTTGAAGTGATAATGATTAAAGCTTACCCTTGGCTTAACTATGGGACCTTTCATATACACTTACTGAAATTACAAAATCAACATCCATGCTAGCGATACCGCAACAACTGGTGTATATCATACTACATCCAAATCTGTTTTCCAGTCAGCCTTTAGGGCGTGTTTTGTGATATCTAATATCATTAAATTGTAGTTACCGTTCTGAGAAAGAAAAATATGTACATATTTTTTTACTATTATCTTCACAACCCTTAACAGTTATAATATTACAGTACAAAGTGCTGCACTTATAGTTTATTTTCAAATATTTATGATGTTCAGCTAAATTCCCTTTGAACTATAGAAGTTCTAGATTGTATGTACAAGTGACAATAATTGAAACCAGTTTGCAATTCTACGAAGTAGTATACATTTAGTATGAATGTTATTAATACTTGTTTGGCCTGTCGCTTTGTTACAAAGATAATGATATATGTCGCGTCACGAGTGCATAATGAATATTTACTTAAGTGTACATATATGTATGTAAATTCTTTTGGGTGAATTTTAGGAGAATTTAAGGAACTCATATAATTTTATGATACTTTGGATTGGGTACAATTTTGACCGAGATTATGGAAAATCCGAGGTAAGTAATAAATTTTTCATCATGTAAACAAACAGATTCAATTGTTTTTGAGCAACATCATCAAAATAATAATTATTTATTTAATTTCCCCAATTCCAGGGCACTGTTTCTACCAAAACAGTTTACAGTGTCAGTCAATAAGCTACAATGACTACCTTCTATTAAGTATGCCGTATGCTTGTTTGCCACATTCGTGGTATAAAAATCGAAATATGTAATTAATTTTGTATCTGGTTCGTTTCAAAAACGTTTATTTTCCAATATTCTTCTACAGTCAAGCGACGAACAAGAAAATAACGGTGAGATTCTCTATGGTGTACACACCTAATTGTCATCTTAGTTATAATGATGACAATAAAGAAATTAACGCGATCACGGAATAGGTATTACATATCATAAAATTGCCTGACATTTCGACCAGGTGGCACTAGCCGTGGTCACAAGCTGACTATTACGTGACCGCTTTAATTCCCTTACATATGCGTGGAATACGTGGGAGAGCCATGCTTCGGAACGTATGGCTGGCGTACGGCTCGACTCCTCGGCTACGGCTCGATACCACAGCCTCACAGAAAACAGGCAGTGAAGCAATGCTTGCATTGCATTTCGCCGCACGAGTGAGGTTACCGGAGGCCCTAACTCTTCCCTCTCCCTTATTCCCGTCCTTCCCCTCTCCCCTCTTCTCACTCTTCCCCCCTCCCCCTCTTCTCCTACTCCCACATGGAACGCGAAAGTTTATAAGCTAGTCATCATAGTTTATGAGAATGTTTATGTTAAGCTACTAGTTCTATTAGTTGTTATCATTTAATCATAATTTTCGTGACAAGTTGTGATAACACCGGCTTTACATGTGTTGATTATGTCCTTCACCTCAATGATAGTGTAATCACCAGATAATAAAGCTATTAGAGCAAACAGTTATAAATACGTATGCTTCTAGATAACATATAGTTTTGTTACAAGCGGTGAAGGCCATTCTTTAAACCTAAAAGTAGATCGTTTGAAAATAGTAATAGCACAATTTACTTTTAAACTACTGTTACTACCAGAATGAGTCGACAATTTCTAGAAAACGAAAAAGCTTCCAACAGAACGGTTTACACGATAAATACATTGTTTAACGACGACAAAGCTTTAGAAGTAAACGAAATTAAACTTTAGTGTAAGAAGTGCGTTAAGATGTTAGGATGCGCTTATCGGGAGTTTTTAATACGTGACTTGTAGCAGGATACTGTTTGTGTGTGTGCGTGTGCGTGTGCGTGTGCGTGGGTGTGTGCGTGTGCGTGTGCGTGTGTGTGTGTGTGTGTGTGTGTGTGTGTGTGTGTGTGTGTGTGTGCGTCTGTCTGTGGCATCGTAGCTCCCGAATGGATGAACCGATTTTGATTTTGGTTTTTTTGTTTGAAATAATTAGTCGGGAGTATCAAGAATATCTCATTCAAGAAAATCTGTTCTTCGAAGATTATCAGCTCTTTTGTAGTCGTTGAAGGGATTTTCCAGTCGGGGGTATTTTAAATTTATAGTTATTGCTTTTTTGGCAATTTTCGTCATATATATAACCAACGCGTACCTGCCTAGGTACATTTTTATTAGATTAAATTACAGCGGAAGATTGCAAGCCACTAACGGACTACTTAAAAGGCGATTATTTGCAAACCTTGTTTTAATGTTATGCTGAACAATTAGTCTGTAATACGAGTGTGTACCTACTTATGTATCTTCTAAGAACACACGTCGACAATTAATTCTAATCACGTTGTTATGTTTGGACCAGATAGATTGTTTTTCGTCACCTTTAAAGAAAATGGTGAATAAATAATCTTTGAAACGATCTTATAGTTAGGGAAAAACTAGAGAGGCAAGACCGGGATCTAAAATAAGCAACTCCTCCGTAAAACGGACACAAAAAAAGAAATTTAATGAATCATATTTCTTAGCACATGACTAACTCACATATACTTACCTATCTACTCGTTATCCTACCAAGATGGTATGTTATATTAATATTCAATGATCCATGATTAATAGGACCTTCGATTTCCCAAAATATCTTTACAAAATTCTTTAGACTTTATTTGATAAAACTTTAAGTAAAATACAACAGAGAAAATGTTGTTCACTATAATTCTTTTAATATTGCTGGGGCTCCATCAATCAAGAAAGCAATCAATCTGTCTTGATTAGAGTAGTGTGGGAGTCGATAAAATGTTGATATAGTTTTAAAGTACACTTACAAAAATGATGCTAGCAAATGAGCTGCGAAGGTCAATGCGGCCTTTCAAAGCAAAAAAACAACTAAAAATATTATGTCATTTGTCAGCGTCGACTCAAAGTTGTCATTAACTCATAATTATACAGCAAGAAAAACTAGTACAAAAGACTGTAAGGACTGTGAAGGAATAAGGTGTTATTCCAAGTCTCAAAGATAGACCGAAATTATTTGGTAACTATTAACGCAATCATGCATATACGAGCACTGATAGCATTTTTTTCTGTATGTGGATGTTGACAACATCTACCGATTTTATGTATAATCCCACTAATCCCACTAATATTATAAATTTGAAAGTTTGGATGAATGGATGGATGGATGGATGGATGGATGGATGGATGTTTGTTACTCCTTCATGCAAAAACCACTGAACCGATTGCAATGAAACTTGGTATGTAGATAGCTGGAGACCTGGATTCACACATAGGATACTTTTTATCCCGATATTCCCACGGGATCGTGACTTACGCAGGAGAAATCGCGGGGCGCTGCTAGTTAGGTCATAACTTTTACTTTGATAACATTTATGTAGCATGATAAAGCGATATTTACCGTCAACAACTCTGTGCATTGCAGACAAACTTTACACACCACAAACTGGATTGTGGCTTTCGAAATACCTACTCAATTGCCGATCTTTACCGCTCAGCCACAATAAGGTTATTTCATCCAATTTTGTTATGTACACAGTTCTATGGAATACGAGTCAGCATGTTGCTTGGCAAGCATTTGATTTGATTTTGATATGCAATGGTAATGGTGGAATTATGAAACATCAGAACTATGTTACCAAAATCGTGACAGGGATTTTTGATTCTGCATAGCTCTTTTTTTTATTGAGAAAACCTATAAAGATGGTTTGATGATGGAGGTAGGAAGGGCAGCCGGGACCCGAAAACGACGACCGCTAGAAAAAAGAAACTGTTTTATGCTACTAAGGGAAGGCAAACACACGTTGTCGATCGAGAATAACATACTCTTTAACCTAAACCTATTAACACAGCTCACAAAGTGAAATGGAACAAGGTGGATGTGTGAGCTGTGTTGTTTTGTGGAGCGTCACACCTCTCTTTGTAATGCGGTAAATGCAAAATGAGACAGACAGCAAAATTACAAGAAATTGACTATCTACTAAACCATCCAGTGAAAACGTCTCAAATAAGTAAGATTTGTGACTTTTTTACACAAAATTATCTCGGTAATTTGAAACACATTTTGAATTGCTAGAAGTCCAAAGATTTTCTTTGATTTACTGTTGTGTTTACTGTTTATATCTTATATTGTAATGCTCGCATTCTAGATTTTTTTTTCTACGCAAGTAATCTAGCCGCAGTCGGCCTGACGCTACCGGATACCGGGAGGTATCACTAAAATATCATTCGTTATCGCATTACTGACCTCCCTATTTGATGATAGTGCCTGAAGGGCACTCCAACGCGACGGTTTTTCTTCACTGTTTGTCGTTTCAGCATGGTTCAGGATTTCTTGTGTTTTCAATCAACAAAACCCTGTCTTTAAACTATTTGTCAATTCCAAGTGCGAAAAAGTATGAATAATAACAAACAAGTCTTATTAATTGTTTATTTTTGTAATGGTTTAAATATTGTAATTGTTATAGTAAACAAAGAATATTTATAGGGTTATCCAATACTGACGGGTCGATGTTGACAGGACTGTCAAATCTGTTGTTTATTATTCAGTCACTGATGCCAAATCACCATGGTAAGTTACACGATTGAGCAGCACGTCCAAATGATAAAACTTTATAATAAAAATGAATGTTTATTAAAGGCCCTTCAAAGTCAACTCTCCAACGTTTGGTGACCTAATTTGAGACGACCGGTTCGGTAAACAATCAACCGACACCCGTTCGTCAAAAGAACGCCAGATCGTCCGAGAACATCGCTGCTGTTCGTAGAAGTGTGCAGGAGAACCAGAGGCAGTCAATTCCTCGCGGTGCACAAGAACTCGGTCTTTAGCAGACTTCAATTAGGCGAATTTTGCGTCAGGACTTGGGCCTGCACCGGTACAAGATCCAAATAATCCAGATACCCAAAACTTAAGACCATAGACAACGCCGTTTATTCGCTGACTGGGCTTCGGAGCTTTTTGGAAGACGACTCCAATTTTGGCCGAAAAATCATCTTTATCGACGAGGCACATTTTTGGATGAATGGTTATGTTAACAAGCAAAATTGCCATATATGGGACGACGCCAATCCATACGAGGTTCACCATCTACAAAAAGTTACTGTTTGGTGCGGATTTTGGGTCGGCGGCGGCATTGGTCCGTACTTTTTCGAAAACGATTGAGGCCATCACTGTCAACGGCAAGCGCTACAGATCAATGATAACCAATTTTTTATTGGCCCGAATTGAAAGACATGACTTGAACGACATGTGGTTCTTGCCACACAGCGAACGTCATAATGGACATTCTGAATGAACGATTTGAAGGTATGATTATCTCTCGCAGAGGTGACGTGAATTGGCCATCAAGATCGTGCGATTTGACCCCGCTAGACTTTTTCTTGTAGGGTTTTCTGAAGTCGCAGGTTTATGCCAATAGACTGCAATCGACCAAATCCCTCAAAGTCAACATAACCCAAGCCATTGCTCAAATTCAGCGGGATCTATGCGTCAGAGTCATTGAAAATTGGACCTCTAGGATCCGTGCCACAGTGAAAACCTGCGGCGGACATTTGAAAGATGTAATATTCCACACATATCTAATGGCATATATGGGGCTTTCAAATAAAAAAAGAATTTCGTTAATGCCTCACACACAGCTTGTTTTATTCCATTTCAACATCGACCCGTTTCTATTGGATAACCCTTTATATTACCGTTTTATAGTACGTATATAAAAAATATTATAGCGATTTATATATGAAAAATATTTTCACAATCCCATTAATACATTGAGAGTTCTAAAGTATTTTAAATTACAAAGAAAAACTTCATAAAAGCGGGTAGATGTATAAATTCCAGCGCGGCTCCACTGCGGCTCTCTAATGGGTTTCCTATACATTTAACAGCGCCATAATCTCCAAATTAAACTTTTTCTAGGATGAATAAAACTTTATATTCACTTATAAGTTTTACGAGGAGCTATTTTCAAGCAGAAGGGTTATTGTTAGTCATAAACGCTATAAGTGAAAAATTTCGTCTTTTCCAACTTCAATAACATGAACAGTTATACATACAAAAACAAAAGATCATCGAACTGCTACAAGATGGCAAATTATAGTATTGTCATTCAAACTATATATACATACAAAGTTTAATTTCAATACGATAATTAAGAGAAGGTTAGTTAACCTTGTTTATTCCAAGATTTGTTGACATAGTCAGTTACAGAATCTAATAAAAAAAATCCGGGCCCGCAGAGGTAGATTTCGTGTTTTTTTTTAATTTTTATCTCCAAAAATATAAGACGCATTAAAAACTTTAAATGTCTACATTGCAGAGTAAAATAAAAAAATTGCTTTCATTTAAAAATATTACCGATTGTAAAAAGGTTTACAGTTTCGGAGCTATGAATTTTTTTTCCAACATATTTTGGTTTCAAACTACTAAAATTAAACTAAATTAAAAACGTAAGTAAAACTACATTCAAACTAAACGTGTAACTAAAATTTTAGCATGCAAGATGAGACCAGAACAAACAAGTAAAAGCTTGAAAAAATCACTTGTGCGTCAGATATAATATTTCCAAGTTATTCGACCCATGAGTGCTATTCTCCACACACACTGCAGACTTTAGACATACGATAATTACCGATTATCTAAATAACATACAATGACAATAGTAAGAAATTAAAAATATACCCCCATATTCATTTACTACCCCCATTTTACCTGATATAAAGCCGTTACAACAAAGCAATAATACATTTCCTTAAACAATACTGCTACATTCTAGCTGCTATAAAATTCTACACTCCTAGGATCGTTCAAACATTCCACAATATTTAATGGTAGTAGGTAGTAATAGTGTACTGGTCTGTGAAACACAGAGTATGTATTATTCTTGGTTTTAACATTTCCTTTTTAATAATAAGAAACGAGTGTGTAAATAGTTTCCGAAATTATGCGGCCATACTTATTTTGAAAAAAGTTGCCTTTAGCATAAACAGTGATGTGGTTTGAACAATTTTGATGTTTGAATATATATAACAAGTACGGTATAAAGAGTTACTTATAACATCGTAGATCATGAATAGTTGTAGATCAGAATAATACAACTTGCTGCTGCTTGGTGATGTAAATTTTAATGTACTTCGCGAAAATTCTCTTAGTTAAAATTATTTTTGATAGCCTACCTAAATATGATTTTCTTTTATTTAATTGATGTTGGGTTATTATAGGGTTTTAAAAAGTTAGGAGGCGGCATCCGTTTGTGCCTGGACGTCGCCTAATTGGTAGGTTTTTACCCTAAGGTGGTGCCCGCGGTCCTTTTGCGGACAGGCGCTAGTAGGGGTCCGGATGTCTTAATAAAAGCTGCTCGTGGATCCCTCCTATTTTAGGCGCATTTATTTATGATGATTAACATAGTGCGAGCACTTATGACCGTGCCCCAATTTGGACTTTCACGCAAGAGTATTCCGTTGAAACTTTATGATTTGGGATCGGTCTGATGTTAAAATATGACGATAATATATATTTGTAATACTGAGGCGTACATACATACTTGCAGGCAATACATGAAGGTAGCTTACACGTTAAGTTATTTCAATACGTATGGGCCGGCTCGACCGAGTGATACCACGGCCTCACAGAAAACCGGAAGTGAAGCAATGTTTTATTGCTTTTCGCTGAGTGAGTGAAGTTACCGGAGGTCCTAAACCCCCCCCCCCCTTTTCCCCTCTTCCACCTGTGGCATCCCCTACTTCTACCTTAAAGGTCGGCACCGCACTTGTGATTCTTGAGTTGCAGGTGCCCATGGGCGGCGGTAGTCATTTACTATCAGGTGAATCGTCTGCTCGTTTGCCCCCTATACCAAAAAAAAAAACATAAAAAGCAACTTTCTATGTCCAATTTCACTAACAGCCAACAAAATTACCTGCATTTTCTTTCAAATTAAATAGGTTTTAAAATTAGTTTTTTTTTTGTTTCAGATAACCATTATCAACCTTCGAACTAATAGTGCAAGTCCAAGGTGTTTAACCAATGACTTGAACTGCCAAAATGACCTGTCCATTCCGCCGCGCCTCCTCACAGCATCAATTCGCCAATGGCAGTGGTTCCAGTGGCAAAAAGTCCGAATTCCGCTCTAGACAGTCCTCAGTACATCTCTCGGGACCTGAAGAGGAGGATGTGGAGCGAAATACGTTGACATTGAAGAACTTAAGTGAAGCCCTACAACTTCTTACCGCACCTTCAGTAAGTTACTTCTGAGTTAAACTTTATCGGTAGCTAGATTCATTTTCATAAGCCTCTACGTGAAATATTATACAAAATTTGCGACATTCTATTCTGGCCCTAATACTGCATGCATACGGTCTGATGTTGAAAAATCAGTGTATAAAATTCTCCAGAGGGGTTCGTTCATAAATATAGTTAGGAAGGTTTTTTACGTGTCAACGTCTTTAAGAAATGCTGAATACGTTCTAAGTATTCACTACCCTATGATAAAAGTTTGTAGCAGTATTTTCATTGCTTTTTCAATATGTAATCTACAAATGTGTGGGACGTAAGCGACCTAAGTCTTTAGCTATTATCTATTTTAAACCTTAGAGCGTTCTATTAAGATTGTATTTAGATTAAACTTTAAAGGTCTCGAGACAAAAAAGTAGCAAATAAACGTATAAAGTAGGTATTTCACCTGCTTGCTGACCTTTAGTTTGGAACTTAATCCTTTGCATAAACACTTTTTTATGAGAAATGTGAACTATCAAACAGATTTTCTCAAATAATGTAATGAAGAATATAAGAAACGCCTTTGGTTGGTTAATTTTATTACTAAATTTACTCAGTATTAAAGACTAACAACTAAATTATTGTGTCTTTTACAATCTACGTAGCCCAAACAAGTTAATAATTTAGAAAACAATATATTTGTTTTGTTGAAAACGCCGCCATACATCCGCCATTTTGTTTTTCTTTTTATTATAGCCAGTGTCATTTGGGATGATGTAAGAATAGTATAGTTACGATACCCATACATCCAAATCTATTTATGTATTTAAACGTATGGTGGGAAAAAGAAACTCAAATACATACATACATATTATTATCATATATGAACCCTGAAAACATTAAACTACATTTTTGACAGTCGTGTAATAAGGTTTTGATCACATAGAATGGTTTGGCAGTATTGATAAACTTTCAGAAAATTCAGTTAACATTTCAGTAGTTCTAGGCATTATGGTCGAATCACTGTTCTGGAACATTCAGCAGTAATCCCAAAAGCTTTAGTAGCATTCGCCATGGTATTTTTAAATTTAACTTCCAATGGGTATAAAATATATAATCTGGTGATGTAATAATCATAGTTTGAAAATGTTATTCTTAATTTCTAGATTGTAGTTTTTTTTACGGCAAAGTTTTATGTTAGTCTGCAAGTCTATTTGCATATAAAATCGTACTGATACGGTCTGTGTTATTTGGAGTTTTTTCAATCTATCTCTTGATTCTTGCGCAAAACATGTAAATATGTTCGCCTGTCTACCTATTACTGTTAAATATAATAGAAAAGGCATTTTTTATAGACAGTACAGTGCAAATGAATTATACTCGTATATGGCCTAGTTATAAAACAAACATTGCTTTTCTATTTCTTGCACAAAACAAATTTAAAGCTATAACTAAAACCATTAATGTTCTAGATTACGGAATGCTTCGTAATATTCTAAACAAGGTGTCGTTTTCAAATTCTACGTATTTTTAAGAAGAGGCCAAAATGTAATTTAAAGCTCAGCTTAATTTAATTATATCTTAACGTTTTATCACGTGTATTTGATCTACCGCATACAAATGTCTATCGTAAAGCATATTACAGATCGTTATACAAAAACTCATACCGGAAATGGTAGCTTGAATGTCATCATTGTATATCAAGTGCTCTTAAAATTCAATAAGCGTTTCTACGATATGGAACAACACACACACATATTATGTATGGACCGATAATATTGTGTATACACATGAACATCATTCACACACACTACTTTAGACAAATAAACAAGACGGAACTAAATTGATCTTTCTGATGATGTAACAATTCAGAAATAGAGGTATACCTAATATTTTCATCTTACGCGGGGATTTTCATCATTTCGCTTGAGTGGCCTAGTTCGTCGAACCGAGTTGATTAAAGTTGTAAACGGCCAAACATTACAACTTAAATCAACCGTTAATAACGTACAATTAGTGACCCATACCAGTACTTCCAAGTGTCTTGGAATGCGCAATGAATATAGGAAAAACATATGAATAAAAAAGGACAAACTCATTACTAGTGTCCTTATAGACTGCTATGTGTCAAAAAACTAGCATTAATGTTTTTATTTATTGTTTCAATAGTAAACCTAACGATACACCGTTTCGCGTTTAAGTTTTTGAGATTTCTTCTGCTGGACAGGTCTCAAACCAATGCTAATGATGCACATCTCGCGAAATTACACGAGACATGATGCGGACCCATAAGAGTTGCACCAACCAAGTCATGCTAGACTTTAGACAATGCTATTATCCTGCTTTATAATCCTTACATCCTTATAAAAAACAATTCCCACACTAGGAACAAATTCTGTGTCGGAGGGATTTTACAAACATTCAAACAACGGACACAAAGAACACGCAGGCTCGGGACAACTATTTGTAGATTACAGTACTTACATACTGCACCTCCAGATCAGTAAGGTGCCGGGGTGGTTAAAAAGAACATAAGTTTACGTCATATTGGTTATTGGGTAGCCTGATTGACACACTAAGCACATTATTAACTTGCTTAACTAAGATTACATATTTTTTCACCATAACTTCTTAAATGACGAGGGTATGTTCCATGAAAAAACATGATGACTTACGGAGGTAAACAAATTGCTAATTTGAATCCTATCATGTCCTCGATTTATATGTGGTGTTATTATCAATGAAATATGAGTAAGACGTAGTACAATACACTATAGTACATATACATCATTGTTTCATTGTCCACGACCAATATATAATAGTGAGTAATTCACCTTTGATTCAACTGAAATTGATACGTAATTTAAAACGAATGACGATATTTAAATATATACTAGATGAAAACCCGGCTTCGCTCGGGTGAAATGTGACTCATAATACACAATCTTTTACAAAATGTAGGTAGATATTTAAAACAAAATCATGAAAGTTGTTTAGTTTGATAGAATGAGTACTCACCTGAGAAGTTGGCAAAGGTACTTATTAAGAATCTGACAGTTCAATCAATAAAGGCTCATTTACACACTGAGAACACTGTCATCACTGACACTGACTGACAGGGATGCGTTCATAGAAAATATGGCGGTACTGTGCCGGACCGGACGGAACTGTAACTTCACTGATACGTGTGAATCGGCCTTAACGAACTCAAGATGGCATCCGAGTGGCCAATATGGCGACTGCCATTTGCACCATTAGATTTTAACAAAATACTCGACAATCGAATTTTGCGGATATATATTGTCAACTTGAAATCATAATTTATTTATGTTTTATTATTCATGTAAGGTTTCAATCGAGTCTACCGTACCCCTTGACCGAATTATTAATATAGATATATATGTTATGGGTATCTAGCTTTGAAAACTTATACTCCAGGATTCTCCGTTTCTAAAATACCTATCTGTGTTGACAAAAAAATTAATAGGTATTTATTTGCTTTAGATTACAATTATCCATTGATATTGACAATTATCTAAGTAAGTGATACGATAGACAGAAATACGCAGTGAGACAATCACTTTTGTCTCTTATACGTCATGATTTTTTCTAAGCGTTCTTAATTATGAACGTTACATCTTTACAGCTTAAGAGTTAGAACTACTTAGCGGGCCTGTTGGTGTAGTGGTATGATCCTGACGGCTAATCGGTTGAGTAGCTAAGGAGTAAAAGCGTGACAAACAAACACACATTCGCATTTATGTCTCGATCCGTAAAGAAAGGAATCTTGGCTGTATTTTTTGCTAAGAGAGGAATATTGGCTACGATTGTACTTGATAAAAGAGAAGCTGTCACTGCTGCATGGTATACAGAACCATGTTTACCTCAGGTGTTAGAGCCTTAAAAAATGAAAAACCAAACTCAAGACTCGATACTTGGCTTTTGCATGAAGATAACGCCCTTTCAAATCGAGCCGACAAAACTACGGACTATTTGCACCAAGTTGGAATCAAATTGATGAGACACCCTCCTTACGGTCCAGATTTAGCGTCACGCGACTTTGCACTATTCCTGATAAAAAACTGAGAGGACGCAAGTTTTTTAACGATGAGCTTATAGGAGCTTTTGAGGAGATATGCGATGTATGAGATATGTGTTACAGAGGGATACTGGAGCAATGTGTTCAGCACCTGGTTTACACGTATGAAGACCTGTATTATGCCAGTGGAAAATATTTCGAAAAAAAAACAAATTACGATAAAACTTATGTAGCGCCCTAGTTCTTTTAAGAAATGTTTATATGCTGATGTAGTTTGGTTCATTTAAGTATCTTAGTGTCCATATAAATTGGTGCAGAACGTAATACCACTTTGATAAACGGCCAAGCTTCACTAATGAAACTGGGTTATTAATGTTATGACCTACGGCTGCTGCTGTAGCCTTCGAACTTTGTAATTGTCCTTGTAAGTTAACTAATATGCTCATGTTACTACATGTTAGTTTATGCGTAAGTTGGTTAATTAAATCATTTTTATAATTTTTTTGATTTTCGAACAGCATAGTAATAGTTATGGTTTAACTGTGGGAGAGCCATGCTTCGGCACCTATAGGCCGGTTCGACTAGAGTAATACCACGGCCTCACGACTACTCACGAGAAAACCGGCAGTGAAGCAATTCATTGCTTTTCGCCGAGTGAGTGAGGTTACCGGAGGCCCTAACCCTTCCCTCAACCCTCTTCTCCCCTGCACGCACTCTCCCTCTTCCCCCCTTCCTCCCCTTCCCCTACTCCCACCTTAAAGGCCGGCAACGCACTTGTAACTCTTGAGTTGCAGGTGCCCATGGGCGGCGGTAATCGTTTACCATCAGGTGACCCGCCTGCTCGTTTGCCCCTTATCCCTAAAAAAAAAGGTCTGATTTGAGAAAAGGAGGCGGTTCTCAATTTGAAAATGATTTAATAAATGTTCTATAATTTATTGAATATTCTGAAGCTTTCTATGAATTTAGATTTTCAAATAGTTTTGTTATTTTTCATAAAATAAAAGTAAAATCTTTAAATATTTATATGACATATGTAAGTACTATAGACGTTACACCCGGACACTATAATAGAGAGTGCTTATAGATTAACAGGAAATTCATTGGGCTTATTTTAATACAGGTTGGATACATTTATTTACGGTACCATAATATACAGACGGTTTAGATTAGGGCAATTCGATGCATGGTCAGGTTTCACTAATCAACGTGTTACTATTATCTATTTACTGTAGGCCTAAATAAACGTGGAAACATGATTCAATACTTAGCAGGTTAAACTCTTTAGCGAGTTTTGATATACGCTAAAATAGGTTCAGGTGAAACAATATTATGATACTGTGGAATATAATTCCGCATAATATCTATTCATAATGTTTTTTTGTTCGCTATGACATCGTTATGACGCAATTATAGAAAAGTCAACAACATCATTATTATCATAATCTTCGTGCCCTTATTCATATTACTTTTCTGATCGTGATCTCTTTACTCAATACAGCCTATCTTAACTTTTCATTTTTCATACAGTCTTCTTCTATTCCTAAAGCCTTACATATCTTTAGTTAATTAATTACTCTCTTTCCAATATACCTTTCATCCGTCATCTTTGTTTTCACTCCTTTCCTTACCATGTCATCTTTCACACAGACTTTTTCAATACTTAAAACTATTCACGTTTATACTCTCTTCAATATTCTTCTTTCATTCATCTTTTTAGATCATTTAATAGATACGAGCTTCTAAATTAACAAGACTGGTGATGATACCTAGACAGTTTTACTGCTCGTACTAGAATGCTCACACGAAATTGTCGATATTTGTTTATGGGTCAGGCTTTAACAAAAAATATAAAAGAAAGTAAGTCCAGTCCATAGGAGTTACATCCTTTCGATACACACTGAATTACGAATTTTGTTCGACTAGAATTCGTAATCCGTCTATGCACAGTATATAAATTCGGTGTATTTTATATCAGTTAATTTTGTTTAATTTTCACTTAAATTCCGGTTTCGTTCATCATCATCATCAACACCTCATTTTACGTTTACTGTTGAACTTTGAGTTCTCTGCAATACATTCACTAAGAGCCTGCTTTCAACCAATGTGCTAATATCAGCCGTAATTGCAAAACATCGGATGACAAATTCATTAATTTCGGTTGACTTATAACAAGTCATCAATTGTTATTGACACTTACACATATGTCAAGGTAACTAAATTGAGAATCAAATGTTGACATTGTACAAGATTGAGTTTATGTTCGTCAATTTATGAGTGGTATGCTATCAATTGACCATGAATTTTAAATAATAGGAAGGAATTCGTTTAAGGCGCCATAGGATTCGTTGAGATCTGTGATCTCATGGATGCTTACTGCTTGTAGATTACATACTAGTCGTTCAAAACAAATAAAATCATGAAATTCCTTTGTCAATTTTGAGTTGGATTTTAAACTTGCAACATTGTTAATGAGATTTACTAAATCATAATAATATCATTCATACCCCAACAAAATTCTGACAGGGTTGGCACACAGGAAAGTACGTCTGTTCAAATTCCTACAATCAGAGTCGACTGTGAACTAATATATTCTCAACTTGTGGCCAACCAAACTTTTGATTGCTGCTCAACTTTGCCTACAGCCTGTTTATAGATCTTCCGAAACTTTTACATGGTTTTTCTGCCGAAGATTCACGAACTAAATTGTTTTACAAATACGACCGCGTAAGAGTAACGTGTTTAAACTTTTCCTTTCATTCTTGTGTGGAACAAATGAGCCATTTTTTACGGACCATTTATTTTGTGGAGTAGTTGAACGATTTATGTTTAAGAGAATATTGGAAGAAAGAATTTTGTTTCAGGGAGAACTTTTCGAACATTTATAAAGTACTGGTATTTTGGAAACTTTTATTTTTCTTTTGTTTATTATTTCTGATTTAGTTACGGGTCTTTGATTGCTAAAGTCATTTAGCGGACGTAATTGAACGTTCTGTTTACGATTTTTTTTTAAAATATAATTATAAGCAAGAGATTAAGTAAGATTTATATATTAAAAGGTGGCTGTGATACAGTATCCTTCTTTATTATGTTAGTTGTAAAAGTGTAGTCTTTCTGTGAGTAGGTCCCGTGACGCACAACAGATAATGCTGTTTATTCTTATATCATACTGTGATGTCTGAAACGTTTTCTCAGCTCGCGACAACGCTGACGTATAACATCAAGAATTACCTTTTTCCTATTCCGTCGAATTTTGCTCTTTGGAATGCCCTCGATTTTAAGATTAAGAAATTGTATTAAAATATTTAAAATAGAGTTCAGAACATTCTAAGAGGTTCTGAAGTTATCTAAAGTAAGACAATCGAAAAGAAAGACGAAATAACATTCGACAAGACACGAAAGAAAGTCTTAATATATACCTCATATAAATATCGTTGTCGCGAGCTAACAATGATGTTTCAGACGTCACAATACTAACAATTGGTAATATAATAAAATAATATTACTATGTAAACGTCTGTTTGATTTAGTTAAAAATACAATTTCTTAATCTTGAAGAAAACTTCTTGCATTTTTTATATACCAGTGATCACTAAGTTCTGAATTAAAATTTAATTTCTTGTTATGCAAAATTAAACAGTTTTTTTTTTTAAATAAGATTTAATGAGATTAATAAACGGTTATAAAAATGTAACCTTTTTCACACTCACAATTTTCACATTTTTTCTACACCTAATATTCCATATATTTTAAATATAAAATAAAGAAAAGAAATAAATAAAAGAATAAATAACACGAATGAAACTCCTTACCGACTCCTTAAATACCTATAGCGAACAATGTTCCATTTAATTTTTGATAGCATTTTTACAAATCATCGTTGTCATCAATGAAAATAAAAAAAATTTAAGTGTCTGTTTATAATGTCAGAATAATAGTTTTTTTTAAGCTCATACAGTTATTTGCATTTGTCTGTCTGTCTGTTTATTCTGGAACGGGTGAACTGTTTTCCACGGGAATTTCACTGGCAGACAGCTGGTGTTATAAGGAGTAACTTAGGCCATGTTTATTTTGAAAAAATAATTAGGGTTCTACGCAAAATATATAACGTACGTATATACTAGTCTTAAATAAAAATCAAAGTGCAGTTAAAAACATAAATTCCAAAGATGTATCCTTACTGACGCAAAAGAACTACACATTTTCCAATAAAGACTTTATCCTCACTCTAGTGCAATTCAACCCGTTCACGGCATCTGTGCGGGAAATATCACCTCTTATGAATTTCTAACCTTTTCTTTGTGTGCGCGATTGAGTTGGATCGAAATGGTGAGCATTAAAGCAACGAATATCTACTTTTAGTTGTATAAAAGATGTACTTGAATATATTTCACAGCGCGCTGCGCATGAACTGCTGTCGCGTCTGTGGATATCAAAAGGCAACATACATTATTATTATTTGTACTAACTTAAACCAAAAGTCTTAAGATTTCAATTAAGTAAGTACACCGACTTGCTTCGGATACTTAATTTACAAAATTTATGCCCAAAGTTGCAAGGTTTGTTAATTAGACAACTTTTCAGACTTAAAACCGATGTAATAAATCCTCAATTCCGTTGCTTACAAAACTTTCCTCAAATTTTCTAAATAATTATATACATATTACAAATTATTACCATCGGTTTTAGATATCTTCATGCTAAGGAAATGAGGTCGTTCCACAACAATTCATTTTAATTTTAACTAAGAACTATGTCTATTGTTAATTGTCTGTCAGAAAACATCAGAGGGTAGTGGATCAGTGAATAAATATGCTCTTCTCTCTTCTCTCTTCGAGCGTATCCTAGTTGTAATCCCAATAAACCACATCTTTCGATAGTCTTCGGAAAACATATATTGACCTAAATAGGAATAAGTAAATATTGGCTTGTAAGCAAATATTGGATTATAGGAACATGAAATAGAGCTGGCGGTACCATAATTTTTTAGACCATTTCAGAGTGGCGGTTTCAATATCGGCAAACCGCATTAAACCTTTTACTAAATATCAAAATGGTAGGTTTGGTACAATTTCGTATGGAATGACAAGGCATTACATCACGTTACGTACTTATTGTGGTCAAATAAATCACTTTTGATGTTGATGTGATGATTTTAAGATAATATATTCACATATTATATTGACAATTCTAATAATTTTGAGTATTTACACTTTAATTTTTTTTTCTTATTTTTTTTTTTAAAATACAACTCCCGCATTAGGAATGACTCCTGTGTCGCGGGGGCCTTTACAAACATACAAACAACGGACACAAAGAACACCCAGACTCGAGTGGGAATCAAACCCACAAAACCTAACCACTAGGCCAACAATTACAAAAGTGTCTATCATTAAATTATCAAATTAGTTATCATAAATATTTCGACTGACTGCAGCGAAAAATTCATAAACAATACCTAAGTACTACGAATCTTCGTAAAGAAACATTATTGAGGAGAGAATTCATTTCTTTGCCTTTGGTGTTAGGCTCGGTCTATTTTCGGGGATTAATTAAAATTAAAGATTCGAAAATCGATTTAGTTACAAGTTTAGACAAAGAGTAGTTAAATATTAGACTCTTGTGATCCGTTCATGATTCAATTAATAAAAGGAATACGGATGCCTTGGTTTTAAAAAAGTATAATAAGAAAAAGTGCTTACGAGTATAATTTTTCAAATAAATCTAACTTTTCTTAGGGTATTGTTGGCCTGTGCATCTAGTGTTTAGTGATCCTGACTGCTGAAACAGAGATCATGGGTTAGATTCCAGCCCAACAAACAACAAATAATTGTGTAATGAGCATGATCAATTGTTCTGTGTCTGAGTGGATTCTTGAGTTGCAGGTGTCCATGGGCGCCGGTAGTCACTTACCATCAGGTGACCCGTCTGCTTGTTTGCCCCCTAAAGAAAAGAATCAGTGGTAATTATTTTACTACTGCATTTTTTTTTTCATTATAAAAGATTTTAAAAGAGACTTGGTATGTTTAGCACTGGGTAACCCATTTCGTACCAAATGTCACTAGCAATTGATAGTGCCTTTTTATGGTTTGGAAACCCCAACTGCTCGTCACCTGACTGGGGCTAACGGTGAACTGGTATGTCGGAACCGACTAAAACCACTTGGTATTCCGTCACAAGTGAGTCTATTCCAAGGTTAATTATTACAAACCTAATAGCAATACAATCATTCCTATTACTGTCTATTGTAAACAATTACTACTATTATAACATACATTAGTTTCATCGTCCAATTGTCTTTATTAATTAGGTCGGAACAAAAAACTATAACGATTGTCTTACAAATGTGTAACAATCCTAAAAAACTTTAATGATTCACATTACACAATATTCTATAATTGAATAGAATGTAAACAATGAATCGTTAGTACCATAGCAGACGACACAGATCAGCATACGGAAATCACCGGATGAATAATGTAGCGATCGCAGTCGATGTCATAGAATATCACAGGAAACTAGAAGTGAAGCCATATTGAAATTTTGGCCTATTATATGGAAGAAGGTGTTGAAACCGTTTGCAGATTCAATTCAATTCTTTATTATGCATTCCAAAATGTTTTCAAATGTGTAAAAAACTTAAAAATAGAATAGTCTCAATTGTGGACCCTGACGGGCACAGCATAATAAAACAATAACTAATTTTAACAAATATTCACAAGAAATAAAATACTCATGCTTGGACATTAATATAAATAAAATTAACTGTTAACTATATTATAATAAAGTATTATAAATGTACGTATATATACAAATATTTAAATCTTTGTTAATACTTATTACAATTAAAACTTGTCAGTTAAATATTCAACTTTTTTATAATAATAACTTTTATTTATTAGAAAGACTTAGTAAGACTAAGTTTATTCATAAATCTATTATACTTATTGATTTCTTTTATGAGTTCTCAACGCTTCACTACATATTATAAAACAAAGTCCCCCGCCGCGTCTGTCTGTTCGCGATAAACTCAAAAACTACTGAACGGATTTTCATGCCGTTTTCACCAATAGATAGAGCGATTCATGTGGAAGGTTTAAGTATATAATTTATTAAGGTTTTGTGTAAATTGGTTGAAATTTGATGATGATTGTTGAAGATGTCTCTGCTACCCGTGCGAAGCCGGGGCAGGTCGCTAGTATTATATATTTTGATTGACATAACAAAAGCACTAGACCAATGCATTTTTAATCGTGAAGTAGGATTTAGATTATGCAGACCATGTGCTTGTTTGCCAAATTTCTTCTATATTTTTGTAAAAAAAGGTATAATTTTAATTGTTTAATTATTAACGGTTAATACCATTGCCTACCATTCTTTTTTAATTTTAATTATAGCTTTCTTATTCTTGATATTGTGTAAAAACTGTAACCCGCTTACACTGACTCTATATTAACTGTGTATAATATTACTAAGCAAATTATGTTGACATTAACCATCGACAAGTCATTATATTTTTAATCCGCTATCCGCGGTTGTTACAAAAACGAGCAATGTAGGTTTGTTTAAAAAAGTATCAGTGGTAAAAAGAACATTTAGGATAATTAACAAAAAGGAAAATGTATCACCTCTATTGCACATCTAAAACCTAAGCTCGGGACATTTCCAGTTTAATTTTACTTCTACGACTACAAGCAAACCGGGCGTTGGAAATGTGTTAATGCTGTGATTGAGACTTCGGTTAATTGAAAGATTAGTCAGGTGCAGTTTCCATTTCGAGGTTCGTGTATTAATGCATTTATGATGGCAGCTTTGGATCTTGTGACTCCCGTATATTTTAATCGTTTATAATCACTTATATATAAGGGCAATGTTTTAAAATCTTGCAGCACGGTATTTTTAGGTTTAAATGAATTCAATTGAATACTGACAAACTACAAGTCGATTTTCAACAGAAAAAATCACTGGAATTGATATATTTATGGTGTAAGTTAAAGTGCAGAAGGATTTTTTCTATAAAATAAACATATTTGCATATGAGATTGTTATCTGTAAAGGATCTAAAGTTTAACTTATTATTTTTAGTAAGGAATACGATCAAAAATTTATGAAATTTATTATGGACCGAGATATTTATTTTCTTTGTAAGTATACAGTTTGTAAGTATTCACTCTACTTTACCGTTTACTAACAATTGTAGTCTTCTGTATAATTTCTATTATTATTAACTTATTTAATGTTTAGCTGAAGTGAAGTACTAAATATTAAATACTAATAATGTGTTTAAAGATACAGAATGTAAGTTTCAAGGTCCGCCTAGTGAGACGCAATCTTTAGCAACACAAAAAGACCGATCGAAGATTTTAAAGTTAAGTTTCCTGACAATTATAGTCCTAGACGTTCAAGAGTAGAGTGAATAGGTTTCTCTTGGATTGGCGTGTACCATCTTCATCTTCATTATCACTTTCCATCAGATGAGTTGGAAGACAAACGCCTATTTCATTAAAAAATGTAAAAAAAAACTATAAAAACTTATTTTTGTCTCATATGACCAGTTTTCAACGATTGAAGTTTTCTTTACCAAATTGTGCGGTATAAATACACATGTCGATACATATACAGTGTAATAAATATAACGTAAATGATTATAAATTATGGTACAGCGTATTTTTTTTTTAATAAGACCTAACTTTTCGGAATTCTAAGCTCAGCGAGAGCGCATTGCAGAGGAGGATAGACGGAGGATGTTTTACTGAATATATTAGTCTCACGAGATTCGGCATTTATTCGCAAACGCCAGGGACTGCAGTTGAGAGCCTGCTGCAAAAATAAAAGTGAGCTCCACTAGTGGTCTGATATTTTAGTGTTTTCTATCCAATATCGAATGCGGAAATTCGTAAAAGTCGAAATCAAAGCGTTTCGAACTATCTGAAGTGTTCTCGCTGTTGCTTGTTAATTTATTAGCTTGCTATTTTTTAAGCCCCGATGCAAAAAAGAGCTTGTTATAAGTTTAACGTATGTATCTGTGTGTCCAGTGCATCATAGCTCATAAACGAATGGAGCAATTTTGATTCCGTTTTATTCATCTGAAAGTTGACTTGATTGAGAGTGTTCGTAGCGATAATTCAAGAAAATTTGTTCAGCCGTTTGAAGATTATCAGCTATTTTCTATTTTTTTTTATACTTGTTATTTCGAGTACAAATTTTCAGAGATAGAACCAACATGGTTACTTTTTAATGGAACCAATAGTTAGTATTACTTACTAGTTTGATAGTTGAGGTAAACATAAGTGACACTAATGATGTGACTAGCTCGTTGTCAAGCCTATAAAATGACGATAATCATTTCAAGCCTGATAAACTGTAAAGTGTTTGTACACTGGAGGTCCTTTACTAAACGGGTAGTGAGACTAAAGTAAGGTGTAATTTACAATAACAACTGTTTTATTTATTTTATTAAAAATATTTAATAAAAAATGATTTAATAGACATTATTATGACTAGTTATACCAGTTACGTAATGCTATTGGTCGGTTGATAAATATTGATGAGTAGTCGGGTTATAAAAGGTCATGCCAATGCCATTATAAGTTGTTAACAATCACTTGAGTGCGGATTGAGGTTTGAACAACATAGCAGTTACTGTTATTTAATGATTTTGATAGTTTATAGCAATAGTTGTGAGACTATTTCTAACACAACGTAACTATAATATTGATATATATATATATATTTGCTTATCTTCTCCACCAACCACCAATCGCAATGTTACGCAGTGTAATAGGTACTTAATTAGATTAGAAAATGAAATGGCTGACTAAAGTGATATTAGATAAGATATTTGTAACGACTCGTTCTTAGTCGAAATCCTATTAACCTTTAACCTGAGTCGTGAAATACGATTATGACCTCGTTACCACGGTGATCGATTCCAATTATTTTTCTACTGGTTATGGAAAAAATGGTTTTTCTTCTTGCTAATGGTTTACGAAGGAGTGCTAAGGTATGAGATTATTATAAACAGGCAAAATTTTAAAAAGGTTGCGGGATCGATCATAAACATTAATCTTTTGAACTGTGTAGATAACATTGCTGTAGACAGATTTATAGGGTTTTAGATGGTGTCAGATTATAAAGATACATGCTTCTTCATATTTTAAAGAGTAGTTTGTCGTAGGGATAACAAACGACTATTCTATATGTTAAAACTTATTTTCTTAGTAAGAGAGCCATGTTTCGGCACGTAAGGGCCGGCTCGATCGGAATGATACCACTGCCTCACAGAAAACCGCAATGCTTTGTTGTGTGTTCGCCGAGGGACTGTAGTGGAGTGGGTGGCGGTAGTCACTCACTCTGTTCATTTGCCCCCTACTCTAGAAAAAAAACCTAATTACCATCCATTCCTTGATAAAAACATAGTTAAATAGTAAATGGCTTTTATAACTTGTGCTAAGAAGTCTAGACAATAGTCGTTCTTTGGAAAAAAAGAAAAAAGAGCCTTATTTTGAAAAAAAAAAATTTATTAAAGAAGTTATCGTTTGTCATCAAACTCACCTGATGGGAACTGAAGATGAAGACAAAGATAGTACACGCTTATTTCCTTTATTCTTTATTTGTAAACATCCCTCTCCTTAGCTCCACCCACTACTATGTTATGTATGTACCAAACGTTTCTGGATCCGTTCGATAAGTAATGCATTCGTTGCACAATGCGGACGTCAGATGACGCAACCTCATTTAAAAATAGATGTAATCTATTTTGTCTAGATTGAATTTCGTTAGAAACTTTTCGTTTTTTGAACCTAATATTTTATTTTCTGCAAAAATCAAATACTTGATTATTTACCGGGTTTTTAAATTACCGTGGCATACGAATTAGAATATCTTTCTATAAATGGATTTATAGGTACAGAGTTATTGATTCAGGGCTTTTAGCCGTACGCAATATAGCTGTAAAATAATACATCCACAATAATGCCCCCTAATGTTCCATCCTCCTTTACATTAAGGGAAAATATTTATTTATTTGAAACATTTTATATCGTAACTTTTAGGGAGTTGTTAAATGCATTGCAGCTCTTTATTGTTGATACCTTTGCGTGGAGCAATAAATTTACATAGAAGTTTGGTGGTTACTGTAGGCAGTGGATGGATGACCCTGTAAATATCTGACAATGTAGACGAATTCATGGCAATATATAAACAAGGAAACACGTAACCACCTAGGTAAAAGTATTGTCTCTTTGTACACATTTTAATAAAATAGAAAAGATGTACATTACGTATTTTCAGTTACAAATTGCGTACAAAACTGCAACTGCGAGACTACCTGCTTGGTGGACAGGTGGTCAAGTCTGTCGGGGGTTCAGGGAGTTCCTTCCTAGATTATACCTGAGCTCCCGGCCATAGACACCCGTGACGGAACACCGTGTGGTTTTAGTCGGTTCGATTCCGACATAACCACCTCGCTGAGTGGTGAGGTGGTACCCGAGGGGGTTTCCACAAAAAAAAAAGCTTTAAAAAATAAAAGTAAGTGAAAATAGACTGTGATTTAGATTTATACGTATTTCCTGAAACTAGTATGAATATCATCTAGGCAAAGGTTTAAAGATTATCCGATTTTGGCAAAAATTACAGTGCTGTCTCCTTAGCGCATTTATAATTTTCGAATCAGTACATATTATAAAACAAAGTCCCCCGCCGCGTCTGTCTGTCTGTCTGTTCGCGATAAACTCAAAAACTACTAAACGGATTTTCATGCGGTTTTCACCAATAGATAGAGCGCTTCATGAGAAAGGTTTCGGTATATAATTTGTTGAGGTTTTGTGTAAAATGATTGAAATGTGAGGATGATTGTTGAAGATGTCTCTGCTACCCGCGCGAAGCCTAAAGATTCTTCTTGGATATCGCTATAGTCAAAACGTGTTTTCTTCAAGTTATTATCATGAGATTACTATATACATAATACATCAAAATTATGAACGATATAACACAGAAATTGATGTAATCAAATTTAAAATATATTTAAGCTTTGAACGTAATCCGCTATCAGAACGTCAATGAATGGGAAATTGATCCGTCGTCGCATCTACATATAAGTAAATTAATCGATAATTCCCAGATCAAATATCTACAGTTCTACACCTTTGAGAAGTAACGTCATATTTTGACATAATTTCCGGTTAGAGCTCGATACGGAGGCTGTTTAATTTATTGAATCGACATTAATGTCGGGCAGCCTTATTTTTTTTTTTTTTATTTATTTTACCATGAGGTAAGACAAGTTTTTGTGATGAATAAGTAAAAATCCTAGAAAGTAATGTAGCTAGTTAATTTTATAATTCTCTCTCACCGTGACTAATAGCATACAAGGAGAACTTCAATAAAATTACTGTTAATAGATACAAAGATCTTCGTTACGCTTGAAACAAAAATAACTGAATAACGTCTAATTTTCTTTTGTAAAAGAGCAATAGCCGTTAATTTTTTCCACACACACTTATGTATCTTAATTATTTAATTGTTTGGAATCGAATATATATAGGTTAAAATTATGACGTGATATCGATTTTCTAATTATCTATAACAACAAAAAAATCAATATCAGATCTTTTATTTATAAATAAATAGCTTATTTCAACACTACAGTATTTTTATCGTTAACAAAATTACACTTACCAAAAGGTAAAAAATAATTCAAGCCCGCCACTGGGATTTTCATGTAACATATTCCGTCAAAGTAAATTGCTATCTCCCTCAATTCTACTTGCTCCACAAAAGGCGGGCTAGACAGACAATTGACGTAGAAGAATATTACAGCAAAAAAAATCATTCTGCGATTTCTGGCTCTTTTTCCAAATGAATCAATCGCGGCTTTGATTCAAAATCACACATCACAGTAACAATCAATTCCCTTTGTAGTCGGTTCGTTTGGCTTAAAATATGGTTCAGAAAAAACTTTGCGGCAGTTCGATATATAAATTGACGGATACCGGGGACGTGTGCTATTTTATTGCATCCGTTGTCCGTGAAATTTATGTGTTATGTCTGGATTAGGAAGAGAGTTTTGTGCGCTTAACGTTTTGGAAGAATATATGGTATGTAGGCCTTTTAGGGAAGTCCTCGAAGACTGAAAGCCTCTAGTCAGAGCTAGAAGCTGAGAGAACAATGATTAACTTTAGTACTATGTATAATTGCGTCTTTTCTTGAAATTTACTAACATCAAATAACATACACATAAATTTTTAACACTCTATACGACCAATTCCAAACTTTTTGATTAAATAGTAAAAAAGCTCAACGCTAAATTGTCATAAATTTTGTAAGGATAATGCTTTTAATGGTTTTTTTTTCTGAATATCACATTTGATAATACAATTTTACATTACCTACTGTTGTACATTGTAAATGTCTAAAATTAGAAGCAAGAGCTATCTTCCATTAGTACTAATCTAGACTTGGATTACTCTACAAAATTAAAAAAGAAAATCCCTTTCAAATAGTTTGGATTTTTTTACTTCTATCTAAGTTAAAGCATTCAAAAAGTCAGCAAACTTTCTTGAGGGTCTGTGGTAAAAATTTGAGTACCACAGGGTTCTGTTTTTGGCCTATTATTTTTTATTTTTATTTTATATTATTGTACCTAATTTATATTAGTCATATTTTATTATTGATACAGACACATTTAACTACTGAAATAAGCACTAATCATAAAAATGTTCTAAAATATGCAAAAACGCAAACGCAAATAATCCGATGTCTAATTATCACTTATATACGACTCAGTAGGTAAGAAAGCAAGTGGTAAAAAACCGGATCCTAAAAATATGAATATTTTTACATTAAATACTGAATATTAAACTGTAGGTACATTACACACAGTGCAAAAACCGTAAAATGTGACTGACCCGAATCAAGTTTTGAAAGAAAAATAAATTGAAAGAACACATTTCAAGATCGAGCATACAGATTTAGGGAATAACAAAATTCAAATTAATTTCCTCAACCATTACCTGCAGTTACAGGTATGTAGTTGTCGAGGAAACAATTAGTGAACCCAAGTGGCAGTTGCCTAAACCTAGAATTAATTGCAAACGCTGTTTGGTATTGCAACATGTACATATGTTCTCTATTTGAATGCACTATCTCTTTGCTAAAGTGTTTGTTGTCGCCACTACTATATTATACTCTATTATTGCGTCTAGTAAGGTGCAATTCTGTTTATTTTGTATTTAAGAAATAGCTTCCAAATCTACATTGAAATTTTCTGAAACAAGCGTTACATACACTTCAGTTTCACATCAAAGTGTAAACGAATGTAAGTACAAATTATACATACACTCACGTCTTTTTACCCGAAAGGGTAGGCAGAAACGTATTACACCTAAACAAAATGATATTTTATTGAATTTAATTTTTTTTTAAATATTTTACTGATTTATGCGATCTGATTTACGACGTATTAATGAACTATAAACATGTCATATTTAGTGAAAAAATAGAATAAAATTAAATGTACACATTGTTCCCAAAAGTTATTTTGGGTTATCCTCATTTTGATTACAATATTATGCATGTTATCACCTGATACTCGTGCCTACCTGTTATTTAGAACCTGTGTTTTTCTGCTCTCTTCACAAAGTTATAGTGAATAGCAATTGTGTTCTTGACACTTTAATGAGAATCCATTCAATTCAAAATCAATTCTTCAGAAAAACAATGGTTAAGATGGCTATTTGTCTATAACAAAGGTGTAAATGAACATACTATATCAATCAATTGCATAGTGGGCACAATTTGTCAATGCGGCATCAAATTGTCGAATGCCTCGGCGCCAGCCTACTGAAATTATGATCGTCAGAGCGTACTTGATAGGGATTATAGTTTACACTCCGTTGGATTATTTGAATGATCAGTGCATCCGACTATTGTATCTATGGAGGAGGAGATTAGAACGTTATCGAGGTAATAGAAATGAAATGTTCATAATACATTTTATGATTACATGTATAATTTTTAATCTAGGTGTTTTAAAATCTCAAAGACTGGACACTGTTGGGGGGTAGAAAAATAAGTTATGAGTTTATATTAAAGTCTTCTACAGACCTAGACATATGCATTAACTATAAAGAGTAAATAACAACTTAGATGTTCTTTCTATCGAGATATTACTTATCAGTTAAGCGTAGCTTACACAAAATAGAATATTTAAAAGTAAAAAAAAGGTTAATTTTTGTTTAGAAAAGTTGGTCAGTCTATATTTTTAGGAAGAGTTATTTACAAGATAATGAATTCTTAAATTCCTTGCTAACTTTTAAAACGTTTTTACGTCTAAGAAAGGAAAACTCACAATTCAGCTTCGGTTTACCATCCCCAACGAATACCAGCAGCATTGCAAAACTAATTGCAAGGACTTGCAGCACACTATACTAAAAATCATCTTTGTAGGTTTCATTAATTGACTAGTTTAATAGTTTAAATGCAACTGTTTAGAAAAGAACACCGGAAAAGCTTTTATATAATGGTTCAAACTTACCTTTTGACTACAAAAAAGTGGGTGCAAAATACAAAGTATGACTACGCGTCAGCTAATTTTAAAAGGCCTTGTTATGAAAGTTATGAGTAGTTTCAAACGAAATCTAATTTTTCAAGCGACAAAGTCCCAAAAAACCATAAAAAACTTTGATTTTGGGCCCTTGAAAAGAGCGAGCACAGCGTAATTGAAATTTGTTACCAAATTAAAAGGGAACTAATTTAACTTTTGCGTCGTTGTTTCGTAAGATACGTAGCAGATAGGGAATAGAGCAAGATCCCAGGGCCGCCAGACGTACGTATTTTCTGACGAACGAAATGTGGACGATTGTTTAGTGTCAGTATGTACTATGATCGCATGCCTACCTGCTAGCTTGGTTAGACGGCCAATTTACAGGTATCAGGTAATGAAGGTACATAAAAACATTACTGACCTCAAGTATATTCTCCTAGCTAATTTTCACGTATATTTTAGATAATATCGTTAAAAATAAGTCGACTAAACACCCAGACACTTTCCGTCGGCCGTATTGCTTAATAGACGCTTTAAAGCTCCCAAAATAATTACTTAACTTCACGTAAATTCTGATGCTCCATTTTTATATATGTTCGCCAGACAACTCTTTTAAAACCTTTTACAAGAAGACCGATCCAAGGGGCCAATCATCCCCTAAACTTAATTTTAATTCCTCTGTGGGTAGGAGCGCGAGAGCATTATCCATATTTTATCAGGAATGCAATAACCCGCTTATTGCAAAGCCGTATCCTAAAACTGCAGTTTCTTTACGACGACGACGTTTGAATATTAAAGTTGTGCTTTTTATTTTCGAATTTATGTCTGTTTTGCTTGTGCACTTTAATTTACAGCAGCCGGCATATTAAAAAAAAAGAAACCCTGATCTTAACTATCTTTGTTGATATTTGAATAAAGATGTTTAAATTTTCGTTTCATAAATAATGTTTTAAATTATTTTATGGCCGAGTGTTGAGTTGCATTGTTAAAAGTTTTAAGTTTGTTTTAAAATCATATATATTTTTTATAGTTTTGTTTTGTGCGACCTTAGCGTGTATAACGTCTATGAAGACTTAGTTTATAATCTCGACTCAATCCGAGAGGAGATGTATATCTGATTCCTATCTAATCATAATGTTAAAAAATGTACTATTATCTTATATTTCTTTCTATAGCAAACGATTAGTTAGAATAAAGTTTTCTCTCTACGAACATTATGCCACATATGTTTACGCACCCTCGACACCTTAATGTGCTATGCTTACAGGTACGATAAATTTTGGAAGCAGTTCTGCTGAGTCCCGGCCCTAAAAACAGTTGCGAGTTAAGAGTTTTTGTAATCTAAAAAAAACATGTAAACAAAAACAAACGAAACAGTTATACTCTCTTAATCGGTTCTTAAACATTTGCTCGTGGGAGAGCCATCCTTCAGCATGTATGCCTCACAGAAAACCGACAGTGAAGCAATGTTTGCATTGCTTTTCGCTGCGTGAGTGAGGTTACCGGAGGCCCTAACCCTTCCTTCTCCCCCCTCTCCCGTATTCCCGTCCTTCCCCTCTCCCCCCTCTCTTCCCCTCTAATCTCCCCTTTTCCTCTACGCCCACCTTGGGCGGCAACGCACTTGTGATTCTTGAGTTGCAGGTGCCTATGGGCGGCGGTAGTAATTTACCATCAGGTGACTCGTCTGCTCGTTTGCCCTCTATATCATAAAAAAAAATCTATCGGTACCTATTGACTAAGCTACGGATAAATTTCTAATAATTTCATTGTAATAATTCGGTTTCACTAATTGACCAGTCTATTAAGAGAAAATTAAAGAAAGTTAAATTGATGGCCTTAGGGTACGATAACGGTGTTTTAGAGCAACAGGTACATAAATTAATCATAGTTTTGGTATGAAATAGGAAAGTAGTTGATAAACTTGGTGTGATATTTTAGCGATTACTGTACGCCGTTGGCAAATATGATTTTATTAATCATTCAAAACTTTTTTTGCATACTCAAATAGTTTTCTTGCTTACTTTTTTTATCTTTTCTTTATTTGCAAATACTTAGAGTAACAAATCGCACACCTAGATCTAAAGGGAGCTAACTCAAAAAAACACTTTTTACAGAAAAGGCGAAAAACTAACTGTGCATAAGTGCACTGCAGGAGTTTTGGAGATTTATAGGCAGCTAGAAGAAAGATATTGTAGGAATCATGTTTTGGGGCTGAAAATTGGATTTTTGTAGTTATTTGCCTAATGCTTAACAATGTATTGTACATTTGTTTTGCTTTTGACTTGAGCCTGTGTTGATGAATTTAGCGTCTAGCGTCGAGTAGTGCTGACATAGAATTTGGTTTATTGTTCGGTAGGTATTGAAATAAGGAATTCGGTGGTGTGCATAACTCAAAAATTGAAATAGCGTCCTTTAGAACTAGGGGTGCGAAATGAAAACTACGATACGTCAACACGTCGTCACACCGATAATATATAAGATGTCCCAAGTAAAAAGAAATGTAGCAGTAATTTTTTTTATATAACATACCTAGTAGTTAGTAAAGAGTACGCATATCTATGTATATATGGTGACTTTGAGCAGTCCCTTACGTAGACATTTGATTTGTCCTACCGTATTTTTTGAAGCCATTGCGTTGTCAAATGCAGCCATGTGAACCCATTTGTCATAATTTCTCATTTGACATAATGATTAACGATGATATGAAATTGCTGTTTCTGTAGGTAACTTAATGGTTGAGATTAGGACAGAAAGGCCTTATATCGTTATACTAGAGCCGTTTAATGGTGACAAATACTTTGTGTGTAAGAAAATGTACTTGCTCACGGTACCAAAGTTTTGTTAAAATTTTCATTAGGTTCACCTATTATGGAGAAATGTTCTAGAAACGCCTAGACAGTTATGAATTAATCATACTATGGCGATTAGTTTAATCAACCCGAATAAACCTGAATTCTAAAAAAAGTTACTACGAAAGATGTACTTCAAAGATTTGATGGATTGTGACAGAATTTCGAAAACATTTTAGATATTTAATTATTCATAATTTAGTTCATGAGTCAAAATGATGATTTTATTGTTATATCATAATTTTTCAATATATCACATTTTTTTGAAACTGACTATATAAGTCAGTTTCAAAAAAATGTTTCAATTTTAAATACCCCTTAAAAAGTTTACCAAAACTTTTTAAGGGGTAACGCTATTAACAGGTAATGTATTATATTAGGCCCTAAGATTCCTTTATGTAACGTAGTGTATATTATGTATAACATAATGTTCTAGATTTTTTTTCGCTTCTATACTAATCATAAAGAAAGAAGCAACGTTTTATACCCAACTATTTCACATACCTTTAAATTGAAGCTAGAATTAAAAATAAATGCTAGCTAAAATGAAAATATATTAATCCATAATTTAAAGTGTGGTTACAAAAATAATTTTGTAAACATACTTTCAGTCCAATGTAAATTACAAAAATGTATTTGCTCTTTGCCGAAAAATAGCAGCGATCTCTATAAGGTGGTGATAGACGTTCGAGTAAGTACGCGTACTTGTGACTCGCCGACCTTTTTCGCCTGTGTATCACCTAAAGTACGCGTACTTTACAATAAAAAATCACCACTTGGAGCCGCGAGCTACCATTTGTTTAAAAACCAGAATGTAATAGGTGTAACTAATTAAACAAATGGTCTTAAATAATTGCGAGGTAGACTACCATTTCCCATACCCAGACTCTTCAATTACATCTTTTTTGTTTTCCAATGCAATTTAATATTACTCCTATATAACACAAGAGTTCCTCGGTGTCCGACAACACGGAACAGTATGAGAAAGTTCGTCGTATGTCGTCGACATCGAGCCGAGTAAGTACGCGTAATTTAATCCGCGAGTTTAGAGCTCGTATGTCTATCACCCGCTTATCGCTTCAGTAAAAGTCTCGATCGGCACCAAATACATCGGCTTCTTTTCATCTTATAAAGGACATTTCTCTCCCCTATTTCTTAACAAATGTGTGACATAATATATGTAATGATTAATGAGTTCCTTTGATCGATGTAATTGGTATTTCGTAAGGCTATTTATTAACAAGAATATTGGTTACTAAATGTTACTAGGTATTGAGTAGCGTTCATAATACATATTAGGTATATTTACAATGAACAAATAAGTTACTTATTTTACGAGTAGCAATGTAGTATCCATGTTGAGGAGGTACGGCGTAACATATTTTATTTTTGCGAAGTCACTGAACTAATGTTTCTAAGCTACAGTCAACGGCGATTAGACAGAACTACTGGCGTAATTGGGTTTTGGTTCTGAGTAGGGTCGCCAGACTTTTATTTTTGCAACGCACAAGTAAAACCTATTAATAGCAGTAATAATAACCATCAGGCGGTCTGTATCCTTGTTTGCAAACGTAGTTGTTATCAGAGCAAAGGATAATAATGCATGTGCATGAAAATCCCCTGTCACAGAATAATAAAATATTGATAGTATATCAGTTATTGATAAATTCTATGTATACATTTTAGTTACCAATTTTAGTACTTCAATAGGTTAATTTTTGATAGTAATTGAAGACACCTTCTAAGTGAATGAAAAAAGTTTCACGGTCATTTTGTAAATAAGCCTACATTTATATATACTATCATCCTTCGTGCCTTTTCCCAACTAAGTTGGGATTGGCTCTCAGTCTAACTACGATACGGCCGAACTTTGCATACTTACATATTTTACGTGAAGTGACTGCCATCAGACCTCCACAACCCAAGTACTAGGCGATATCGAAGTTCTGTAGTTAGACAGGTTGTCGGACTTTTTAGGGCTCCAACTACCCGTAACGAATGCAACAGATGTTTGTATGGCATCCGGGACCGACGGTTTAACGTGCTCTCTGAGGCACGGAGAGGTCTCAATGTGTTAAGAATGGTCACCCATCCTAGACTGACCTGGCTAGTATTACTTAACTTTGTAATGTGCTAACCTACTCAGTTACCACTTAGCCACGAGCTCATTGCATTCATATATCACTATCATTAACAAGAAATTCTCCTATTGATAAACTGTTACTCGATATCCAATAATTGTAAGGTTCTGTGAGATTACACTATTACAGATATTTTAATTTAAGATGTTAATGATGTACGATTGAATTAACAGGAAATAACGCGTTGGCTTCGGCACAGCAAATTACACTGACCGTAGTCTAAACTTGGTCTGAACGTCCAAACGTCCATCAGGCAGTTTAAAAGTAATGTACTCGTATATCATCGTATAAGTCGATTAATGTAATTGTATACCATTGAACTCGAAAGTATATAAGTTGTTATTACATAAATGATTAAAGGCTTTCATTATCGAATTTCTTCACACGAAGTCACCTTCTTGGACCAATTTCATACGATTGATAGCCTCATTATTTTATAGCTCAGGTGCACTTACTAATGATCACTTTGATTAATGTTATTTGAAAAGTTCTGAACTAAAATTAGTTGGTCTTTGAGAAGAAATGCTTTGATTGGAATAGTTGAAGTTTTGCTGAAAAAGTTTACATATATTCGATTAATAATGGTGTGTATAAAACTTATATAAAAAGATAAAGTTAGTTGAATCAGGAGCGATTAATGTTTAGTAAAATTGTACCCCATACTTACTAATATTTTGAATTTGAATGCCATAAACTACAAAATATGTTTTACTTATCACATTACGTAGAATATTGTACTCGTAATATATGCCGTGCTCTCAAATTCACGTAAACATAGCTATCTATATATGTTACTATAAAACAACATATGTCATGTGTAATAAGAAACAAAAAGCTTCATTTCAAAATCGTTTGTAAAAACTGTGTTCTACTCGATAAAAGCTGGTACACAAATAGGCCCACATTATATTTGTTTTATGAAACAAATAAGAGACGCTGTGAAGAGTTATTGAAGCACCAGTATGTTTAGGTAACCAATACCGCTGAGTGTTGCAAAATAAATAATGTATTAAACGTGTACAGCAAATATATAACACAAGTATTTTACGTCAATGTTGCCACATGGGAAATAAGAATTCTCGTGTAGGACGGAATGTGAAACATGAAATATGCATATTTAACATGGTATTTATGTTCAGCTTCACAGTTTATTCGTTTTAAATTATGTTTTATATAAATAAAAAACCGGACAAGTGCGAGTCTGACTCGCGCACCGAGGGTTCCGTAAGCATACAAACTTGTATACGTCCATCTCGGGAATCAATTCTCAAAGACTTTTGCCCGTCTTTTTCGAAAGACAAACTTAACTTTGCGATTGCGATGTACGACAAAGTGAACAATCCAACTGCAAAATATAAGTTTGTAATCACAAAAACTTATTTTTTATGTGATATAACAACAAATTAACGACTTTTCCGTACACTTGTGCTATCAGACTTTGCTTCTTACCAAATTTCATGGTTCTAGGTAAATGGGAAGTGCCTATAGGTTTTCGACCCAAAACCTATAGGGTATTTCCGGTTGACCTAGAATTATCAATTTTGGTTAAAAGCAAGGTCTTACAGCACAATTAAAGGGAAAATTCCGAAAAATAAAAAAGATGAAAATTAAGGTAAATTTTGGTACTTAAAAGTCCATATCTTTTTATCGTGTTGACTCCGGACCTTGATTTTTATAGACCTAATAGGGACTATAGATCTCAGTATCTGGTATAAATTTTAACTTGCTAGGTCCACCCGTTCCTGAGTAAATTGGTAGTGACACACGGACAGACAGACGGACAGACGGACAAGAGAGTGATCTTATAAGAGTTCCTTTTTTTACCTTTTGAGGTACGGAACCCTAAAAAGAACACTCTACAAATGGTTATTTACTTGAAAGTAACAGCACTTAAAAGTACTTTTGAAATTCAAATGTCTGTTTTAATTTATTTCTTGTGAAGTCTGCATAAAAGGAATTCTTTTGAACTACTTACACAAAATGTTATATTAGAAAAAGAATTTTTCCTTTTTTGACATATTGTTTCCTTTTTCTTTGACTCTTTGATCTAAACCGTTGTGATGTGATGAAATCTTTTATTCACTTAATAATAATATCCACAGTACTGTTATAATGGAATCGGAACTTCAGGGCTAGGTTAAGTTGTCGTTCTAATTCATACCTTAACACAAGTAGGAAAGAAACGGATTGATAGCGGCAATAAATTTCCATTTATTTCCAAAGTCAACCTTAGGTTTCTGAAAATATAGTGCTTGATTAATATTCAATAAGTAATATCAGTAGTCATTTAATGTATAGTACTTATATTGTAGTCATTTAAAAGATAAAACCTGAACTATTTCTGATGTCTTAATTTTTTTTTTAATCTATAATTTGAGGGGCTCGTGGCTAAGTGGTAACCAAGTAGCTTAAGCACATTACAAGGTTAGGTAATACTAGCCCTGTCAGTCTTAGGATGGGTGACCATTCTTAACACACTTAGACCGCTCCGTGCCTCGGAGAGCACGTTAAGCCGACGGTCCCGGTTACACATACGAATATCTAGGGCATTCGTTACGGATAGTTGGAGCCCTAAAAAGTTCGACAACCTGGTCTAACTACAGAATTTCGATGTAGCCTAGTACTGAGGTTGTGGAGGTCTGATGGCAGTCGCTTCACCTAAAAATATCAAAGTTCGGCCATATCGTAGTTAGACTGAAAACCGACCCCAACGTAGTTGGGAAAAGGGGCGGAGGATGATGATCTATAATTTGGTCACACTCACGTAATAGAACGCATTGGCATTCACCGGGAACTTGTGGACATTCAAGAAGAAAAATATGATTATGTGTATTGAAAAGGAAATGTAAGTAAGAAGAGAAGGCAATGGACAGAAATGGACTGAGGAGTGCAAGCAACAGCTCAAGCCGCTCAGAGTCGCAAACTACAGGTATGCGACTCTGAGCGGCTCGATCCAAACTTGCTGTTGCCGGGAAGTCTAAACCCACACACGTTAAATCAGATTAGACAAGTCCCAGCGTTGACTAATTAAGTACATACATTTTTTACCTGTCACCCATCCGTTACTGTTTCTAATCGCGTGTGATCTGGGTGGAAACAATGTGGCAGGAAGTGGTCATCAATGAATACTAATACAGAACGCACTCACCTTTTCGCGGTTTCTGTATGGTTCACTCCAAGAACAGATGGAGAAACGGAGTCACTATAAATTTAAACAACAAGAGTATTAAATTCGAACAAGAAACAGCACTCATCTCTACTCCCAAAGGAAAGACGAAGGTTTTGTCATTTGCATTAAAGTTTACATTTTCCGTCTCAGCCAGCACCCTAAAAGTTATTTTGCTTATTACCAACAGATTACTGAATCTCTAGTATTGAAAAATTCAATACTTACAATATGAAGAAAGTATTAAAAAAAGACATGAAACATGTATGTGCTGCAGGTGGCATAGAATTTTACGATACAAATTTAGGTATGAATTAAAGAAAAACGTTAATATCATGGTAGACGTAATTTATGACAGAATATTTATAATTATAAAAAGAATTTGTGAATATGCAAGGTTACATACAAAGAATAAAATCTCCTTAGTGGCACCTGGTTGCGAAACTCGGTTGCGATAGCGAGAAAATTATTCCTGGAAGGCAACCGGTAGAGTAGGAAGGAAAAAAAATCTTCTATCGCAACCAGTTGCCAAAGAAGAAGATAAAATCCTCTTTCGCAACTGGTTTCGAAACTAGTTGCCATAACGGCCGAAAGGAATAGATATGTAAATGTTTAACAGTAAGTTATTCTAAACCACTACCTAGATTCTGCTGTTACAGAAAATTATATGACTTAACCCATTGCAGTCCAATAATACATTCTGCAATTACGGCGGTAGCGTAATGGCTAAGACGTCGGACTTGCGATCGAGTGGTTGCGGGTTCGAACCCCACCCAGTGCACTACCGACGTGAACCCACTCCTAACACAAGCATTTAGCTTAGCTGGAGGGGTTAACAAGAATACTAGTAATTTATAACCGTTACTAGTAGTATTTAAAAACAAATCTAAAGAATGAAAAATCTGTAGGTGAGTATTGGAAATAATTACCTTTGTATCCTTTAATACCACATATTATCTGTCATCTTTATCAAAAGAACTAAAAGACGTGCGTAATTCAATGAAACTTAATTTAGAAGAAGCACCTGCTAGATGAAGGGCTGCCCTCGGAGCATCAGGGTCAAGGGCTGACAGCATTGTGTACTGAATTCACAGTACACATATGAGTCAGCTACATTTCGCATTGAAAGGGTAGACTATTGAAACAGAAAATGCTTTTATATATTCATATGACGTAACAAACTATAGTGTTATTAAATTTTGTCGAATCACCCTCATTGATTAAGAATTTACAAATAATAAGCGGTGGCTAAGGCATGGGACTTGCGACAAAGTGGTTGCGGGGTAGAAGCCAATGTCAACGTGAAACCAGTTATACCACGTACATTTAGTTTAGTTTATGGAGTTAACAAGAGCTCCATAAATGTCTGATTACTATTAAAAAAAAATTATAAAAAACCGGGACTACTCTGCCAAAACACGAATATTTTTTTTTTACATTTGAAAATTTCGCCATACAGCTGCCGTATCTTTTTTTCGTAATGTAGGTATAGTCTGTGTTACTCTGGATGATGTAAGGATTCTAACGATACTCCATACATCCTAATCAGTTCAGGCATTTATATATTACGGTGGAATAAAGAAACTCTGAACTGAAAAGTAATGTTTTGTTTCTACCTATATTTCGAAGCGAAGAGCTAAGGCATAGTTAGACTTCTTATCATTAGGCGGGTTATTTGCTTATTGGTTAAATATATTAATTTATAAGTTCGTTGCATATAGCACATATTAATTGGCAAGCGTTAGATAGACAGTAATTACGTTATCGAAGAGTTTTGGCTCAAAAGCTAAATATTGATAATCCTGTGCTACAAAATTGGCAACGCCTCTATTTCTAGCACGGCATATTACAGCTTATAGTACATATTTTGTGCCTTTACATTATCTTTTCAACTCTAATGAAATGTCTCCGTACCCTCGTTTACAAGTGATATTCGTTCAAATCTTCACTTTAGTTTTATGTTTTATATATGAAATCCCCTAAATCTCAGGTTCAATATGGCTTCTATTTTATTACTGATTTATCAAAATTAGTTAAGAAAATTAAGTTAGTTAAATTAGAATCTCTTTAGACCGTTCCTTCTCCTGCGTTCGTCATCTTTTATTAAACAATTTTCAAATAACTTCGTAAACGTAAAAGAGTGATTTCTTAACAAAGTACTAATTAAATTTGTTGAATTACATGTAAAACGAACATTTCTTAACAATATTCTAAAGGCAAAGTAAAAGTTATCCTTCTTTTACAAACATGAAATATATATAAATAATCTTCAACGTATTATAGCAATAAAAATCTGTTGGAGAAAGGGTAGTAATAACAATGTTAAGAAACCGGAAACATTCTAATCAATAAATCAACTCAACGATCACGTAGATGTAAGTTCACCTGGCAGTAAATATTTTTGTGAATTTCATAAATAAATTTCCGTTTTAGTCAATTTTGTTACCGCTCCGTACGATATTAAATAAAAAGAAATAAAAAAATGTAAGGTCATGCCACTTGCTTTGTATGCTATGGCTATGAGCTACTCTTATATCAAAGAATTTACATCCTCGATGACATATCAATATAAATAAAAATCAATGTACGAGTATGTTTGTCCTCTATGCATTTTCTGAACCGTTGAACAGATTGTGATGAAACTTAAGCAGGGTTTTCTGAGAATCTGAGGATTTCTAGCCCAAAAATCTAAAAAAATATATTTGTCGTTGCAACGCACGCCTTGTATTAATCGACTTTTATTACTTACTAGATGGAGTAAGTAATAAAAGTTGATTAATACGTACAATTTAAATATCAACATTATAAATGTCATATAAACTCTTCGAATTCTGGCATCCTCAAAAGACATAAATAAAAGACAATATTGTTTACAATTCAGATGATGACAGGTACTGAAACCTTTCATGTGCTCTTGAATCATGTTACAATGTTAAAATAGAAATATATCACTGTTTTCCAAATACAAAATGTTTGGCATAGAAACGATGAATTATAATCAATAATTGAAGTAGGTATGGCTATTTGTAGTTTCGTTTCATGTATTCATATGTAATATGCAAATGTTTAGGGGCTTTCTGGAAACAACAATAAAATAATATGGATAGATAGAATGATGATGATGATGAAATGCCATTGCTTCACTGCCGGTTTTCTGTGAGGCCGTGGTATCAATCCAGTCGAGCCGGCCCATACACGCTGAAGCGAGGCTCTCCCACGATAGAATTGTAGTTGAAGAGCATATTCTGCCATAGATTCCAACTACAAAAGTAAGTTTGTATGTGCCATATTGAGAGATTTATCATGTTATTTTACGACCATAGACTTATTATAGGTTTTTCTGTAATCTATAAGTAAGGATAATTTTCTGTTAGTGTTTCAATTTTTTTTAGGTGGTAAATTTTCATCCATTTTCAATGATTTTTTTTTTAATTTTCTAATTTGTTGTCGTCACGGCAAGTCACACGTCATCTGTGTTTGAGGCACAGGAAATAACTTTATCGGTTCAGTAGAATCGGAGCAAATTAGCACGAGTGATCCTATAAGGGTTCCATTTTTTCATTCGGACTTGCGGAACCCTAAAATATTTCACGCAACTGTATTGTCATGTATTTGCATACGTAAGAAAGGTTTTAGGTGTTAGTTATCTATCAAGGTAACCTTTGATAAGCCTTCATTTCTGATCACACTGTTAACTTCCCGTTAACTTCAAAAGTTAAAAACGACTGGCTATATTTAGATGTCCACAGGTCCAGAACAATACAATCTCTGACCAGTTAAATGAAAGACAGACTGCTAATACCGAACGCAAATAAAAGTTACAGTAATGGAGCAAAAGATACAAAACCTGTGCAGTAACAAAAGTCCTCAACGGACACTGCAAACTGAACAAACATATGTTCAACCTGAAGTTGGGCAAGAACACAATATGCAGATTCTGTCAAGAGGCGAAGAAACTGCAATGCATATTCTATGCTCTTGTGCCCCACTAATGCGACACCGAAGTATTAACCTAAGGTCACACATCATGCAACCGCAGGAAATTCAAACAATCACCGCTGAAAGGATCTGGAAGTTTTTCGAAGCCTTACGTCTGGGCAGTGAACTGTAAAGCAAAAAGTGCGCTACAAAAGACCAGAAATGGTCGAGGTGGCACTAGGCACTTAAAACAATAGTAATAATACAGTAATGGATATACTACTGTCCTCTAAAGCAAATGTTTCTAACACTAGATATCTTTAATATAGGTACACAACACACGACAAAAACCGACTTATCACCCTATCCATTAGACACCCGATATAAGGAAGACTTTCCTTCATTTTCTGCCTTTCATCATAGCTCATGTCGTCATAGAAGCTCTTGAGAGGTTCACTTAAGGTGTACAGTTACAATTAAGTTTAGCTTTTGCTTAAGCAAACAAAATATAAACCGCTATCAACGTTTTTACCGACTTCAGAAAATGAGGAGGTGTTATAATTGTGTTTATACGGGAATTAACGCGATCACGAAAATATATTACATACCTCTGAATTGCCTGACCTTTCGACCAGGTTGCACCGGCCGTGGTGAGTCAGCCTGTGGTCTTGTGGTCACTAACCACAAGACCAACAGTTCTATCGAAATATCACAAAATATAATTTTAGTTTTATGAAATATCTGTCGATTTAAATATAATTCAACCACATCACGTTAGCATTATACCATATGTATTTGTATATTTTCTTAAGTAACGAAGGTCACCCATAACTATATATCTTGAAAACTCTTTTAGCTTAGCTAAGTTAAATGTTTACGTTAGAAACATATTATATCACTGATTACAATCGGCACCAACGCCCAAACGCCAATAACCCAATGTTGTTGGTCTTTGTTTAGTTTAAACCGCTTCCAACTTGTACAAAATACTTTCTCCTACTTTATCATTGTTTGATATTCTTAGTTGATAATTATTAAGAGAACATAACTTAAAACCACTTAGCTCAGTATCGTGTTCATACCCATAATAAATTACAAATAACCAACAAAATCTTTTCAGCCACAATTATTCATTACTCATTACTTTATTGCACAATCTACATAAACTTATTTATTTAGCAACTAAGTAGTGCATTGCATCGAATCCAGACTCAGAACAATCTGTGAATTAGGTATACTGTGTGGGGATGGGAATTGAACCGTTAATATTAGACAATTGACAGTTGGTAACAAGACATCGTTAACCAGTGCCATCCATGCATGGGTATCTTACGTAATAGATAATTGGAAAACCGCATCCAGGTCATACGACAGAATTACTAAACAACTTTAATTGCAGAATAAAAATACTAGTAATAATTTATACTCCAAAAACAGTAGAATCTTTCTTTTAATGATGATGTATTTAAGAATTAGGACGTTAAGATAGAGCGGTTATGGACAAGGTGGTGCCCGCGCTTTTGCGGGCAGGCGCTAAGAGGGTTCCGGATGTCTTAATAAAAGCTGTTCCCGTATCCCTCCTACTTATGGCGCAGTACGGCACACCGTGTGGTTTTAGTCGGTTCGATTCCGATACACCGCCCCACCGAAAACCCTGGTGGGGTGACGGCCCGTGGGGATTTCCACACGCACAAAAAAAAAAAGCGGTTATGGACACTTAGCGCACAAGGAGTGCAGTGTGTCTACAAACTGTAAGTTTTTGAGACAACTTTGTTATTCAAATCCCACTACCTCACCTTATTATGAAACTAATAGTAAAAGTGGAAGTCCAAAATCAAACTAGTTTGATTTTCAAGTCGCGGCTAACAAATATAAGGACAAAAAAAATATAATAATATGAAACGGAAAACGAAAATATGTTTTTCTATTGTTCTCAACCATGATTTCTGTTCAACGAGTCGGGCAAGTGGCTGACATGTAATGTCTTGCTCGTGAACGATTTTGAATGTTCGATCTGGTGTTTGAACTGGGAGTTCGAAAAGGGCTCTCGTTAATAGTGTGCTTCAGCACCCTACTCATGAGAGGCCTCTTAATACAAGCAATTCAGCATAGATGTGGGGGTCATTAAGAATACTAGTAATGTCTCATTAAAGTTACGAGGGCCTAACGTGAAGATTTATGTTGAAATTCAACTAGCTAAAACCACACGTTATTTCGTCATGAGTTTGTTAATTGCCGGAGGTCCGGATGTAATCTTAGAAGAACTTTCCTTGGAAACCTTGAAAACTATACCTGTCGGTCAGAAGTATTGTTGTCGTGGATGGATGGTTTTCTTTCATGTGTGATTGATCACATTAAAAGCCGTCCAGAACAGCCTAAATTTATCTTCGAGATGATGTTAGAATATCACGAAAGATAAAATTTTAATAAACTTATACTAGGCAGTAGACGGATAAAACGTTAAAAAAGAGTTCCTCTCATGTATTTTTCCATCATTGTGAATAAACCATTGGCGAAAATGTAAAGCTGCCTTAGATTAAAATGTCAGTCAACTCAGATACAGGACCACCTCCATATTGGGTGTTTCTATGTTAATATTAAATATTAACAGAACAAATTTTGTTCTTACAGTTATTTTTTCTAAATATGGTTATTTGTGCTCTAGAACCTATAAGTACAAGTTAATGCTTGCTCAGATTTTTTTTTAAGGAAGATAGCCAGTCTTTTCTTACATAGGTTCCATACGCCGTAATCCTCTGAGAATTTTTATATAACGTGGAACACATAAATCAACGCTATAATAATAATAGAGGTACAGCAATGAAGAGTGCATGGCTGTGCTTGGCTATTGTAAAATACCTTACCTGTGTATGGTACTCAAAAGTTTGCTAAATGGTGATTCGCCAACTCACTAGATACCTTATAAAGTCACAATATAAGTGACTAAAGGTCGGCCCTCTTTTCACAACCCGGCACTCGATCAGCATCGCTTCGTCGCTTGACTTGTTGTCAAAGGATGACCTACGCGCAGCCTTCGAGTTGACGTCCCGTGGTGAATGGCTGGACGCCCCGTGGTCAGTCAAATCAACATCGCATGTCAACGAATTAACGAGTATTCAATAAACGTTCTTCATCAGTTCTACTCGTGTTTTGTAATGTCTAATTTTACAAACCGTGAATTGGTTCTCATAGCTATTTTATTTGATGAAGAACACTAAATAGCAGGAGGAGAAGAAGAAAATTTATTGGGTGCATGAAACGTGCTGGACGCGTTTGAGTTGAGAGTTCTCGCGTGCTAAGCGGTTTACCGAGCGGTCTGTCCACCTGTCCACGTACGCAACGCGACGTGCGTTGAGATCCAGTGAGGTTACGGAGTTGATATGTGAGTGGAATTCCATATATGGGGATTTCAACTTGACAGGGCTTATATATACAGAGATCTCGGCACAGTCAGCCGATAAAGGTAAGTCAGATATAAAAGTTTTGCGGGGCACTCTTGGGACTTACCTAGTGTCTGAAAATAAAAGCCAGCTAGCCGACAAAACACACAACCCTCTGAGGAATTATCTGAGTATTGAGTCATGCTAAAAGCTTTTAAGGCTTCGAAATTTGACACCGGACACTCTCAGGAAAGTTTAACTGACGTCTCTTAAAAAAGAAATCTCTCGGTTATTGTTTCTCAACTTCTTAATTATTTTACATCTAATTTCCATCTGTGCTCTAATCATGCCAGAAATCTCCCGTAGTCATCTCCTATACAGCTATAAACTTCTGGAATACGCTACTACAAGAAATCCGTACTTTCAAAACCGATATACTTTCAACGTTAAAGTATGACAGCTCTACAGCAAATTATTAGCAGAATCACAAATACTGAATTACAAATACTCTACAAATGTCTTCATTATTTATATATCTATATATATGTATATTATATATATATGTCTGTGTGTAGGTATGTATGTATTAATTTACGGCATTAAGTCCGCCTCATCACCACATATTATAAAACAAAGTCCCCCGCTGCGTCTGTCTGTCTGTCTGTTCGCGATAAACTGAAAAACTACTGACCGGATTTTCATGCGGTTTTCACTAATAGACAGAGTGACTCATGAAGAAGGTTTAGGTGTATCATTTGCACCCGTGCAAAGCCGGGGCGGGTTGCTAGTACAATATATTTACAGGAAGTGTAAATAAAGAAATAAACTTTATATTCATATATCATTATTTTTTTAATATGTCCCATAATTTTATTACATTATTGTATGTTATTATTAATGTTAAGACTAAACCCACCCATATTCCCACTCCTGTAACTCCCGTAGAAGGGGCTAAACAGCAAAACCTTCAAAATATTGAGCAACATCGGGCACCAATTAACTACTTCAGACTTTAATCTGATAAACCAAGACCTGTAAGCTGACAAGTTTGAGCTGAGGGCATGAAGCCGTACTAGAAGGTCAGTAAGGACTTACGTAATAATAGTATGATATTACGAGGAATAGCGCTATTTTTGTACTGAACAACGTTTATTTTGTGTGAATGGGAACAAGGTATGCACTTCCTCTTCACTTGTTTATTTTTTAGAATACTTATCCTTAAAACTAACACGAGAATGAAACATATTCATTTGTGTGTCGTGAATTAAATTATCTGAGAAAATTTTCAACCGTACCTATAATAATTAATTAAACGATAATGTAATGAGAATTATAAATCCCTCAATGTTTGAAAAATGTATTTATATTATAAATATAGTAGTATATTTGAAAAAATGCCTGAACGATTTAGACACGTGCACCGTGTAAAAACTTAGATTTGGTGTAAAAATGCTTGCAGTTCGATCAATAGAGCAGAAACACTATTCTACCTTTTTTTTTTGGTGATGAGGTGGAAGATCCTACATGGATGCCCTCCGCCCTTGAGGAGGCGAAGGGTCTGTCGGACTCTTACCGACCAAAAACCACCCCGGTTTTCCGCTACTTGCCTATGATCGGGGGAGCGAGAATCGCTATTGCATTCTTCCGCAACCACCGACAGGCATTGACCTGTCTCACCCTAGACGGGTCCCGTCATCCGGTGCGACCATCACCCATCGGCTGCACTCCTCTCAGAGCGCGCGCGGAACACTGCGCGCTGCCTCTACCGTACTATTTTCACCAGTGCGTAAGCATGAAGTTCTTCTATAACACATAAAAGTGGCTACGCTTAATTCATAATATGGAAATTTAAATAAAACATTTATCGTCCTCGAGTGATTACGTAATTAATATCTTCAATAGTTTTTTAAGGGTTTCGTTATAAAATACTTTATAAAATTAAAGGCATTCAGCGATGGATAAACCAAAGGTAGGAAAATCATAGGTCTTGAATATATATGTTTATAACGCGAGTCCCCTCGAATAGCTAGCGTCAATACGATACGGTAACCGGTTACCATCAAGCGGGTCTTGTTTACCGTAGTGGTATGAAAAAAATCTATATATTTTGACTGTAAGTACGTACTGCTTTTATAGATTTTCCAATTGGCTTTGTCATAAACAAATAATAAAACTTCGTAAACAATGGTTCTAATATTATACTTGTAACGGTAAACCAATAACAATATTATCCGATTTTATTTTGAGGTACCCACTTGATTTATACTACCCCGAGTGTGCCAAAAAATACTAAGGTTTCACATAATAGCGGTATTTCGTGAAGAAAACGTGAGGAAGTTGATCCTTTCACGGTTCATAACGTGGAAATAGAAGGCGGCATTTGTCGGGTTTATTTTCAAGCTCATTTCATAGGAAAAAATGGTCAAGAACATATAATATCTGGTTCATCATGGTTTATACAATATATAAACCATAGAGAGTTGTATTTAAAATTCAAGTCAAACAATATTTATGCTAGTCACTCTTGCAGAGGTCTTTACAGGCGTGTTATTAGACCTTGAAGATCCCTAGGTACCTTCAACTAAGTGTAACCGTTCAGCATCGACTAGACATAGGGTATGTTCCAATACACACTGGGAGCACTGTTCAGCGCTCGTACTGGGGAGAAATTCGTTCCGTTATAGACTGACAGTATACTGCCGCAGTATACTGTCAGAAACATATGACGTCATAAACGTGGCCATTTTTGTACTGTGAGCACTGGAGTTTTCAAAGTAAGGTGCTCTCAGTGCTGTCCCATGGCTTTCACACTGTCACTTTTATTAGGCGATTTGACAATTGACTTGAATTGACAACTAACAGTATACTGGACAGCGTTCCGTTATAAACAGTAACCAGTATAGCTAACTATAAAGGAACGGCTTCGCAGTATACTGTATTGACGTCATACTTTACAATGCTCTCAGTGTATATCGGAACGCACACTAGGATTATGCCTGACAGACTTTGTCTGAATGATTGATAAAGTTTTTGATATACTTGCGCGATGCAGATTTTGCTTTCTATTGTCTTAAGTGATTGCAATGAGCTAATTTACCTAAACTTCAAGGAACAGAGACGAAAAATGGAGACTAGATTATTGATGACTAGACTAGATTAGATTAAACTATATTATTTTTAATTACGTTAACATGAAGAAAAACAAGTCTAATTAAAAACGTTAAGAAAAATAAGTTCATTCAAAACATATTTAAATCACAATTATTCGCTAATGCCGCGTTCCAATAAACAAAGAACGATTTGTTTTGCTTACGGACGGTAAAATTTTCATTGAAAATTCAACGAAATTTTACCGTCCGTAAGCAAAACGAATCGTTTCTTGTTTATTGGAACGCGGCATAAGTAAGTCAAAGTTTGCTATATCTTTCTAGCTTTGTTTGTTATCTTTTATTTGTCGCTGCTTTGCACTGTATTAGTCATATAAACGAAAACAACATATAGAATGTTCGGTTTACCAAGTGTCGTGAATCACTCTTACTTTTATGATAAGCTCAGTTGTGTACGCATCTTTGACTTTTTGACTTGTGAAATGGTTTTTAATAACTAATTTCGGACTTTAGCTTGTTTTATCGTTTTTCTTTAGATGAGTCAACTGATAATTTAGGTCAATATATTGTGCATTTTCTCGTAAACCCTTAAATGAGGTTACAAATAAACGATTTTTAAAAGCGTGTAAAATGTTAGATGTTGTGAATGAGGGTACAATAGCTCAATTTATGATGGAAATATGTAGGAAGAGTCCAATGTAGCCAAATTAGGAGATGTTTTAGTCCTTTGTTCTGATAGCGTAGTATATTTATTAAAAGCAGGACGTATTTTAATGAATTATTTGCTTTGCCAAAAATGCTACATGTTACCTGTTTGGTACACGAACCTTACCGATTTGCTGAATAAATACGTGCAGAGTATTCGGTTGTAGATACACATTCAAATTAAAAAAAAAGAAAATGTTATAAACTCCTAACCGAATAAAACCAACGTTTTTTACATTCTACTGAAACGAGAAAAACAAATGGGTACAACATTGCTAGATCCATATTATGTCAAATATTATGAACAAATTGAAACAAAATTGTCAAAATTTTCATTTTGTCTATCAGGCATACTGAATCTGTTGGTAAAAGATAATTTTAAAACTGATGTTGATAATATTAATGAAAATCATAAAATCATTCAAATTTCATTACAATTGAAATTTCATTTAAGGCTCTACTAAATTATTTTATTGATAACTGAATCTTTTCATATATTTAATGCATCAAGAACTGTTCTAAGCTGTACAGCTGATTAAACTAAAATAAGAAAATGTTAAAGGTAGAAACCCCAAACTTGATGTGATGAAAAGACATTCTTGGCGATATAGAAAAAAGATTGAACATCAAAAATCAATCATTATCATACCACAAATATGTACTTCTGACTTCTTAATTTCATTTTATTTAAGATAACTTATCTTAAATAATGCGTAGCCATTAACCATTTATCGGACGATGGCCTAATCTCGTGGACTATAGCAGAAATAATATCAATGGAGACATTTTATTCCTAGCAGTAAAATAAAATTGTTATTGTTTCAGAACGAATATCTGCACGCAGCAGTAACGGCGTTGACCAAAAACCAAGCGGAACATTACGACAAATACAGCTGTTTGTAAGTATCAACAATTTATTATTACACTGGTTTACTAAATAGTAATAATATCTATGCGGTCCACTTACACAAATGGACCGCATCTCAGATTGAGAGCACTTAGAACAAGTTTACCCTTTTTAACTCTGAATAGTTTAGCAATGTATGCGAGATACATACGTATACACTTTGTACACCAGATAATTTTCACGGTGGCAATGTCTTTTACATTCACACGCCTATACCCCTGAAAGGGGGGGGGGGGGAGTTAAACAAAAAAGTCACACTAAAAAAGGAAAAAAAAATCATAAATAGGATTTAGCCTATGAGAGAATAAGATAGAATACAAGTATCCAATATTTCCTATAATCTTCGTATGCTAACACATGTCTTTGCGAATGCGTACTACGAAGAAAAAGAGACAAACATATTCATAACTAGGATTTAGCTTGCAAAAGAATGAGATAGAATACAAGTATACAGTGTTTCCTATAATCTTCGTATGCTAGCACGTGTCTTTACGAAGCCTTCAGAAAATGAGTTATAGTCAACGTGGTATATCATTCACGTGCATAATTTTTGTGCATTTGCGTATTAAAATTCGTTGCTTTATTATTTTCTGAAGTTTCACGTCTGCCATGTGTGAACTGCACACACACATTTTTTTTATACTGATATTGTAACTATGAAAGTAACTTTATCTGTCTGTTACGTTTTCACGGCTTAACAACTCTTCCGATCATAATCAAATGTCACAATTTGTCAGGGGTACAGAAAAGGACATGGAGTCATATTTCATTAAGAAAATTCTTTTTTTGCTCCAAATAAATGACTTTCCGGGGCAAATAAACGGTGGTTTATTTGTCCCGGAAGATCATTTATGTGAATTCGTCGATGATAGCACCGTAGTGATTAAGAGTGATGATCCCAATACTTATGAAAATGTAATAAATATAATATTAAATAGAATTATATCATGGTTTGACAACAATAATCTAATTATAAATTTAGAAGGAAATATGTAAAACACTTAACAAATTTGCCTATGTTCTCTATAAACTATCAAAAATAGTGAGCCTAGAATCCGCAATAAACAGCCTATCACGGCTTTGTTGCATCAACACTCAGATATGGCGTAATATACTGGGGCAATTTAGTGACAGAGAATTCATATTTGGAGCCCAAAAAAGATGTATTAGAGCTATGTGTGGCCTTAAAAGCACAGACAGATGTCCCGTTCTTTATACATCTAAGAATTCTTACCTTGCCATCGCTGTACATATACAAAACCAATATGTTTGTCAAATCTAACATTTCATTGTACGAAATGGCTATCAAAAGTTACTACAGAAAATTACGTGATAAAAATAAGTTAGAACTCAAAGTGACTTATGGCAAAACTGCACTAATGAATAAAAGTACCTTCTGTATGGACAAAATAATATTCAACGAGCTATCTGAAAAAATAAAAAACGTTAAATCTGGACAATTTCAAAAAAGAACTATTAAGAATTTTGATAAATAAATGCTATTACTCACTAAAAAACTATTTGGACGACAATCGTATACTTACTGCTTCAGAAAATTGTACATCACCCTACCTATTTTGACGATTTTGATTTTTGTTTAACATTAGCATTAATATGACATGTCACTTTATCTATTTGACATTTTTTAGTCTGTTAAAAATAAAAAAAAATACATTTTTTTTTTTTTTTACTGAAAGGACCTTGTCGCTGACAACAAACAATACCACGAAACAAGACTATATATATACCTATGTCTTAGAACGACATCATTGTGTGCTTAAGCCTAAATCAGCCAGTTTAATTAACCGTCTAACTTCGTCTGTCGTTGGATTAGACAACATACCATTTAAATAACCAACTAAAAGCCTCTTGTTTCCATCAAAATACAATACTCTCAGATGCTCGTTCCGGACACATTCCAGAAAAACATGTGGGACATCTTCTATCACACCGCATTCAAGGCAGTTAGGTGATGGGACTTTCTTCATCAAAAATGCAAACTTTTTCGACGGAATGTGTCCCGGATCTAATCCATTGGAGGATTACTTTTTGTGTCGTAACTGTAATCGAAAGATCGATTCCAATATTTGATAGGCAATCGGTATACCTCTCACGTGAGAGACAGAACGAGCCAAATGTTGCAGAGCACTTTTTGAATCTGTCAAAATGACAAATCGGTCAAAATTAATGGAATCAATATACGATATCGCTTCTGCTATTGCAATTAATTCAATATTCATAATTGAAATATTAGAATCGATCCTCAGCTTTACATGACATCCCGACACAGGATCGAAGACAGCTGAACTTGCCCCTTTCTCTCCTTTAGAGCCATCGGTGTAGATTTGATAATAATGTTCGTATTTTAGCTGAATAAAATTTATACATATAATATTAAGATCTTGGCAGGTATACTTTCGTTTAGCACGATCAATTAGAGGGATAGAACTTGATATCACTTGCCGTACCGGAATGTTACTAACCCAAGTTTCTAAAGAAAACATTTCAAGTAAATCGCTACACTGCATGGTTACAGAATCTAAAGAACTTTTTATGTTAATCAATAATGGTATTTTTTTATTCAACCAATAGCGAGAATTAATAACCGATGATAAGTCATCTAAAACGTTAATAATACTATTATTGGCAAATGATTTTAATTTTAGTAAAAATTTTGCTGCAAGATATTGTCTACGAATCTGAAGGGGCGGAAGACACAATTCATTCTCCATATCCACGTGAATTGGAGTGCTTCGAATAAAACCTCCTATAACCCGTAAGGCTTGATTTTGAACCCGGTCTAACTTTAATAAATTAGTTTTACAACTATTATTATATAGGAAACTAGCGTAGTCGATTCTACTACGTATGATAGATATATATAAGCGTCTAAGGTGCTTTTGATGCACTCCCAATCCAGGACCAGATAAAACTTTCAAAAGATTTAAGTACTTTGAAACTTTATGAATGGTTTCATTGATATGTTTTCCCCATCTTAGAGAACAATCCAACCACATACCCAGATATTTTACATGATTAACCTGAGTCAACGCCTGATTATTGACTCTGAAATCAATAGTATTTCTAAAGCAACCTTTTTTAAATATACATAATTTACTAAAAAAATTACAATGTTAATTAAATATATTTGCACGCCTCTGGGCAAAACATAGATACATTTGAAGTATGTTTATAAATAAAGCATTCTGATTCTGAAAAAGTACTGGAGCAGTACTTTACTACCAAGGGTTAAAAAATAACTTGATCGCAAGCAAAGCCGACGTGAAAATCTAGTTGGTCTTTAAAATTTATTAATTATAGAGCGTAATTAATTTCAAAAACATTCAGAATATAGGTATTCAGTATAATTTCTGAAGAACAATTAATCATTTATAATTACGTTACATACGTCAAAGAATTATTTCGTATCATAGTACTCGCATTATACAGTACTAAGCGAGCATTGTAACGTTGAATGACAATGAATGCTTTATGTATCCGGTCAGATTGCCTTTACTTCACACTAAAGGTGGCTTCGATTAAATTACACTACGCCTGTTTGATCAAGTTATACGAATTTATAACCTGACAAATCCCTGTTGAAACATGTATTTACAGTTATTAACATGAGAGTTTAAGTAGATGTTAAACTTTCGCGTTTCATGAAATAGTTTTACGGAAAGGTATGGTAAAATTTTAGGAGCGTTACGTGTATTTAAAAAAAAATAAGTATTATTAATGGACGGTGTTAGTTGTAAGAACAACACACATACAATAAACTGTACTTACACAAGCGTTGCGACACTCACAAGCATACACAAACACAATCGCATCCTCACATGTAACATCCACACAAACATCATACCACTATGCACACACATATCACACAAAACATTTACTTTTGACACTGTTTTAATCTGTTTTAGTTTTATGCCTAATTTTAGTTTACATTATTCTGTAAATCTGTACGTATAATGCATGCTGAGTTCACCTTTAAGTAGTCATACATAACTTGCACTGTATATTTTAATGTTTATTTTTAAGCACTTATGTAATGACTGTTGGTGATCTTAATAAAAAAAAAAAAACAATTATTTTTCTTCTTCCTAGAATGTTTTTCTTAATATAGGTGCACATTTCTAAACATAATACTATCAGTATTCATGTAAATTTCAATGATTTTATTTTTTTATGCAGACTTCACAAATTTGGACATTCCATCAACATCCTTGGTATTAAACATACACTAGGGCTATATCCTTCCAGATTAGTCTTTTTAATTTAAAGTGTTTATATTATTATGCTGTTAAAAGCCTGTTTTGATTTTTTATTTTGTTTTTTTGATTTGATTAACTACTCTATTATCTAGAATCGATGTCCGTTACAAAGTGTCAATGAACAATGTATATATAGTATATAGTATATGTATGTATGAATAATGAATAAATAAATAATTACAATAGTCTTATTCTTGTCAGCCCTTTCTCTTACGAAATGTTAGTATTATCGGTCAGTTTTTTAATTATTTACTCAGTTTGAAAATAAAATTCCCATATTAAAAATTTCGAATTTTTATTATTTACGGGGTCTGTTGTACTGTTGAATATGACTACACCTTACTATAACACTCGTATAATTACGTTGACGGGTATTATCGCACTCACGTACGTTATAGGTATTACATACGGCAAGGGCAACCTGGTCGCAACGTCAGGCAATTCAAAGGTATGTAATACCTATAAATACGTGATCGTGTTAATTCCCGTCAATATAATAATAATATACTACAAAATTTTGCACAAAACACACAAATTACAAGACTGGATATACATAATCTTAGAAAATAGAGACTTTATACAATTGGCGGCCTTGTCGCGGTCTGCGGTCTCTTCCAGGCAAGTTTCATTTAATAAATTTAATAGGTTAATAGGTGCATATATATATATATAGTGCATGTTACGTTTTCATAGCTTTTAAAAGATTTACACTAATCATTTATACCCAATATAAATAGCAGTCGTATCCCCAAGAGGAAGTCTTCGTATGTTATTTTGTACAATGACACAAAACCATGCATAATAATTACAGCGGTTAAAATCAAATTATGATATCGAAAGATACATATATTTACATTTTAAGCTCGTTTATTTACGTTATTATCCTTACAAAGAACTTAAAAGTTCATTTGAAGCGGTTTACGTAAGCCCTCCTAACTACGAACAACCGTCTTTGCTAATTAACTCAAACCGGCAGGATTAAATTTAATTACGCTACCTCTTTAAATTGGTCGTGTAATGCTTAAGAGATGTTCAGGAAATTAATTTTTGGTGTTCTGTAATTACGAGTAACAATTATTCCCTAATAAGATTTCTTTTTAATAACTAAGTGTTAATACAATATTTTCACACCATTACAATTTATAATATAATTACAGTTTAATTAATAAAATAAACTGACAGTTCTACTGCAATAAACATGGAAGTGGAAATACAATCACTACATATTATAAAACAAAGTCCCCCGCCGTGTCTGTCTGTCTGTCTGTTCGCGATAAACTGAAAAACTACTGAACGGATTTTCATGCAGTTTACACTAATAGACAAAGTGATTCATGAGGAAGGTTTAGGTGTATAATTTGTACCCGTGCGAAACCGGGGCGGGTTGCTAGTTTATAATAAATGAAACATTTCTAGTAACAAATTTCTTCCACGTTGGAACACCTTGGTGTCCCCATTCCTTAACATGAGCCGGTGATCAAGGGGCGCGCTGCCCTTCCGGCCACTACCAGGCTAAATTGGTAGTCGGTAGAAGTTTACTTTCTTGCATCCATTAAGAATTCAAGGGAAACATATTCGTTAGATGGTGATCGACCTGGAAAAGAAATCAGTTGACATTACGAAACACGTTGGCAAACCCTCGAATACAAAACCACGATGATCTGTAATGTGGAAATAGTGTAGTAAACTTTTCCTTCTACTCTTATTTGCTGCCAGGGTAAGTACTTTGCTAGAAGTGCTCTTTCTGTTTTTTCTGTTGCTGGAGCTGGAGGAGCTTACAGAAATAGCACGTCTAGCAAAGTACTGTATTTCCGCCCATGTTTTGAATCGTCAGAGACCTATGTGATGCGGCTCGTTTGCTTACCCATTTTAATAGTAGGTATAAAACAGTGTTAAAGTAAAAAAAAAACAAGATTAGTTATTTAAACACATTCAAACAGTGTTCAATTCAAACAAATTCAATATTAGTAATTCAAGAAAAGAAGTTTAAACTGAGATTTTAATGCAACTTTCACACACATAATAGTTGGATTGTGTTTTGAGATCAGTCAATTAGCCTATTGTAGTCCCCTGCTGGACATAGGCTTCTCTCAATGTGCGCCATAGTACCCGGTTCTCCGCCTTCTGCATCCCTCTTCAGATCGTCAGTCCATTTGGCTAGGGGGCGTCCTACCTTACGTTTACCGATACGCAGTCTCCAGTGTAAGACCCGTTTACTCTAACGGCCATCGGTTCTTCGGCATACGTGGGCCACTTCACCGTGCATAAGCACGGCTTCTGCGCGCTATATCGATAACTTTAGTTCATTGTCGGATGACCTCATCATCAATTTTATCCTTCCAAGAAACTCCAAGCATAGCTCTCTCCAATGTCTCAAAACACGTAAGGCTCTTTTTCCATCTTTTTATCCAAACGATCACTGAACACCGTATCATAACGATATTTTAATGTAATATTTTTTGTTCGCAGACGTAGATTACCAGACGAAGTGAAGACTTGTAGAAATTATGCGTATTTACAAGAAATTTACGATGCTGTGAGGGCTACAGACAGTGAGTATCTATATTTTATATTAAACTATTTCATTGGATTTCGTTTTAATATTAATGAATAAGCTACAACCTCCCTTTTACGTTTTTTGTAGTTGCTTACAGTACCACCAGTGTTTGTATACTCTTTGGTACTACCTACTAGCAAAGCGATATTAATAAACACTCTTACAGGGATTTATAACGTAATAGCTTAAGTGGATTCATATTTTACCTAGATGGTCATTTTATACTGAAATAACAAAGTATATACAGAGTTTATTTAGAACATGGAATTAGTATTGTCAATAACCTAGGTTGTTCATTCACTGTTATTTCTATTCATGTTGGCAACAATAATCCATTGACAAATGACACATGTCACTGCACGTTATGTTTTTTGCATATAAATAACAAGATTAGATTGGTTTATTCAACTGTCTATGGATTTAGCACCTGTGTTCTGAATTATTGATTGATATGGTCCCACATCGGCAAACGCCATTCATAAGCTTTTCTGTCAGGTAATTTTGAATAGCAGTACGAAATTTTGAACTGCCATTACCGAGATACTAAAGTGTGATTTTACGCCAAACTACGTATGTTTGTAATTTATAATAAAGTTATTGGAAAAAAATATGATATGCTGAGAATTTATTTACAACCCAAATTTGTGATTAATAAAGACCATAATGATTTTACTTAAGAATTAATGACGCCGTAGGATAAAGTTCAGAAAGGCAATTTGCAACATGACTTTTAATTTCACGGAAAAGTTTCATATATTAAGTTACGCTAAATTTATGTTGGAACTTCAACGTACAAACTTAGGATGTTTCCATCAACGTCAATTAACCGTAAATAAACAAAATAAATAAAAAACAGTGATATTTAACACTAATGGTTAAAAGATTTTTTATCACTGCTTTTGTGAAAACTAAATTAATTATCATCCACGTTTTATCATCTCATTATGTTATGATTACATTTTTTCTCTGACTTATCATTGAGTGAACTTATCACAAAATAGTGGTACCTAATCTTTTTAATCTTTTTGGACCTAAAAACCATGTCTAGTTTAAAAAAATCAGTAAAACTGTTTTAGTTATTTTCATTTAGTTTATTTTAGTTCTTAACCATTTTTTCTTATCCAGCATCGTTCGTGTTTGTGTCATTTTGTGTCATTTTAGAAAATGAAACAGGAGAAGCTTCGTAAATACGAGTAATTACCCGCATCGGATTACGAATTTAATCTGAACCTAATACTTGTAAAAACGTTACGATCACACGATGAGAGCGAAAATTCTTTGATGACGGTATCTTCAAACTTATTTGGGAGATGAAAAAGATTATCCAGTTTTGTCAACCAAAGTTTCAACTTTTATTAAAATATCAGCCATTGTTAATCTAAAATATTCGACTAGGAAAATTGATCACAAGTCAGGATAAATACTTTTTATTTAAATAGTTACTTTTATCAGATTCAAGTTTGCTGCAATTGATTTTTCAATTCAAAGTAAAAGAAAAAAGGTGTGCTTCACAGTTCTTTAGCCGTGCTTACAGAAGAAATAATTACATTTTATATTTATAGAAACACTAAATTCTAATTCCCCCATAGCGAAAAAACGAGAGCTTTTAGCAACATTTGAAGTTGAGGATTTTAGGGGGAAATTAAGCGAGTATTTAATCGTTCAGTTATATAATATATTGTATCAAATAAGCTTTTACTGATAAAATATTTTGAAGAAAAGTTAATCTTTATGTTGACATTTCCTATCATTAAGGTAGGTTTAATACCTACCCGTAATGTAAAAACAAAATGGAAATACAAGTTGATATTATTAATTCATTGCAAGATGAACAACAGCAATTTCCTGGCATACTGTCAAAAACATTTTTATATTGAGTAACAAAAAAAGCTATTTAGATTATATACGATTCAGTGACTTGGCTAGATCTTTCAATAGTAATGTTTTCCATCAAAATATCGTACTTATAAAAAATGTATTTTGATATGTATGCATAAACTAGAGAAGAAGGCCTTTAGTAATCTCAATAATAATAACAAAATTTGATCAAAATGAAGACAACGATAAGAACGATGTGTGATGTTTCCAACTTTTTCAATTTTATGATTTCTTATACTTTATAAGGATAAGATTTAAAAGCTGGTGTGATCATTTATTTCTATGTAACACTTACTGTATACTATAGTTCTATCAAACATGTTGTACATGTCTATTCATGTGTAGGTATTCATACGGTAATTAACATTTACTCAAACCGCTATTTCTTGTTGCAGGTGTTAGCACTAAGGATTTTATGGCAAAATTAGGGGAATATTTAATTTTAACGGCGTTCTCACACAACTGTCGACTTGAAAGAGCTTTTAAATGTTTAGGCACCAATTTGACTGAATTTTTGACTACATTAGACAGCGTTCATGATGTATTACATGATCAGGTAAGTGATAAAAAATATGAATTAATTATTTTGAAAGTAGACCAGGAAGTTATTTTATTGAATTAAATATAAATTTGTCTGTTATCAAATTGAATAAATTATTTCGTCACTTCAAAACTTGAAGCAGGTAATTACAATCAATGTACTGGTTGAAGTTTTTAAAGACGTCACTAGAAACATCATGTTATTTTGTACTTCTGCAACCATTCCAATTAAATCAATTTCATCCATGTTCAGAATAATAATTTAATTTACCAATATTGAATTTGTTGGAAAGTTAGTTAGTAGTAGCAAGTACGTTCTTCGTAACAGTAATTACAAAACTAATACCTATCTTAATCTATTTACATAGGACGATGTTCTCAAAGACGAAGCAATGGAATACGAGGCAAACTTCGTTTGTACGACATCACAAGATGGGAAAATTCAGTTACACCTTACAACAGAGAGCGAGCCTGTGGCTTACCTTCTAGTGGGAAGTTTAAAGGCAATAGCGAGGCTGTTACACGATACACAGACGGATATAAGACTGACAAGTTATACCAACGACCCTAGGAGATTTAAGTAAGTGTGATTTTGATTATAAAAGATTATTGTTACATCCTTACAGAAAACGTTATGTCAATTTCTTAAGAAAATTTCTAGTATAATAGTAAGATATTACTCATTTATCGAAATCGACAGTTAAATGTTGAATTAATTTTACTAAGGGTAATAGCTCTCACGCATTGAAATGGATCTAAATAATTGGAAAACCGTGTTCAGCCATCACTAAAACTGTTTTGCTTTTCCGCGTCTGCAAGTCTACTATAACAGACACAGTACTGAACTTTCCGTTCAATTTTAAATTGGTTCCATATGGTTTACATCTATTATTTATGTGCTCATTGCGCAGATATGCTATGATTATACGTATTTATTTATCGGCTATATGTATTTCAATGACTTGGTTTTCATGGCAACTTTAAATATACAACATTTCAAATTTATATATAGGTATGTACGTTCTGAATAATTGTTGCTTAAAAGAAAGTTAACACCCTATAAGAAACACGAAAGGATAATTTTAAAATATTAGATTTCTGTAGATAGATGCTTGTAAGACGAAGATCAACATTATTCCACAAGATCTTACCCAATCTTAGTTCTGATCTACACCGCGACTCTGTAGTCAATTTAATTTTAGACCCTACTTTGATTTATGTGTTCAGCATAATTTTGTAAGATTACGTTCTTAATGTTATCAACACTTATTAAATTTTGCGGAGTTCGTCAAATACACTCAGAGATGAAAAGCAAAGTTTATAAAACAATTGCTCCTCTGTGTACATTATAAAATGAACTTAGTAGATTTGAGTTACGTAAGATATATAGGTTACATTTTTAATAAATAAATTCACATAGTTCCCATCGGGGCGGGCAGAAACAATAGTTCTCCATCTTTTTCTATCTTTACAGACCTCGTGACCTTCTTCTACCTTAATTATATCTTTATACAGTTTCTCCAGTTTTGGGTGCAGCGGCCATTAACTTTTTCTTTGTTTTTGAGATCGATCATGCCAGAATTGCCTACAAATATTAGCCTTACATACTCAAGTCAGTACCATTCAGTCAGTATTCATTAGTTACATGATCCCATACAAACACAACTAGGAGAGTAATTTCGTAACTCTCGTAATTACTAATATTTATTAATAAGTCACAAAAAAGTTTATATTTTCACAGACGTAAAATTTCAGGTACGAAATAAATGTAATATCACTACAACAGAAAACCAAAGAGGAGAACAACGAACAGGCGGAGACGACACCTATTGCAACATCAACGAAAGTTACAGATTTAAGAATTGGAGTCGCCAGCTTTTGCAAAGCGTTTCCTTGGCACTTTGTCACGGACAGGAGATTGGAGTTGGTACAACTGGGTATGTACTAATAAATCTTAACTCTGTATCTATGTACTGTAGAATATAAACCAATAATGCATTTAGTACACCTGATTTCGAATAAGGAGGATGATACTATGTTTATCATGTATGCTTTTTTTATTTATATATATGTAATATGTAGAGAGTTATGCTTCGGCACGTATGAGCCGCCTCGACCGGAATATCATGGCCTCACAGCAATGCTTTCATTGTGTTTCACCAAGTGAATGAGGTAATCGGAGGCCCTACCACCCCTCCCTCCTTCCCCTACACTCACCCTTCCCTACTTAGACTTTAAAAGCTAACGCTCTTGTGAGTCTTGAGTTACAGGTGTCCATAGGCGTCGGTAGTTACTTACCATTAGATAGTCCGTCTGCTCGTTTCCCAGCAACAAAAAAAAAAAAAAATTATGACATCGTGCCATATTCTAGAACATAAGGTAAATCGTGCTTCTTAGCAGGTGTAGTAGCTCGTCTAGTCTTATAATAATATGCAACACATGATACTTAAAAAAATATCGTAATGAACCTGTGTGTTGGCATAGAAATTGCACTTTGTGATTTCTACAGAAGAACTGCATTGGGAGATCTTTTTCAATCGCAGTGTGATCCTCGTTTTTAAAACTAGTAGTGCAGCCTCTCTTGCTTACTCTGATTCCTTAAAAATGACAACACTTAAATCCTTTACTCATACTTGAGACAACCTTGATGTCGGCATAACAAAAGAAGCGACAGACTTGTAGTGTCTGATTCCTTAAAAATGACAACACTTAAATCCTTTACTCATACTTGAGACAACCTTGATGTCGCCATAACAAAAGAAGCGACAGACGTGTAGTGTCTGATTCCTTAAAAATGACAACACTTAAATCCTTTACTCATACTTGAGACAACCTTGATGTCGCCATAACAAAAGAAGCGACAGACGTGTAGTGGTGGGAATAAAATTAAAAAAAAGTTTAGTTTTTTATCAAAACCACTGGGGATCCATTTTAAAATATTCAAGAACAATTTACCTTTATATAAATATAAGTATCTATAAAATAAGTCTAATAAAGTTTCCCGTGAATCGAAAGTACTCTTCTAGAATCACTCAAACAAAATGAAATTACATGGATGGATGGATGCAGAAATATCTTGGAACAATAAAGTTGTCATGGCTATATTAATATAACAAGCTACTGGTACTGTTAGCTCTATATTAATCCATATTGGTTTCTGAACTACATCGTGGATTCTCATAATTAAGGGACATGGGAAGAATATGAAAACGGGACTCTTCTCAATCTTACGCAATTATGCTCCGATGTCGGCTGTCTATCTTTTGATATTGACTATGTGGATGATATATTTTCCATTCATTGGGTTAATTGTTAATAACTTTTACAAATATAATTAGTATACTATATTATAAATGTAATTGGACTCGTTCATTTAGAGATCTTAATCATTGTTATTGGGTATTTCTGTCAGAAAATTCTCACTAGCAGTGAGGTGTCTGGAAACAAGATATCTGGATGGACAAGAATTTATGTCTAAAACAAATACATGAAGTTTCATATTCGTAAAGTAACGAAATGTCCAGTAGGGTTTTTCTGACATCTCTATGCCACTAATAACGCTGTGCCATAATTTGTATTAACTAAAGACATATCGTTTGGTTTCTGTATAAAAACGATATCAATAACCTAGGCTTAAATGAGGCCAAAAACACTATACCTACTGATGCAAATTAAAGGGCCCATTTTCACAAGTGGTGGCTTTACAACCACCGGGTAATGCACGGCACATCAAGAAGCAACGAAATAAATTAATGGAAAAAAAAATGTTCGGAGCTCTAATCCCAGAGATTATGGCCAGCGTAAGAAAACCGGAGATAACCCCATTAAAATAGTTTTTTGCTCTTGCGTAAAATTAATTAATTATACTTTGTGCCTCCGTTTCGGGTCGATTTTTGTATGCGTGATAAATTGTCAATAAGAATGCCTATTAATTGTTTTATTCAATTAGTCAAATAATGCTTTTCTTGATAGGAACTTGGTAAGCTCGATAATAAGGCCCGTCCATGCAATCATCAAATAAATCTCTTGTTTCAATATTTCACTGATGACGCCATACAACAGATGAATCAGCTTCTATAAGATGGGATGGGATGGGATGGAATGGCATGGGATGGGACGAGATGGGATGTATCATTCGATATAGTGGCAAGTTTGGCCAAGTAGACCCCTTCAAGAGTGGAGTCTCGGAGGGGTCCACTTGGCCAAACTTTTCTAAGATAGTTCCTTGGCCAACTTGGCTTGAAGGTAGGGTAATACAATTATGCCACACATCTCATTAAAAAATGAAAACTGAAATTCTAATACAAGAAGTATTAGAATTTCAGTTTTCGTGCTTTGATTCTTTTTCCAAAATCAGAAAACATTTATTAGTAATATTGTTCTAAGAGATAGTAATGTTGTCCGAAAACCAACTACATACGTTGTCAAGAACCATTACGTATGAAAGTAATCGTTGGTTTTACCAAAGCCAAATAGATTTAGGTCGGATGGAAGTACTCAAGAACATTTTCGTACTCAATAAGAGAACATCCAGGTATTTGGGTCACGATAGTCAGTAGGAAATTGCTAAAATTCCTTTAATTTGAAGTAAAAAACATTTTAGATTGTAAGCAAAAAGCCAACATTGAGGTAAAAAAGTTACCACACCAAATTAAATGTAATAGTTCAAACCAGGGTATAAACCTTGTTAACCAAACCAACTTGGGTGCACAAGCTCCTGTAACTAGACAAACTGCAACGTACAACGTACAAAGTAAAATAAATTGAACACACTTTTAGAACTGAAATTTTACATACATATTAATCATATACTTACGAAAACGTTGCGCTATCATCATTAGAAATGTAATATTTAATAGTCAAATCTGATGGATTGGTAGTTTTTTTTTTAATTCCTTTGTATTTCATTGTTTTAACGACTATGGATTTAAAATTCCAAGTCAATATTGTTTCAACCAGTCATTGTTTACACAGTGTGATATGAAATTCTATTTCAAAACTTTTGAAGCCCAAAGCAACTTTTTATTACAAACTTTTCTCTGTGAATAGAACTCTAAAACGATAGGTCTAAAATAGCTCTGCCTGACCTAGAGGGGGAAATATTATTTACATACATTTGATTTATGTTCTCGGTCGTGGTTATAAATGCTTCGTTAGGTTGTAAATTTTAAAATGAGAATTGCTTTAATTCAATTCACCGTATGCTTTCTGTAACATTTTCAGCGACTCTGCACACGAAATTCCATTTGCAATGCAAAATTTGAGACAAATTATTTGTTCGATGTTTTTATCCATTATAAAAATCGCAAAACCCTCTTGAGATGAGCTTACAAAATCGAGTACTGAAAACAAACTAAATGACAGATATTGCTCAAACTTCGCGCCAATACCACAAAAGAATTGAATTTGGAATTAGAATTAAATTATCAATTCCCGATACTTTTTTGATAGAATGTATATCAACTCAATTTTATTTCAAATTCTTTTTAAACTTCGTTATTGTGCCAATAACGAAGTTTAAATGTAAAATAAGCCCTTGTGAATCGGAAGTTGCTTCGGTAAACGGCCTAATTATTTACTGCTTCTCCAAAAACCTTTGTATTAAAATTATTTTGTTAAGTCTGTTTGTATTTTATTCAATCTACTCTAAAATATTGTGAATTCATAAATTAGTCTATTTAATTACTACTCCAATGAAATTTGGCAAAACCATTTATTTCTCTGAGAAATTAAGGATTTTATGAGCGTTCAAATGTTTTCGTACTTTAATGATAATATTTTTAAGTTTCTATTTTCCCTACTGTGTTTTTTTTCAGAGGTTGTTTTTACATATTAAGCTTTCAAACTTCGAATACGTTTCCATCTTTACACATAAGTCCATTTTTTTAACTTCAATGAAATCATGGTACGAATTCTTCAGTCACCTTGTAATTTACTGTTCACCATTTTCTGATAGGGTCTTAAAATAGAGTCGTTAAGTTTACGGCACGTTAGGCGATTATCGAAAAAAGATCTTATACTATGGTACCTTTATTTCCGTACCTTTTGTTGCTACCCATAGAAGTTAACGAGAGCAGGACTAACTTTTGAATATAATTGCTGGTAGTTTTAAGTTAGGGTGCTACATTTATGGGGAGTTCAAAAATTATGTTTGATAAGGCATTACATTTACTAGTAGTTAAGTCCGTTTTACTAAAATGTTTTTGTCAGATTCAATTTATCAAAGTTTATTCTACAATTTTACTTCAATTTCTTACTTAAGTAGTGTATGTAAGTAAGTTACAAAAAAAAATTAAGTCTAAATCGTGTTTTTTAATTATTTAAAGATGTACAAGATCATTAAAGAAAAATAGTATATTGACATCATCGATCTGTAACTGAAGTGATGGCCGAAAATTTCAGATGCAAGACTTGTTTTAATAAATTGTATAATGTGTTCTTGAATGCATTTATTATTAGTCCCCTTTCCCCCCGTTGAACGTTAGCTTTACATGAAGAAAGACTTAATGTAATTGTACATGTAACACACTTGTGTAACGTTAAAGTTCAGCGGAGAAGAAATGAATAGACCATGTAGGTAAATATGTTAAATAATTCTACAAATATTTTAAATTAAATTTAAGGTTCATACTGTCATATAAAATACATAATGATCTGTCGTAAAATCCTACTAATATTATAAACGCGAAAGGTTTGTAAGTATGGATGGATGGATGTTTGTTACTCTTTCACGCCAAAACTACAGAACCGATTGCGATGAAACTTGGTATGTAGATAGCTGGAGACCTGGATTAACACATAGGCTACTTTTTATCCCGATATTTCCACGGGATCGGGACTTTCGCGGTTGAAACCGCGGGGCGCTGCTAGTAACTAAATAAAAAAAAAAGATTATTCATAGAGCCGACTTTTTAACAAGATAATATCAATCGTATTCAAACTATAAATTTTAATGAATAGCGGTAAAATTTCGACAATGTAATGATCACTACTTCGGTATAAAACGTGGACAATAAATTGGCGCCGCCACGAATTGGATTGCAAGTGTCGGACGCCACCGCATTCTATGGATATTTCACAGAAGCGTGAACCATCTGTGGACTGCGGGCTAACATAAACATTTATTTTCAATGAACTTGTGACATTTTAGCTGCATTAGATCAGAGTTTTTGCTCCAAAACGATTTTATAACAAATTATTAATGCAACATTATAAAACTACCATAGATATTTTTTGATATATACTGTGTGTATTAAATTATAAACGTAATCTGGAAATTCTGGATCGTTAATAATATTCAGATAATTCGAAAACAGATTTTGTTTTGCGATTCTTTAAATTGATCAACGGCTTCAATCTATCTCGATAATGGATCATGTTGATCAAAATATCGCCAAGATTCGAAACTCAATTAAATTAATTAGTTTACTTCTTTAGTAAGAGAAAATTCAACAAATACTAATGATTTGTACTCCGTTCTAATTGTGAGGCCTTTTGAATCTTTATTCACAGACGATATTAAATTTCGTGTTCCTTTGTCGAAAGCGAAAACTAATTCATTTACAAGAATGAAAATTAAAGACAAAATAAAAATTAAGAATTAACGACATAACCTTTCAATATGAAAGAAAATTAAATAATTGCACCGAGATATCAGTGCTATTATGATTTTGACCCTCTTTTAGGAAACTATCTTATTAAGTACTAAAAACATGACTACTATAAGCGCCAGAAGTGACTTTTTCCCATTTTTCTTATCTATCGACATTGAAGCAGAACCTTTTGATTTGTAAACAAAAGTATAGTGTATGAGAATTTTCAGGGTTAAAGACCAAAATAAAACTTCCCATAGTGCTTTCAGAAACGTAATAAATAGATTGCACTAGCAGCGCCCCGCGTTTTCACCCGCGTAAGTCCCGATCCCGTGGGAATATCGGGATAAAAGTAGCCGATGCGTTAATCCAGATCTCCAGCTATCTACTTACCAAGTTTTATCGCAATCAGCTCAGTGGTTTTTGCGTGAAAGAGTAACAAACATCCATCCATCCATCCAAACTTTCACATTTATAATATGACTGGTTCCCTAATGTATTTTAACGGTTTCCATTTAAAACTATGTATCTTCTATTGTTTGTCCAATTTTAGTCTTTTGATACACTCCTATAACGAATAACGTCATTTTATTTTATGTCAAACGTCAAACCGTTGCCAGTAGCGTACCGACTTTACTCAACCAATACGTTTGACGTTTGAAAAAATATTATTCTTTTGTTTAATATGGGGTGTTTTGAACTATAGTCTACTTTCGATGCGGAAATAACTCTGCATAAAATATTTCTAGTATATTCTTGTAAATTATAATTTTTTTTTTTTTTTTAATTCATATATTAACACGTGAAGCGAAAACTTTGGATCCCTTTTTACGAAAATTGGGCGGACGGAGGAGTATGAAATTTCGCACACTTATAGTTTATACAGAGAAGAAGTGACGAATGCCAAAATTTTTTTAAACAATATTTGCTACAAAGTTAAAAAATTGCAAAAACGGGTTCATACAGCTATGAGTGTCCAGTATATATTTTGACCTGTCATGGTACAAAAGTCTATACAATGACAGGTCAAGTAATATTGGCCAATGAAATAAACCATGGTCGAAATTCGACCACCACGCGATCTCTAGTTCATATAATTAGGTATAAGTCGCATCTCTAAACCAGAGAAACGTAGTTCTCATACACCTTTACAATTTTTTTTATCGTGTGGAGCTCCCCGCTGGTTGTCACTTCACCGGGGCTATTGGTGAAGTGTGGTGAGAAGATTAGTGGTGGTATGTCGGATTTTTTTTAAAGCATTTTAGAAATAAAAAAAAATGGACAGAGGTACAGAAATAAATAAAAAAAAGCACCCTCGAGCGGTGGCGCAAACAAGACGTACGGCGAAAGAACTACTACCTACATATATCCTCGACTGATAAACAAGCTACCACCGGATTTAGTTAATAAAATTACAGAGAGTAACATTAAATTAAAACTAATAGACTTTTTCTTAAAGAACTGTAGTAATCACCTTCAGGTATAATTAAAGGACATTTAGCAGATTATTATCTAGTTCTCATATATTATAATAAGCTAACAGATTGCCTAGATAGACGTATACTTATGTAACAATTATTGTAACTATGAGATTGTCTGTGTAACACTCCACAAACTTTAGTGTTTACAGTGTTATGTTTAAATAATTCTTGTATTCTTTTTTGTTTTATATGATAAATAAATTGAAAAGCACACAGTGTTCCGTCACAAGTGAGTTTATTGCAAGGGACTCAGGTATACCCTAGAAAGGAATTCCCCGAGAATCCCGGTAGATCTTAGCCGCCTCTTAAACAGAAGGCAGCCACATCATACCGGTTTACCCAACCCCGACGAGTAATACTACCATTACTGTGAGGAAATGGCGTAGCTGTGGGCAATTTTAAAGTATCTTTATAATATGCGATGTTGCGTATTGCGTTGCGTTTGTAGCAAAAATATGTTCACGCCGGACGGCTGTCATTAGGCGGAATGCGCGTAGTGGTTATATATATTAAGTTGCGTGCACGATCTCTATGATTTTATCTGTCATTACGCGTGTTTTCGTTAATTATAACTACCATAACGACTGGTTATTTATGGGCGTAATGCTCCGGCAATGTCCATATTTATTTCGAAATTGATGCTTTGCTAGTTGATGCTGAGTATTTTGGGAGTTTAAAGTTTGTAAGTTTGAACCTAAAAAAATGTTTTACTAATTAGAAACTACATTATACCTAGTCAGAAAAAAACATATGGCTATTTCATCGATGTGCTAGTTACGTTGCGTCATCACAGAAGCTACTCAAGGAAAAGGTTTTTCAAATCCGATTTAAAAAACCTTTTAACATTCTGCTACCAGTATACCGAACAACAAAATTGCTTTACGGCCCAACCATTATATCATACTATTATTTAACTATCAATCGATGATGATGTGATAGTGATCTATGTTTGAATGATCTTCGCAGAGTGACATAAAGTCACACTTGCGTCCGATATCAATGGAATTCACAGTCAAAATATTGTTATCGCTGTATCTGTCTGGAGGCTCTGAGACCAGGGACCATTACTATTTGTTTAAATAGCTTCGCTTGCATTAATGTAGATTTCTTCAATCAATTTAGGTATCACTACATAAGGAGCATTTTTCCTGGATACCATGTTATCCTTTTTTGTCCCCATGACAACATGTGTGTAAAATATCATGATGATCGGTTGAGTACCTAAAGCGTATGGGCCGGCTCGACCGGAGTGACGCCACGGCCTCACAGAAAATCGGCAGTTAAGCAATGCTTGCATTGTATTTCGCCGAATGAGTGACGTTACCGGAGGCCCTAACCCTTCCCTCTCCCCCTCTTCCCCTCTTCTCCCCATCCCCGTACACTCACTCTTCCCCCCTTCCCCTACTCCCACGTTAAAGGCCGGCAATGCACTTGTAACTCTCGAGTTGCAGGTGCCCATGGGCGGCGGTAGTCATTTACCATCAGGTGACCCGTCTGCTCGTTTGCCCCCTATATTATAAAAATAAACCAAATTCATATCATCATTCGTATTTATTAGTAAGGATTTAAGTTAGACGTGTAATGGATTTTTTCTTTTCTTCTACAAGGTGCTGGATTCATGCGCCTGGTCGGAGCTCATCTAGCGTCTCACGGCTCATCACTAGTCACGTACTTCCGTCTATTGCGTCCGAGAGGAGTTAGTCTTGACTTCCGCGAGATCCTGAAAAGAGTCAACACACCCTTCATGTTCTGCTTGAAGGTTCCTGGATCGGCGTCACCAGCTGAGGTTAGTTCTCATATCTGTTATTTTTTTTTTAATGTGCTAATCAATCCAAATTTATAGTAGTTGCGATAGCGGATGGTGCAATAGTTTAAGTGGTCACCTAGTCACTACAGCGCGCCGAGTGTTGTGGGTTCAAATCCCACACGGGACAAAAATTTGTATACTACACAAATAGTTGTCCCGAGTCTGGGTGTCCTTTGTGTTCGTTGTTTGAATGTTTGTGAAACCCCCTGTGACACAGGAATATTCCTAATGCGGGAGTTGTCCTTAAAAAGACTTGTCATTGAATGTTACTTATTGGTTACTATTAAAATATTGTTATCAAGCATTGGAAAAAAAAATATATTTCATTAAAATAGCTTCATATGTGTGCTCATACTGACATAGGTTTTGTGTTAATGATAAACAACACACAAAAGCTATAAAATTACATTTAATAAAATAAAACGAAATTGAAAGTAAGTATATTTAATTTTTAATAAAACTTATTATTTTACTGGACTCTCATTTATTACATTACTCAATTTTATAAAGGGCTAGTGTAATGATCAATATTCACATTTCGCCATGATTTGAAAGTGTGATTTCAATTGTGATATATCTGCCAGTCCATCGCAGAAAAATGCTGTAGCATATTTTCGATGTAAAATATGGCGGCAAATGGCTATACGAGAAACATTATATAAGATTTTCTCTTTTACACAGCGGAAGACAACAAATGATTATTTAAGAAGTACTTGCTACTTCTAAAGTCAGTTTACTTTTCCTTTTTGCAGTTATTCATTAAAGATAATTCATAGTTCACCATCATGTAACCACCGTTTTAAATAAACTTCTACCACATAGGTATTCAAAACTAGTTTCCGTTATAGTAAACCAGCTGTTGCCCGCGACTTCATTCATGTGGAAATTTTGGTGAATCTATCCTACGGGAACCATATATTTAACCGGGATAAAAATAGCCTGTGTGCAAATTTCATCCAGATTCGTTCAGCCGTTTTTGCGTGAAAGGGTAACATCCATTCATCCATCCTCACAAACTTCCGCTTCCACAAATATTAATAAGATTAGCTTTGCAACTATTCATTATTACCATTTTGTTTTCCTTTAAAGAAGAATTTAATTAAAAAATCTTGAAACCAAATTAGAGCCTGCTCGGCTTTCGGACAAAAATATTTTTCAGTATTTAGTGCTGAAACAAAGTCGGCGTTGATTAAATAATAATTATAACCAGCCCCGTTTTCTTCTAATCTCATCATTCTGAAGTAGGCGTTAAGGTAATCTAATTAGGTGGGCCCTCAATATCGGGAGATTTTGATTATCGAGTTAAAAATATCATAGTACATGTCTATCGTAACTTAATAATCTTGTTAAGTTTGTTAGATTTAAAATTTTAAATACTCTTTGATTTATTAATAGTCTCTTCTAACTTTATAAGATAAAATTCAGATATGATATTATAACATAGGTTCACATTATTTTTTATACGTAGCAAAAAATTTGGGTAAAAATTTGGGGAAACTTACTGGTATATAATAATGAGTGTTGTTTATACCCCCCGACGCAAAAAGAGCGGTGTTATAAGTTTGACGTTGATGTCTGTGTGTATGTGTCTGTCTGTGGCATCGTAGCTCTCAAACAGATGGACCGATTTTGATGCGATTTTTTTTTATTTGAAAGCCAGTTTCCTTGCGGTGGTTCTTAGCTATGTTTGGTTAATATCGGTCCAGCAGTGTTCTTACACTGCTGGACCGAGAGTATCAGCTCTTTTCCAAAATGATGTAAGGCATTTTGTAATCGTTGAAAGGATTTTCGAGTCGGGGGTGTTTTAAATATTAAATTTATCATTTTTATCAAATCAAATCAAATCTGGACAACAATTTAGTTATTAGTGACAAAAGTTACATAAATCATTATAATTAATATTGTTACGTGTTTACTGTCACTTATAATAGTACAAGGACGCTACTTTCAAGCTAGACGAAGCTTTACTAAGTACCGCATAAGTTCTTAACTACATATTACTCAACTTAGTCTCAAAATTAGAGTTTCGCTAGAATGACGTAGTTTGGAAACTCTTAGACCTGGCACAATATGTTAAACTTATGTTTGTTTATAATTCGTCCGCCTGTCTTAATTTCGCTGTTTTGTATTCTACCTGTTTTGTTTACCTTTCATGATATAATTTTAATCATTGCTTTTATTAGATGGCCATATCTTACGCTAAAACCATTTGTCTTGGAAAATAGTATAGCGAGCATAAAAACTTTTTGGTGCACAATTATAAAGAATATAAATTCGTTCCTTGTTTAATTGTTTTTCAATTCTTTTTTTTAAAAGCATTTCCGATACGAGTTGTCAGTCCGATAGTTCTGAAAAATTATTAATTTTGTTTTATTTTTTGTTTTTATTTTTTATATTACATTTATATTGTTCATAACTTGGCCATAGCACACAGCCCGCTTGATGGTAAGCGGTTACCATTAACAGAGCTATCTGCAAATGGAGCACCGACACCCGTATTCGCCACTAGAAAAAGAACATGATGCTAATTATGACACTATAAACCATGACTGGCTCTAGAGTGGAACAAAAATGTTGTAGGATGTGTTTTTATTCGTGCAAAATATTGTTAGGTTTACAATTACTGCCTTTGCAACGATATTTTACTTAAAAAAGTTTTAAATAAAAAATTGACTCCAGGATAAATTCCGAAATACAGCCACACTTCTCGTGTAGTTGCGGTATTCGTTTTTGGCTGGCTTTGGTCGTGCAATTGAATTTTTAGTAACTAACAGCACAATTTTTTCACAACAAGAACTCGAAGTGTAGTTTTATTTTTAGTAATATTTTGTGACATAAAAGAGGTATTTCTTATTGTTATAGATATTACCTAAAGCAGGCAATACAAGAAACTCACATTTTCAAAAATAGCACACAGTATTGAAATTATATGACGAACTACATCTTTCAATAGTAACATGAACAAGGGTCGTACAAATGTTAAAACCATTACATTAAAGGTCTTAAAAATTTTTTGCTCAACGGGCTTTCTCCAAAAACGTATATTTACTGTATACATTTCCCTTAAATATATAAAAATATGCCAACCAGAACAATCTTTTTTGGTATGGTATAGTATTACATTATGATATTATCATAACGTCTACGAAAGACATGTAGGTAAACGAGAAACTTTTTTTTTTTTTTTAATGTGTGGAAACCCCCACGGGTCATCACCTCACCGGGGCCAAACGGCGAGGTGGTATGTCGGACTCGAACCGACTAAAACCACACAGTGTTCCATCACCGGGTCTTACAGCCGGGGCCTCAGGTGTACCCTAGGAAGGAAATCCCTGTGAACCCCGGCAGACTTGGCCGCCTGTTAAACCAGGCGACCCCACTATGAGGTGCAGATGGTTCTATCCCCTCTAAAGGTAAACGAGAACCTAGGAACAATTCAATAGATAATTTGTTTACTATAATTCCTCTTTCACGTAGTCCATCCATCTTATATTTAGGTACATATAAACCAATCCCCCTTGAGATCATGTTGATAATTGTACTTCGGAAAAAGTATTACTCTAGATAATTGCTACATGAATACTATCGGTTGATTTCCCGAAAGGTCTGTCATATATTTTTTAGGTCAAATGTTGAGTCTTTGCAACCGACAAAAAATCTAAAAAAGTTATCGATCCTGTCATTCAAAGCAATACCTGTTTTGCATATCCCGAGAGCATTTTTTTTTAAGTGATTTGAGGAAGAGGAAACACATTCGAGAACTGGCAGCTCGTAGCATACTAATGCACAGCATGTTTCAGCTTTTAACACCTAGGCTGTCAATAATACCAAATATAAGTATATAGTAAATAGTAACTAATTATGAAAAACTTGTCAGACCAAATAAAATATAGTTCGTCGATTTGAAAAGACTCTAAAGGCTTCTCGATTACGGTAGAAGCAATAGCTTAATGACGTTAATATGCAATAATGAAGCCAATTGAAATCACGGAACGTATGTAATGTCTACTGAGACAGAAAAGGGATTTGCAAGCCAATTAATATAATATAATGTGTTTGTTATTATTATAATTTGATTTTAATTTAAACGCGTCAGTATCTACCAGAGGGTATTATACTCTTTTTTGAAAAGTGTTTTAATTTGATGCTGATGCAATAATGGACAACAACAAAATTTACTAAAATTTTATTCAATCGGTAAGTGGCATAAAAATGATTTAAAATTTTACATTTTTAAACACCGCGCGTACATTGATGAAAACGCTAGACGCCATGTTGCTCATTCGTCATGACGTCATGTCGGTAGTAAAAGCGTGAATTATTGCAATTTTACCAATTTTACTGTAAAATATTACTGTACTTATGATTACCTAGTAATGGTTAGGGAACAATAAACCCTTCATCAGATGTTTAAACATTTCGTATTTTGGCAAAACAAAAATCGGAATTTATTGCAAAAAATATGGTTGTACGGTGTTTTATAGATAATGTTTCATAGAATTTCGTTTCACATAAAAATGTTCTTATATTATAATTTCATAGAATAATAAATACGCAGAATACTTACTTTGAAAAAAAATTAATCATGAATTTTTGTTCCAAATAGAATTTAATGTTTCGATCGTCATATATCATATAATAACAAATCAAATATTCTTTATCTTCATATTGTTTAGTTAATATAAAACTTATTACTAAGAAAAACATTTTATCGAGTTACAGTTTCTAAACGTTTCAATCCATACCTTTGACTCTGAGGTAATTTCTGTTGGGGTCACAGTTTTAACATTTTTTTTTTGTGCGTGTGGAAACCCCCTCGGGCCGTCACCCCACCGCGGTTTTCGGTGGGGCAGTGTGTCGGCATCGAACCGACTAAAACCACACGGTGTGCCGTACTGCACCTAAAATAGGAGGGATCCGGGAACAGTTTTTATTAAGACATGCGGACCCTAACCTACTTTTCTGGTAGTAAGTCGTTTCTGACTGGGTCGCAATTCTAACCTAACCTACCGTACTATTCTGGTTGCAGCTCGTTTCTGATGGCAATTCGTTTTTAAATATTTTTAAGATATTTATTTATAAAATGATGAATGGCATAACGTCTATTTCTACATTATCTGTTGAAATACATTGAACAAACAATATTCGTAAAAATAATTCTACTATTTGATAACTTTGTTAAATAAAAAAATGTGACTATAAAATTCATTGAAATGTGTTTGTGATTGTCATTGAATGATGGCCTCCCCTAAGGAGCACCAACTGACAGCGATTGGATGCGGACTGCCCACCATCTGGATGGTCTTGGGCAATCGGTATCCAACCGCTGCCAGTCACCTTTTTCAAGTCGTCGGTTATTCGTGCCGCATTGCGCCCCACACAAAAGTTGTCACAATTTTAGCGAAATCCTTAATAAATAACATTTTCATGCTAAAAAGTAAAGCTAAAAATTTTTGCAGACATTGTTTATATGATTTATTTGCTGTAATAAAAGTGAAAATCTTTTTCATCACCTCTAATATAACGATTTGTTTCATACAATGATTTATCTTTTATTTACAACTAACAACCTCCATGAAGGAAGTAATTTTTCATTTTTAAATCAATGTTGAGAAATGGCTGACTCGTTAAGCGCTTTATCACACTTTTTTTATAATGTTCATTAGTATACACATTGAAAAATATGTATAAACTGGTTATTAAACTAAAAAAAACCTGACAAGTGCGAATCTGACTCGCGCACCGAGGGTTCCGTAAGCAAACAAACTTGCATGAAGATAGTACGTCCATCTCGGGAATCAATTCTCAAAGATTCTTGCCCGTCTTTTTCGAAAGACAAGCTAGCTAACTTTGCGGTTGCGATGTACGGCAAAGTCAACTTTCCAACCGCAAAATATAAGTTTGTAATCACAAAAACTATTTTTTTATATGAAAATGATAACAAATTAACGACTTTCAGATTTTTCCTTTATTTGTGCGGATTCGGTTCTTAATTTGAAGCTATCATGAGTATGGCGGTGGCAATTATTTTTAGTAAAACAATTATCTTGCTAAACAGTTTTTCAACAAAATCAAGTTAAACTGTTGTCAGCTGGGGTCGTCGATTGCACATTCTCTCCGAGACACGTCTGGGAAGACGTGAATTTTATATCTGCTGATAACCACTTACAATTGCTTAACCTCATTGATCGATTTTACCGCGAGGTTTCGTTTGATCACTAAAACGACTGCAGCTATTTTAACTTCACATTGTTTTAAGTATACCTATATGTATTTTAAAAATGTATTTCAGCGACATCATGAATTTGAATGTTTTAAAACCTTTTCATTAACTTCTTAAGTCAAATTTATTTCAACTGTAACTTAAATTGCAAAAAAAAAATTATTAAAAAGTCAAGTACAATTTGTGCTGGGTTGCCTAGCAAAACATTACCGCGGGAGCTTTTAATTAAAATGTTATTACTTCCGTCTTTAGCACTTTCGAAATTCATTTCCGTATAAATTATTTTAATAGGTACATTTCATTTAAAAAAAGATTTAAACAAAAGTCAGATAGTCAATTAGTTGACACGTCTTGGTATTCAAGTGTAATGTCACACACTTGACTAGCCTGTTGGTCTAGTGGTTAGTGATCCTGACTGCTGAGCCAGAGGTCGTGGGTTCGATTCCCACCCAGGACAAATAACTGTTTGATGAACATGATTATTTTTTCTGTGTCTGGGTGTAATTTATCTATAATATGTATGTATTTAGAAATATAGAAATATGTTTATCAGCAGTCTGGTTACCATGGTTCAGGCTCTGTCTAGTTTGGGATCAGACGGCCGTGTGTAAGTTGTGTCAAATAATAATAATTATTTTACTAGCTGACCCGCGCAACTTCATCTGCGTGTGTAAATTTTCCCCGTTTTGGCAACATTTTTCATTGATACTCCGCTCCTATTGGTCGTAGCGTGATGTTATATAACCTATAGTCTTCCTCGATAAATGGACTATCCAACACTCAAAGAATTTTTCAATTCGAACCAGTAGGTCCTGAGATTAGCGCGTTCAGCCAAACAAAGTCTTCAGCTTTATATTAGTGTAGATTATGATAGTTATTTTGAAATATTCAATTCTTGAAAAGTAATTAAATTGTTTTAAACTCGATACAAAAACAATAAATCACTTGAAGCGATATATCTGATACAAACTTCGTACCGTATAGAGCTCTTGAAAACTTACATTGAGTAGTGTCTATATAACACCGATGTAACTCAAAGTTAATTAGCCCTCGAGGTACGTATTGCGGTACACCAGCTCATTGCAGAACGCAACTTGTTAAATTCCATTATAGAACTAATACAAGTTCGATCATGCTAAGCAAACCAGATTTTAAGCAATTTTTAGTCTAGTTCCCGTCAAGTCTTGTATTAATTTTTTAAATATAATTTTAGCTTTGCACGGGTACAAATTATACACCTAAACGTTCCTCATGAATCACTCTGTCTATTAGTAAAAACCGCATGAAAATCCGTTCAGTAGTTTTTCATTTTATCGCGAACAGACAGACAGACACGGCGGGGGACTTTGTTTTATAATATGTAGTGATTATCCTTTTCTCACGTTGCTGAATTAAACGGATTAAATATAATGAATCTTTAAATGTATAATTATGTATTTTATTCAGTATATTAGTATATATATCAAAAGTTGACTGTTTTACTGAAAATGTTAATATGTACCTATAACGTACCTAGTTTTATAACATGACGTTATAATTCCTCTCAACTAAATGCCTTATTCTCTTTACTTCTATCTTACACCAACACTACACATTATTCTTCTATCTATTATCGATTTTGTCCAGCCAAAGGTTGCCTGGAAGAGGTCGCTCTCAGCGATAAGGCCGCCTATTGCACATATCCACTTTTTGTTATTTTTTTAAGCAATATGTCGTTGGTAGACAATAAAGATTATTCTATTCTATTCTAAATATATTTATTGTTACTAGAGATCGCGTGGTGGTCGAATTTCGACCATGGTTTATTTCATTGGCCAATATTACTTGACCTGTCATTGTATAGACTTTTGTACCATGACAGGTCAAAATATATACTGGAGACTCATAGCTGTATGTACCCGTTTTTGCATTTTTTTTAACTTTGTAGCGAATATTGTTCAAAAATTTTAGCATTCGTCACTTCTTCTCCGTATAAACTATAATTGTTCGAAATTTCATACTCCTCAGTCTGCCCAATTTTCGTAAAAAGGGATCCAAAGTTTTCGCTTCACGTATTAATATCTAGATGAAAGGAAATGAACATTTAGTTTGAACGAGAAGCAGCTTTCCCGTTCTTGCGTGTTTTTAGTAGGATGTTGAATGTTGTTACAAAAAGAAGTTAATTAAGTTTGAAATTCAACATGTAAAAATCAATTCATAAATATTAGAAGTAAAAATATGTAGCTGTATTTGATCATTGTGGTTGATGTTGACTATTTGTACACGCAAAATTTCTGCTCAGATTGGAACCGCCGGCCTGGGTTTAATAAACATTTATACTACAGACAGTAAAATTAATCTCCCCTTTTAAGGCAAAAATAAAAGAGTAACAACAAAATATTCAGACATAAATAAAATGATAAAAATATGAAAATGAACAATGTTACTATCTGAACAAAAAATCTAAGTCTTTAAATTCTGGCTGACACTGGTTAGTAAAAATACATTATTCATAGTACGGTATACTCTCCTTTGGAGTTCCTTATGTGCCTCTTTTTAAGCCTAGATCCTGGTTACATAGTAGCCAGTCTTAGCCCACAAAAAACAATGTTCGAACTGAGTTGACGTCTCGAATGTTATTACCATGACCAAATAACAAACAACTAATAGTAAATAATATATAGTACATTCACATACACAACTAAAGATCACGAACAAATAACCTATCAGTTGATTTAGTTACACCGTACACAATACAACATATGTATCCGAAATCCTCAACAACAATGTCTATCTTCTTTGTCCGTCACCCTACGCGTTCAAAACACTCCGTTCCAAGAGGCGCTTTGTATGGAGCCACTTTACTTTGTTTGCACACTATATTAAGGTTAGAATAGACACGGGCGAATTATTTGCTATCTAAGCAAATTTGTATAGGTGTTCTGGGGCAAGATCAATATAAATACACTCTCAGCTGTGATTAAGGGACGTCCCAATATTGACGTTCGAAGGCATTAAAATGATTAAGATATGATAGGCCTCGGATTACTGTCATAATTGGGCATCGTTTGGTTTGTAAATTGGGGGAGATTTATTTATAACACGGCTCTAAAAACGTGTTTGATCCTTTTTGTACCTTAAAAGGTTTCATCATGAAATGAATTACCGTATTTTATACGTTGTAGTGTTTTTTAAGTGTTGGCTTTGTAAAATGCTTAGTTGCCAGAATAAACTCCAAAAGCAGCGTTCGCGAAACTACAGAGCATTCGAATGATACCTTTATGGACGATTTCTTAGACTTAGGATCTACCCAAGCATTAAAATTACTATAATCGATTTACAAGCTACGGATATACCGCATAAAATAGCCCTAACACATTTTTGAATTTGATTTAAACTAATCTAATACCTTAATGTTACGCGTATGTATGTGATATGAATACTTCAACATTGTCCGCAGGCACGCAGTAATCATCTAACCATAGACAGGGACATAAAAAGTGTTAAACAAAGTATATATCATATGTGTATATATATATATATTTACTACAAGGTCTATTTTTTCTTAAAAATCAAGCTCTTAAAGTAGTTTCTTAGATAATATATCAACAAAGTGAAGTAGTGACTAGACAAAAGACTGGAACAACAGTTTTTCTAGCGACCTACCGTGAATCTATGTCACAATGTCACAAGAACGTGTGTCCAACTAAGCGGGATTGAAACAAAGGGCTATTAACGTACTAACACCAGACAATGGACAAGCTGGAATAGGATTTACGCAGCAATATAACATTTTATATTAAGTCTGATACTATGGACGCTTTTGGCAATATCGGCTAGCTATATGACTCTGTTTTATTGTTGCTTTTTTATTTTTACAGACATTCATGGGTTCGATTCCCACCCAGGACAAATAATTGTGTGATGAGCACGATAATTTGTTCTGTGTCTGGGTGTAATTTATCTATAATATGTGTATGTATTTAGAAATATATAAGTATGTTTATCAGCAGTCTGGTTACCATAGTACAGGCTCTGCCTAGTTTGGGATCAGACGGCCGTGTGTGAGATGTGTGGAGTTATTATTATTATTATTATTCTCTTTATTAACTTTTACAAAACATATAAATTACATTTTTAAATACATTATTATAAAAAAAAATATATTTAAAAATATAAAAAATAGTGTCCCACCGGTATCGAGTACAGGGACCAAGCTACCGGTGGTTAGGGTTCCAGAGACAGAAACCTCCTCACTATGCGTGCCGTGTCGAGAAGGACTGTCTTCTGCATTAGGCTCTTGATCCAGCTGCCTAACGTGAGCCTCTGAAGGTGTTGGTCATTATCATTATTATTATTATTTTCTGTTGAATCTTCTACAGAATGCGACCTATGGGTTATTATGTCTAATTACTTTAAGCACATAGTTTAGTAGGTATATAGAGTTTACGGCTTTCTAAAGATCAATGTGATCACTTCTAAGGTTTTTCCTTTAGCAGCTTCTTGAATAAGTTTAAATAATAGCCGGTAGGGACAACACTGACAGTATTATTAGTATACTTAATAAATAGTACCTGAGAGACCGAGTTTGGCTCGGTAGCTTGTTGTAAAATCAATGTTTTTTGTAAAATTGCATTTTTACAGGAAATACAACTATTCAGTTGAACTTAAAATGCAAAACTGTATCTGTATAGAAACTTTCATCAAAATCGTTGGAGCCGTTTCATAAATTCAGACTATATATATATACATATATACAAGAATTGCTCGTTTAAAGGTACATATTAGATTTACTGAATGAACAGTAAGCTAGAGAAATTCAAGGTTATGAGGTATTTCTATTATATGTTACAGACACTGAATAATTGCAAATGTGTTCAGTAAGTGTAAAATGAAGACGATCATTACTCCAATCCTGAAAATATTTTTATATGCGGAGAACGTAAGTATAAAGGTCAGACAGGTCAATACTCGTATGTCAGATGGAACACATTGTGCCGTTAAAATTTAGAACACACAAAATGGGTAAAAAACGAAGACCACTGAATCAGATAGAACTCAACATCAACACGAATAAAGATCGAATCATTCAATAGCTCTCAGGTAATCTCGACTGAACGCTACGAACTGGTAACAAATATACGAACTATATAATAACATTAGATTAAGTAACGTAAGATAAGCACGAAAAACTACTAGTAGGGAAATTGAAATAGGTAACAGTAGCTGTATGTAGCGGAAAATACGAACACGGAAGAGCGTAGTTCTTTGTCTGCTCATATTCATAACATACCCTTAATATTTTGTAATACTTGTCTGCGCTTGTAACATTGTTGCAATATCGGAAACGCAAAAATAAATAAAAATCGTGTTGCTTACATTATTTTATGTTTTCAGGCTATCTTAGTATTAGTATTACTGGATATTTTTCTTCCCGTTTGGAAATGTATAGACTATAATAACTTAAAGTTTTATTGAAGTAGAAAATTGTATGCATATGCTTATGCATGGCTCACATATCGTATTATCTTATGGGGCAACAGCACAGATGCATCTATATTATTCACTTTACAGAAAAAAAAATAGAATTCTTGTAATTTTATATTATATTGCACAAATTGATAATTGTAAACCTCAGTTTCAGAACTTAAAAATGCTAACCCTACAATGTCTATATATTTTTAAAGTATGCAAATTCGTACGTCAATATTCAGATTTTTATACCGAAAGGGAACACGTACAAACAAGTATGACATTAAGACATACTAACAGGCTTAATTTACCTACCTCAAGACTAAAAATTCATTCATCCAGTGCTTTTGTTATGTCAGGCAAAATTAGGGATGCCAACTTTTTTTTCAAGAAATAAAGTATATTTAGGTCTGAGAAGGATAGTAAACAGTATTTTAGGAAAAGGAATATTTTATATTATATTAATATTTTCTCGAACTTCTCGTAGAACTTATTAATTGAGAGTATTTTTGAAAAACCTCATTTACCTCACCACAATTATAATTGAAATTAAAATAAATGAGTAGCTCATTTTTTATCAAATTGATATTCGCTATGAAATTCAAGTCGCTAGACTCAAAGTCAAAAGAAAACAGTATTTTGGATACTTTATTTTTGTTCAACAGTAAAAGTATAATTCAGTGAAAAACAGCATAATACTGTTTTTAACAGTTTAGTTGGCAACCCTAGTCAAAATATACAATAAGCTTCCAGAACTCATTAAAGAAATAATCAAATATAATTTGTGGATATACCTAAATTCTTTCTAATAAATAAAAGGTATGTTAGCATAGATAAGTACTTATATTATTATGATAAGTTAGTTAATTTTATTTATAATAATGTCAAAACAATAAGACTTTTCTGTAAATATTTATATTAATGTAAATATTTGTTAAATTCATTATTATTTTATGCATATGTTGTGCACGTCAGGGTCCAGAAACGAGACTATTCCATTTTTAAGTTTTATTCATTTTGTAAACATTTTGGAATACATAATAAATAATTGAATTGAATTGAAATAATCTCTCATTAACACAAATAATAAATTTATGAAGTTATCTAATAAAATAAATATATATCAATTAAATTGTACTCTGATTTGAGGAACCTGATGAACATCTACAATAATCTTTACATTGAACCTGTAGTTCACAAAATAACAGAAGCAAATGTTCTTTTCTGAATAAACTCAATACAGCGATTTATTCCATCGTTCGATAGATCTGCACATAGACCCGTACCGGATGAGCTCGTTTCTTTAGACTTATTAGGTAATGTAAATACCCGATCCGTCTGTTTGTACCACCTTAACAATGTTTGGATAAGGAATTGAGCTGGTTGTCAAAAAGGTTTTACCATAAATTTAGAGATACAAGATGTGGCATCAAACTTCGCGAAACGAAATCATTATATCAAAATTATTTTTTTTCCACAGATTAACGTTCTTTTAAGATAATAAAATATTGATATGTATCACTGTAGCCTTAGTCTTGTCATAAATAGATTATTTTTTGCACTCAATATATTACAACGACTTGTTTTAAACTTATAAAATTATTATTAATAATACAACCTAAATCGTAAATCATATACAGTGTGTAAGTTTGAGCTATGCGAAAAAATTACAAAAACCTCTTTCTGTTTATACATAGCAGAATACAAAAGTCAATTAAGTTTCATTTGGCGCTACGGTATTCTTTTTGTGCGGTACGGTGAATGACCTTCAGCGATCGGCGATGTCGAAGGAGCTGATTGCATATTGTTGTTGTTGTTTCATTTATTATATGGTAGTTTTTGTCTGTTTGGGGTATTTACAATTTTTTTTTGATAAAATTTTCTGTTTATTCTTTGTGATATCACTTTTAACCAAAAAAAAATTTAATTATAAAAAAAAATATGGACTTTCCGGCAGAAAATTTGAATCATTTTCGACTCAGAATGATGGTCTAAATACACTATTGCAATGTTAAGTATGGTGTTTCTTACGCGCTGTATAAACAAGAAGGAAATTTGTTGCATTGACTACTAGAATTTAATGGTTTTAATTGTAATGAAACCAATTTTTTTAAACATTTAAGATTACATGGCTTTGTTTAGGTATTTCGCAAACTAAAACTGTTAACTATTATTACCACAGTAGCAGTCCGTTTAATATGAACTTGTGTTTTAAGTCTAAGTGTATTTTAAATTCATACTTTTAAGGGGTTATAGTGTTTTAAACAGTTTTCTGTAATTTCTTGTTTTGACAACAACAAGGTAGATTTATATCAAATACATATACATACCTCAATCCTATAAAGATTTTATCTAGTGTATATATATATAGTGTCTCGTAGTGGACATTTGGAAGTTTGAATAATTCTTTCAAAAAAAAAACCGACTTCAAAACAAAAACTATTCCATAAAATACTTATATGGTTTTCTTATGGATGCCATTTTCAGAACTGGACCAAATTGTGGGATCACACGGAAAGCACCAGCTTTCAAATAAAAAAAGAATCAACAAAATCGGTTCACCCAGTTGAAAGTTCTGAGGTAACAAACATAAAAAAAAAACATACAGTCGAATGAGAACCTCCTCCTTTTTTAAAGTCGGTTAAAAATGCAAACAGTATCACAACCCCTGATGTAAACTAAGAAAATCACTTACTAACAGTAACTGTCAAGTTATTCGTACCTCTATCCGCACTCAAGTCAATCGTTCCTTACTTATTCCTACCCTTTTATAACCCCACTATTCATTAATATTTAGCAATCGAACAATAAATAGCATTGCATTACCGGTATAACCAGTAAAACCAACAAAATAATGTCTATTAACTTTTTTTTATTAAATAGTGAACTGTGTTATCATCTATTATAGCTTGTCCCTATTTTTAATAAAATAAATAAGAATTTTATGTGACGACAACAAACTTCAGTTTCTTTTTGTGAAAACAACGATTTTATTGTGTAAAATGATACAGTACAATATTGTCTATGTCTTGCTTCAACCGCTAGTTATAATTGTGTAAAAAAAAAGTGTGGGTAAGTAAGAATCACAATTTTATAAAGACTGTTTCAAGCAATATGAACGGTGTGCGTTTTGTTGTCATCAAAGTTCTATGCGCTTAGACATATAGTTAGTGTTATCCTTGTATAAGTGTGAATTTAGTCATGCAATAACCTCAGAAGAGGCTCCGCTTCTTCAAATTTTTCTCAAATTGGCCCTATATTGCATAAATTCATAAAAACACTTCACTAACTAAAGAAAAAATAAGTGAAAAATCGCCACTTGGTTGGTAAGTAAACAACTAGCTACAGGTCGTAAAAAAACTTTTTACAAAGGAATCCTTGATGGGGATTAGTGAGTCATTTGTTTATAATTGTCACGAAGCAAACCACAACATCCATGTATTTAGAAATTGCATCATTCAAAACTAAACGACATTGGCTTCTTCAACTTGTGTAACTAAAAAAAAAAAAAATGGATGAAGCTTATTAATACACACATACACATTTTATGTTACCATACAACTTATTTCTAGTATAAAATTTGTTACTCAAAATCTATGTCACATCTAGTCAAATTATTTCTACGTGGAAAGTAAATTCAATCTATACGCTTATAATACTTCGTAAGTACCTCTCACTAACTTCGATCAAATTTCCCAAACACGTATTTCAGGTAGTTTTTTATATTACTAACTTCTTTATCGAAAACTTTTTACATCGGGATTGTAAGGATTTGGGTTTGTGATTACTTTATGAAGCATTCATCAATGTTTATGTACTGTCTATTCACACATATTCGTTTAAAGCTTTTAGTACGATTAAAATCATTTAAAGGAATCCATACGTGTAACTAATTTATTAGTTGGACATAAATTATACTAGCAGCGCCCCGCGCTTTCCGCGTAAGTCCCGATCCCATGGGAATATCGGGATAAAAAGTAGCCTATGCGTTAATCCAGGTCTCCAGCTATCTACATACCAAGTTTCATCGCAATCGGTTTAGTGGTTTTTGCTTGAAAGAGTAACAAACATCCATCCATCCATCCAAACTTTCACATTTATAATATTAGTGGGATGGGCTATGTGTAGGTCTAAAAATAGCATCAAAATCTTGATAAGCAAGGTTTCAAAATCCATACATGCAATGCAGTAAGCATTACGTACTATTGTTTTTTCACGAAAAAATTGTAAATTTGATATTAAATTTATGTCCTTTTCATTTTACATGTAATCATAATGCGGTATGCTTTTGGCACTTATATTAAGGCACAATGTGCACAACAATTTTACATTCGTTCATCTTTATACTTATCTGACCAACATTTCGACCCATTTATAATTTTATTTCTATTTCGTCTTGTTTTCCCAAAAGTACGACTATTAACAAAAAATGAAATGCTCCATTAACCAATTTGATGAACTAGCCTCTTGCTATCATCTCTACTGTATTTTTTAATAATTACATTTTGGCTCCCGATTCGAAAAATATTTTGTAATAAAAATGTATGAGAAAAAAAAGTGAAAATGGAATCCTTTCCAATCGAAATATGGGAGGAATACAATTATCAGACCGTCAATTATTTTTTTGTATAAAACGAAACAGTGAGACGAATGTGAAATGAAACTAAAAAACTTTAATAAATAGATGACACATATATACGAGGCAAACGATATTATAGTCTCTGATCTCTGTATCATAAAAATCACAATATAAAGCCAAAAATGTGTTCTATTGTACCTACATTATTAATATTAATTAATTATCGAAATAACCCTTTAAAAAATTACGCGTGGTCATACATAAAAAATACTGACTTTTTACAGATATGTTTGTTTAGGTATAAATATTACACTGTGTGTGTTTTAGCAATTTTAAAAAGCACCTTGCTCTCCACCCTCAGCCAGTTCTTCAATTTTGTGTTAAGACGTTACAAAACAAACATGATAAAATTTAAACAGTGTCCTAAGCCCTTTTACTGAGTTGCTTGCTCTCTCTACTACATCACCAACTCTAGTTTTCAGAAGAATATCAGATTGTCGCATTACCTTGCAAGTCGCTTTGAAATCAATTACAGAGGGGTGTTACTACCTAAATCATGAAATGTATATAAGAACATTGGGAATAAAGCAATCAGAAACGTAATGTGCGCACTATGAATAATAATTTTATTATTGATGTAGAAGCTAAGGCAATCAATCATTTCGCTATTTATTACTGTTGGGAGGAAAGTTTGGTATTTCGAGGATTCGTGCAAAAACGAATAAGATTGATAACATAATTCCAATACTTTAATATCACAGACATAAAATAACAGCTTTCTTGAATTAGTGGTGAAAAGCTATATGCTGTGAGTGTGTTAAGCCGCTTAAGCTATATATAGTAAAATTTAATTAAAATTATTTGGCCGCACATAAAGAAAATTAATGTCGAAATTGATATATTTACTGGTACCTTCAACATCATTATAACATAAAACTATAATAATATAATTTGTTGTTGTATGCCCTTCTTCAGTTGTGCAATGCACTGTAAGCCCCGTACCATGTTCACGTAAGCTTGATGGTGAATATCTAATATCTACACATCCATCTCACTGTCTATGATTCTAACAAGAGATTATAGAAGATGAATGGTTGTTTTTCTCTGAGAATAAACAAATTCTATAGTTTTCTAACCTCTGTAAAAGCGCTATTAATTAAGAATTACTTGGGATGGCTGTGTACAATGAATTCATTACATAGGCTCGACAATTTAACCAAAAAAAATATGAGCTTCAAAAAGTTGTCTAACTCTATTTAAATCATGCAGTATTTTTTAAGTTCATTTAGTAAACGTAAATGGTTACAATATTTATAGATATGATACTACAAAAAATATTTTTTTCAAAACGGACAACTGAGTGAGATATTTAATTTTATTTGTACATAACGCGTGCTTGCATTTTATTTTCAATATCAAATTTTTAACCGACGAAAAAAAGGAGGTTCTCAATTCGACCGTATATATATATATATATTTATATATGTTCAGCCCTCTCCGTTTTTTATGAATCGATTTTGATTATTCTTTTTTTGTTAGATAGCGTATACCTCAAGGTTGGTCTCATGTCAAGGAAGTCAGGATCTGATGATGGGATCCTGATAAAATTGAGAGAATCCCTCGAAAACTGTAGGAACGAATAGTATTTCTGTTTACTTTTCATTACTTTATCAGGTATTTGCGTTTAGAAACCATCACATCATGTAGCTGAGCTAATGATGAAAAAAAAATAAAAATATTTTTAACAAAAAATTAAATCGACGAAAAGAACGAAAAATTAAAAAAAAACTTTTAAATCTTAAGTATTAAGCTTATTTACATAAACTATCAAATTGTATATAAACTTATTATCAATTGTACCGTGTTGTAACGAAGTATTGTTTTCATTATTAAAGTGTCTAGATATAAATATAATAACGGTATATATTTGATTTAATGTTTCTTTACACCTTATACAGTAAAGAACCGAATGCTTCAAAATTCTTGGTCACTCATTCAATAGTCTTTAACATATAATGAGCTGTGATGGCTGCAGCGCCGAGGGTATTTCGTTAAGATTGGTTTTGTATTGCGTCCTGGTGTCTACAGGGATGCCAGTGATAGAAGTATTCTGATTGACTCAAACCTTTAGAGACCAGTATTAAATATTAGTATTTGCTGTGAGGTATGGAAATGACGTATTTACCGCAGTATCGTATTAGTTTTCAATTCTAGATAAAAATAATATAGGAAAACGACTGCTCTCAGTAGCAGCGCGTGTTTGCTAATAACGATGGCCCTTCCATGTATGTTCTTGGTCCTAGCGCCCTGCCTAATGTACCTCATGTACATAAATTATCAACTTGCCCAACAGTTACGTAGCAGTATTCATAATAGTCGGACAATGTGATAAATAACGAGATTTATATAATTTATATAATAATATAATATTCATCACACAGTCCAATTTGCCATTTCATTATCCGTTTTGCCCGAGCATTATAAATATTGCAATATTAAATCCCTTGGTCCGTAACATATATATTAGTTATAATAAGAAATTTTTAACACTCTGGATGGGACTTATAAACTACATAAACAACAAAAGAATTATATAAAGAAATTAACTTGTGTCTTGAAATATTTTGTCTCCTTTTTAAGCAATAAGAATGAACCAATACTCAACCTTCATCGGAATCGGTTAGTTATGTATATCTTGTGGAACATCGAATCAAGTAGGTAATTACGAATTCATGGCAGACCTCAAGAGGCTTCAAATAAGCTAAATATTAAAGGAAAGCCACCAAAAAGGTTCATTTATTTAATGTTGTTACAAAAAGTTATAAAGATTGATCCAGATGAAATACATTTTAACTTCGAGGATCCTCTGGGACACTATAAGATGTTAAAATAAATTGGAATTGAATTAACCAAATTAAGGTAGGAAAGTAGCGCTTATAGAAATATAATTACGTGCTTTTATTTTAAATTATTTTTCAGTATTGTTTTGTAATCTTATTATTGCAAATGAAAGCACTTGCGCAAATGCAAGCGGCAGTAACGTAATGGATAAGACAGAGGTAGGATTTGCGATCAAGTGATTGCTGGATTGATAAAGTACTCTGCGGAAAAAACCCACCCAAGCATTTAGCTTAGCTGCAGAGGTTAACAAGAATACTAGTAATGCGTGACCTATGAAACTAGTATTTCTTTACTAAAAAATAATTAGTAAGAAATTGTCCCAGTTTTTCGGCGGGAGAAAAAAAAACTCCCTTGAAAATTCCTTTTGACCGCCTTTGTTAAAAGCTATTGCCTTGTTCTTATCTTGGGAAATTTCAACGCTATTGTACATCATGTCGAAACTGATGGATCATGGAGTAGGTTTCGTTTCACATACATAGGTGCAGGGGCATGTTCGGCACCTAAACGTTTAGATACATACATATGTCGTATAAAACTGACTGCGTAATATGTCTATAATAAATTTATTCATGTTATTGAACCTTGTCGTATATTTCCGTTTATAGCGTCCATAACTATTAATAAATGTTATGGCGCAGATCCGATGACGCAGAGAGAAGATGTTTAATTTCAAAATGTTATAGTTATTATGCACGATTGTACAAAGTCACTTCAAATAAATCTTTAAATATCTGTTTAGCCATACACGCTTTCTGACATTTACTAGATCATACCAGGAATGGGCGTACCCAGCTAATAGCTCAGCGGGGGGGCAAAATTCGTTTTTGTCATATTGGCGATAATTTGTGGCGAGGAATGTTATCATATATCATACCTTTGCTCAATTAAAATAACCCATCTCTTCCAGACCACCTTCGATCTATTTTTATTCTTCCCTTTCTATCTAAAGTGCTTGATGCTTGTGTACACAAGCAGCTTTGAAATTCAAATTCAATATCTTTATTTCACAAAATTGATCATCAATTATTCGAAATTGTCAATTTACAAAAAGAAAATATTATAACAATTAAAAATTGTAGATCAACACACACAGTCACCGCAACTACAGTTTGCTTTGTCTAATGTACAATTATTAAAGAAAAAATAAATGGATAACATAATATCATATCTGCCTGACCTACAACCGCCCGTTTCCAAATGGCCTTGAGAGCCTTGTGAGAAGAAATCGGGCAAATAAACTCACGGCCACTCTTTTAAAAAAACAGTCAATTTTTACAGATTGTATAAAGACACAATCTTTTAAGTCCACTACAATCTGCCTTTAGCCCGGTCACAATACTGTCACCGCTCTCAAATGCCTTCAATACCGTCAGTCACGAGGTCCTACTATCCAGCCTTTCATATCTTATGATCTCCTCAGAAGCATTGGAATAGTTCCCCACTTATCTCCAGGGACGTCAGCAGTGCGTTCCTATTGATGACTCGTCATAGAATTATAGCTATCTCTCCACCGGCGTCAATAAAGGTGGTATATTATCTCCTTTATTAATTTCAATATTTATGATTAATATGGATAATCCAGTATCTTCAGTGTACGTATAACCTGTATACCTATGACAAGCAGCTTTATAAACAGGCCAGGGTTAATGACATATCGCAAGCCATTGAAAGGGTCAACAAGGATTTAGAATTTACAAGATCCTGGTTGGCGAGATCCGGTTTATCAGGAAATCTTATTACATGTCAGGCGATCGTCGTAGGGAGCTTCTATCACACCGATTGTTTTTAAAACCTGATTTTTGTTTTTTTTATACCCATAAGTCAGTGGTTAAGGACCTTGGTTTACACATTGACTCTACCCTTGATTGGCGGGTCCAGGTTACTCACGTGAGTCAGCGAGTTACTGGAGCTCTCCGAAATTCATCAAAGTCCGTAATCGTTCCTATGTATCGTATATAATTGACTATGGTTATGCGTGTTGTTTTGACCTTCATGCAGACTTTCTCAACAAGCTAGACCACCTACCTACATTCTATATGGCGTGTAAGTATCACCGTCGCGCGTCGCGAAGAACTTACAAAAACGGCTTTCTTTGAATACTTATCACAATGCAAAAATCAGTTCATCATAAAAATGCCAGATTAAGGATTTACAGCCATTAGTTTGATTTTGCGCTACGCAATGTACACGCAACATACGTAGGTATCATTTTTGTGTGGAATGGTGAATGACTTTAAACGTTCAGCGCTCTCGAAGCAGCTGATTATAGCTGCTGAGTATACATATATTTTAAATGAGAAGTGCTGATGTGAAATAAAAAATAAAAGTATGCTTTAAAATGAATATTCATTATAATTCATTTATCAATCAATTCGGATTCATTTCTTGTATTTGATACTTTTATTTAATTTTTTGATAAAAATAAAATATAATAAAATGTCACCGAATTCATGTGAAAAATGGTATAACTCCATTCGTTGCTAAAATGTGTTATTTTAGGAAAACAAACATTCTTTTCTTACTATATTTCTTGCAAAACATACTACATTAAACCTATCGAGTTATCGTTATTTTTCTATCAACGTCATCATCAAAAATCAGTTTCATGTACTTATTTAACAATAATAATATTTTGGGTCATAATATAGAGTGCTATCTAGACAGTGTTAACGCATACATTGTACTGCAGGTTTTAGAAGACGGATAAAGGACAAACTCACGTTGTAAATATACATATTAGGCTACTTTTTAATGCGAGAAAAGGGGTGTAAGGGTTTGAAAGGTGGGAATGAAAAGTTGTATAGAAGTATCATCATATTTAGAGCTAGAAGCTTCTAGCTTGAAACTTATTTTTTTAGGCTGTTGATTCGATATAAGACATTATTTCAAGCGGACAAAGTCGTGGGCACAGCTTGTTAATTACTTCAATCGTAAGATTGAAGTAATTAACAGCTAAGAAAATTCTTAGATATAGCTTTAATAGTAATATTAAAGCTATATCTAAAAAAATTCTAGGAATATTTAAAAATAAATAAGTACAGTCTTTAATGTCATTAATACTTAAACTCTTCAGCTTTATAATATTAAAATAGAAGTATAGATATGTTTATTGCAATAAATTAAAATTGTATCAAAGTTTGAATGTCCAATACTCGTTTAGCTAAAGCATTGTTTTCATTTTTTATTTCATTATTGTATTAAAGTCACCATAATATGATGCATCAATTTTAAAATGTATTTTAAAACTATACTCCTAATAATGCCTGGTAGTAATTTTCATAGAAGATTAGAAAATAAACATAAATCAAGTTTCGAAGAAGCTGAGCACAAAATAAAACTAATTTTCGAGTCTCCGACATAATTATGTAGGTACTACCTAACATATTTTTTTATATAACTCGAAAAGGTAAAAGCTGCAGTCCATATCAATACAAATAAATAAAATTAAAGTGTCTGTTTGTAATGTCAAAATAATAGCTTTTTTAAGCTCATACAGTTATTTGCAAGATACCTATGCCGAAATCTCTGGCTAATCTCCAAATTAATAAATTCTTTTTCCATAATAAAAGTAGCCTAAGTTACTCCTTATAACACCAGATATCTGCCACTGAAAGTCCCGTGGAAATCGGTCTACCCGTTCCTGAGACTACCCGGAGCAAAGAGACATCAGACAAAATGTTTTAAAATTGATTTTTTTGGTATAAATACCGTGTAAACATTCAGATGCATTCAGTAAAAAGATGTTATTGTGACATTACAAACAGACACTTCAATTTTATTTATTTGTATAGATTTTACATAAAGACCGCTTTTAATGTCAAAATTTGCAATGTTAATTATTAACAGAAGGAATAACAAAATATTGTATAACATTAGAATAAAATCGAAAATCAACATTGTTTTTAAAAACTTGTTTTATTTTTATTATAATAATAGTATTGACGTTATCAATTCAAATGTCAAGTTTTATTATAATATCAAGTTTGTAACCTTAGCTATTAGTAGGTATGTACCTACGGGCCTTGAGATAAAAAGATAGACATTCTTTACCGAAGCGTTTATCTTTAGCCGGCAGGTAAATATACATATTATATTAAAAACAAGCTGTACCCCGTATCCGCTTCGCTCACGTGTATTTAAACCCTATTTCATTTTCCATAATAAAAGTAGCCTAAGTAACTTCTTATAACACCAGCTATCTGCCAGTGAAAGTCTCTTCGAAATCGGTCCGACAGACAGACTGACAGACAGACAAACGAAAATTTTAAAAATTGATTTCTGGCTATAAGTACCGGGTAAACATTCAGATACATTTAAGTTATTATTATGACATTAAAAACAGACACTTACAATTTTATCCATTTGTGTAGATTAAAGATTAAGGGTCAACTCTGAGTTGACCCTAAGGATCAAGTGCATATAATACTTAAGTCAAATATCTCTGGTTTCCCGAAGTGGTCGCTGGTAAGCAGATATTACTAGTATTAGTTCAACGTTATAGCAAGAACAACTTTCCTGTATACCCAATTGACAGAGATAAAAGTTTAATCGAACTGATTATGCAATATACCAAGTGTTTTATTAACCAATAAAATCTTATTTGTTTAAAGATGGGCAAAAATGAAGCGAGAGCTACATTAGGCCGATGCACACGTCTGAGACGTCTTACACGTGCAAGGTTGGTGTGCACAGGAAATCGGCGGAACGCGTGTTATTCAAGAATTGTTCAAATTCACTGTCCGTTTCATTTATTTTTAGGTAACTGATGATAACAGAGTCGAAAACCAGCGTAAAATGCGCGACACGCGTTGCGTCGATTTTATGTGCACACCAACCTTAAGGCGTCTCAGATGTGTGCGTCGGCCTAATGTAGCGTCTCAGACGTGTGCGTTGGCCTAATGTAGCCCCCGCTTGAGGCAATGATGCTTAAGCCTTCCTATGCCGTCAAGGGTTTGCGATGACTGCTTGAATAGTGACATTCACTACTACAAAAAGGCCGTCTAACACTCTATTCTCTGTAATCTTATAAGCCATAATTATTTTTCTTACAATAGCGTCAACTTAAGCATCAATTTAATCCTCGTTTATTCGACTGTCCATTTAATTTAGATATTTACGAGTCGTTTTATGATATTACAATGGTTTTGATTTTTGATATTACCAATCCCGGCATTTAGGCGGATTTCAAAAGTCAAGCAGTCAAGACCGTTTTAGATGTGCACGCGACGAGTAACTAGTACACTTGACAAAGGTGCGTTACTTTATTGTATAATATATTATGTAAAAAGTAGCACCCATTAGAGAAAATATTACAATAAATGAGTGCGAGTGATTTTTAACGTTTTGTTGTATGCTTGGTACGGTACGTCACAAAAAAATGTTGTTGGGAAATCGTATGCTAACAAATTTGAGGTCATCAACAACTTTCGGAAATTTCGAATAAATTTTAAATCAGAAAAATGAAGACGTAGATCCAATTCAGGAGTCTTGAATGATTAATTATTTATTACTAGAAATCGCCTGGTGGTCGAGTTTCGACATAAATTTTTAACCCCCGACGCAAAAATAGGGGAGTTATAAGTTTGACGTGTCTCTGTGTCTGTCTGTTCATCGTAGCTCCCAAACGAATAGACCGATTTAAGTGCATTTTTTTTTGTTTTGTTTTTAGATACAATTCAAGGAAATCTGTTCAGCCGTTTGAAGATCATCAGCTCTTTTATAATCGTTGAAGGGATTTTCGAGTCGGGTATTTTAAATTTATGTTATAGCTTCTGCACTACTTCGAAATACGAAATTCAAGTATATTACAAATTTTACATCCTTCCGTTCGCGAAATTTGCTTAAAAGATTAACAATTATTTTCACCCATATGAACCTAGTTAAAAATAAATTATATGTAACCAACATTATTCGAAAAAAATTCCAATATTATATACCGGTTTTTATTTTGTAAACTTTTCGCAAATTTATAATCAGTATATACAGCAATAAACAGTATCTATTCAATATAAATAAATAAGTATTTAGGTATAAAATTATATGTATTTTAAGCCACTGTATCTATTTTACACGTAGCCAAAACGACTACGATATTAGACTTACCCTGCGACTTTAAAAATATTTTATTAGCATAAATACTAAGAAATCTCTAAACTACTAAGCGTTTAGCTACATAATACTGTATATGTATACTGTATACGCTGTATGATCTTCAGTGAGCCTGTTCTCGTACATGTTCATGATAACACGGCCTTGCAATCAGTTTTGTATCGGTTTAAGACAATTTACAGCATTTTTGGTTTTGTCTGCTTACCTTCAACAAGCTAAGCTTCAAAGTTTTTGTAATTCTCTTAAATTTAACGATACTAGATCGAACTGATATCATCAACATCGGAACTGATCGAATGATTGTACACTAATGTTCACTTCTGTTAAATATGTGAGATATTCCATAAAAAAATCGTTATATTATGTTAATAAAGATTATTTGGTTTCAAATTTTTCAAAAATAGAATATTACTAATGAATGGACTTCGAGATAATAAACCATTTGTTTACGCTAAGCTTTTCATAGATAGATATATTATTTCGTAGATCGTAGTAGTTACACGAACCTAGTCGAATAGTCAGACAATTCAAAGGTAAGTAATATCATAATTACATATGACATAATTATCCATCATATCATGGAATATCGTGTCGGTTACGCATCGCCATGTAAAAAAATATTGAAGAAACTTGGCTAGTTACCATATCAAATGATTCAAGTTTCCATCTTGATGTATATGCTAGTATTTATGAATCGTTAAACAGTTGATCCTTGTCACGTGTCAGAGAATGTGAAGTCATGTTTATGGCCAGAGAAATTCGTATGCTGTGAGGAATGTTTTTTAACCTTTTTTACAACAGTAGCGCGTACATGTAAGTAGTAAACATACTAACCTGTTACCTTCTGATTGCATGTAAACATAAGACAAACAATAAGATCTTAACTGGCTGTTTGATGAAGATGTAAAAATAATATGGTAGTAGAAAATATTATTGATATATGGATAAATAAATAGATATTTTTCTCTTGAAATGTAACATACTAGCTGTTGCCCGCGATACGGGAACCATACATTTTTCCGAACCTTTGTGCTATTCCAGATTACAATTTATCTCTGCCAAATTTCATCCAAATCCATTCAGCTGTTCTGGCGTGATTAAGTAACAAACATCCATCTATTCAAACCTTCAAATTTTGAATAGTACAAGATGTAGGTTATACTACAATATAGCCAGAAGAAAAAAAATGGGCATTAAGTTTTCCAAACACATAACATGTTAAACAAAGCGTTACTACCTATTACTACCTACTTCTTCAATACACACCAGAAATTAAAATCGTCTCATTTGAATTCAAGCTAGTTGCCGCGGCTCCTCTTTTTGTTTTTTAGCATTTCGCAAACATGTTAAATTTATTAGCTTAAAATAATGTGTACATTTACATCAGTCAATGATTTCATAAATATTTATTAAGTGTTTTTCCATTCAACCATTTTAATAAATAAAAAAAGAGGCAGTCATGGGACTGCCGACAGAAGTGTAAACTTAAACGATACGACGAACTTAAAACGTCATATTACTCTCCTACTCACTCACTCACTCACTCATCCACTCTCCCCACTCTCCCTCCCCCTCTCCCACTATCCCACTCTCTCCACTCTCCCCACTCGCCCACTCTCCCACTCTCCCTCCCTAGATTCCCTACTCCCACTCGCCCCACTCACCCCACTCACCCCACACTCCCCACTCTCCCCACTCGACCCACTCTCCCACTATCCCTCCCTAGATTCTCTACTACTAGTCTCCCCACTCGCCCATTCATCCCACTCGCCGCACTCTCCCACTTTCCCTCCCTAGAGTCTCTACTCCCACTCTCCTACTCGCCCCACTCCCTAGATTCCCCTCCTACTCGCCCCACTCTCTCCACTGGCCCCACTCTCCCCATTCGCCCCACTCTTCGCCTCTTCCTCCCTAGATTCTCTACTCCCACTCTCCCCACTCGCCCCACTCTCCACACTCACCCCACTCGCCCTACTCTCCCACTCTCCCTCCCTAGATTCTCTACTCCCACTCGCCCCACTTGCCAAACTCGCCCCACTCGCCCTCACACTCCACACTCTCCCTCCCTAAATACCCTACTCCCACTTACCCTACTCTTCCCACTCGCCCCACTCTCCCCACTCGACCCACTCTCCCACTCTCCCTCCCTAGATTCTCTACTACCAGTCTCCCCACTCGCCCCTCTTGCCTCACTCGCCCCATTCGCCCCACTCGCCCCACTCTCCCACTCTCCCTCCCTAGATTCTCTACTCCCTTTCTCCCCACTCGCCTTACTTGCTAAACTCGCCCCACTCGCCCCCACACTCTCCACTCTCTCACTCTCCCCACTCGCCCTACTTGCCAAACTCGCCCTACTTGCCAAACTCGCCCTACTTGCCAAACTCGCCCCACTCGCCCCCACACTCTCCACTCTCCCACTCTCCCTCCCTAAATTCCCTACTCCCACTTGCCCTACTCTTCCCACTCGCCCCACTCTTCCCACTCTCCCCATTCGCCCCAATCTCTCCACTCGCCCCACTCACCCTACTGGCCCCACTCGCCCCACTCACTCCACTCGCCCCACTCGCCCCACTATCCCCACTCGGCCCACTCTCCCAGTCTCTCTCCCTAGATTCTCTACTACCAGTCTACCCACTCGCCCCTCTTGCCCCACTTGCCTCCACTCTCACTCTCCCACTCTCCCTCCCTAGATTCCCTACTCCCACTCGCCCCACTCGCCCCACTCTCCCCACTCTTCCACTCTTCCACTCTCCCTCCCTAGATTCTCTACTCCCACTCTCCCCACTCGCCCCACTCTTCACACTCGTCCCACTTGCCCCATTCGCCCTACTCGCCCCACTCTCCCACTCTCCCTCCCTAGATTCTCTACTCTCACTGTCCCCGCTTGCCAAACTCGCCCCACTTGCCCCCACACTCCCCACTCTCCCACTCTCCCTCCCTAAATTCCCTACTTCCACTCGCCCTACTCTTACCACTCGCCCCACTCTCCTCACTCGTCCAACTCTCCATCCACCCCTTCCGACCTCCCTCCCTCCCTCCCTCTCCATGTCTCTCTGACGCTGTACTTGTAAATATAAGAAACTCACCTCCGTCTTAACAATTTTCGATCTCGTCATAAAAATGTATATTTTTTTAAATATATTACTGTCGGACACATTTTCGATCAGGGTCCACGTGACCCTGAAATCTGACGCGAGTTTAACATTTTTTACCCATCGTAAAAAGTGCCCAGCGCCGCTAAAGAAGTTATAACTTCAAAAAAAAAATAACTTAAGGCTGCGCTGCGCATACTTGTATGTATAGCTACATATTATTATTATCGAATAGTTTAGTTATTTGGTGCTCATACCTTAGCCATAATTAGCCAGTCGCTAATCACCAAAGCATTATTAAAACACGAACAGTAGCTTTGCTGCTAACTTGGAAACATTTGTTAATAGCTGGAATTACAGGGTCAGTGTCAGTAGGCTGTCTGTATCATGTGTGTTATCGCCACATCAAAAACTCGTATTTATTTAAAAAAAAAGGCAAACTATAATAGATGATAAAACAGTATATAATTATGTATTTACGGGAATTAACGCGATCACGGTGCACGCACCGCTGAGCCAGTCAGCCTGTAACCACGGCCAGTGCAACCTTATTGAAACGTCAGGCAATTCAGAGGTATGTAATACCTTTTCGTGATCGCGTTAATTCCCGTAAATACATAATTATATCATGGAACGCGAAAGTTTAAAAGTTAGTACCTATAAACAGTTTACCATTTCATAAATATGAGTTAATAGACAATATTATGACTAGTTACACCAGTAGTGCTACGCTATTGGTCGATTGACCATAGTAGGGTGATATAAGGCTAGGCATGCATTATAAGTTGATAACAATAGCTTGAGTGCGGATAGAGGTAAGAACAACATACTCGTAGCAGTTACTGTTATTTAGTGAATTCGATAGTTTGTAGCAATAGTGGTGAAATTGTTTTTAACATGTGTATGTATGTATGTCCTGTAATTATTAGACATTTATGTAAAAAAATCGACTCGATTCTTAATTTGAAATTGATTATACAACTCACTTGGGCGTAAAGAAGCTGATTATTTAGTTTCGATATTCCTAACCAATACCAATGAAACCACGTGATTTGCTGTGATTGTAAGTCTGATTTGTTGAGAGTCTTATGCTTTGGTTTTTTTAAGATACGTATATAGTAATTATTTCAATTTCTATGTGACATGTATAAACATACTAGCAGTGCCCCGCGGTTTCACCCACGTAAGTCCCGATCCCGTGAGAATATCGGAATAAAAAGTAGCCTCTGCGTTAATCCAGGTCTCCAATTATCTACATACTAAGTTTCATCGCAATCGGTTCAGTAGTTTTTGCGTGAAAGAGTAACAAACTTCCCTCCATCCATCCAAACTTTCACATTTATAATATTAGTGGGATTTACGGCAAAGCAATATTTAGCTTTTAACACAAATAAAGCGAAATACTGAACACATTAAAAGCTAAAACAGACGGTTATAGGATTTAAATAATGCAACTGCTAAAGGTACTTAGGGATATGAATGTAAATTCCTAGATATAAATCAAAATAAAATAGTTATAAGTAGATATACTTAGTCTATGTAATATGATCAACTAATAATAAGTTTGATCACCGGTGACTGGTGCTCACGATTAGGCAAGGCCAATTACAATCGCAAATAGCTATGACTGCTGTAATATATTCTGAATTTAAACACATATATTTGGCAACTACATTTTTAATTACGTTTATTTCTTTATTTCAAAATAAAACTTGGGAAACAGAAAAAAAAGATGTTTGGAAATCTAATAAAAGTAAATGGATTTTAATGATTGGCAATTTAATACATCAAGGCTTAAAAATGAATTTGTGAATTGCAGCTGCTAGATTCGGCAATTTAGAGAAATCTCAACTCAATGGTGACTTTGAAGAAAATAACTAGATACAGGCAATGGCTTTTTCCACGTTGAAACCTCCTGGTACCACATGCAACGTGACTTGTGTCTTTTAGAGAGATGTTTTGCAGCCTCTAGAGCCACCGTTCCCGTCCTTTGCCAGTTAGAATTACACCTGGCCGAGCTGTGGACTGTTTGAAGCAGCGTTCTGATTGATTGGCGTCCTCAGGCAGTACTCAAATCTCTGTACCAGAACGTGTCTACTGCCTCAGAAAAAAATATGGGATAGCGTTTCTCTACTGCGTAGCTTAATATCTCATTACATTCATAGATAATTACAGGTCAATCTGTAGTATATAATATATAATATAATATAATAAAGTATTCGTGTCTTGTGCACGTTCAATGACCTACATATATTATAATAAATAATTACAAAAAAAAAACAGACTAATAATAATAATAACTTTATTTGTTTCTTTAAACATTCACATATTTATCATATTATTAATGCACTTAAAAACAGTACGTACACAAGAATGATTGACCAATGACCCCCATAATCAACTTTCCAACTGCAAAATATAAGTTTGTAATCACAAAAACAATTTTTTTTATGTCATATAACAGCAAATTAACGACTTTTGGATGTTTTCCTTTACGTGTGCTGCAAGACCTCACTTTACCTGTTCAAATTTGGTGAAATCTAAAGCGTAAATGGCCGTATCTGGTCATTTCGTCGACTTAGAAGCTTGATTTTTTGACTGTTTTAAGGCACCGCAGACATAAGCATTTGATGTTAATTTCAACTTGATGCTTGTATGGCTTTCTGAGAAAAGAGTCTTGACAGACAGATAGACGGAAAACAAAGTGAGCCTATAAGGGTTCCTTTTTTGGAACGAAGTTTTTATGGCGCGTTGCGAAAGGGGGCGGAAAAAATTAAGACCAAAAGTTGTAACGACACTTTTTGCTATAGTAAAAGAAATAAAATTTTATTACAATTCCTTCACTAATTAATCGAAAGGAACTTCGTTCCATCCGGGTGTCCTTTGACACCTCTCATTTTTTTTCTTTTTGAGAAACGGAACCCTAAAAATCCTTGGGTATACGGTTTTGTAGGCACTAAAGATGTACGCAGCATCAAGAAGTATTTTATGATAAATATTTTGACACTTCACAGTTAAAAAAACATTTGAAAAAATAAATTATTAACTTTGTGAAATGGAGGAACTCGTACTCCAAAATTGGTATTACGATTTTTTTGAAGGTACTTTTAAATACATCTTGTGAATAATCGGATGAAATAATTACGAATTAAAAATGCTTAAGCTTAACCTTTTCTTGCTCGATTTTCGAAACATTAAAGAGAATCGAGCAAGAAAAGGTTGATTTACTAAAAATTTTGGTACAAAAAAGTTTTAAATATTGATCGAAACCTGTTTGGTTTTAACGATCAATAATCTCTAGGATGTCGAAATAATAATTTAACGTAGAATACACTAAATCGAGAAAAAAAACTGGCTATTACTTAAATATATCAAAAGAATATCCTTATTTAGGTGCTGCAATCGAAGAGGAATGAAACGATGTAATTGCGTGGGTTTCTTGAGAAATAAATCTTTTTATTCTAAGTAATTGTTGACAGCTGCTTCTGTTCCATTGTATGCGTTAAGTAGACAGTCTTTGTAGTCTTTGTTCCTCTGCCGGTATATTTGATTGAAATGGTATAGATTTGAATGGTATGAAATCCTATGGTAAAACAAGTAATTCTAAAAACTGACGACATAAAATAAATATCAGTTTTTTTTTTAATCCCCGATATGAGAAATAGGGGCGTTACACGTTTGGCTTGTATATGCATTTGTGTATCAGTGTGTCTGTCTGCGGCATCATAGGACCGATTTTGATTGCTTGAATGGTGAATTCGAGAATTTTCGAGTTAGAAATCTTAACTATAATTCAAGAAAATCAGTTTAGGCGTTTGAACCTCAGCTCTTTTCTAATCCTTAAAGGGTTGTGAGTAACTTCTGATCTCTGTGACTTCAAAAATATGATAATATCATGGTAACCTTGACCTGATGCTATATTTTGCCACAGGCATAGTAGTCATCATGCATTGCTACAAATTGTATACATCGTACCTATTGCCTACCTGTAAACCATTACTTTAGCCTGAATAAACTTATTATTATTATTTTTGATGTGTCATTTGCCTAAGATATCATAAAAATAAAATAGTTATAACAATCAGTACATCCTCATATTAAATAATATGGTGAAATGTAAGATAAAAATTAGAAAATAGAAGACTTTAATATAATACCTAATTATTAACTAGTTAATTCTCTTGAAGACTGTTCCAGATCTTTGATGAGCTTTATAAAAGGCCAAAATCTACATTTCTAAAAAACTAGATTAAACTGTGCGGACTTAAATAAAAAAAGCATAATTAAAAAAGATAAAGGATTATACCTAATCATATCTCTTTTCACTTCACGGTATTTAGAATTTTACAAATAATATGATTAACATAGACACTGAAGAAGACGAACACAATATAGTAGCTTGGAAGTCTTGTCTAGGATTACGGAACGTGTTAGGTACTCTGCGGTTATGAATGTTTAACAAACGTGCCATCTCCTGTGAAACATGACTTATCAAAGTCAGAAATTGTGTAACAATTGTGCTCTGACTTATACCCACACTAGTTTTTCCCACGGCTTCGCTAGCGTTAAAGTTGTTTTTCTATCTTGTTTTCCCTCGGAAGTAGTTTTTTTTTCGGGATAATAGGTACCCTATATCCTTTTCTATACCTCTACCAACGTGTATACAAAATTTCCTAATGATCGGTTGAGTAGTTGGGTCATAAAAGCGTAACAAACAAACAAACTCACATTTGCATTTATGATATAAGTTAGGATTTACGTGAGAAAAACAACTAATTTTGCGGTTTTTATAACTTTTATGTAAATATGCAAGTAAGAATTCATCATTCACTTGATGAATTACGCGACTGTACTTATTATTTCTTAAAAGCTAGAATTTGTCCACAGTGCCTTAAAACCCTATAAGTTTATTTTTGATCTTATATTTTTTGTTGCCATATTCTTTTTATTGCTCTGCAAGCACCTCTATCCAAACTAAAATTGATTCAGTGGAAGAAGTGTCCAGTTTATTCTTATAGCCTTTTAAATAAGGCCTGAGTGAGGAATCTTTTTGTTTATTCTTCTAGCGACTGTTTGGGTGCTCATCAGGTTTACTGCTAGCAAGTTTGGATGACACTTTTGTCCTTTCTGAAATTTCATCTATTACAGTGTTGATGCAAAGGTCGTGATGGAGTCTCTTATTTGAGACATATCAGGCTGAGTTTGTTACCATTCTTAATGTTCTTTACTGGAATTTTTGAATTATTTCAATATTTAATTATTCCGTTGAGTCCCACAGTTGTAGGCCGTATGTCCATATAGGCTTTATTATGCCTTTATTATGCATTTGTATAGCAGCAATTTGTTTTGGAGTGAAAATGGAGATTTGTTATTTAGTAGCCAGTACATTGTGCGTACACTCACAGCCAACCGCTTAGTGAATATGTGCTTGTTGCAAGTTAGGCATCTATCCAGATATATTCCAAGATTGTTGGCGTAAGCCGTTTTAAACAGAAGTGCGTCATGGCACTCATGATTTATATCACAATATATCTTATAGTTCTTAATTATAAAGAATATTAAGATTATGCTGTTATTCTGTACAGTATAATCCGCCTACAACTGACACCAAAACAGTAGGTCGTTCCCGTCGCGCTCGAAATTGGTCGGGCAGTAAAAATACACACGAGAGAGATTCACTCACGAAAGGTATTTACCTACAATGTGTACGATCGTCGGTACAATTTATACAATTTACAGGCAGGCATTTATAATGAAACCGACATAAGATACGATAAGATCATGTATGGTATCGATAAAGAAATAATGAAAGCATCCAAAATGGCTGTTATATGCGTTCACGGTGAGATGTTGTAGCGTGCGGGGGTGTACATTTTAGTACCCAACTATGAGAATTCACTCAACCTGAGGATATGTTGACTAAGTTAGAATTATTTGTCATATATGTAGTATGCTTAGAAGTATATTATATGTATATATAAAACAATTCTAACATTAGTTTTAAGTACACATTTTTTTTAAATTCTAAATCAGTTCCATTTTAGTAGCATCCTTACCATATTAAACGATAAATGAACCACAGCCTTTGAACTTTAGAACAAATTCCCTGGATTTTGCTACGACGTGCTCAGAAAAGCAAACAGCCTCTACACCATTGTTGTACGAAATGGTTTAAAAAGTTTTAATTACATTGTTTGTAGGGCATTAAATTATAATAGAGAAGGATGGTGAAAGATATCATGTGAATGGTTTTGGAGGGAATTTTAAGTAGGGTTATTTAAATATTTAGCCGAAATAACAGACAATAAACAAATATGCATGTTTAAATATGGAAATAAGATTGCATAAATTTTGCGAGTAATTTAAAGAAAAAGTCAATAAAACTTAAGATTTAGACATTTAAGCTCATAACGACCTTGACGACTAAAACGCAATATATATTTTGACGTGACAACGTCTTATAAATTGGTTTGCCGGGTGACACTTCAAGAAACTGCGTTACACTCCGCTCACGTTATGCGCTCACAATGAGAGCGAGTGAGAGGCACGCGTCCCTTCCACTCGGGCATGGTTAGCCCGCCTAAGAGCGAGAGAGACAGACATAAAAATGTATTGCAAGTTATTGTATGTATATTTGTATATAATTACGTATGTATGTGTAAAGGTAAAAATAAAATTTTGTTAATATGAAATTCAGTGCGAGATTCTTTGTATAAATTAATGTTTTAAATATAATTCTTTGTATAAATAAATGTTTTAAATTGTTACTATTTCATCCTTCTTCCTACTATACGAATGAATATTCACATTAAAATTATTTTACCACTCAAAGTCGTTGTCACGTAAAACTTTCGCCCGTATACCGACTTTACAGGCAACCAATTTTTTTTTTTTTCAATTGTATAAGTCGTACACTTATAGGTAAAAAATATAGAATTTTAACTGTCCAATGAGATCTCCCACATCATACTTATTTTAAACTCTTAGGGATTGAAAAATATTTTTTTTTTGAAAGTTCCAATCTAATGTTATTAAAAGCATTTTAGTCACCTTGCTATATAGGAAACCCATTTGTAATATTTTTCCATGTATAATGACACGCTTAGGGTTACATTTAATAAAAATATTGATATTATTCGAGCTCTTTTTATATATCAACAAAACATTGCAAAGCATCGGCAAACTTAGGAGGCTTAAAAGTCGCCTTTGCACTTTCAAAAGAACAAAGCCTTTCTATCTACTTGAAAACCACAAACAAACTTGTGTTTTATTCATATGTGTACATATATGTAAAGTTTCAGCTTTCAACGAGTAGCGAAACAAAGTCTCAGATAAGAGTTCGGAGTCTTTCGTATTTATATGTACTTTTAATAGTTTCAAAGATCTTATAGTAGTTGTAAGTACTTAAGGTTTAGCACAAACAAACAGAGGTATTTGTCTAATATAAATACTATAAAACTGTCATAATAATGTTATTATGACAGTTTTATGGCATTGCTCATATATGTATGTCTTAGTCTAACGAAAATGTTTATATTTCAATAAAATGACCATATTGTACTACATTGTTAACAACTACTTTTTTCTAAATTAACGTTTTCCTTTGTACCAGGGCTTGGAGATCAAAGGCCAGATGGTGTTCTGCTCAGAGTCTGACTCTCTTTTGTTCGTTGGATCTCCATTTCTGGACGGTCTTGAAGGTCTCACCGGCAGAGGGCTCTTCATATCTGACATTCCTCTCCATGACGCGACAAGAGATGTCATCTTAGTCGGAGAACAAGCCAGAGCTCAGGTATGTTAAGGCTAGAAACTATATTTTTAGTGTCGACTAAAACTTAATTGACGGGTCTATTGTCTAGTGGTTAGTGATCCGGCTGAACCAGATGTCATAGTTTCGATTCAAACCCTGCAAAAATAATTGTGCGATGAGCGATAATTTCTTATTCGAGATCATTTATTCTGTGTCTGGGTGTAATGTATCTATATTATGTATGTATTTAGTACTATGTATGTTTATCAGCAGGATACACCGCCATTGTGACGGTAAGACCCGTCATGGAGGACTAGCTGGAGAGGCGACATGGCTATCTCTATTACCGGCTGTACCTGTGACGCATAGGCCGAGAGCCAACGTCCGCGTGGCACCATTGCGGAGGCTGTCTTGAGGACACCACTTTCCATACTTTGATGGATTGCCCCGCGTGGATAAATCAACGCTGTGACCACATAGTGGCTATCACTGTGGGTTGCCTCTCGTTGGAGGCCATGGCCCAAAGCGAGAGCTCATTTAATTTCGCCTCCTCATTCTGGGCGAATTTCACACATACCAAAAAGACGGCGGGAAGGGAGAGATTCAGTACTCTCCCATCCCACAGGGGACGTACCGCACACCGGAGAGTGCTTAGTGATCAACGGCCTCCATGAGCGCTGATCTAAGAGCAGTGGGTTCGACACTATAGGCATGCATGGAGCAGTAGCGTGACATATCCCCATCACTCTCTATGTTGGAAGAGGGCAAAGCCCCGCACTCGACGCCGCATGACGTGCAGAAAAGCAGGTGAAATCTGTTCGGGGTTAAGTAGTAATCCTTGTGTGTGACATAATCGCCTCATTGTGTAATCAGTGAAGTGGTACCCGTTCGTACCGCAAGTAAAAAAAAGGTATGCTTATGAGCAGATGTCAGCAGTTGCCAGACGTCCAGATTTTGGCGGGATATCCCGATTGTTAGGCCGAAATTAAAAATGTTCCGCGCAAGATAGGCTCGACAGGCGCTTTCGACGAAAAAAGCCTGGTTTTTTTATACTCAAAAGGTCTTAAAATCCCGTTCTGCTCGAACCAAAATCTGGCAACGCTGTGCTCTGCCTAGTTTGGGGTTACACGGACGTGTGTAAGATTTCTCAAGTTATTATTATTATTAAGATTCACTATATACGAGGTTTAGAAAGTCCACTTTTAATACATTAATAATTTAAATTTTTATATTTCATGGTATAAACATATGTTGATATTATACCGACGCTTTGGGTATGTACATACTTTACTGCCCGACTTTTCCACCACTGTATTGCTAACTTTCCATTAAATTTGAATACAATGTAATTATTTTATACTAGCGGTTTCACCCGCATAAGTCCCGATCATGTGGGAATATTGGGATAAAAAGTAGCCTATGCGTTAATCCAGGACTCCAGCTATTTACATCCAAAGTTTCATCCCAATCGGCTCAGCGGTTTTTGCGTGAAAGAGTAACAAACATCCATCCGTCCATCCATCCATCCAAATTTTCACATGTATGATATTTGTGGGAAATTTTAACTTACTTGTTAATTTTCTTTATAAAACTCTTTCGTCTACGTGCAAAAAACCATGTTAAAAGTCATGGTTTACAGGAGAGCGTTTTAAAGTTTCGAACTGCCGTGACATTAAAGAAAATTAAATAATTAAAAAATATTTTTAATTTTTTATTGTTGACATACTCAATGTAGGTTGTTTGTAATAGTGTTTATTTTTTTTTAATATCTGTAATTTTCTCTTAAAAATTGTCAGATGAACGTTTCTACACGAACTCTGAAAGAGAAGATTTAACATTCAAGCCCTACGTATTTCAAAAATCTAAATATATGGTTATATGCGTAAAGATAAACACAAGCTGATTATGAAATAAAAAAAAACGCAACTGTGGACATAACCTTATGTTCCAAAAATCTCGAAATCGTTGAAATGATTTCGAGATTTTTTGTAATGATGTATCAATGATCAATCAATGTAGTGATGATTTATCTAATGACATATTTTTTACTACGATTGGTATAAATACTTTAAAATTACTTTGCAGTGTGTACATTTTAAATAAAATGCTTCTATACTGTACTGGTATTTGTAGATAGAACTAAACTATAAAGATATGTATAACAACTGGATGACAATGCATTCCTCCAAGGTCCATAGCTTCTGGCAACTAGTACAAAAACCTGTGTTACAGTTCGGTTTTGGATGTGAGCCAACTATGCCGCAGTGACATACAAAACACATAGGCTTATTCTCTTGTTATCTTTAGGTTAGTAGTTTGACTATGATCTAAGTTACTGAACTGTTTTTTTTTTGGGATCAGTAAAGTGATGACAGATTTTCCAATACTATACATACATAGTTTGAAAGAAGAACATTTTTTTTTATTGTACTTAGTCTAATCACAACAGCAAGTGCCACTGGGGCAGTATCCCCATCCTAAAGAAGACCAGCACTAAGCTCCATGTGTAATAGACATTATCACTACATATTATAAAACAAACTCCCACGCCGCCTCTGTCTGTCTGTCTGTGATAAACTCAAAAACTACTCAACGGATTTTCAGAGATAGAGCGATTCATGAGGAAGGTTTAGGTATATAATTTGCTAAGGTTTTGTGTAAATTGGTTGAAATATGATGATGATTTTTGAAGATGTCTCTGCTACCCGTGCGAAGCCGGGGTGGGTTGCTAGTTGCTAATAAACTAGTGTCATCGCCGGTGTTGCGTGTGTTTGTAAGCACCGGTAACCACCTTCCATCAGGCCAGCCACAGCTGAATATCATCCGTTACAAATTAAAAAAAAACATATTTGAGAATAACACACACACACTTACATTAAATTTCAGAGGTAGTAACAAAAGTTCGAGATGACTGATAAGCCTAAACTGAGTTAGATTCTGTTTTTAACCGACTTCAAAAAAGGAGGAGGTTCTCAATTCGACTATGTTTTTTTTTTATGTTTGTTACCTCAGAACTTTCGACTGGGTGAATCGATTTTGATGATTCTTTTTTTATTTGAAAGCTGGTGCATCCCGTGTGGTCCCATTTCTATTTGGTTCATTTCTGACAATGGCATCCGTGAGAAAACCATATATAAGTCTTTTGTGGAACAGTTTTTTTTGTTGAAGTCGGTTCTTTTTTTTTAAGAATGATTAAAGAAATACAATGACGTGTTTCTAGTCTTATTCGTCGAAAGAAAAGTAACAGATAATGTCCCCGAAAACTATTATGTTATCGCATAAAATCGAATGTGCGCTACTGCATTATAGGGGACCGCAGTAGCAGTTAGTTGAAACGATCTTCGCAACAATAAAATCAACACACTTGGCAATCAGGGCAGACGTTTATGGGATGTATCTATGTACCTATATCAATTCGATTTATATATAAGCTGAACAGTGTTTCAGTAGATTTCATACTAATATTGTTGTACTTATACATACTCGTATAAGTATATTTTCATTGATGTCTGTCTGAAAATTGTCCTGTTCAAATCTCAACAAAATTGTTTGTGATCTTTTGAATCATATAAAAAAAACTCTAAGTTTCCCCGAATTTTATAATTTTTCGTCCAAGCTTTATAATATACTTTTTCTTTGAATAAAAATCGCGATGCAATTACCGAAGAACGTATTTATTATTATTTATATCGATATTATTATTTAGATACATGTATAATGCTCATAATTCATACCAAAAATTTTAATTTATATTTTAAAATAAATATTTATTTATTTTTTTGTAATAATAACAATAATTTGACACACTTCACACACGGCCCTCTGTACCACATTAGGCAGAGCCTGTACTATGGTAACCAAATACTAGTAGTAGTAACAGATCCAAACTAGGAAAAGCCCTATATACCATAGACTCTAAAATTTTTTAATGAATTCGCAGTATAAAGAAAAATGCCTAAATAAATCTAAAAAAAAAAATGCAGCTAGTGGAAATCGAATTCACGACCTCTCTCGTTGTCATTGAATTCTTTAACTCGTTTAGCCGTCAACGTTTTTACCCAAATATATTCTTCCGTGGCACTTCACTAGCATTATAGTATATATTTTATACAATAACCGATATTTATATCACCAGGATGGTCTCCGAAGACGCATGGACAAACTAAAGAACTCAATTGAAGAAGCAAGTAAAGCCGTTGACAAAGAGCGACAGAAGAACGTTAGCTTGCTCCACTTAATATTCCCTCCTCACATCGCCAAGAGGCTGTGGTTAGGTAAGTTTCTAAGTCAATTACCTTAGAAATTGATTTATGTATAGTTTAATTCAAGTACGCAATGTGCTTAGGAGTTTCAAACTACCGTTCGTAAATTGAGTTATGAAAATTTAAATTTTACACTGTAGATGTAAACAGTGACCTGACTTAAATAGATTAAAATGATGCTTTAAAGCAACATCAGTGTTTAAAAGAAACTGTAATAATAAGGTGTGTGATACTTAATGTATAGCATCTAACCTAGACAAGCGATAGTTAACAGAATTAAGAAAATTCTATCCTAGAGAATTTGATAACAAAAATCCTAGTTCCATCCTACGTAGATGAGTATATGATGATAGTATATGTCGGGCGAGGAGGCAAAACAACTAGATACAATAATCACTAGTTATTCACTCGAAATCACGGAATAGTCTCTTACTTAACTAAGCGTCATTATTCAAAACTAACGAAAACCCCGCGTAAAGAAGCACCGATTAAGTAAAACTGGCGAAACCACAGAACCTTATTTAGATTTCTATATGCAGAACCAATGCGTTTAGTTTCTGCATAATATACTTGCATTATTTAATTATGTTAATTTATTATAATTAATTAATTAAGTAATTTATATCTATTATTATTTATTGTGTGCATATTTTATACTATTTATCATATTATTCAAACAGTTCTAATTTTATTTATTATATATATTACATTATATATATACTGGTCAGGTATTAGTCATTTTATCCATTCTCTCTCACTGTAGTAGCCTGGCTGCTCTCCGTCCGTGTACATCACTAAGTGTTAGCAGAATACCAGCGCTACTTTCTCGAAGTGGCATTACGCTGAGCTAACGACCATTTTTGACTCATGACTCACTTAACTTAATTACCACTCTGTTATAAAACCTGTATACTTGGGTATGAGATCAAAGTAAATTTCTTTCTGTCTTTCTTTCACTCATTGCCCATTTACAACGTATAATCGTTTATCGCTTTGTCTAGCTTCAATTAACCAAAAATGCAGACGTTTTATAGAACATACGGTGCTCAGACGCAATGCAAACTGATAATGGCACACGTCCCTTGTGTTAAACGAAATGTCATCTACCTTTGAAAATGGAAGTAACGTTTTTGGTATCTGCCAAAAACTGAGTGAAATATCGAATAACAATCATTCAGCGAGCACCAGTCTTCTGTATTAGGTCAGAATCAATATATGTGGTTCACTCTAATTACCTAAGCTTGATATTAACAGACGCCTATTATTAACCTAGGGTTACATATCATGCAACCGCAGGAAATACAAACAATCACTGCTGAAAGGATCTGGAGGTTTCTCGAAGCCATAAGTCTGAGCAGTGAACTGTAAAGCAAAAAGTGCGCTACAAAAGACCAGAAATGGTCGAGGTGACGTTAAGCACTTAAACAATAATAATTAACAGACGCGCCGACATATATAATATACAACTTCCCAACATCAACCGTCGCTGTCCGCTAGGCAAGATCACTTTCTCTGGTCGGAGGATCGTCTCTTGTGTTTGACACAACAACCGATCCTCCACAATTAGCGATTAAGAACTTTAGTGTTAAATATGGCCAATCAACTCAACCGTGTCCTTAAAGTGATTAACCACCTTGTTTTGAATATTTGCTTATAATGTAATTAATTGTAATACAATTTAGATTATGGCTTTAGATAATATGTAAGGATTAAATAGGTCATACCTCCAAACAAAAGTAATTATTTTAATCGCCTACATCAGGGCACTTACTTATACGGTATAGAATGAAAACACGAAATACTACGTTAAACGAGAATTGTATGAATATTTTATATATTCGTGAGGTGTTTTATATTATATTTACCTACAAGTTGCTAGTACCAAGTAAACAAATTACGGGAAAAATATTAGTAGAAAATAAATGTTGTTTTGTATTGTCAAAACCTTTGACACGAGATCATTAGAATTTATAATTTACTTAGTTTATTTATGTTGTTTGTAGATCAAATAGGAAGTGTTTATTTCGAAGGTAGAAGTACTAGTTAAGAAATCGATCGTGTATTTTGATTCTAACCAGTCTTGGAAGCATCTGCCTATCAGAATAATTTACAAACTATTAAACAGTAAATTTTTGTTAAAGCGCCTCTTATGCCTTATTATAATTCCTTTAGGAGTAAACACAGTTAAATTTTCTTTATAATTGAAAGCTAATTAAAAGTCTGTCCTGTAAATATTCTATTAGCAAAAAAGACCCACTTACGAAGGTGACGAAATTCGTCCGTCTCATTAGAGTCATAATAGCTAGGCCACTTGACATTTTCACAGAATTTCTGCAATCACGGGCGCCATCATAAGAAATAATAATAACAATAGAACCAACTCGCACTTAGAAGGGTTTATTTTGGTATTATAGTGATCTCATAAAGCTCTCAAGGTTAGTGTTTATCAGGGGATAGTTGTTTCGATATGGTAATTGAAAAGCAAATCGAGTGTTAAATATAATATATAAATAAATATATAAAAAAATGTTTGTAGTTAATTGCCATAGAAACAAGTTTCTAATTACAATTCACCACTGCCACCAAAGGCTACTTATTATCTCAATTTGAAACCCGAATTTGATTTTGACGTGTAAATAAAAGTACTAATTCTTTATTATTCATAATTATGAATTCCGTAACTCCTGCGCTAGTAACAACTGTGTTGCAGGAGTCAGCGTCTTACTCATTAAATATCTTGGCATAGTTACCACATCGTACGTGTACGTTTTCTTATTCTTAAAGAAACCTCAAACGAAAGTTCACCTCACACAAGTAGTCAGAACAAATAATTCACGCTCAACATTCTGAGATTACAAACCCGAAATATGTCAACGTCATGTATTCAACTGCCACTCAGTGAATTCCGCTTTCATGTCGTTCCACCGTTCACCGTCAGTAGGGTGTAAACTTAGGTGTATACAATTGTTGTGCATCTCACATTCATTATCAAGTTTAATCAAGTAACCGCGAGTATTCATTTTACTTAGATATGTTATCGCAACTTTTATAATTCCACCACGTTTAAGGGTTATGGATGAAATTACCCAGTAATGTATATGTAGTTATTCACTATGGGCATTTAGTTTGGGTAGAATAAAATAGGTTTTACATTATGTAAAAGGTTTGTTTCAAAATGTATGGTCCGTGGCTATGCTCGTGTTCGTCCTTTGTATTCAGGCTTGGAATTTCGCCAGTCAACTTAGTGTGCCGAACTTTCAACGGTAGACAACAACAGTTACATAAATACCTTTTCTTTACCTTGAAATTACGAGAATGTTTATAAGTATTTTCAATCTGCATTAAAAATACCGAGAAAATGTAAAGCAATCTTACCTATATCTACCCCATCCTTGACGGAACAATAAACGTTGAACTTTGTATGTCAATGTTTGAAATATATATATTTATTAGCGTTGACATCCACGACTTTATTTTTACTAGCGAATAATAATACCTCTAGTAAATACAGGTTACAGGCCTTTTTCACACCTATCGGAGTATAGTATCTCTTTTTAAAGTATCTTAGTCATTTTAAATTGTTCTTTATAAATATAGGTGAGAAGATCGAAGCGAAAAGCCACGATGACGTAACGATGTTATTCAGTGATATCGTTGGTTTCACATCGATATGCGCTACCGCCACGCCAATGATGGTCATCGCCATGCTTGAAGACTTATACAGTGTGTTTGATGTTTTCTGCGAGGAGCTTGATGTTTATAAGGTAAATATTTTTTATTGTTATTCATTTATCAGACATTTCTTGGCAATCTCGCTCCCTCTCCTCATTACCTCTCCAGGGCTAATGGTGAAGTAGTTTTTGACTAAAACCACAAGGTGTTCCATTACATTTGGGTGTATTGCGAGCTGGGATATGAGACAGCGCATCGCACTATACTTGGTTTGAGATTAGGCGCGGAGTGATCACATCTGTCTGCCAGAGTGCTCGGGGATTTTTTGCTTAGGTTACATCTAGGTCCTACTATTATAGGTTTCCATAACCAAACACATACATAGGTTTGATTACCTTCACCATACTTTGTAAGCATTTCACATGCCATAATGTCATATGTCACATGGCTTGTGTGTCTTAGGTCATACAATGTATTTAATAATTTATTCTGTAGCACATACATAAAAAAAATTGCCTTTTTATTTTGCTAAGTATGTGATTACTTGACAGGAATAAAGTATATATGTTAGGTCACCGAATCTATCTTTTGATGTTTCAATGAAAATCACAAAATAGTAATTTGAATAAAACACACTGTTTGGGCACGAAATATTTTAATCATGATGAGTTTTAAGACATTCTATAATAATAGAATAGAATAGAATCGTATTATATTCTGTAGAAAAAAGGTTTTCAACAGAATATAAGCAAAGTCTAGTAAAGTCTTGAAATGCTACTAAATTGAGTCAAGTTAATGACTTTAATTGTTTTTATTTATAATTTCATTTTAAATTTATTCTTCAGTGTTTGACCGATCACTATGAAAACTATCACTTCTAAGTGCAGAAGAAAATTATTTGTACTAGCCATTTTTTGCAACTTGTAAAAAGAAACACTTTTTAGGCTTGTAGAGCCTATTTCATGGTCTGCCCGATAAGAAGCTTGCTAGCCCGGATAAGATAGTCACAGGGCTAACTACATTGCTTTCACATTTTGTCATTTCTGAAGAGAAGAAGTCTCAAAGTATAATTGATCTTTATCTGAGGTGGTTAACAGAGAAAGGGAATAACAGTTTTTTCATAACAACCTACCGGCTACAAAATCAGTTGCAGGATATATTCGAATTCGAAACTGGAACAGACGGAGGACAGAGATTTTATTTCACCAACTTAAAAATGAAAAATTATTTGAAATTTATTGCAGAGTACATATGTATTGTTATAAAGGTGGAGACCATTGGGGACGCATACTGTGTAGCAAGTGGATTACATCGCAAGATTGAAACTCACGCGCCGCAGATCGCGTGGATGGCCCTGCGCATGGTTGAAACTTGTGCGCAACATCTCACACACGAGGGAAATCCGATAAAGGTATCATAATATTTAAGATATGGTAATTCGTTACAAAAAGATATTACTTTAGTAAAAGCGTTTAAAGAAAAATTGACTATGAAAGTGAAATTGATGTAAATAAAATTTTATTTCAGTGAATAAAAAAAAATTCAATGCCATTAGGAAATTAAGCTCTATACAAAAGTACTACTAATATAATTATTACACAAGCTATCCATAAAAGAAAAAATTGCGTCTAATGAATTATTAATGCCTCTACTTTGAGCTATATTATTCAAATACTATACTTATATAATTATGGGTTATATTATTCAATGTTCAGTAATGCTAGTACTGTTCACTATTTTAGAGAAAAACAAATATTGTATGCGTCAAAATGAAGGGATCAAGTCTTCGTCTTTGTGTTTCAATCGTGGATTTAAAGGGGTTGAGAAATATCGAGCATAAACAGTGGTTTATGCTTGACATTTCTCAAGCAATTCATATTATGGACAAACTAATGAAATATTTTTTATGGCAGAAACAAGGTACTGTTAGGGCTCTCTTATTCCCTTTAGGTTAAGGAGTTATATTACTTTCACTAATAGCTATGTGTTTTATTCTTAGATGCGCATTGGCCTACACACGGGTACTGTGCTCGCGGGGGTGGTCGGTAAGACGATGCTAAAGTACTGTCTGTTTGGGCATAATGTTACGCTTGCTAACAAGTTTGAGTCTGGATCTGAACCATTGAAGATCAACGTCAGTCCTACTACACATGAGTAAGTAAATACAATATCCTTAAAGCCTTTGAAAAAATCTATAAACATGTACCTAATATTAGTAAAGTATATTTTTCTTTATACCTTATAAGCCATTACTCATGAAAATGTATTAACCATGTCATGAGTAATAAATATTTAATTGAATGAAAATTTGTCAAGACTGTAACAATAATATAGGTATGCATGGTGTCATTACATTTAAAAATAACTAAAAAATTTCCAAAGTACTCAAAGTAATATGTAAAAACCATTTTTATCACTTATAATCACAGTAAATTATCATAAATAATACATACCATTAACCTCAAATTCTACAAACGTACTCAAAGTAATATGTAAAAACCATTTTTATCACTATCGTGAAGTTGGTAACTTTCTTGAAAAACTAAAATGTTGACTAGCTTTCTTCAGGGTGTCGGTTTTCCGTGACGGTGTGGGCGGGCATCGTAAAAATTTACTCTCATCATTTTTCCATAACGCGCCAAAAAAATAGATAAAATGTCTTAAGTTCATAATGATACATAATAAAATATCAACTAAATTATAGTAAAAGTATAGAATATCCCATAATTATAATAATTAAGTGTGATTCGAATGCCTGACTAAGTACTAGATATAAAAATAAAGTAAAATTTCCAAACATCAAACATCATCAAATTATCTACGGTGCCCTTCAGTAGAAACTAATGTTAAGGACCAAAGCCATTACGTGATATTTGATAGCTCATATTCCAGTATCTACCATTAATCATTTCCTACATTAACCAACACATTACGTATACATATATCAACAAAAACTATAATAAGGCTGATTGGACTCTTTTTACATTATCGTAAGGACATTTTAGTATAGATGTTGAATTGACTACTATTCTGTCATTAATCAAACACCCAAATAGCCATTTTGTGTATTAAACACTAAATGGCTACCTGAATCACTGGAGTATCAAAGACTTACCTCCAATTGAACGCAAAAGCACGTCAATAGATCTTTAGATGATTGCCATCTTGAGATTTGTATTGAACAGTTCCTACTATTCCTCAATGTCCTGATATTAGCTATTGGTTCTGTGAGCGCACTTTGAAGTCATGTTAACTATGAGAGTGCTTGGTTTCTACGTCAATTCGCTTTGACAATTGTCCTTTAGTAGTGATGTCCTTTATAGTAATTCAGGATAGAGATGTGTAATGAATGGCTCTATAAACTTTGAAATAAATATTTCATGATATTTTAATTTTTTTCATTATTGTGAACACTCATAGCTATTTAGCTGTAATAATAATGGCATATATTGTAGTATATGATATAGCTAATGGTAGTCACCGTAGGACATAAGAACAATAAATTGTTGCTGTAATAATTATTATCCTTTTTTTATCCCGTGAAAATCCCAGGGCTACTAGTGAAGTAGTAAGTCGGAATTGAACCGACAAAAATAATTGTTATCCTTAATAAAAACATTTTAGCAAAAATCTCAAATTTTGTGAAAAAGTATTTTGTTGGTTTATTTATAGTAAAAGCAGCAACCTTTACAGTTGTGTGCAGCCCATATTTTTGTACTACACGTAAAGAATTTAAGCACGCAAAAGTTGAAAATTCACTTATTATAAAACTGTATTCAAAACCGTAAAAGATTACATTATAATATAACTTTAACTTATTTATGGCCACTACTGTCTCCATCATTGATCAATGAAAAGGAACCTAAAATTTTGTTACGGCTAATCTATCGAGCCCGGACATGACACGCTGATGTTTAGCAGTAAAAATTTCCCGACTCCATGAAAAATTTAATTTGATCTCTAATATTCAAAGTGTTTTAACTATTATATTTATATAACACAAAAGCGATAAAAAATAACGACTTTTTTACACATGCGGACTCAATTCAATACACGAGTCTTAAACTTTATGTATTGGTTTGTGGAAGATTATAACAAGAAGGAACGTATGAAAGAGACAAGAAAAGTGTAACACAAAGAATAAGAATGTATTAAACCTATTATACAACATGTCCCAAACCGAGCACTCAGAGACTATAAGAACTCTATTTGTAGTTGCTAAGTGAAACTATTCGTAAGAACAGTAAATTACTTCAGTACGAAAAAGACGCCATTTTGTAAACCCAACTTTTTTGCTTAGGTGGCTAATAAAATTCCCGGGTTTTGAGATGGAACCTCGGGATCGGTCGTGTCTACCGAACTCATTCCCCAAGGACATACCGGGGACGTGTTATTTCCTCCACAAGTACACGCACCCGGGTACAGACCCTTCCGCATCTCAGGTGAGTTTTTCATTTCAAGTGGACATCGTAACGCTCTGGGTAAAGATTCAGTTTCGGATATAATAGGGTGTATGATTTGTATCCAATAAGAATAAATTGATTTGATTTCAAGACTTACTGTAGAATATTCAAGATCTAAAAGAATTTTTAAGAGAATTTTTGCAAGAATATACAAATCTATTAGTATTAAACAAAGAGATTAAATCATGTTGACTAGCGTGCTCTTAATTCAATAAAATCTGTAAATTTATTCATGAAGTGTAAATTAACAATCTAGATTACAAACAGCAAGAGTTAATACTTATTTTTTTTTTATAATATCCAATCCCGTCGAGTCAATTACACCAACATCCCAATGTTCTACTTACCTAACAATACCCCAACTTTCTAGTTTGTATACATATTGGATAAAGTCTATGATATATTATGAATGTTTGATAGCGTAAGAAAACTATTGGGAGTTTTCACTCACCGGTATCGTAAGAAAATTTTTGTTCCAACAGTCCTGACGACAAAAGTTTGTAAGTGGAAAAGTTTGGTAATGTAATTTTCTTTGACAGGTAAAACATATACAAGACGCTTTGAGAGATTTTAAGATCGGGCAAACTAAACCTGGTGAAATTGACAGTGAGGAATCCAGTGGACTGACTTAAATCGTAATGTAAGCAGAAAAACAAATTTGAAATCCAAGAAAAGTGTTGACATTGTAAATACTTATCTTTTAATTGCTTTGTAAAACGTTCATTCGAAAACTTTGTTCATCAAAAATGTTTTGTGCGAAAATATCACTGCAAACTTTAATACTCTTGATTCTTGTTTAGGATTTTTTTCCTTTGACGTCTTTAGAGACTAAGAATTTTATAGCTATTGTGATTGTTGATACCGAATGCTTTTAAATTAGATGTAATTTTAGAGCAAATTACGTTGCTAATATATTAATAAATATATAATTATATTAAAACGATTGTATCTTTTGACGATTAAGAGCTAATATCGCTAATTATGCGTTATTGTGATTATTTATTCTTGTAGCATTCAGACCTTTCACAGCTTAGTAACAAACACAGCAAAAGTTAGATTTAATTAAAAAACTAAGTGTTATGAGTAAGCTATAGTACTTAAAAGTGCACATCAGAAACTAGTTGAAAACAAATTGAATGAAGAAAATGCAAACTGTTTTAGTAGTAACACATAAATTAAAGCTGGCTGAAAGTAGCTAGAAGCCAAGATCAAAATAGCTCAGATCCCAGAGGAGTTTAATTTATAAATCACGTAAAAATATAATTGGTGTTACTCTTGGCGTGTTCGTATTAGAACATTTTCTTGTAAGTGGAATAATTTATAGTGATTTGTGTGAAGCTTTACTATGTAATACATAAGAATTATGTATATATAGTTGAACCTGGGATAATTACGACTTACATAGAAATAACGCGCTGTAGATATAATAATTTAAGGTAAATGTGTTTTGCTTTTAAGAATATAAATGTTACTCAGTTTTAGAAAAAAATAAAATATTCTAAAATAATTAGAATAACTGAATTTAATATATATATATAGAATTCTTTTTTAAATAATCTCTAATATTTAATTTGCATGTTAGACATCTAAGCGTAGTTTTTGAGCTTTATGAAATAAATTGCCCTGTTTTCTTTCAATTGTCTTTGCAATATTTTTACAAATTGAAAATTATTTCCAAGTTTAAAAAGTTCGCAATAAATTTAATATTTTTTTCTTCTTTTATATTTATATTAAATCAGTCTTAAGAATCTCCAAAGCTATTAGAGGATGATTAAATAAAACACTTAACATGAAGCTTAAGATTTTCTAACTAGAAACTTTTATACTTAATTTTTTTTTATTATTCATTAATTTATTAGTTATAAGCATTGTATATAGTTAGACTTCTGAACAATATACATACTTACAGAAAAGCGTATGTTCTAAAATAGTTAATGTGCTTACTGCGTACCTTGAATACTATTAGATATTGTAATTTAAAATATAACAACTACTTTCTTGATATTCCGAGCTGCATTTTAATATGGTAAGAAGTATGGATATCTTTACCTCAATTTTATGAAACAAGACCAAAATATTTTCGGGTATATCTTTCCCTCCAAAGTTTTATACACTAAGTTAAATATTATTTTAAGGCTATGTGTATATGTACGAAACCAAAACATACCGGTTCCTGATGATATTATTATGTAACATAAACCCATCTTCACTACTACACTACTTTAGAATTTTGTCATAAATACACTCTTATTGACTTTTACTCAGTTCAAAAGATTATATTTGTAAATACTCAGAATTTTTTTTTTATTATTAGGAAGCGTTTGATAGCCTTAACACATTCCACACGTAAACATCTTTAAATTGTGCAGTGTTGTGATTTAGCGAATTAGATATAATTATAAGTCGAATGTACATCAATATAAAGTTCATTGTGCTATGCTTTAAAACGATTACGTCACATATCGCTTAGATTACTTTTAACATTTTCATCTAGTCACTATGTTTAAGTAATAATATCTCACCATTTGACGCTAAAACTCTGCAATTTCAATTTTAATTATCCTCTTGAAGGCGGAGACTTTTTGAAACTCTAATTACCTTGTTATTGCATCTGACAATCTAATTATATTTGAATAATAACTCTAACGCGGCCCTGAATTATATCAGGAAAAAGAAATACAGAAAGGGCTACATTAAGAAAGGCCAGTGGAGACATAGAGATTGACCAGTAGATCAGATAATGCCATAGTCAATAATATTATTTATATCTATCTATACATAATAACGTACAACGCACTTCAATTAACATTAGAGGCACTTGAATTCAGGCCTATTTTACTTCTGATTGTCAAAAATAATCGTTAGTTAGGCTGTGCGTGTGTAAACGATTACAACAGCCATTGTTTTATGATCAAATAAATATCTTTCTTTATCAATACATAGAACAAAGGGCAACGTATTGAATATCTATCTAATAAACGAGTCATATGTTGCTTTTTGCATTACCCTACTTTATAAAAGTGGATTTTAAATAAATTTGTATAATATTATATTGTTAGAAGTTTTAAATGAAATACCTTCGTCATTGATGACAAGTTCTTTGAATTATTTTCTATTTGAAAAGATTTGAAAATTACTCAAAGAACTTGCTTACTTCTTTAGGTTTCTGATATTTTTTCGTGTTTATAACTTTGAATAGCATCTACAGTAAAGTGCCTTCTCTCTTAAACACCCCTCAGGTCATAGTCAACATTTCAGCAAAACCATGTTCGCGAATTTCTTCACTTACTTTGTATATTTTGATTGGAAACTTCAAAGTAGAGTTTTAACGTTACCTTGGTTGAGATTTAACTAGTCAGTATTTAGTATAGGATTTAGAAACTAATTAAATTATTATATTTAGTAATATAATTTAACACTTTAATAGACAATAAATTATAGGTACACTATTAGATAATTTCCGAAAAAACATCCAGTGTTCTTATAGTAACTACAAACTATAACTAGGCAAAGAAATATAGAGTAGAAAAACAATATTTAATAAAACAATCATTTTTCGTATTTAGTACATGTGTTTCTATTTGTTTCTAGTAACAATGAATTAGTATAAATCTATCTAAAAATGTAGATTTGAATTTTCTATGGAAACTTATGTAAACGACTATCATGGACGCTAAGTTTAGTATTACGTGTACTATGTTTGCTAGACCGGAATATTACTAAATTATTCAGATAAACCTGGATCATAAGATTATAATTATGTATGTAAGTATAACTGTTATATACTCGTAGATATTTACTGTGTTTAAGTGTAACTTATTTAAATGTTTTGAGCTATGATACATCGACAAGAAAAATAATTTTATTCTTACCCTTTTTTTATTTAAATAAATACCGTTGTCACTACATTATATTCTGTCAAATATACGGCCAAATGCTATAATCATGTAGTAGTATATATAATAATTTTTTTTCACCTTTACTCAAAAAAATTTAACATAATCGATGTGTAAGTAACTAAATAATATGTATGAAACTATATATAAAATGTATTCTATTTAAAATGGACGTAAACACTTAATGTTTCAATCTGTCCTCAAAAATGTAAATCTATGTATTTATATGTAGTAGGATATTCTTTCTGTGCATGTATAAGTTACGCATAAATTTCATTGTTTTATAAAATTAATCTATTATAAATGCCTAAGACACGGCCTTCTGTAGAAATTAATAAATAGTCACAACAAGTCTCTAAGTCTAATAAAATTAGAGAAAAATATATATTTCACTATAAATGTAAGCTATTTGTATTTCACGCTGTTTCAAAAATGTATTTCTTTTTGTTTTACATTTAAAATAGTTTCTTGCCGTAAGAAACTATAACTGTGAATGCACTGTTAGTGGAAAACTTAAAAAAATAAAATGTTTCTTTCGTAAACAATGGTTTAATTTCAATCACCCTAAAAAATAAATTAATAAAAAGAATTATGGAATTTCCGAACTTTAATGTTTATTCTGATCTGTGAGACCTACAGAAGGTCTCACTCAAACGAACGTAATATGGTGTCAGAGCGATGAGTAGGATCTCTTCTGTCTAATAGTTTTTTTCTTCAATTGCTGGCGCTGTGGTGCACCAAATCCATTCGTGTTTTTAAACTCCTCAACGGCAATCATTTACCATCAAGTGAGCCGAATATTTACCAAATTAGTAAGTGTAATAAAATAAGTACGTACACACAAATCGTTATAATAAATTGTATAATTTCCGCCAGACAAACTTCTCTGGCAATTTTTATTCAGAAACTAACATTGAATAAATAAATGGTTCCAAACAGTTTATACTGAATTCTACAAAAGGTTTCGAAGTTTTACGTTAAAGCAATCAATTATGTGAGATACAGTGTTACATTTAAGTAGGTCAGAATTTACATTAAAACCTGACAAGAGCCACGTTAACGTACAAAAACTCATTGGCAGTTTTAACACCAAACTGTACCTGCACATTCAACGAAACGGAGTCATAAAATGAATAATACAAGCGGTAATAATACTAAATCAACTTTAAGATATAAATTATCGTAGAACTCAATATAATATATCAATTAGTGGTCCCTCTTAGCGTAATTAGTATTCAGTTAGTTTCAACGCGGAGGAAACGGCCGTCCAAGCTATCCTGGAGTGCGAGGGCACTCCCTCGCAATACTGAATTGGTATTGGTGTAGGGCTGTGTTTCAGTGTCAGAAGCATAGAAACCTCCTGGGGTGTATTAGTATTGGTATTCGTAAAGGGCTCTGTTTCCTCATTTAGACTCATAGGCGGTCCATTATGCGTTCAGATAAGGCTGACTAGTTGAGCCAGCCTAGCTCCTTCCAGAAGCATAGAAACCTCCTGGGGTGTATTAGTATTGGTATTGGTAAAGGGCTCTGTTTCCTCATTTAGACTCATAGGCGGTCCATTATGCGTTCAGATAAGGCTGACTAGTTGAGCCAGCCTAGCTCCTTCCAGAAGCATAGAAACCTCCTGGGGTGTATTAGTATTGGTATTGGTAAAGGGCTCTGTTTCCTCATTTAGACTCATAGGCGGTCCATTATGCGTTCAGATAGGCTGGCTAATTGAGTCAGCCTAGCTCCTTCCAGAAGCACAGAAGCCTCCTGGGGCGTTCACAGGTTTCTAGGAGCGACATCGCTCCTGCGAGGATATTTGCCCATTATGTGGCCACTTTCTCGCACTCCAGGACAACGTGGGCGGCCGTTTCCTCCGCGTTAAGACAGCCTCTACATAGAGGACTGTTTGTCGCAAATACTAGTAAGTATTTTTGGGGGTGCGAGGTCACTCCTAGAAGCCTGCAAACGCCACAGGAGGTTTCTATGCTTCTGGAAGGAGCTAGCCTGGCTCAACTAGTCAGCCTTATCTGAACGCATAATGGACCACCCATAAGCCTAAATGCGGAAACAGAGCCCTATACCAACACCAATTCAGTTTGTTTTTATGAAAATTAACCAATCGCTGCAAGAACACGACTTTAGAGTGGAAGTGTTTGGTTCATAGTTCAGGAAGAATGGTGCGCGGTCTCAAAGTATGAAAAAAAAATAAAAATAAAATAATTCTTTCAAAAAAAAAACCGACTTCAACAAAAAAAACTATTCCATAAAAGACTTATATATGGTTTTCTCATGGATGCCATTGTCAGAACTGGACCAAATTGAAATGGGACCACACGGGAAGCATTAGCTTTCAAATAAAAAAGAATCATCAAAATCGGTTCACCCAGTCGAAAGTTCTAAGGTAACAAACATAAAAAAAAAAAACAGCCGAATTGAGAACCTCCTCCTTTTTTGAAGTCGGTTAATAACATCAGACATTTTATGAGCAATTTAAAACTACTTTCAATCCTATTATGTTTGTTCTGATTAAATTATATATCTCGACAATTACCTTTATAACATATGAATTAATCGTAGATACCCGTATAAATACAATCGATCTAGTCATCAATAAATCGATTTCTGCAAAATACAATTCACAACTAACATAGAGATATACTTAATGAATAAGGCAGTAAATTTTAATACGAACGAAAAGATTAAATTGAATTAAAGGATAAAGAACGATTGCATTGAATTGTAATAAGACTATAAGAAGAACAGAAAATAAGCAAATTGTTAAAGGACCTCGAATCTGTCATGGCTTGAGTAAATTATATAAATGAGAGGATTTAATTACAAAAACTAAGACTTATTTCTAGAAGAACATAATTTGTTTCATATAGCTTCTTTCCGAGAAGTTCATGTCTATAATTTTAATCAAAAAACAATTAGAAACACATATGCATTTCTGTATTTTATTTATGTACTTAATGTGTATATTTAGTTCATGGTTTGATTTATCAATCCAAATTATTATAAGACTTTCAAATTCGCATCTTGGAATATTATCTCTCTCTCTCTTTTCTCTGTTTTCTCTCTTTAACATGTCTTTGCACCTACCACTTTTATTTCTGTATCACCCCAAGGTTGACTGGCAGAGAATGCCTTAGGCATTAAGTCCGCCTTTGTACAATCTGTGCATAAAGCATTAATAAATAAATATGCAAACCACCCTGTAATGCATTTCCTATTTTTACTAATCATGATTTCTATTGCTAAAAATCATAATATATGCAAATGTTATAAAATAATACTTTAAAAAGTAGTTTTAAAATTTATTCGCAGGAAATGGTATAAGATGGTCGTATCTATTACAATTCCCAATTGTCTTATAGAGCTGTTGGAGAAACTAATGCTGAAGTCAGGTAATGAATTTAAAGCGGCTTATTAAAAGTTGGCTCATATTCCACAAAGATTTCCAAGCACCACAGTTTGTGATTCGGAAACTTGGATTTCTATTTGATTAGTTTCATTATTAACTTTTAATTATTTTTTTCTTTTTTACTGTTCCTTTGGGAGGCAAACGTATTCAAGCTACGGCGCGTCTCTGGAAGTTTTTCATCGAAGATACGATTAAATACTCTTTGGAGAGTTGTGACATTTTTACAGTACTCGATTTTCCTTTTTAATGAAATTAGAACTTTCTAGCAGTGTTTAAGTATATGTATAACAACATCCGCACATAGGCATATCTCCTAAGTAAGTAACCAAATAAGTAGTAAGAAAAAACTAAATAAAGAGCCAATCTTTACGTTACAGAAATAATGAACATTGGTACATCTTCGCTGTAAACCTTCGGGAAACACTATAAGTTGATCAACATATAGCATGAATGAATGACTATCTTGTTTTTTAATGTATATTTTATTTAAATTAAATTTCTCTACTATATGTTTTTAAATGTGGATTTAATATATTGGACTGCTTTTACATCAGGGATGTACCAGGTAGGTGGTAAAGGGGTAAGGGGTAAAGCCCGGGGTGTAAGATGAGCAAAGCAAATGTGTTTGACACGCATCTACATTATAACTTTCATAAAAGAAGGCTGCCTTTTCGTAGAGAGAATTTTTTATAAATATAACGCATATACAGTAGGGGTAGGAGACACACACATACTAGAAGTACCTCAAAAAAGACGTAAATGGTTACTAAATGGTAGTCAACACTAGTATGGCATACACGCCTAATATACCTAATAGAGCAAGATCCCAGGGCCGCCAGATGTCACGTATTTTCTGACGAACGGAATGTGGATGATTGAATAGTGTTAGTATGTACTATGATCGCATGCCTACCTGCCAGCATGGTTAGACGGCCAATTTCCAGGTATCAGGTAATCAAGGTACATAAAAACATTACTTACCTCACGTAAATTCTCCCAGCTGATTTTCACGAATACTTTAGACAATATCGTTAAAAATAAGTTGACAATACTCCTAGACACTTTCCGTTGGCACTTTTTTGTTATTATATCTTTAAGTATACAATATATCAATTTTAAATTATATAAATTCAACTTATTGGATTGGTAAGTCAGTAATTATGAATTTTGCATTTGCTAAAAGTTGATCTTTATTTACGAGTAGCAATGTGGGAACTGCATATCAGCTAGACTATAACAGTTTACATTGGTGCCGATTCTGTTGTTACAAAACTCACCAAACTAGACTAAAAATCACAAAAATTTTGTTTAGTCCTGCCAAATGACGTTTCGTATTCTGAAAACGTAGGACTAGACTAATTTTAGTTTGACAGCACTAAAATTGGTTAAGTTACTCAACTTGGTCCAAATTTACTGATTTGCTATTCTGTTGTACGTTCTAAATGTCAAAAATTGGCTAAAATTGAAAACGTCACACTAAAATTAGACGACATATAAATACATGCCGACTAACTTTTAGTGATATAGAAGTTCTTAAAAATTGTGTACATTTATTAAATTAATAATATTTTTTACACCATGAATAACGAATTTATGATTTTGGCTTTGGTTGCTTCGGCGGAAAGGTATGTATATATTTTAATTTCATCATTTAGTACGAGGGTTTACCAGACTGTTTACGTTAAAGTTAAATAATCATGAGTTTTATTTGAAATAAAAAATATATTATTTTAGTACGAGGGCTTACTGTTTACGTTAACATTTAATAATCATGACGTAATAATGATGAAATAAATAATACTTACATTTTGTATAGAAATTATCAAGAAAGAATACGGTTAGAAAACATGAGGGATAACTCCAATCCATTTGAGATGCCAGAGAAAAAGTTCCAGAAACTATTTAGGCTCTCGAGGTCTAGAACATTTATTTTACTAAATGATCTTGACGATCCACGCCTGGACGAAGGCTTCATCCCTAAACATCTTAAGGTTAGCTTGATTTTTAACCATTTCTATGTAACGTCATTTTCCCCTTAATATAAACTTGGCGTACCTACTCATAATATGTAAGTAGGTACAATAAATAGAGGTATAATTATATAATCTATTTAAGTACCAATCTATTTTTCAGGTTTTATCTGCTCTACAATTTTTTGCCCAAGACAGTTATCAAGCTGCTGTAGGGCAAGATAATTTTATTGCGATGAGTCAACCTTCCGTAAGCAGGTGCATTAAAATAACTTCAGAAATAATTGTAGAAAAATTAACATCTAACATCATTAAATTCCCTGTTACTGAAAGTGAAAAACTGAGTGCAATGACAGAGTAAGTGTTAACTTGAATAATAATTATAAAATTATTTTTTCTTATAATCCTGCTTATTAATTTTAACCATAAATACCTACCTAGATATCTATAAAAACTGTAAATACTCATAATTATAAAATTTTCAGTTTTCAAGAATTGTTTAATATGCCACACACCATAGGTGCAGTAGATGGGACTCATGTTGCAATAGCAAAGCCACCACTAAATCACCCTACTGCACCTGGAAATCTTTTTTACAATAGAAAGGCATTCTACAGTATTAACTATCAGATTGTGAGTATAATCCACATTTATAATAATCACTGTAATAATCCTACAAAATAATAAACTTATCTAAACTGTTCCAACCTACGTTTTTGATTGAATGAGTTTGATGTTGATTATTATTATAATAGCTCTTGCCTTTAGATACGCTCACATAGATTTTGGAAATTACTTCTAAACGCCAAGCTAGCACAGTACATCTTTGGGCATTGCTTCAGTACTGGCAGTGTCTGGGTAATTTTCTGTTGTTACTTCAGGGTAGTCTTCATTCCTTAATTGAAGTAAAGTCTGTTAACCTGACAAGTAAATCTTAAGAGTGTGTTTTCAAAAATGAGGCAACTAATGACTTCATTGGATCTGGTATGTATATATATAGGTATATAACTTTTATTCTCCACTTTAAAGGTAGCATTTTCAAAATTAATGAAACATGTTTATTGTTTTCTAATGCAAAGCCTAATTATAATAATATTTTATGTTATAGTTATTGCTTCAAAACCACATACTTTCATCGCCTATTATATCCCTTTAAGGTTTAAAATTTCAACATTTGTTTCAAAGCTTCATAGATGCTTTTATGTTAAAAAGTAAAACCATATTCTAAATTTCAGCTTCTACAAATAACTAGTTATGGCTGAGTGTTGATAGATCAGTCAGTAGGGACAAACGATTTAATGATTAGATTTTTTTATGAATCTGAAACTTCTTATGTACTTAATTTAAATATTTCTATTTTGCCTTTTAGGTTTGCAATGCAAAAGGTAAAATAATTGCCTTCAATCCAAATTTCCCTGGCTCAACACATGATGCTGCTATTTGGAGGGTATCAAATATCAACCAACTATTAAAAAATCAATTTTTGCTTGGAGAGAGGAACCAATGGCTTCTAGGTAACTTGTGTATATTAATTTATCAATATTGCTACATACTAATAAATACTGTGGCCGTGTACAAAAGGGTTGTTTCTTAAAACAGGTGACAAGAGATACCCCCTGTAACCGTGGCTTATGACTTCATTAATGGAAGCAACTACAGAGGCACAAGTTGCATACAATAATTGTCACGCTAGAGCCAGAAATGTTGTGGAAATGTGCAATGGACGGCTCAAAAACAAATTTCGTTGCCACCGCTGCCTACATTACCAGCCAGAGACAGCTGCAAAAATCATTTTAGCTTGCACCCTGTTTAACATGTGTTTTGATGACTTTAATGGTAATAAAACTCAAATTTATGTTATTTTTTAATACGAAATTATACCTTTTAAATCTGAAATTATAACTACTTTTTCTTTTATTTCCAGATGATAATGATTATGATGCAGATGAGATAGATAATCAAGATCCTAATATTTTGATAGTCGAAGAAAACCAAGATTTCTTGATAGAGGCCAGGCATATTCGGGAAGAATTAATTCAAACAAATTTTAATTAAACAGCTAGTAAATATAATTTTAATTAAAGCTTTGTTTTTTATTAATCATCTAATCAACAAACAACATAAATACATAATAATTTAAATTAATAACATAAAATATAATCAACTCAACAAAAAGTAGTACAACAAACAAAACAAAATGTATTGGGCAAGGTATCAAACGAGCTCAGGTGATGCTTGCAAGAAGCAGTAGCACTTTCCAAGATATAGAAATAACATAAATCAACAATAAAGTTACTGACTTTATTGGTTTATGTTATTTCTATGGTTCGGACCATGTGCTGAGGATATTGCTGCTGCCAAAATCTTAGCAGCACGCAATGTAGCAGCACTGCTGTCTCTCAAAGCAGCAGCAATCTCCTGAGCACATTCTCGGATTGTATCTTGAAATGTGCTATTGCTTTCTTGCAGAGCATGTACTAAATTGCTTTAAGCAGGAGGACGAGGAGGCCTAGTCAGGCTGCGGCGTCTTGGCACTATTCTCTGACGGATTGGGCCGGTTTCTGCTAAAGGCTGCTGTGGCTCCTGTACCTCCTGAGGCTCCTGAACAGACTGTGCAGAAGGCAGCAATTCAGGTGCAGGTGGTGGTGGTGAAGGTGTGATTCCCTAAAATTAAAGTAGCTATTATTAGGTACTCATAATGGGCTATAATAATAATAACTTGACACATCTCACACACGGCAATCTAATCCCAAACTAGGCAGAGCCTGTACTATAGTAACCAGACTGCTAATAAACATACTTATATATTTCTAAATACATACATATCACTACATATTATAAAAAAAAGTCCCCAGCCGCGTCTGTCTGTCTGTCTGTTCGCGATAAACGGCAAAACTACTGAACGGATTTTCATGCGGTTTTCACCAATGGATAGAGTGATTCGAGAGGGAGGTTTATATGTAGTATACATGCATATTATTTTAGAGAAAAGTTGAGAAATTCAAAGATTTGTAATGTCGTGTCGTAACAAACATATTTTTGTGCGCTTACATTGCAAACGCTGACTAAACCTTACGAGATAGATCAAATTAATGTACCTACTACGGAATTGTATATCTTAAAAAGATCAATAAAAAAGTCCGCGATGGTATATGTTTATCTCCTAAGGATAACCCACAGTAACCATTTTTATCTTTTACATATTACAAAAAAATTATGGGTTATTTATCAAACTGTTTTAAACAATACAGTATTATTACTTATCCAATTAAATACATTAGATACGTTGCGCATTTCATGTATATCAAAATTGCCCTTAACAGCATATCGTTAAAATGAATATCTTAGAAGATTTCAGAGATTTAAAAAGCGAGGCTGGACCGATTTTGATTATTCTTTTTTGTTAGATAGGGTACCTCAAGGGTGGTCCCATGTCAAGGAAGTCAGGATCTGATGATGGGATCCTGATAAAATTGAGAGAAACCCTCGAAAATTGTAGGAACGAATAGTGTTTCTGTTTACTTTTTATTACTTTATGAGGTTTTTGCGTTTAGAATCATCATCATATCATGTAGCTGAGCTAATGATGAAAAAATATCATACATAAAACATATCATATATAAAAACCTTCACTACATATCACTACATATTATAAAACAAAGTCCCCCACCGCGTCCGTCTGTCTGTTCGCGATAAACTGAAAAACTACTGAACGGATTTTTATGCGGTTTTCACTAATAGACAGAGTGATTAAGGAAAGTTTAGGTGTATAATTTGTACCCGTGATAGATAAATTACACTCAGACACAGAACAAATTATCGTGCTCATCACACAATTATTTGTCCTGGGTGGGAATCGAACCCACGACCTCTGGCTTAGCAGTCAAGGTCACTAACCACTAGACCAACAGGCCAGTCAAAATATATATAGGCTATAAGATATAGGTGATTGTTTGACTTAAAATTTCAAAATATTTTACCATTTCAATATTTTATTATTTCAATCTTTGTCATTCATTCTTTATTTTTAAGTAGCGGTAAGACTCTCGTACTCAACTTTTAGTAGTGTCAGAATCAAATTTAGTGTTGTCATGGTAAGAACCAAATTTAATTCAACGAAACAACAGAATAGCATATTCGAAATCTCTTGACTAAATTAAAAGATTATTAGTGAAATTTTAGTTTAGTGTAGTAAACAACAGAATTGCCACCATTATCTATCTAATAAATGAATTTAGAACAATAATTTTGAAAGATATTATACTCATTTATTAACGTACGCAGTAGGTTACTGCAATAACTCTCAAACGAGGTGTAATATCGTAAATTGTATGTATGGTTTATTGTACATATAAATATTTATGAGATTGTAGGTAATTCCGCAACGTTATTAGTTTCAAATTGTGCGGTTAATGTGTTTATGGGGTTATGTGAAATTCGTATTTAGTAAAGTAACAGTTTCGCTAAACTTAACCCACTAAATAACAACGTGCATATATTTCAAATAGTTAATAAGTATATGTTGAAATATAATTTATTTTCAGGAGCTTTAATTCAATGTGTAGCGTATTTCAATTAGTAAATTTGTAGAGTGTGATGGCTGGAGCTAAACAAGCTTCTTGCATTCGTTACGTGTATTTGCAACAGCTTGCGTTAAGTCTTTGTTAAGTTGCTTTAATAAGCAGCGAAACTCCTGAACTCAGAAATCGAACAATAAATCTGAGTAGTAAAAGTTGTATAGAAGTCACACTGCACCACCCAACCTATATGTAACAACGATATATTCAGCTTATGGAATCAGGAGAGAGAGCTTAGGGTGTTATTTTTTGGAAGCCGTGGCCCGTAACGAATAAAGCGTCACACCTTTTAACATGCTTTTCTAAGCTTCATTGGTACGAGTAATTATTTATGTAGACAAATCCTGGAAGAACATTTTAATCTACTTCTAATTTTCGTATCAAAATAAACCTTTGTATGTATATTTGGTTTTGATGACAATACTGTATTTTGACATCTGATCTGATCTGAGGATGAAGAAGAAGAAACTCTCCAATGGCTACTAGTATACCCCTCAAGTTTGGGCTCATATGATTCGTTTTAACGAGTCCAACAACTTGGTAATGATGGTCTGGCGATGAAGCCACAAGGTGAATAGTAGAACTTTTTGTTTTACTTTTGAATGGCGACCAGAGAGCAAGTGATCACCATTGCTTGTCAACGCTCACAACACCAATACTTTCACTTATCTTTTAGAGAACTAAATCAGGAGTGCTGGTTAACTACAGTATTTCGTGGGATGCTATCACAGATACTCAAACCTGTATTGTAGCTGAAAGTAGTCGATTTTTTCAGTACTCATACATTAAGCTGTGAGTCGAATAAAATCTTCTTCAATTGCAGTGAAATTCCACACACTGAAATCCTGTCTGCCTCTAAAATCTTATATAACTCAATTACACAAACCAGGAATTGTTATTGGATGAAAGTGATAAAATTGAATAAACTTCGGGATTAAAAACGAATGTTAATTAACGTTACATTCAGATAACCCACTTAAGTCCGTATATCACTTCTTAATTTTTCCCTAATTGGGGTCTAGTTCAACCTAACTTGATTATCTGATCCTAATATTGACGTCGATGTCCATTGAAAGTTGAGATCCCGGGAGTAACGAAGTTACGTTTCTCTCGATAAATAGTTTTCAGAGCTGCCGAAATGTGTGGTTACAATTATTTCTATACTATTTTCTCATTAAATAATATAATTAATGTTTTATTATTGGAATATCAAATTTAAAAACCAATTTTAAAATTGAGTTAAATAAAATAAAAATAACTTAAGACCCGACACACGGCCGTCTGATGCCAAACTAGGCAGAGCCTGTACTATGGTAAACAGATTGCTGACCATACTTATATATTTCTAAATACATAGGTACAAATTACACCCAGACACAGAACAAATGATCATGCTCATCACACAACCATTTGTCCTAGGTAGGAATCGAACCCATCGTGGGTTCAGAAGCCAGGATCACTAACCACTAGACGAACAGGCCAGTAAACTGCTAGCTATTTTTAATTCCTTTCAAATTTATATTATTTTTAAATAAATAAATAATTATAAGAGTCATACATAATCTCTAAAGTAAAGATAAACTGTGGTGAAGCCAATTTACATTCGTTTAATAAAATTATAATGCATTTTTGTTGAAGTACCTTTCAAGTTTTACTGTACCCTTGAGTTTCGTGGATCCAACCATTAATCTGTTTGCCGATAAGCCTTGTATAATAAATGGACGCCGGAACAAATAAAATAGTGAAAGTTCCTTGGAAATTTGTAATTTTTGTCGAATTTTTTATTTTTTATTTTGGTATTTATTGAACTTAATCTGATATATAAATTAAATGCTAAAAAATATGTTAGTCAAAGTGAAAGACAGATATACGCATAGGTAGATTACATATGTTATGGAGTTTGTATAACATTAGAGTATCATTATTATTATAAGTTTGGATTACGGGGGTGAACTGAATTTATTTGAACTAACTAAAAAAAAGATAATGTAACGAATTTGATGCGATAAGAAGGCGACCCTAAAATATTTATACATTACTGTTATAGTACCTGGGAGACCGAGCTTCACTCGGTAGCTTTTTGTAAAATCGTATTTTTTTTTAATTTATATATTTTTATTTTGCGTTTTACAAGAAATACAATGGAGTTGAATTTAAAATGCAAAACTGTATATGTATACAAAATTTAATGAAAATCATTAGAACCCTTTCCGACATACTTCCGACTTCCGAAATATAAATACATACATAAATTAATATATGTACAAGAATTTCTCGTTTAAAGTAATAAGACATATATTACTATTTTGAGGTTATTAACAAGTATATTGTGGATATACTTGTTAATAACCCCAAAATAGTAACGTATAACCATTATTGTCATCAATAAATAAAAATCAACTTGCCAGTTCAAAATCAGCGGCTTGTATGGATCACGACGCCTTTGTGACTAGATCGTTTCCGTTTTGGAAATCTCAACAATGGGCGACATTTCTGACCGAAGCATAAGTCAATTACAATGAATTAAAAGCCAGTGAAAGCAAATTCAACTCAAAGCACCCAGATATTGGCAACAGCATTCAAAATAGGTATGTGATGATTTATTGATAAATATTAAATAAAAAGCCAGGAAATTGGGTGCCGTATGACGTCACAAAACAACAAAATCTCGTCGAGGCCTGCCTCTACTAGTTCTAGTTAAACAGCCGGTTTGCCTATTTAAAGGAGAGGGTTCTGAATTGGATTACCACTTGTGATGAAAATTGGGTTCTATGTAGTAAACTATCGAACACGTACGTCCTGGACTAAAAACAAACTTTGCTGAGTGATTGACGATAGTGACGTTAAAATACATATAACAAATATAAATTTAAAACCAAAAAACAAATCTAGTTTATCAGCCAAAAGTCTTTTCAGTAAAATTATTTTACAATTTGAACGTCCACGGTAGAAAATAAAACTAAATATACAAATATTTATGCTACAAATCAAATTTATGTAATTGGAGATACGATTTTAGATAAGGTCAGGAAATAATAAAATATTTTTATGTTATAAACATTGAAAGAGAGAAACCAAATGTTAGTATTGGCATCATATTATACAAACTGCTATAACAAATATTTTTATTACACCGCAATATAAATAATTTGCTTGTGGCAATAATATTCTCAGAAAATGAAATTAGAATTTTGCAATATATTACAGCGATTTACAGCATATAACTTGCAATCAAAGTATTGCCAGTTCGCACCCCATATTGGATTGCTGGTTAAAAATCGTTGTTAATTCCATTTGTTTCGAGTGATTTAGCATTTAACTGTGAAAAAGGTCGAGCGCTAAAAGATCGATCTCCACTCAATCAATTGTAAAATTGGATACACGTTCTACATATTTTGAAGTTATCGACTTAAGTTTCTATAAGCTTATTGTGCATTTCGACAATTATTTACTCGTCAATATTCATATTATTATAATAATATCATATCTATACATCGGTCCGATTGACAGGTACTTGAAACTACATAGTCTATAAATCTCCTGTGTCATTGATCTAAAAAACTTGTTATAATAGGTCTTTTAAGCGCCATGCTTATTTACCGAAGATGAACTTATAGCTAAAATCAAGTATTATTGAATTACAACCATTTTTTATTAAAAGTACTTTTTAATTATAATTCTGGGAAGTCCATTGGCTATTGGGAATAGTTTCCGTTCTCTATGGGAACGATTGACATATGAATCCAAAAGGACAACGATGTTAGATTAGTATTTCACATCATCATTTCAGAATACCGATTGCTTTAACTCCCTTAGTCTTTGACACTATTGCATTACGTAAATAACGAAAAGCCTAAACTGTTGAAACTAGTAGAAAAATTTTTACTAGTTTCAACTAGTAAAAATTTTTTAGTTATTATTTGTGATACCCGTACGGTCCGTCCACCAGGGTTTTAGGGTATAGGATAAATCAGTAAACTCAGTCATAAATTTAACTGACTATATTGATAGATAAAAATGATAATAATGATAATGATATAGGTGAGTCGCGATACGTCAATTGATAGTCGAATATGAACGCGAACTGATTTTAAGTATGATTAACATATTTTTCATACAAACTTTTTGTCTGGATTCCTCTAATTTTGTTTCCGTGTATAAGTAGAAAGAATATTGCGCTTGTCACACATGCTTTTATTCGGATATTTATCTTTAAATTTAAAAACAAAAACATATAAAGCCCGGTTTCCCTTATCTTTAGGATTAAACTGTAAGCCACCGCTTCCAGTCCAATTGACGTTATTTTACACACTTTCTTGTTAAATCGTCCTAAGATAATCTTTTAGGTCACTGATAGCATAATTATTTAAATTTAACCTTATTACGCTGGCTTTACCCCATTATCTTATTCTATTCAATTCAAAAAATTCTTTGCACATTCGAAAACACTAAAGTCTCTTATCTCTTTAATTCGTTCATTGTGTTTAACAAACACAATGAACTTAGCTACTTAGCTACTGCGTTATTGCACGTCCGATTCGAGTCCGAATATTGGATCTATTTAAATTAAATAAAAACAATTTGTTTCAATGTTTGTAAAGCCCCGAGACACAGGAATTAAACCTACTGCGGATTTTGCCTTTTTTTTCTGAAAAAGTTCATATAAATTCACTTTCAACTTCAACACAATTCATATAAATACGGTATCTGTATTAGAAAATAACGATCAATTTCTGGTTGTCTATGGTCATAGAAAAATATTAAAGAAAAACTAAACTATCATAGCTTTGTTTTAAAATTAATTTGAATTAATGAATTCTAAGCTCACACTTCACACTAGAGAGTGTTAAACGTTGGTAATATCAAATGCTGTGTATACATATATCAAAGTCAAACTAGCAAACCCGACAGTCGTTATCTTGCCAGACTATCTTTTGGGTGTCATAATTTATTTCGAATATTTAACAAATACACTAAAATCTTAAAAAAATACAGGTATTTTTTAGAAAAAAAAAATCTATTCCAAAACCCGGTTGCAGCACCACCTACCTACTTCAATCGTGAATATAAACCATCCAGGAACCCACACAAACACACCATATTTTTTAAATTAAAATTGGTCAGTCTGTTAAGGCTAGTGGCTAGTACAGGTCTTTCTTAGGATGGGTGACCATTCTTAACACATTGAGACCACTCCGTGCCTCGGAGAGAGCACGTTAAGCCGTCGGTCCCGGATGCTATAAGAACATCTGTGGCATTCGTTACGCGTAGTTGGAGTCCTAAAAAGTTCGACAACCTGGGCTAACTACAGAACTTCGATATCGCATAGTACTTGGGTTGTGGAGGTCTGATGGCAGTCGCTTCACATAAAATAGCGAAGTTCGGCCGTATCATGGTTAGACTGAAACCCGACCCCAACTTGGTTGGGAAAAGGCGCGGAGGCTGAGATGTTTAGGAGGATTCTCAGGCTTTGCAGTCACAAGTACTTAAAGAGCACAATGCCAGATTGTTTTCATCATTAGAATTTCAAAGAAAATAAACCCGGCATTGTTGCCGGGTGTATTTCCGGAAATTTATGCATTAAAAAAAAATTAGAACTTATTCCGTCGTTCTGATTGATTTTGACGAAATTTTAGTTTTGATAACAGTTTGAGAAGTAAATTTACACGTCTGTACAGCTAAGCGAATTTATTTTTTGTGTGCTTGAGTAGGTCCATATACTTAAACAATCTTTTCAACACACTACTGATAACACAAAAGTCACTTCGCAAAATGTCTCTTCCGTTTTTTTTGTAGATTTGAATAGTGTGGTTGTAAGACCTTTATGCCAACTACTTTTGTTATGAAACATATGGCTGCAGAACTCTCCGGCTATGTCTCATTTCACGAAATGAAAATCAATATCAAAACTTCAAAATTGGACATAAAGATATTTTCCTTGTGAAAATCCCATTAAAATTTATGGCTTTCCTTAAATTTTCCAATTTTTTACTTTCATATAAACCTTGTGCTGGTACTAAGCAAATCGATGAAGCCGTTCTCAATTGATGCTCTGACATACATACATCACTGGCAACAGATTTTTGAAGTGAAAACTTCTTAGGCACGTTGGGCACTTTTGGTATGGAGAAAAAGCATTGAACTCGCGTGACTGTCACGCTCAGGTGACAAATATACCTACAGATGTGCGTGTGTGTATTTGTATATATATATGTGTGTGTATGTGTTTTTACTTCTGACGTGCAGTCCTACGGCTAACATCTTTTTTTATATAAACCTACTAGCTGTTGGCCACGTGTTGCTGAGGCTATTAAAAAAACATGTGATTATAATAAGATCGAGATCGAGAAACGTTCCTTTCTCTCAAAATGCACCAAACTGCACACAGTGTTTAAAATCACTAAAATCGGATCATTAGTTTAGAAGTTCATCGGGATCAAACAACGTGATACGAAATTTTTATATAATTATACTGATGATATAGTTTTAGAAACATCCTAAACATAATTTAAAACGAGATTTGCGCCTTGTTTTTTACGAAGGCAGATTTAATCGTCTTCACGTCACTTAAAATATTCTGTGAGCCGAGATGAAGAGATAGCTATGAAAAATTCAGTTCTCTCTGAATTTGCAGGTTTAAATCTTTTGTTAATTATGACATTCAGAGGAATATGGAGAGACCTTCGGAGGGCGTTTGGAACGTAAACATGACATCCTGACTAAAATTACTAATATTTATAAAGGCGAAAGTTTGTGAGGATAGATGGATGAATGGATGGATGGTTGTTTGTTTATTACTCCTTCACGTAAAAAGGGCTGAACAGATCTGGATGAAATTTGGCACAGAGATAGATTATAGTTTGAAATAGGACATAGACTACTTTTTATCTTGGAAAATATACAGTTCTCGTGGGATAGATTTCACAATAATTTCTACGCGAACGAAGTCGAGGGCAACAGCTACTATAATATGTAAATGCGAATGTGAACGCACTACGAATTACGCTTTCACACAAAAATAACTTAACCGATCATCATGGAATTTTGAATACACGTTATCAAGGGTACAGAAACATAGGGTAGCTTTCATTCAGAGAAAAAGTACTGTATCCTGAGTACTTAACGCGAGCGAAACCGCGGGCAAAAGCTGATGTTAAACTTGAGTTGTAGAATAATAATATGCAATGAACAGCTATTTACAAATGTCGTTTAATTTTTTTTGTAATTTGGTGTTTGGATTAATGTACATACGAGCTTATCATCGTAACTTACCTTCACCTTGTCACAATAATAACTTGACACATCTCACACCTGGCCGTCTGATCTCAAACTAGGCAGAGCCTGAATTATGGTAACAAGACGGTTTATAAACATACTTATATATTTCTAAATACATACATATCACTACTTATTATAAAACAAAGTCCCCCGCCACGTCTGTCTGTCTGTTTGCGATAAACTGAAAAACTACTGAATGGATTTTCATGCGGTTTTCACCAATAGGCAGAGTGATTCATGAGGATGGTTTAGGTGTATAATTTGTTAACGTTTTGTGCAAATTGGTTGATGATGATTGTTGAAGATGTCTCTACTACCCGTGCGAAGCCGGGGCAGTTTACTAGTCATTGAAATTACACCCAGACACAGAACAAATGACCGTACTCATCACACAATTATTTGTCCTGGGTTCAAACCGAAAACACAACCTCTGGATCAGCAGTCAGGATCACTAACCACTAGACCAACAGGCCAGTCATATATATAAATTGCAGTGCGACTGGTATTCAGCACTTTACTAGTTGCGTATACATCAATCAGAGACACAGGTTTTCTATACGCTGCAGTAATACATGCTCTCTTTATGCATAACAATAACATAAGCTATGTTTTAAGTTTTTATCATGAAATTAACACTTGTGTAAAATGAGGAAGGTTCCTAAACAAGAAAAGTGGGCGAGTAGGATGATCCTGTGGTGACGTCAATTGAAGTAGTGATCAAATTTTTACGTTGAAGTATACCTGTATATTTGCCGTACAGTACAAGTCTACAAAGCCTACAGAATAAGAATGTCACGAACTTTTGAATTTAATCGTTCACGTTTACATTGTATATAATACCTATACTATAAATGCGAAAGTAGCTGTCTGTTTGTTATGTTTTGATGCCTAAACAGCGGAATCAATTTCGATGAATATTGGCATAGGGGTAGAAGGGACCTCGGAGTAGGACATGGACTACTTTTGGTCACGAAAATACAATTTGAAGAGGATGAAGTACGGGATAATATGTCATGACAACTGAATAAAAAATTTTGCGTTACAACAATTATTGTATTTTAATACTGTGGCATACAATGAAAATTTAGTTTCGTTGTAAATTGATTGAAATGAAATTGTTTCGTGGTAGTCACTTGTATGAGAGAAATTAAAAGAAGACTTGTTGACTTATAGTACAAAATTGGTTGTACCTTGTAGTGTCCTTATCCCTCTCTTCTTAACTTTTCATTTCTGAACGACAAAATGTCATGTTTAAGGCATATAATTTTTAATTCCTTCTATGTAAATCATGTTAAGTGTCAATCTTCTTCATCTTTTTTTTTGCAAATAATCATTCTCATATGGCACGTTCAAATTCAACACCATGTCTGAGTACGAACGCTAAAAATAGATTTTAATTCAATAAACAAATCGCTAATCGTTCCAAGTACCGCATTTGCATGTCAAAGCGAAATGAAATTGGATTTTCCTAAGTACAGCCCGAGGGCTAATTAATTCTGTAAATACAGCAACGAAACAGGAAAAATATTAAAACATCACTTCTGACATTTACTTACTTTTGTTATATACTATCTTTTCCCTGCGACTTTAGACATCGTAGAATGTATGTATAACCAATCAATCAAGACTACTTGTTAAGTTACTGTTATAGGAACTATTTATAAGATTATCTATGCCTAAATAGTTACTATAAAAACAATAACTTTTAAAATACTGTCCGTCCTATATTAAACATATTATATTAAATATTATCGTCCTTATCATTTAGATTGCATCTTACTATATGGTGTCGGAAGAAAGACTGATGCTACAACTACCCAAACAGAAATTAGAACAAGAAGCGCAAGGGAAGTTAGAAAAACTTCTAGATATAAGTTTTAGTTCAAATATTATTTACGTGTAACTATCTATTTAAAATTTAACAATTACTCTATTCCATTTTATTTTGTTAAAAAGGGGGATGCTATAGGAACTATTTGTAAGATTATCCATGAATAACTTTTAAAATACTATCATGTCGTGTCCGTCCTACATTAAACATTATATTAAATATTATTGTCGTTATCATTTCGATTGCATCTCAATACAGTTACTGCGTACTAAAAGAAATAAGTTTTAATAGTAACAAAACGACCTGAGTTTTGAACTATTTTAAATTGTATTTCTTAATTAGAATTGATTTATTTTACAACTTTTAATTAGTACTTTTACTTGTACTTTAGAAATTTAACCTAACCTAGGTTACTATTATGTATTCTGTGCCTAGGTTGAATTTCACGTCTCTACGACCAGCGGTTTAGGCTGTGCTTTGATCCATCAGTCAGTCAGGACAAAGTTTTTATATATATATAGAATGATTAAATATCAATGGAAAATTACTGAAAAGCTTGTCTATGATATATCTCTTTCGTGACTACTATCTCATCACTCATACTATATCATTAGTGTAGGAGTTTAATTTAGATCACAACTTAGTTTCTTTCTTATTTCGTCAGTTTGATTTTTTGTTCAAAAATTCTTATTTTTTGTGCCTAAAATTAAAAAAATAATAGTTACTAATGTAAAATTCTTACTTACCTACCTAACTTAATCAAATTACTTAACTAATCTATACTAATATAATAAAGTTGAATAGTTTTTTGTTTGATAGTGCTACCAGTGTAAGAAATAGTCTCACAACCACTGATATAAACTATAATCACTATTACTAACTAACAGTAACTGCTAAGTTGTTCGTACCTCTCTCCGCACTCAAGTGATAGTTCTCCGCTTATAGTACATTCCTACCCTTTTATATCCCCACTATTAATTCATTTTTATTAATCGACCAATAGCATTGCGTTACCAGTATAACCAGTCAAAATAATGTCTATTAACTTATTTTTATTAAATAGTGAACTGTTTTATCATCTATTATAGTTTGCCCCTATTTTTAATAAAATAAATAAGAGTTTTTGATGTGACGACAACACCAGTCAGATTCGAAAAAATATTTTTGTATATAATAACCAGATTTATGAGGAATAGTTACGCTATGTAGCAATAGGCTAAACCTATTAACTAGCCTTACATATTGATTTTTGTCAAGTAAGTCGGAAGAAAAGCTAGCATAGCGTAACTATTATGCTAGCCCACGCGGATCAAGTGATACGTAAATATATAATGTACAAAAATATTCGTCCGTAGTAAAATTAAAAAAAGTCCGGGTTACGGGTAGTGTGACAAAAAAAGTCCTGAAAATATGACCATTATTCTGCCCTGCTAATTGTACTTGCAGTAATCGTCATTTTTGTGATTTTCACTTTTTTGCAAAAAAATGACATCTTAAGGGGTTAATCTATGCTTAAAAAATTATTCTCATGATTTTTTTTGCACCAAAATATTGCTTTTGTTAACAAGATCTGCAGCATTCAGCATGTGCTAGAAGGTTGTGCAGTACTTGATACGTTTACTGTAGCTTAGTTTAGCATATAACTTCTTTTGAAACGAATACTAACTAAAACCAAACGCAATATTCTACAATAATGCGTTTGAGTGTAGCGAGCATAACAAAGAGCCACTCTTGCGCTGCTAAAACTAAATGCAGTATTAGTATACAGTGCCGCGTTTCGTGCTAGCAAATCAGTGCGTCGATGTCATTCGCGGACGGAACCACTAACTAAAAATGTAGTATTGAACACGTGCTAGGTGATTTTGCAGTAATAAACAGAAATACTGCATTTGGCCTTAGTGATAGTGATAGTGATGAAATGAAAATTGCAGTACTGTGCATTTTATCCAAATGAGACATTAAAGTAAAGAAATAAATATGTCAATAGAAAGCTTGATTTTTTTCAATTTTTTTAAGTACACTTCAAAAGGTATATAACATAGACTTGTTGCTAAGATTTCAAAAAATAGTTTACCGCGTTTATCTCCAAACCACCATTTTGCAAGTACTGCGTTTGCAATAAGGAGGGCAGTATTATTAAGCATGGCTGGAAAATATGTGGGGTGGAACACATTTTATAAGCGACATATTGTTTTCGAAACTGCGGGCGCATCTATTGTTTAAATATTATTCGTAAATCACACTTTTTTCATTATTAAACATACACGCATTAACATTACACGTATATATAACTGAACTAAAAGATAGGCCTACGGTAATCGATATTGATTTAAATTATATTTATATCCAGTAATTTACTCACGCACGTACACACGAACACGCGATAATTCTGATGACGATGATTCGCAGAAATGCTTAAATACAATTTTATAAACTGGAATTGCTCAACTCACTTGTGTTCTTGCTAGTTTGATTTATTAAACAAACTTGAAAGGGGTTAGTGCACGGAAATTTCCTTCAATATTTATCTTGTAAGCATTGCAGTACCACATTATATTCACAGTTACGCGCTCACTCTAAATCTTTTGTGTATCTTAACTATAGTACCCCAATAGTTTAATCTGAATCTTGTAATTTGCATGTTGATACCGCAGGTTTATTGGAACAAAGATTAAACAAGAACTCTAAATATCTTTTGGGACAACGAGTCATTAATTTACAAATGTAATTAAAGCGGCTATTACACTGGATATTGCAAATTGTCCTTAGCAGTTTATTGGGTACAGTTTCGTTATTTGTAAGTGATTCTGTTATTTGGAACTGCTGAAGATAAGTATAAATTTAACCAAGGACTCATTGGAGATCATGGATTGTGAATAGAAGAATGAGCATGAAAAGAAGACGATGATTTACTGGAATTAATGAACTTCTGTTACGAGTAAGTTAATGGTAAGAGAATTATTATACCTGTATAAACTAAGTAAACACGATAAGCAAATAATAAGAAGGAGAAGCGTGTAGCTTGTATGAATATTATATGGGAAGATGATATTGTATCGAAATAATCATCACGCGAGTAGATGTATTTATAGTCGATCCTAATTAGAGAATTGTACCCCAAAGTCTATACAATCGAATTCTTTTACATACTAGTTTCAAAACAATATTTCGAGCATTTTTATAGAATACTTACCTATATATATTATTATACTAGGTATACTATATAATATTATATTCATTATTATACTAATAGAATACATTTTAGGTACTAATTGAGTTCAGGGTAAATTAAATTCTCAAGGCTACAAAACCAGTTAAAATGTGAAATGTAATAGGCAGCTGGCCGCAGTATTGAAAATGTTCTCCTAGCTAGTCGTTGTACTCGAACCCATAAACCCTCCTTAAAAGGATCAAAATAGATTGTCTAATATTAATATTTAAACCTCACAAAAATATATTTTCTATATTTAACTGCTTAGGCACATGGCCCCTCTCAACGTAAGTTATTTACGGTGCCTGTTTACGTACCCTCAACACCAAGACTTTATTTTGAAAACCCTTAGTCCTGGTGACCGTTTTCTGTACCCTACCCTACCTTCATTTACTTTTAATTTGGCGCTTATATATATTTGCAAAATGTTCATAAATATTGGATTATAAAACCAATCAACGTGGACAACCTCAATCGACTTGAATCAATAGCCCGGTGTGGGTGCATTCAACTGCAAAGTCAGGAGTCGAAAATTAATTCCCGCTTTGTGTAAATGATGTATGCTTTATTATCTCTATTTCTATATTTTGGGTATTTCTATATACATATAATACGTACATACTTTTATAAATAAAAGCAAATATTTCAACGAAGATTTACATTCACTTCGGACATTATCTGCTCAATTTTACTGTGTTTCATATAATGTACAGTACAGTGTTCACATCTATGTAGCAACGCACTGACATATTAAGTTTAAAACACCTTCTATTACATAAGTTGCGACAAGTTACTAACACGCTGTCTCCGCAAATTGTAATAACTGTCTTCCTGCAACTACTTTGTAACTCAAGCGAGACAAGTACGTCTTTATTTGAAATTTATTATTTCCGTAACATTGTTGAGAGAAACATATCGCTTACAGAAATAAAGGCAGACGTATTATTTTACTTTCATCATGGATATTATATTTCTTGTTAGGTAATATGTATTTGACTATACGCAAAAATAAACTTAATAGTCTGGATTATAGTATCAGGGTACGCGTTCCAGGTTTTATCATAATATTTATTCCTACCCCGTGTAAATGTTTGTAAGCCATTCGTGATATTTGCACTGCACTGTTCAGGTTTAAGCTGTTATACATATAAATTCATTCATCATTAATGTGGACTTTATTAAAGCAAAAGAATAAAATAATCTCTCCGTGGGCGAATGTTTTCATTTGGTATACTAACTTTCATAACTTATTAATATTATAAACAAGCAACCCGCCCCGGCTTCGCACGGGTAGCAGAAACATCTTCAACACTAATCAACATATTTCAATCAATTTACACAAAATCTTAACAAATTATACACCTAAACCTTCCTCATGAATCACTGTCTATTAGTGAAAACTGCATGAAAATCTTTCAGTAATTTTTCAGTTTATCGCGAACTGACGGTCAGACAGACAGACGGACGCGGCGGGGGACTTTGTTTTAGAATATGTAGTGATTCGAATGTGGGGTTGTTCGTTTGTTTGTTTGTTACGCTTTTACGCCTTAACTACTAAACTGATCTTCATGAAATTTTGCTTACACGTTGCGAGGAGTACAAAAAAGGGTCAAAGGGTAACCTTCATCCAGAACAAAGTACTGTTACTGAAGTACGAAGGGTACAAAAATAACTTTTTTACGCGAAGCTACGAGTACAAGCTAATTTATGTAAAAATTAAAGAAAGATAAAAAGAGCAAAAGATAAATATTTGCGTAGATCGGCTTATAGATTACTAAGTTAATGAATTCGTCATGTGCCAGGTGAACGATTAATCCTATTGCATTCTTATGTAATATGGTCATATTTTTAATTTGCAAGATTATTATACAGTCAGTGTGAAAAGCATTATATTGACATGACATTTATTCCCTAACACCTTTCATATTTTATCGCTAAATTTCAAGTTAGATACCACTTCAATTTCAAAAACAATTTTAAACAAAGTCAACGTCGCAACTTGCCATCTGATACTTAAACTTTGTGGCTTAAAAATCAATTATGTGATTTCGAAATAAATATTAGAGATTCCATTAAATCTAAAGAAAGATTTAATTAAGTCTTAAGTTTTAAGAAAACTGAATATTTTGGCTGTATAGTATAACTTTAATTTACGCAACTAACTTTGCGATAACATTTAATTTAAAATTTAAAACACCCCCGACTCGAAAATCCCTTTAACGATTACAAAATGCCTTACATCATTTTGGAAAAGAGCTGATACTCTTACACTGCTGGACCGATATTAATCAAACATAGCTAAGGATCACCGCAAGGAAACTGCCACAGACAGACACACACACACACACACACACACACACACACACACACACACACACACACACACACACACACACACATACACAGACATCAACGTCAAACTTATAACACCCCGTCGTTTTTGCGTCGGGGGTTAAAAATGCACAAGGCCTGTCTATTCTGTCTAATGAAACGTGAGTACCTACTGGTGCCTACATACTTGTACTTCGATACTTTCAAACTTTGGTTAATATTTTGTTTAATTCTGTAACTTTTAACACTAGAAGTGCCACGTATCGTGCCATACCTTCAAAGACCGCGATCGTCAGTTTGGCGGTATGTGATAATCAGACAGGTACGAGTATGATCAAAATAATAAACGATTTTTAAAACATACAAGTTTGTATAAAACTATATTACGGTGCATGTTTCATCTTACGCCGCCTGCGTATCAAGATGAAACATGCACCAGAATTTAAGTTAGAAACTGCATCCAAATTCCTACAGTAGGTTTTGCACAATGAGCGTAAAACCATACAGACGGATAGACGAATAAAAATAAAATAAAAAATGTTTTGTCTTCTCTTACTCTGATAAAGCTGCACGGATGGCGCAATGGTTTAAGTTTCCCCTCGTCACTACACCGCGCCGAGTGTTGTGGGTTCAAATCCCACACGGGACAAAAAATTGTGTGATACACAAATAGCTGTCCTGAATCTAGGTGTTCTTTGTGTCTGTTGTTTAAATGGTTGTGAAGCCCCTCACGACACAGGAATATTCCACACAGGATATTTCAATAAAAAAAGCAAAAAAAAACCTCTCATATTATATAGAGATAACAACAGTAGAATAATAACATATTATATTTTAAGAGATAGAGTAAATTTCACTGCGTGATTTGTAGCGTTTGAGGTTGTTTATAGGCTCCGCTTTAGGTAGGTAAATTACCGTACATTACTTTGATATCTAGGTACAAGGGCTTTCAGCCCCGTTAATAAATCTTTAGTTGGTCAGGAAAAAATCTATCATAAACATACACCACGACCGCGAATACATGACAGTATCGTCCGTCCATACCGTAGTACTAAAGCTCAAGATTTTTATTTGTACGTGCTAAACTGAGGAACAGTCTGTTCCACAACTCTTGAGAAAGGTTATAGAGTAACTGACATGACGTTTCGACCCATAGGAGCGGAGCAGTGATCATAGACACGTGTGAAAATGCGGGCGAAGTTGTCATAAAAAGAAATTGTAGGCAATAAGTATTACTCAAGGGTAACACTTTTGCAAAAAAAAAATCCGAAAAGAATTGTCCAGCTGCTGCTGCTGCTGGTGGTCACTAAGTACCTAATAAGTTCCGATAAAACGGTTATGGACACTTAGTACTTTTTTGCATTGTGTCTACAAACTGTGCGTTGCTGAGACAACTTTGTGATGCAAATTATTCAATATTTATGTATAAAAAACTGGTTTCTGATAATTTTCATCAAAGATTCTACCGTGTGATTGAATGGTGATGACAGAATCACCATATAGTTATAAATACGTATAACTACGTAACATGTATCAAAACTCGGTTTAAAAAATATGAGTTTGATATTGCCATATTTTGACTCACATGCTCTGACAACGTCCCCTACCGACTTCACCGTCTGATCCCAAACTTGGCAGAGTCCGTTCTATCGAGCCAGACTGCTGATAAACATACTTATATAATATTACTAAATACATATATATCACTACATATTATAAAACTAAGTCCCCCGCCGCATCTGTCTGTCTGTTCGCGATAAACGGAAAACTAATGAACGGATTTTCATGCGGTTTTCACCAATAGGTAGAGCGATTCATGAGAAAGGTTTAAGTATATAATTTGGACCCGTGCAAAGCCGGGGCGGATTGCTAGTTATAGATAAATTACACCCAGTCACAGAACAAATGATCAGGCTCATCACATAATAATTTGTCCTGGGTTTGTGTCGCACCCACGACCTCTGGCCCATCGCCCCTGTCGAATGCACCAACGTCGTCATTCATAGTCGCTCTGCTAAATTACTTCACTTTCGTTGTAAAATCTTTGAAAGAGCTAAAAACTGGAAGTAGAACAAACTTCTATAACAGCCTTCCAGATATTTGAAATTCAAACCAGTTACGTATTTTTATAACTGTACCTACTCTCCAGTTTCCTATTACACAGAATTCTAGTTATCTTAGTGTCATATCTCTGACGGGCCGGGAGTCGATGTGTTGGCTAGATACACGGCGTCGGTTCAAAGTTAGCGGTTTTCAATACATGCTTTTAGAACCCTCAGATACATATGCTTTGTTAAGTCTTTTGTGACCCACATCTCAATATGTTCGGAGTGTGCATGTGCATACTGGTGTTTTAATTTTTTTTTATTCATTTGTAACTGTTCTTCTTTCTAAATTAAAAGCCTAGATTCGCTCTTTCAAATTAATCTTGATTCGTCTGAATTCTTTGAGATCTTTGAGAATCGTTTTGCATTTATCGTCTTTACGTCTTTAATTAACGCAATTCAAAGGAATTGCTTTAATTAAACTCATGTCCTATTTAATATTAAAAGTGCGAGAGTGACTTTGTTTCTTACGATTTCACACTTTAACTACGTAACCGGTCATCATGAAATTTTGCAGAAATGCAAATTTGCATGTTATCATGTTCAAGAGGAATGCCTGATGATTGTCAAATCAACATTCATGCAAGCATACTCGATAAACGAAAATAATGCTATTAGAAGTCAATCACTCGCTCGCCAGCAATTCTCTAGCAGTTATGTCTACCTTGAAACTGAATCGTAATAAAAAATAAATAGATCTGATAAAATCCGACTTGATATCCTAAGTTAGGCCTTTACGCAACTTGTTATTGACTTGTCTAACGTGTATCTTTCAGAACAACTAATATAAAGTAACTTCAAAAGAACAATTAACTTATTATTACACTATGACCTTCTTTACAAGTAACTTCTACTGTTGTTAACAGTTTCCAATATCTTGTTATTTTCTGGTTTAGGTAATTATGTTTTAGTTTCTGTAGTTCAGTTGTTGCTTGTTTAACCACGATTAAAACGAAGCTTAGATGATCAATAATTTCTCGTTTTGTTATAGGTAGTTAAAAACAAAATGTTTGAATTTACCTGAAATGAAACAGTGAAAACTTATTGCAATGAGTTTTTCAATCAATTGAAATATGCTAAATATTGCTGTCTCGATTATGATTAAATGTAATATCAATCTGTATTTCATTATTTTCTGAAGAACACTTCTTGCAGATGGAGGGAGTTACTCTTATGGTTATACATTCTACAATATTCCTAAATTCACGGGGTACGATTACGGATCTGTTACATAAAAAAAATTGAATTAGCAATTTAGAATTCTACAGCGCTGATGCCTTCTCACTAGAAGCCAGTCTATAAGTGCTTAACTAATTAAAAAAAAAACACTATTACCCACCTTTTTAAGGTGTTTCGACATAAGTATTTCGGAAACAAGTCCGGCATAACCCAAGAAGAAAGTCCCGAAGAACCACTTACAAAATATTGAAGCTTCTTAAGTATGTCCCATTAAAAGAACTTACAATTTACTGATTATAATTGTTAAAGAGCCTGCTTGGACCTTTTTTCTATTAAAGCACACTATACGCCTATTAAAGCACACTATACCTATGATTTAAATAGAATATTAGCTCTTCAAGAAAATGTTTTACACTTCTACAATTTTTAGCAGACGGGCGTCGGGTCTCGGTTAGAGGAAAATCAATAGAGATATTTTGGGACGGAGCGAGAAAAAGGGGTGGCCATGAAGCTGTTTTGCGGCATGCCGTTTCTAAGCTATATTTAATTTTCGTTTTATTTTGAACATGCTTTGAATATAATGTCTACTCCAGCGTTACAACAAAAAGTTGAAAATATGATGACAGTAAAAAAAAAATGGTTAATTTTAATGGTAAGGTTTTCAATAATCAAGTCAGGTTTAGAATACAAAACCAATGTTTGTCTATAAATTGTTCAGTCTAATGTTAGTAAACTTCAAAATTACCGATCCGATCCGAGTCTAATGTTAGTAAACTTCAAAACTACCGAATTAGATATCACAATCTAATTGAAATGTTGAACCTACATACTAAATTTTCTGCTAGCAAACACTAAGCTACTGTTTATTCAAGCAATTACCTCATACTATAGTTTAACTAACCTATGTTTGTGTAACACGTAAGTGTGCGAAGGGTGAATAACATTTAAATGGTATTTGGAACATTCATTTAATAGTTCATTCATTCACGCTTACAGCCTACCGATTTTACATACCTATATATATTGTAACCATAATACGTTCTTAAAAACTGAAACATTCTATTCAAATTTCGGTTCAGTTTTTACTCCCAAATCGATTGTGGTTAAGATAATAACCCATTTAGTGAATGGGCTACTATAAGCTTACGCAACAGAAGAAAGATAATTTATTAGTTACACGATGAAAAGAATTATAGTAATAGGGAACAATTTCACACATATGTCAAAGAATACATTAATCTGTTAAGAATCTTCGTAAATTACTCGTAGATAAGTCTCGTTTTCTGAATTCAAAGAATAAAAGTAGCGATGACAAGGTTAATACCTCATCGAACATTATTAATAGCGAGACTTGGAAACAGCAAAACCACAATATTATATTACACATTATCACTGTTATCCTTTTGTTTTTAAAGGAAGATGCCCATGCATGGTTTCACTTTTAGACGTTCGCGTCATTATTCCAAATGTTAGAAAAATAATTGATTTTAATGTGACTTTTCGACCCTAAATCTCTTCAATAGAACTTGGGGTTTGAAATTAAATCCTACAAGGACTAAAACTTGAATCAATGACCGTTTCCATTTTAAGTGAAATGTTGCCGTTATATAAAATTAACCATTAATGTTATGGTGGAATTCAAATAAAAATCGTTTTAAAAGAAAATGCTTAAATAATAATATACGTGATAATAATTCGTAATGTCACATTAAAATATATTGCAGTTTACTAACCTTATTATTTCGTGTATGTAGTCGTAGTTTATTTAGTGAATATTTACTTCAGTGTTAGTTTTAATTTAATTTATACATGGTATCCCTGTCAAAAACATGATGCCACAAACATTATTAAAAAAAACTCCAACGTCAGTGTCACAATACTTTCTCGTTGTTGTGTGTTTGTTGTGTTTTAACCTAATATTGGCATTTAATTTCTCAATAACCCCAAGTTATGTTACAATATGCGTTTATATTTCAGATACTCAGTGCAGGCTTAATAATGCTGTTTATACATATTTGACGCAGCATAAAAAAGTGTGAAACTGATTTTCATACTGAAATGGGCAACATCCTTTAGATTTGACAAAGCAACCTATTGTTGCGGTGACGCTGTGTGTTTACAATTTGTACTGATAATTCTTATTTAAATTGACGATTTGGAATAATTGATGAGCAGGCTTATGAAATAAAGATATTCAATTTGAATTTTAATTTGAACTTTATAAAAACATTGCCAGACTATATATTCAAAGAGATCTTTTATTACATACATTTTATTTACAAGCAGTTGAACTTGCGGACACAGCTAAAAAAACCATTTATTTATAGCAATGCGCGGTTAACTGTACGCACATTTGTCAGTAGCAAAATGAAAAAACAGCATAGGTACAATTCACTTTTTTAATTCAAAAAGTGTGTAAAAATAATTCTGGTAGTTTTTACTGGATATGAAACGTATCCAGTCGGAACTGTTACTATGGAAGGAATTTTGAATTTCAAATTCTAATTTTAAAATTTGTTGTTAGAAAGGTCAAACATCGGTTGTCAGAGGTTGGCCATAATTATTACTAGGTACCTTTGCGGAAGAATGCAATGGCGATTCTCACTCCCCCGATCATGGGCAAGCAGTGGAACACCGGGGTGGTTTTTAGTCGGCAAGAGTCCGACAGACCCCTTCAGCCCCCCCAAGGGCGTAGGACATCCATGAGAATCTCCCACCTCGTTACAAAAAAAAAATAAAAAATAATAATACCACTGAAACTATTTTCTTTGGAATAAGATATTATCATTTTATTATTAAGGTCATTAAGTATAGATTATATAATGTACGGCTGACTGATTGATAGCCCATGGCGTGAAATGTTGAGAAGCTTTGAAAAAGGATTATTACTCTTGGACTTTGTCTTTCTTGAAATAAACTTCTTTTTATTGCAGTGTTATTAAGCCCCAAGAGGCAATTGACACCAACACCCAGGATGCCACAATGGTCCTTTTCACTAAAATATGTTATTGTTACTACTTATTTACTATATGAATAAACAAGTTATTATACATAATATCTGACCAAAAAGCTTCTTAAATCTAAATTGACCGCGGTATTCAAGATATGCCTTGATTTCCCCCGAGACCTTCGCTTCAACGGCAAAGGCCATTGTAAACGTATAATGGTTAAGATATCAAGTAATATAAATATGCTAATAGCTGTATTTTGAAATTTAAATTATGTCAAACAAGGAAACTATAATTGTAAATGTATTCCAAACAGTTCAGCGTACAAACTTAAGTTCTTATTGCCCTCGTACACATTAATCAAATAGATATTACTGTCAGAAATGGGTATTCCAATATGGAAATACTGCAAGGATATATATATGTAACCTTATGACAATGATGATAAGGCTTACATTTTCAGAATATTAAAAGGAAAATGAAAAATGAGGAAGTGACGCCGATTGAGTTATTGTCGTAATGATGGAAATATTTGCAGTCTCAACCTTAATAAAGTAAATTGGAAAATTGAGGAAAAAGAAGTGAAATTATGAGTTCTATATTGTCACAATGTATCAAATGCTTGTGATATTTTATGAAGATTTTTCAAGGCACTGGGATTATTTGATTTCACACCACCTGGCTTGTCTAGGCTGCTAGTAGTGCTGTCATATAGAATCTGCTGGATTTTCATAGGAACCGGTAAATCAAAGCGCATAATACATAAGGTACACTGAAAGTTCTGTGGTCGCTCATAAATGTTTGAATTTCGAATCCTATAGTTTTTTAAACATAAGAAATTTAATCATTTAAAAAAAAAATAGGCGTGAAATCGCGTGTCAATTCTTTTCTATCACAAGTTTGAGTTCGTCATCCATAGCAAAAATCGAATTAACGTGAAAAGATTATAGGGCGATGATTTTTTATGATTTTAAAAGTTTACTGACTCCGCAAGACTGAACTGCCCGTCTTCAAAATGCTTTTGGAAGGGAAGAACCTCATTTGAGCACCGTAAGGCGTTGGTATGCAGAATTTGATCGTGGCCGTGTTTCTCTCATTGATGAAATTCGTGAAGGTCGGCTCTCAATTGCGATCACTGAGGAAAATGTGGCTACTGTCGGGTAACTAATTGAAGTAAGCCGGCGTATTCGAGGAGGTTCGAGGACATTTGGGGATTGGTATGAGACAAATTCAAAAAAATTTACATCAACGTATAAAGTTAGAAAACTTTGTTGCCGCTGGATTCCTCATGAACTCACCCCAGAACAAAACCGGCAAGTCCGTTTGATTGGTGTAAAAAAATGTGGTTAAAGTACGATCGCAGATGTTCAAATGCAAACATGCATATATTGTTACATGCCGGAAAAAGAACAACAGTCTTCTCTGTATGACTGTTCGAAGGTGACAGCAAACCAACAAATGTCGGTAATGATTTGGGCCAAATGAAGACGAAAAGGACGGGAAGAAAAGACGGCAGTAAGTAATAAAATTCTGAGACGGAGTACCTGTCTCGACCTTCTCATCTGTTCGCTGTACCCTCAGAGAAACACGGTGAGAACAGAGCGCGTTGGAAACAAGAACGTTGGAAAGAAAACAGGCATAACCGCTTCTATGGTCTTGGGTGCAAGGAAATTTTCTAGCAAAGTCCTCCATTTATTTATCCATGTCCACCTTCACATTGTTTTTATAAGTGTTTTCCATGTTTATTTTCTTTTTACTATTTACAATGACGGTATATTTAAAATAAAAATACTTTCACATTTTTACATTTTAAATGTATTTTACCTGCAATAGCGATAAAGTATATTAAAAAAGCCAAGCTTATTTAATGCTTATTGTTACTAATACTATAAAAGTGAAAGTGATAGAAATAGATGATTATAGTCCCGAATAGCTCTTTTTCTCTCTTGTGGGAGAGCCATGCTTCGGCACGTATGGGCCGGCTCGACCGGAGTGATACCACGGCCTCACAGAAAACCGGCGGCGAAACAATGATTGCATTGCTTTTTGCGACGTGAGTGAGGTTACCGGAGGCCCTAGCCCTTCCCTCTCCCCCCTCTTCCCGCTCTTCCCCTCTCTTCCCATACTCCCACCTTAAAGGCCGGCAACGCACTTGTGACTCTTGAGTTGCAGGTGCCCATGGGCGGCGGTAGTCATTTACCATCAGGTGACCCGTCTGCTCGTTTGCCCCTATACCATAAAAAGAAAAAAAAATAGCATTTTTGTTCCGAAAAAATGTACGGTTCCCATGGGATAAATTTCACCAAAACTTCCACGCGAACGAAGTGGCGGGAAACGCATAGTATCATTCTAATGAACATTATTGCATATTAGTCCCATATTATGTTGTAACATTAGCCCTAAATTTAACCTATTAATTATTATTATTTACTAAAGAACACAACTGGCAGATGGATAGTATTATATTTTGTTAAGAAAAATATATATATATATATATATATATTTATATATTATTTTTATTTCTTTTTATATATATATATTTTTTTTTTTTTTTAGTATATTCGTTCTTTTTTCTTTCTTCTCTTTTTTTATACATTTACAGTTTATTTTGTTAATAATCTATGAATGATCTGCCCGACAGTGATGATGACAGTTTTTATTCATTAAGTAGTAGCAATAGTAGTTTTGTAAGCCTTCCATCCTTAAGTGATACTCTGGAAACCGCTTTTTCTGGTGTTCCTAGGAATTTTAATGTAGTACACATCAATGCTCAAAGTGTTCCGGCACATTTTCCAGATATGCTGGCGAGTCTCGACTGTAAGAATGTACACGCAGTTCTTATATCAGAGTCTTGGCTCAAACCCTGTCTCCCCTCCATCTTGTATTCCCTACCCGGATTCCAACGTGGCTGGCGGTGGTGGCGGTGTTGCCGTATAACTTCGCTCTTATATTCCTTACACTATCCTTAATATGTCACCACAACCACCTCCGTCTAACGCTGGCGAGCATCTCTTTTTGGAAGTGGAACTCCAACATACCAAGATCCTACTCGGTGTATACTATAGTCCCTCACTACGCATAGACTTCTTTTCCTCCTTCGAAAGTATTCTTGAAAACCTCATCCCACACTACAGTCACAGCATTATTATGGGTGACTTCAACACATGCCTTGTGAAGAATGATCGTCGCTCTTCACAATTACGGGCAATTTCAGAGTCCTGCAACCTCTCAATCCTTCCTCTAAATCCAACTCACCATTTTCCTAATTCTGTTCCGTCACTTCTAGACCTAATCCTAGTTTCTTCTATAGATCACGTAGCCAAGCATGGACAATGTCCTGCTGACGTTTTCTCTTTTCATGACCTACTCTTTCTTTCCTACACAATTCGCCCACCTAAATCCAAGTCCAAAATCCTGATGCAGCGGAATTTTGGTGGTATGGATATACAAGCGCTCCGTGATGATGCCAGTAACATTGACTGGTCGCCGCTGCTTACTTTGAATACGGTAGATGAGCAGGTAGAAATTTTTACTTCAAATCTAATAGAGCTATACGACAAACATGCTCCTGTACGGCCAGTTAAAATCAAGCACGCTCCTTCTCCTTGGCTAACAGATACTATACGGTCCCTAATATCTAAAAAAGCTGCAGCCAAATTTAAAGTTAAAATAAGACCTACCTCTTCGAATTGGGAAAGGTGCGAGTATTCGCATACGAAATCACTGCAATAAGGTGTGTAGAGATGCACAACGCCAACACATTCACAATTCCGTTCAAAACGGTGATCCAGCGAAAGTCTGGAAATTTCTTAGAACATTAGGGGTCGGCAGGTCGCGACAAGACACGATTCCTAAAAATTTTAACATTGATTTACTGAATCAACATTTCTCGGCTTCGTCCAATTTTAATAGGACTACCAAGGCAAACACAATAAACTATCTTTCAGCTCTGCCAACCCCTAGTTATCCATCATTTACCTTTAGTCAATTCACTACTTGTGATGTTAAGAAGAGTATTATGTCTATCACATCCAACGCGGTTGGAAGTGACTGTGTCAGCCGTAATATGATCCTTCCTATTCTTGACGAGGTTCTTCCAGTCATCTATCTCATCCTTAATTCTTCCCTGTCCAATGGTGTATTTCCGTCCTTATGGAAAAATGCACAGATAATTCCTATACCTAAAAAAAATAATCCTTCGTGTTTCTCTGACTATCGTCCTATTTCAATATTACCGTTTCTTTCTAAAGTGCTAGAGCGACTTGTCCATAATCAGCTTAGTATGTTTCTTAACAAAAACAAGCTTCTGAATCCTTACCAGTCAGGTTTTCGGCCTGGACACAGTACCGTTACACCCTTGGTGAATATTACGGATGACATCAGATACGGCATGGAATGTGGAAGTCTAACTGTTCTTGCACTACTAGATTTTTCCAACGCTTTTAACACGGTGGACTTCGACATACTGATAAACATTGCTCGCTCACTTAACATATCTCCAATGGTGATTGACTGGCTTCGAAGTTACCTGTGTGGACGCCGACAATGTATACGCATTGATAACACCCTCTCTTCTTGGTGTAATACATCTGTTGGTGTGCCCCAGGGTGGCGTTCTATCTCCTTTACTTTTCGCATTATTCATAAATTCCATCACTGATCAACTTCTCTCTTCCTTCCACCTTTATGCAGATGATCTTCAAATATACTCCCAAGCACCATTGGACAATATCGCTAATGCTATTGACATTGTCAATAAAGATCTGGCTAGGATAAGTGCTTGGAGCGAAGCCTATGGACTTAAAGTGAACCCTTCAAAGACTCAGGTAATTATCGTTGGGAGCACCAGGACAGTGTCAAAGATCGAGTGGTCTCATGTTCCTCCGATCATTTTCAATGGTTCTGTCATTCCCTTTAGTAATAAAGTAAAGAATTTAGGATTACTTATTGACTCAGAACTATCCTGGGCTCCTCAAATGCAGGAAATAAGTCGTAAGCTATTTGCTTCTGCGGGTTCTTTAAAACGATTGAGAAATTTTCTACCAACTGCCACCAAAACTGCCCTTGCAAATTCACTTCTCCTTCCAATTCTTGACTATGCGGATGCCAGCTATCCAGACCTCACCGAAAACCAACTAGATAAACTAGAGCGACTTCAAAACTTTTGTATTAGATTCATATTTGGACTGCGTAAATATGATCATGTCTCTGAATTCCGAAAAAAGCTCAAGTGGTTACCTATCCGCCTTCGCCGGAACGCTCATTTTCTCTCTTTGCTATACAGTATACTGTTCAACCCTCATACACCTTCCTATTTAAAAGGACGATTTGAGTTCCTTCACGATACTCATACGAAGTTCTTACGATCATCAGAAAATTTGATATTAAAAGTGCCAGCGCATTCGACAACTTTCGTTGATAAATCATTTATGGTTCTGGCCGTCCGTTTGTGGAATGAACTACCGGTACAAATTCGGCAAGCTGAAACTCTCACAGCCTTTAAAAATTTGGTCAAACAACATTATCTGTCACTATAATAATATTATTCTATTCTTTACCATAACTAAGATCTAAATTGCTGTCTATAATACTACATTATCTCCACTAAGTAACTGTATATGTGTATGTGTATGTATATAAGTATTTATCAATTTTTAGAATAGTACGCCATCAACTACTATGTATTTATTAAATAATTTTGATATTATCTCCATCCTAAGGTTGTCTGGTAGAGATCGCTTTTAGCGATAAGACCGCCCATTGTACTCTGGTTTGTAAGATAACAATTTTTTTTCAACTGTTTTTATTAATGGTGTACAATAAAGAATATTCTATCTATCTATCTATCTAAATTTGGAGTCCCACCCTTACTATCAAAGGAATACTAGTGAGAGGCAAGTATAATAATAATCTTAGCAAGTATAATAATAATCTAAGCATTAAGTTATCACTGTTCAACCATATTTGATGTTAATTAAATTGGAACAACTCGTCTTTATTTCTATTCACATCAGGGTTTCATTGTCGATATTAAATTCCTAGTCGGAATCCGATTCAGCTACGCGTTCATTAAGCCTTGCTCAGAAGGAGTGCCGCACATACTTAAGTGGTATCTATGAGTTCCATTTATCAATAGAAGCGGTAGTTACTTGAGTGTAAATAAATGTTAACACCTTCTCTAAATATTGGAATTGTTATACCAAGTGTCTAACAGTATTGAAATAATAATATAATGACATGTAACTAATGAATTGTTTTGAAATTAGACTTACTTAATGAAACTTCTGTGAAGTTACTTCTTACCATCTTGTTTATTGAGTATTGTAATTTAATTTGATTGTATTTTGATTTGAAATATTTTGTAATATTTAATTATTATTTTTTTAAACAAGCAGACGGGTCACATGATGGTAAATGACTACCTTCGCCCATGGGCACCTGCAACTCAAGATTCACAAGTGCGTTGCCAGCCTTTAAGGTGGTAGTAAAGGAAGCGGGGAAGAGGGGGAGAGGAGGGGGAAGGGAGGGCAAAGGTTAGGGCCTCTGGTAACCTCACTCACTCGGCGAAAAGCAATGGAAGCATTCACTGCCAGATTCCTGTGAGGCCGTGGTATCACTCCGGTTGAGCCGGCTCATACATAGTAAGTATATAGTATTTCCTGAAAAACGCTTTTACAAAAAAAAAACTCTGAGCGAAGCTCGATCGCCTAGGTACGGTTAATTAATACACATTTTCCCTTTTCCGCTTCTTGTCGCTTTTCATCCACCAGTAATACAAAACCTTAACTTTATATAACTTAATATTGAACTCATACAAAAATATATTATACGGTTATTTTTTAAGACATCAAAGGTGTTTGGGTAAGAAACCTCAAGCGGTTTCGAAGTACAAGGAATTGGAACTTTCGAAGTACCGCGGTTGTAACTACCTGCCATACTTCGAAAGTTAAGTATTATAAAAGGACTATATTACGTGGGTTTGTTTGTTAAATATTTCTTTGTAAAATCTTTTGATTTGTATTCAGAAAACAGTTAAGCCGTAGAAGTTTCTGTTCTCAGAATAAAATCTACAATATTAAATGTGCTTTTGTACAAAAAAAACACGGTTTTTAAGGAGGTAGAGAACGTACTTCTGCTAGAATGAAAGCCATTCGATTGGGCAATCTCCTCCAACTTACAGAACAATGCAGATTGGCAACTGGTTTTATGAGAATTAATCCTCCTGATGGTGAGCGGTTCTATCATTGACCGCTCATTACGAGGAGGCCCATGCTTATTTGGTAACAGCGGTAGCAGTATAAAGAAATGTAACAAATTCTAGTTCATAAAATTGTCAACTAATCAAATTCCTGAAGTAGGTTCTCAGTAACAATTGATATTTTTTGGAATTAGCAATCTAATACACCTATATTGGTATTGGTATTGGTGTAGGGCTCTATTTCCGCATTTAGACTCATAGACGGTCCATTGTGCGTTCAGATAGGCTGCCTATTTGAGCCAGCCTAGCTCCTTCTAGAAGCACAGAAGTCTCCTGGGGCGTTCGCAGGCTTCTAGGAGCGATCTCGCACCCGCGAGAATATTTGCCCGTTGTGTGGCCACTCCCTCGCACTCCAGGATAACGTGGGCGGCCGTTTCCTCCGCGTTGGACATCCTCTGCATAGAGGGCTGTCTGTCGCACTGATGGTGAATAGGTGCCGGTTTAGGGCTAAATGGCCCGTAATTGTTCCTACAACTATTCTGATGTCGAGTCGGTTGTCGTTCCCGAGTGAATTACTATGCCCTTTGATCCATTGCAGAATTACCTCATTAGCAGAGGCCAACCGCTCTAGCGTCTGGTGGCATTCATAAATGAGACCGGAGTTTATGGTGTTGCCCTCCTAATACACCTATATAACTAATATCTAATCTAATCTAACCTTTGATCATATATACCATAAATGTTTGATCGGTGTTCTTAAAGCGGCACCAACTAAACTGTACTTAAATGCAACTACACTTAAGCATATTTTAGTTGGTGTGAAGTATCTTATAGCTCAACTATGCTTCCAGTGTAAGCACAGATGATTAGTTTAGCCAAAACATGCTAAAACTATGCTTTAGAAATGCAAAGAAGGCATGAAATGTCGTACTTTCGATAAGAATAATATTTTTATAACAGCTTTAATTTTTCAAAGTATAATAATGTAACCGCAACAAAATATGATAATTAAAAAAAAACATTCATTCATAGGACTGCACGTCAGAAGTGAAAACATAACTTCACACGCACACGAACACGCACACGCACACGCACACGCACACGCACACGCACACGCACACGCACATCTGTATATATATAATTAGGTTAAAAATAAAAAGTAGATAATAACATATCTAAATGTATACATCACAGAACTTCCAGTGTACCCTACACTGGAAGTTCTGCGCTCCTGGCCGCTCATAAATGTTTGAATTTCGAATGTTATATTTTTTAAATATAAGAAACTCGGCTCCGTCTTACGAATTTTCCATCAGGTCCTGTCCTGACGCGAGTTTAACATTTTTTACCCATCCCAAAAAGTGTACAACGCCGCCAAAGAAGTTTTCACATAAAAAAAGTTATTTTTTATTTAAGTAGGTACATAGTTTGGTACCTGTCCTTTTTACTCTCGAAAGCGTGCCTGTGGAATACGTACCACGGGTCTAAAACGCTCCTTTGTGGTATGTAATAAACTTCAGATGGTTTACAGTGCAGACTTTGTATTAACATATTATATTCCCAGAAACATTAATTGTATGAACTGGTTTTCATGCATGCACGTAAAGTAATGTAGAACTATCCAATGCCAATATTTGATGTGATTTTTGTAGGAGATCGTGTCCATGGCATATTTCATCTAAGACCGTAACATACCAATTTGTTGTGAACGCAAACCCTTGTAGAAGCTATAAAAAATACAAGTCACCGGTTTACAGCTCGGTGTTTAAAGAAAACTGAAAAGAAAATTCTAAAATAAAGTTAATTGAGTAATCAAATTACCTATTGACAAAAACTTAAGTCAAGCAATCTCAGAACAAAAAAGAAAAACATTTTTAATTATAAAACAGTAAAAAAATTATATTAAAATTACCAAGAACTTTACGTTAAATGGCGTACTATGACACTGGAACCAATTTATCATAATTGGATTGAAATGGAAATGATTATTTCCATTCCTCTGTTAAAGCATTTAATAAAAATGTATTGGAATATGAATTGAGATTTCAATTGTCATACACAGAAATACGTACGGTAATTGCAAAATTTGTAAGAAATACCTTGTCATATTTTACGTCAAGAATTCGACGATTAACTACGTCCTGGAGAAGTAGAATTACGCATTCTACTTTTCCATTCACAATTTACAAATATTTGAACAGGTTTGGTATCAATTATTCAAATACTTTAGGATTAGTGACTAAGATAAAAAAGCATTTGTTATTTATTTAATTGCAGGCTTCCAAATAAAGTTGTGCTTGATTTCGTATTTCTTTTGTAAAAGAGGAAAATCACAAAACATAAATTGTCTAGCAGAGGACAAAGACTTGTTTTTATTCATTACTGCAACATCCCTGACCGTATTTTGTTTTCTTTCTGTCGTATTTTTTCTTTATTAACTTTCGGCCGTGGTGTGCTAGTTTTTGTTCTAGCCAATTATTTGATCCAAAGACTGAAGAAACTTAGGTATAAGTTACGGATACAAAGTACTATCTAACATTATTATGATTAATCACAATCGTCGTCCAGTCGTGAAAATCGAGGGCTCGACACTCGACAGCAGCAGTTTTCGGGTTAATCAGTTAAAAACGACCACGTCCGATGAGTTTCATTCAGTTGTCCGGTGTCCCAAATCCACTTTACTTTCGCGGCCGTGTTTTCCACTTTAATATTGGAGTCACATGGTGCAAGAGCGGAGCAGAGCTTTAGGCGCTTCGTCATAGTCTTCAAAGTCGACTACCAAACGCGAGCAACCGATGGCGGTATATCCATTATTGTTCTATCTGAACTCTAAACAATGTAGTAAATCATTATTCCTACGACAGAGTTTGCAGTAACGGCTTGTTAGCCGGAATCAAAGTTTCACTCTGCTGCCGGAAATCCGCCTTGTTCCAGTTAGTAACTGTTACTGCATTTAATTAATACATTAACTGTTAATGTAAATGAGCAGAAAGGTAAATTATTATACCTACAAAGGAAATATCCACAACAGACTATTAAGTCAATTAAAGTGGCAGTGCTCTTGCCATGATGTTCTTACAAAATAAAATGGTTGTTGTCTATGAATTTATTTAAATTGGAAATTTCCATCCAAGGGAATTCAAAACCAGCTATAAATCACAGGCTTTAAAGAAATGACACAATTTCAAATCTCCCTTTTTATCGTTCGTCGGTGTAGTGAGAGTAGGCTAGGCAAAAAAAACTGAGAGCATTGTACACAAAAAAAGTCACATTCCAGCTATTACGAAGCAGGGTATTGTTGCTTACAGTTGTAACATTATTACTTAATCTATAAAATATTCATAAGAATCTTAGGCTAATGCACAACCACGTTGAAGCAAACACAACTTGCACATAATATATATTTGTTTTACACTATACAAAAACTAAAAGAGAACTTACCGAGATTATATTCGTTATTGCACACTTTTTTTTTTGGTTACTTTGAATATCTTTTTAGGGTTCCGTTCCTCAAAAGGAAAAAAGGAACCCTTATAGGATCACTTTGTTGTCCGTCTGTCTGTCTGTCTGTCGGTCAAGACCTTTTTCTCAAGAACCCGTGGACCCATCAAGTTGAAATTAATACCATATATATAAGTCTGCGGTCTCTTGAAGCCGTAAAAATATCAAGCTTCTAAGTCAACGCAATCATAAGGTATGGGTACATAAGCCCTATATTTGACCAAATTTGAACATTTCTCATGTAAATCAAAACCTATAGAGTACTTCCCATTAACCTTGAATTATGAAATTTGGTAAGAAGCAAGGTCTAATAGCGCAAGTAAAGGAAAAAATCCGAAAGTAGTTAATTTGTTGTTATATCACATAAAATAATAGATTTTGTGATTACAAACTTATATTTTGCTATTGGATTGTTGACTTTGTCATGCATCGCAATCGCAAAGTTAGGTTTGTCGTTTGAAAAAATTGGGCATAAGTATTGATTCCTGAGATGGATGTACGATCTAAATACAAATTAGTTTACTAACGGAACCCGCGGTGCGCGAGTCAGACTCGCACTTGTCACCCAATAATTGAATACATTGATACAATGATATGAGATACATCAAATATACTTATAACGTAGTGTAACAATTCTTACAGGTAAGCACATCATACATTACTTCTTTGTTGAAGGATGTATTTGATAACTGAAGCAGCAGTGAGGCCATGAAATAATACAAGAAATGAGTTAATATTATTTTGAGCGGTAGGAAGTACTATGTAAATTATGTATATTCAAAACTCGAAATCTTTATGTCACATCACAATATGTAGGGGCCATCATCAAACTGTTAATTTTCTCACTCTAGCATTTATAAAATGTATACAAAATAACGTTCACATAATATTATTAGCTGACCCGCGCAACTTCGTATGCCTTTATAAATTTTCCAAGTTTTTGAAACATAGATGTACGCATGTCACATTCACGTGAATGTTAAAATAAAAATAAAGAAAAAAAAATTATAGACAATTTTTTATTACTTGTTAATAAAAAGAACTTAAAACTTAAAAATAATAATAAAAGCGCGTTACACCTTCTTTATTTTGCTTGCCGCTAAAATTTAACACGCTTTTATTATTGTTTTTAACTTTTTAGATTTTTTTTATTAACAAGTAATAAAAGCTTGTTTATAATATTTTTCTTAAATTTAATTTTTAAATTTTTACTATTTATGATTCGGGATTCACTAGGAATCAAACGAGTCCAAACTCGATGGGGTTGCGTCGTTTCATTACAGAGTTCCTATGACCATCTTCAAGCTCCATCATCAGATCAGCTCCATGTCATCACGATATGGCATTGTCACGCGATATACATATGCGTGCAAAATTTCAGCTCAATCGAAAACCGGGAAGTGTGTCAAATTTTTTTTTTTATGGTAGGTATAGGGGGGCAAACGAGCAGACGGGTCACCTGATGGTAAATGGCTACCGCCGCCCATGGGCACGTGTAACTCGAAAGTCACAAGTGCGTTGCCGCCTTTTAAGGTGGGAGTAGTAGAAGAGGGGGTAGGGGGGAAGAGTAGGAAGAGGGAAGAGGGGAAGGTCGGGAATAGGGGAGAGGGAAGGGTTAGGGCCTCCGGTAACCTCACTCACGCGGCGAAATGCAATGCAATCATTGCTTCACTGCCGGTTTCCTGTGAGGCCGTGGTATCGAGCGGAGTTGAGCCCATACGTGCCAAAGCATGGCTCTCCAACAAAAAAACTTGTAAGATTTGATTACAGACAGACAACGGGACGAGTGAAACTAAATAAAAGCTTGTAAAAAACAAACGCTAAACCATATACTTTGACGCAAAAATCGTAAAATCAAGGCTTTTATTTTATTTCGTAATCCTTAAAAAAAGAGGATCAATCTGGAGGTCTGAGATTGATTTATTGAATCTCTTCCCTTTCCTTATTTGATCTTCACGGGCCTCGATAAAAGAATGCATTAAAATATATTTAATTAAACCTTCAAAAAATGTAATAATTGCTTGAATGGAACCTTCTAAGAGTCTTCAGTAGACGTCTTTATAAAAGATATTCTTTGTGTCAAAATGTTTAAATGTACTGTGAAGAAATGTATATTTACATTTTAAATAATAAGCGAATCAATTAGGGTGCTTGGATGGAAGCTACTGACTACTATGAACCTATTTGAAGTATAAGACCAGTCATCTGATCAAACAAAGCGTCTTTAAATGGTCTTATTTAATTATTCCGTCAAGAACTTAAAAAAAGACCATTTCAATTTTAGTTTTTCCATTTCAAAGATTTTTGCTAATTTTCTAATTATTTTGCTCTTCCTGTGAATATTTTTTCCTTGCTCCTGGTATTGAAGATCTACATTTTATTTATTTATTTAATACTTTATGCACAAATGTACAGAGGCGGCCTTAATGCCTAAGACATTCTCTGCCAGTCTACCTTAAGGTGGTGTAGAAATTAATGAAGTATTATGTGGCTCATTTTTTTTCTAACTAAAACAATCATAGATTGTTCTCTTTTGGGTTTATTTTAAATTTATATTTATTGACAACTTATAATTTTATCATTTCATTTCGTCAATAACATTCATATCATCACCATTTGTTTTTAAGTCATATTATTCGTGCCTTTTCTTGTTTTTTATTACTTTTCAATACTTAAAAAATATTGTTACTTTGGTAACTAAGTGCTTGCCCGTACCTATCCATTTGTGCAAAAATGCTTTCTTTTCCTAAAAAATACTTTATAACAACAGTTCGCATTTCGCATGACCGTATCAAAGATTAGTCGGTACTCCGAATAGTAAAGTAGTCAGGTCAGGTCAGTAGGGTCAAAAGTAATTTGGCCATCAATTCTCCAAAGAGGACTCTTTAAAATATCGTAAGTCTCTTTTGTTACAATTTTATCAAAACTGGTGTTCTCAAACATTAACTAAAAATTTTGTAACTCAGCTTTGATTCGAATAGTCGGTATGGATTATTTCCTGATCCGACTTTACTAGTAAAGTTTTTACACAGTCCTTTAGTACCAAATTAAATAAGGTAATATCTGGCCAATGTAGCCATAATCAAGGAACCGTAATAGAATTGGTCGAGGATCATTCATTATTGCTTATTTTTGTCTCTTATAGACAAAAATGAAGTACTAGCTGCACCCAGCATGCGTTGCATTGCCATTTTTATTTTATAGATTTTTTTGGCCAGGAACCTTCTCTGGCGTCCCCAGAACGCATAGAGGACAAACAAATAAACATTCATATATATATATATAGGTTGGCAATAGTGTACATTAAAAACTTCATGTGCTCTTTCCTCTTTTTTAAAACCAGAATTTTGAACAAGAAAAAGACAACGTCATATATAAAAAATGTTCTTCAACACTTTTTGGTAATGTCTGTACTCGGTACACAAAGTGGGGTAATTAGGCAGACAATTTAGAGGGTACTCTGTGTTTATTTATGTATTATAATTGAAGCAAAAAAATATAATACCAAATGTATTTTTAAATATTTAGGCAGTGTGTATTATAACAGCCTATATTTAGATCTGTTTTTATTTAAGGATGGACTGAAAGGTTCTGGAAAGAAGACCACGGACCGGAAAGCGTAGCGTAGGACGTCCACCAACAGAATGGACAGATGATCTTATAAAGATCTCAGGTCGCTTTCAACTGGTCTTCTTGGAAGGCATTGAGAGAGGCCTATGTCTAGCATTGGACGTCCTATAGCTGAAATTATGATGATAATCATTAATGTTTCTATACGTGTCACGTCGGTAGCACCGGTAGCGTAATGGGTAAGGAATCAGACTTGCGATCATGTGGTTGCGGTTTTGAACACTACGCACTGAACACGCAGACCAATATACATAGACATAGATAGATAGATGTATACAGCCTTGAGGCCGCAGTCGAATGCCCTATATTCGCGTTTAAGATTTTGTGAGTCATGTTCTAATAACGGATAAAATACGTTTAGGTCTTACTAATGCAATGCAAAATGCACTTTTTTTATGGTTTGTGGGCAAACGAGCAGACGGGTCATCTGATTGTAAATGAATACCGCCACCCATGGACACTTGCAACTCAAGAGTCACTAGTGCGTTGCCGGCCTTTAAAGTGGGAGTAGAGGAAGGGTGGAAGGGTGGAAGAGGGGGAGGGAGAGGGAAGGTTTAGGGCCACCAGTAACCTCACCTGATATAATATAGTATAGTAATATTCTCAAAGAAACACAAATCCTATAAATGTTATTTACTACCATGTGGTAAATGTCGCTGGTGTCACAGTTACAAACACTTATAAGTAACATTATTTAAAACTATGTGTTGTGTCGCTGTTTATAATAATAAATAAAAATATTTAAAAAAAATACATAAACAATATGTTTAAAAGTGATCACGCTATTTGTCAAAGATAAAACATACTTCGGCAACCAATAACTTAACTTATCAATTAATCACTCTCTAATAAAATTAACTCTCACCTACTTTTATGAATTCAAGAAATGTCCCCTGATGTGATTAGTTGCCGAAGTATCTTTGACAAATAGCGCGACAAGTTTTTTACTTATGTAAATTATTATATAACAAATAGAACGGTATTATTTTATTATTGACTGGCCTGTTGCTCTAATGGTTAGGTACCCTGACTGCTGAGCCAGAGGTCGTGAGTTCGATTCCCACCCAAGACAAATAATTGTGTGATGAGCATGATCATGCAAATTTACACCCAGACACAGAACAAGTGATCACTTGTTCTGTGTCTGGGTGTATAATGTGGGTAAATTTATCTATAATATGTACGTATTTAGAAAAATATAATTATGTTTATTAACAGTCATGTTACCATAGTACTTACAGGCTCTGCCTAGTTTGGGATCAGACGGCCGTGTGTGAGATCTGTGAAGTTATTATTATTTATTACTAACTTAAATCAGTCCATTCAGTACATTTTGTTTAGTCATGTATCACTAGCATTAAGCGTAAATATTTTCTTTTTCATCTATCTCTACGAGTACAATTACCAGCAATTAACATGATAATCTAATGAATTTCGTATGGGACTATCCTTTAATGCCGCGTTCCAATAAACAAGAAACTATTCGTTTGGCTTACGGACGGTAAAATTTTGTTGAATTTTCAATGAAAACTTTACTGTTCGTAAGCAAAACGAATCGTTTCTTGTTTATTGGAACGCGGCATAAATGTATGCCTGTCCAACAACATAAAACCATTATTTTTAAAAGTAATCAGCCGAATTAAAAACATAGTTTTGTGCGTTAGTTAAAGAGTAATCTTGAAATAATACCATAATAGTACTTGTAATACAAACTTTTAATAAAGGACTTCAGGTTTATAGTTTGTTATATCATATTAAGATTCTACTTATACCTAAAAACGGATATACTTCGCTAAATATTAAATCTAGTTTTATTTTCATGGCATTAGAGTTTAAGATATATTGGTAGTGTACAATTAAACTCTGTTACTATGCCAAGTAGTTTCACTATGTTACGAAATATAATAAAGTTGGATAAAGGTTAAACTAAAAGAATTTCAAATAAGTTGTAACGCTGCTGTTGAATGAGCGGTAGTCTTGCAGAACCGTGAGTTTGTTGAGCTATCTACCAAAATTTTACTTTCAATACCGACGCGAATCTCTTCAAGACAATTGAATAGTGCTACAGTAATAGGGAACTAACGTAGTGAACCTTTTTTTAATGCTTACCCTTTTTTTAGATGTGTATATTACCCTCGCTTTCCAGCTATGTAACTTGAGGCATATTTTTATACATTTTATCACGCTTAACCCGATTCGTCATCCCCTTTAATAGGCTATCTGTTAACGCGTGTTATCGCGCGCAGCAGCGGCCACTTTGAAAATGTATGCATATGAAATACAGCTTATCAAAACCGTTCAATCGAAGATATCTCTTTGAAGATGTGAATAACACACAAACAGAGGCCCTAAGTTATGATGATGCAGGTGAAGAGGAGTCAGGAAGTAAGTAATGTCTATATATATAAAAATAAATCCCTGGTATAGCGCACCTGAGAATAATAATAACTTCACATATGTCACACACGACTGTCTGATCCCAAACTAGGCACAGCCTATATACTGTAGGAACTCGCTTTAAAACTAGCTAACGTGTATCACAGAGGTGTGACAATACTATGGTAACCAGACTACTGATAAACATACCTATATATTTCTAAACATACATATTATAGATAAATTACACCCAGGCACTGGACAAATGATCATGCTCATCACACAATTATTTGTCCTGGGTGAGAATCGAACCCAGGCTCCTCTGGCTCAGCAGTCAGGGTCACTAACCACTAGACTAACAGGCCAGTCATGTGAATATTTTAGATAAAAATCCAAATGCCACCTAAACCGGGATTAAATAAACAATTACGTCTTCGAAATATTATTAAACATACGATGTAGGTATTTAATATTTTTAATCTTATTTTTATTCAATTTTAAAAACTGGTAAAACAGGTTTACATTATATGCCGATTACTTGGCAGTACTTAGGCAGTACTTAATTACTTAGTAGCCTTTACTTGTGCTTAAAAAAAGTCTCGTAAAAAAACGATTTGGCGCGGTTCCAACGTGGACCCTGAAAACGATGAAAATCACCAGAATAAAACTGTTGAGGCACATTTCCTTTTCGTTTCTTCAGCTATATTTTAGATGACCCAGTTAATTTTCCATTTGGCGCTCCCATAGAAAGTGATCGGTTCGTGAACGGGGTGCGACCACCAAGCAAACAAGGCTATCTAATTGCATCACAGTACTGTAGCTAATCATTAAAAGGCCAGTGGACGTCTATATTTACATACCTATACTATACTACACGCATACATATCTACCTACATTACCTATTTCTCTACTACTACTTAGTACAGAAGTTCACACATGATTTTGGATAACTATAATATACAAACATTAAATAGGACATTCGCAACAATATAATTTACCGCACCATGTTTTGTCTTTTTCTACTGTTATTTACGGATTGGATATTGGATTTACTTTGACTTACAGGTAATAAAAGCTGTTACAACAAAATAATAAAAACAAGCCCAAATATCCCTATCCTTAGTTAGTGCTGAGACTTACACCCGGTTAACAGTTGCGTCAAATCAGTTCGAGTTTTGGAAACGTTTATCAAAGAAAAATGTACTACCTAATCAATTCAGTTGAACATTCCAATGGCAATTGACAAAAGATTTTGCTATTACATTTGACAGCTGTGTTAATTGATCTCTATATACAAGCTTAACAAGAGATGTGAAATTCAAGTAGTTAAATTTTACGTTAATCAGCCTTTCTGAAATCGGGCATCGAATAATGAAAATGTCAAAATCATGGTAATTTTTTTTTTTTTAATGACGCATTTCTCAATTCTCGCTCCATTTACTGTAGCTCCACAAACCTAGAATACCCCGTCTACCATCTCCTAAACATTGGGGTTCCTGGTGTAGAGTACTTCAGTGACCTCCAGAACTGTGGTGACTTATAAAATGATGTAAATTTGCGGATAAACATTCGATATCTGCAACCATACTACTACGAAGCAAAAATCTCTACGAAGCAAACATGTTTCCTCTCATGTAACAAGTACGCAAAATACGAATGTTCAATGGCAACATATCCATTATGCCGTTGAGGTATGCATGAGCAGAGTTCTTTCTGTTATTTTGGAAACAATAAAACACCAATATTCACAATTATGCCCGCACCTTAGAGTGTGTTCATAATGAAGGTATTTTCCATTAGTGGTCAATTATCGCAGCCTGTAATCCACTTACGCCATTGAATTAATATTCATGGATTGTATGTGGTTTCAGTATGTAAATAAGGGTAAATTAATTGATTGTATGTAGTGGTAATTGTATTTTGACTGATTAATTTACTTGAATCCAGACATGTTGGCAATTGTGGTCATTACATGCAATTGTAAGAAAACACGGCCATGCCTGTATTCATTTTCATTGGAATGCGTGGAAATAAAAGTTATGTTTAAAACCAAGACTTAGACTTAGAAGGATTTTTTTTACTACAGGGGGCAAACGAGCAGACTGGTCACCTGATGGTATGTGACTACCGCCGCCCACGGACACCTGCAACTCAAGAGTCAAAAGTGCGTTGCCGGCCTCTACGGTGGGAGTACGGGAAGGGCGAAAGAGGGGGTGAGGGGGGGAACTAGGGCCTCTGGTAACCTCATTCACTCGGCGAAAAGCAATGCAATTATTGCTTCACTGCCGGTTTTTCTGTGAGGCCGTGGTATCATTCTGGTCAAGCCGGCTCATAAGTGTTGAAGCATGGAGCCGGCCCATACATGCCGAAGCATAGCTTAAAGATGTTTACGTTTGTTGTGGTTATATTTTAACAAGCGATTGTAAAGTTACTTACCGGTGAAGTTAGCAATAGTCAACTTTCCTTGCTGACTCGAATGCAAAAAGAACGCCGCATCTTTCACATAGTTGACCTTTCAAGCCCTAGTATTCACGTGGTCAGTGCCACGTTTCGATTTCAGTGCCGATATGGCGATACCTTTATCATTCCACTACCACTAATGTTGTATCGGTGTCTTTGTATTTGGAAATATATTTCTTAGAACCTTACCCTTTAATTATATCAATGAATGCGAACAGCGTTTATTTGGTTATGCAATACAAAAGATTGAATCAACCTGCTGCATCAGTATAATCCGCCACACTTCCGTTAGTCAACGGTCTTTACCGTTACTAAATGTTCACTGATAAAGACTTTGAAATACAAATAACTTTAATTAATCTTTATTGGTGATTATGAACATACAACCATAGAGTTCTGGTTCGGTTTTGGAGCTATTTATCACTCGGTAACAAAAAATATTTATCTGTAGCGAAGAGGTAATTTAAATCTATAAAAAAATCCTATGATACTCCTCATGTGAGAGGATAAAGTTTAAAATTTATTTGATTGTGGTGGTACGTCCTGGACGTACCACCACAATCGGTGCAAGTCGAAATTGAGAGTACAATGCTCGGACGGGTATCACATTTATCTAAATCATAATCACATACATGGGGAAAATGATAGCGCGTTACATGCCAAGAATCATATTATTTCCATTGAAAGTCGAACAGTCATACCATTCCAACACAAATCTAATATAGCAAATAGAAATATGCAAATGTAAATACTTTTGCATACATTTCCCCTTAATACTGTAAATATCGGCTCCATAAATATTTAAGCAACATTTTGAGAGGGTACTCAGTGAAACTGAATGCAAACATTTTGAGAGAGTGATTTCCTACTTTAATATATAGATTTTTTTTTGGGAAGTGTGTGTGTGTTTGAGAATAAATAATAGCAACTTAAACACTTTTTCATTGTTATTTATGGATTGGGTCTTGTATTGACACAAAAATATGCTTCAACTAGTTCATATGAAATACACGCTTAATAATATAGTTACTATCACAGAATCATTCAAACAAGGGAAAACACAACTATGATTACATAGTACCAGGATCGATGTCACTTAACTTACATATTTGCAAAGGAATCGGTTTATTCCAGAATAAAAAAAAACCTAGTTGGTAATTTAAAGCGCTCCCTTGTCGTGATATAGTCGTGTCGTGGCAATCGCGACAGAGTTCATTTTGTAAATCTTCTCAAAATTGTGTAACACGAGCCATCGCTACGTGGCACTGTCTCATGTTTTTTTCTTTAGTATTTTCTATTTAGGCTTAGGGTATTGATACATTCTAAACAATTTAACGACCTACGTATAGCAACGCTAGTGCATTAGAATGCAACGTCAGAGATCGTAGGTTTGATTCCCACTCAGTGTGAATATTTGTGTGCATGAATATGTGTCTTAGAATTAGTCTGGGTAATCTAGTTCTATTTACAATATATACATATTTACAAACAAAGGCTTTAAGTATGTTTATTCTTATTCTAGAATAAGTTTGTGTCTAGCCGGCGTTGTGTAAAATATCCCACAAAAAATTAAGCATTGAAATTATCTATTTAGCTGATAGATAGATAGACGGATAGATAAACTCTTTATTTTACGACAAAGAAAGAAATTAATACAAACTTGTATACATAATGTGTAGATTCTTACCAAACTAAAGCCTGAGTACAATTGGCGACCTTATCGCGATTTGCGATTTCTTCCAGGCAACCATTGGATGGAAAAAGAAATTATGAATGAGATGGGGAGTTGCAGTGTACAATTAATTAAACACTTTAGATTAGTTTACTTATGCAATAATAGATACATTTGCGAGTTTGCTATTAATATTAAAACTAAAATTATATAAATATATATTTATAAATATATATACAAATGTAGGTGTTAAAATGTAAATGGCTGCTATGCACAATTTAACACCTATGTACGATATGCAATTTTATATAACTTTATACTGCGTAACTTCTGCAACATTAGTGCAACCGACAGATATATTTATGCCAAATTGTTTGGCACTTGGCAATTTGCCATAAAGTCGCGGTTGGCTAAATTAAAGTCTCAACACACAAAACGCGTGGCCGCTGCGTTTACGCAAATCTATAGCAGGATCGGTTGTATTAAGAACTATACCCCTAAAATCTTTAAATAACCTGTAAACGTATAGTAACATCAAACAAAAAAAATACGATAGCATTCTTCACGCCATGACCCCGCTTTTATGTTGAATGAGAAACCTTGTAGCACTTAATGGTAAAAAATAATTGATTGAGTCATTGTTATTCAGTTTCTTTCATTCTATCAGTCTCTTTTGTCAAATATATTATAATTCTTACAAAAATTAGTTAATCTGTTAGGTCCACGAAAATTCGTGTCTGAAAACCAACATTTGGTTGCAGTTAGACCAGAAACCTTTTTCGACATTTCATGATAATAATTCACCTTTTCATCGATCTTCCAAACGTAGAACACGCAACGATGCGTCCGCCATTGGGCGACTCTTGCCCAATCTGGGTGGACCCAGCGTCGCTACGAGTCGGCTATACACGGGGGTTGTTCGGTCAATGGCACTTTACGGTGCACCGGTGTGGGTGAACGCTCTGACCGCGTAGAATAGGGCGCGCCTCTGGCACCCTCAGAGGGTTATGACGCCGCGTATGGCTCTAACAGCCATACGCGGCTACCGCACCGTGTTGACGGAGGTGGCGTGCGCGTTGGCCGGGACTCCCTCGTGGGATTTGGAGGCAGAAGTGCTCGCCGAAGTTTATCGGCGGACGACTGAGTTCCGGGCGGGAAGTGGCAGTCGGCCCCCGCCCGAAGAGGAACGCCAGTGGCATGAGGCCGCTTGCCGAGCCACGATGGCTCGTTGGTAATCCCGTCTGGAGGCTCCACGTGCTGGCTTTGCCGCCGTGGAGGCGCTCCAGCCGGTCATCGTTGAGTGGACAGTACGGCACCCTTTCCGTACGAAGACCTCCACTCGGACTTAATTCGCCGGCGAACCAGGCGGCGGAGGCGCGCTTACCAGCGCCTTATACCGCCCTGAGTGTGGCCGCGGGTGGTTGGGATGGGTTTTCCCCTCCACCCACTATAGTGGCCCCCCGCGAGGAGGCGGCATCCGCATGTGCCTGGTCGTCGCCAAATTGAGAGCTTTTTACCCGAAGGTGGTGCCCACGCTTTTGCGGGCAGCCGCTAGGAGGGTTCCGGATGTCTTAATAAAAGCTGTTCCCGGATCCCTCCTACTTAAGGTGCAGTACGTATACACCATGTGGTTTTAGTCGGTTCGATTCCGACACACCGCCCCACCGAAAACCCCGATGGGGTGACGGCAAGAGGGGGATTCCAGACGCACAAAAAAAAATGGTAGCGATTGTTAAAGATGTCTCTGCTACCCGTGCGAAGCCGGAGTAGGTTGCTAGTATTCTAATAATTGTCAAATTATTTGTTTTGATACTTGAAGTAAACTTGGCAGTTTAATTACTCAAATTACTAGTAAGTAACAATAAACATCGCTTTTAGAAATATGCACTAATTGAAAGGCTTATAAATTCCAGTCCAAATCGCTACTGATCTTAGGTTGAATTTCCGTTTCTTAAATACGTTACATATTAATTCCATTTTTATAACACTTCAATCGTGTATTGTGTTGGGGTCTTAATACTGTCCCTGATAATGCCATTTCACGGATGAAATGAGTTCTAAACTCCTGTTATAGTGAAATTTTTCGCTTTCCCTCATTCCATGTTTTGTACCGAAGAGGATGCTTGAAGAAAATAACACATTTTATCTCTTGAATTAGAGACATTGTACATAGACTATATCATATAAAGATGTATGGATGTTTTACGCCAAAACGACTTAACAGATCTGGATGAAATTTGGCATAGTGATAAATTATAGTCTGAAATAGCATAAAGGCTTTTTATTAGGGAAAGATTTCAAAAAATTTCCATGCGAATGACTTCGCGGGCAACAGCTAGTGAAAAATAATGTTGTTATGATGGTTTTCGGTACTATACAGTATTTATTTAGGCATCGCTTCCAAGTAATAGAAAAGGAACCCGTTCGAATACATTTCAAAATTTATTTTTCCAATAGTTAACCTAAATAAATACAGTATTTTGTTTCGTAAATAAATATGTAATGAGAAGTTTATCAGATATATGGGTTTCAAGCAGTTGAAGCTATTGTAATGTTTTAAAGCCCTTAATTAGACCCTCGCATCTCGTACGACATGACATAAATACGCTTTATAGCTAGGATGATCTTCAGGATTCTAGATGCAAGAACATCAATTTCAGTCAGTTTTTATCCCATGCCTAACAAGGTTATAAAAACCAAAAACCTATCCGGAAACGTGATTCCGTAATAGACATTAGTCTATTACAGAATCACGTTTTCATCATTAACTAGATTTGGATAAATTTTCTGTTGTAACCTAGATTTACAGATAAGAACAAGACAACAGACACGTATCTCACACGTAAACATCGTCACGGGAGAAAGCGAGGATATATAACCATTTAAAGAAAGTTACAGAGTTTTTTATACCATATATATATATATATATAAATATATATATATAACTCCTATCAATATATGTAACAAAATAACCTTTAGATGTGCTGTCGTGGGTGAGTACACCCTCGACAGCATTCAGTTCAGTTCAGTCCTCAGCTAGTGCTGAGGATAGCATGTGCTGATGACAGGGTTCCAAGATGTTGATAAGCGATACTCATCTTCTTGGTTGAAATATTTATGGTTTTTTTATATATAATACACCAAATCAGAAAAATACATGACGGGCCATTCATGATATGAGACGTCATAGTTTTTCTAAAAATGTAACACTTTTTGTAGCCTGTGTTCACAAATAAATTGAATTGAGACCATGTAGGTAAATAACGAATACTAAATGTACCTAGGTATATGTTTATGTTTTGTGATATTTAATTTACCTTACTAACCAATGTCCTCATGGTTCGGTCATATATCCATTACAAAAATTTTACTTCAATCCTGGATCCTTATATGTAACTTCTAACTCGCACCAAACAAATTATACGAACGTTGATACTTTGTAAACAATTTCAAAATGGCGTGTTGGCAAATAATTTTCGGCTCAGTGTTAAAAGCTCTTGGTATGTAAACGCTTGCGTGCGAGGCCGAGTCTTTATCCCAAAGCAGGTTCAGAGTTAAGAGTGTGATAAGAATAAACACTACATATTACGATTACGTTTTGTGCGTAGAAATTTCTGTTGAATTTGGTAAGGTAAAATAATAGGATCTCTTCTCAAAATAAACACGTACGAGTCACGTACGCAGGATTTTAGAAGAATCTTGAGTAACGAGAAACCTTTATATTGTATAAGGTTGTGTCTATGTGTATGGAATGTGTGAATATCAGTGGCTGGGTGTGTTATATGTCTGTGACTATATTTTGTACTGTTACTTAATACCTATTTAGGGGGAGCTTGGTTAGATAACCTTGTCGCGGTAAATTCTGAGGTATGGTAGCGACTACGCTACCTTCCTTTTTCGTCAGAGGACATGTTAAAATGTTCTGCCCAGGCGGGAGCAGTCCATATTTTGTACTGGTTTCTATTTTTTAGTAGAAGATATTGCAGAGAAACTGCACAGGGCGCATTGGTTTGACGTCCCTGGATTCTTTTTAAGCGGATGACATGATCAGACAAAAATCTCTATTTAACACAATTACGTAGGTCTAACCGGCAACGAGGGTTCGAAGTATGTATTGAGTTATGAATATGGGGTTTTGTATTTAAAACTGCTCGAATTTAATTTTGGTATACCCTTTACCTACAACACCGAAGTTAGACTGTAATTAATGGGGCCTAAAAAAAACAGAATGAAGGAATAGCTTCTACAAAAGCTGCATGACAATCACGCCTTTTGCCAGGCACCTGCATGCTCACGCACTTTTACACCACGCTGGTCGTGGTACGTCTATTGGAATTACAACAGTGGGTATCACACCGGAATAAATTTTATTATGTTACATGGGTTAAGAATTATTCCAATCGATCATCTTACTGACTCTTAACAAACGACTTCGGATTTTAGGTATACCAAAAATAATGTGACATATAGAAATGTTTTTTGACAAACTCGTTTTTACTCTCACACACTCACATTGTAGACCAAACCACAAGCTGCACGTTCTGAATAAACCTTTGCCTAGGAAGGGAATGTTGCACTGCACTGAATAAATAAGTACTTATATTTTTATGGACATTTTAGGAAAAAGTTTGTATGTAACTACTAATGTTATACCCCTATCAAGAAATAAAGAGTTGGTTTGTTGGTCTCGATATGTATATGACGGCGCACCGATTATTTTAGTTGGCAACATTATTAATAAAGTGTCAGAAGTTAGGTTACTGACGCAACACTGAACGCTGGCGCGCAACGGATCACTGTTACAGTTCGGATAGGCCGCTGGAAAGGCAGAATCGACTCTCATGACGCCCGATGTTTCCGATAGACGAGGAAGAGGTTCTACATATGTATATTTTTTATGTATTTACAAAATAGCAAAAATAAATAAAATCTGTTAATGATTTTATTTTTGCTATGATTTCACACCTTTCTATATTACCTTTTTTATGGTATAGGGCGCAAACGAGCAGGCGGGTCACCTGATGGGAAATGACTACCACTGCCCATGGATACTTGCAACTGAAGAGTCACAAGTGCGTTGCTGACCTTTAAGGGGGAAGAGGGGAAGAGGAGGGAAGAGGGGAGAAAGGGGAGAGGGAAGGGTTAGGCGTCCGGTAACCTCACACACGTGGCGAAAAGCAATGCTTCACTGCTGGTTTTCTGTGAGACCGTGGTATCACTCCGGTCGAGCCGGCCCATACGTGCCGAAGCATGGCTCTCCACGAATTGCTAGCTAGCTTGTAAAAACTAAAAATAAAACCAGATTTAATTCATCAATCTAGTATTATTTTTAGTTTTTTACTCCTTAAATTGCAGCCACAAAGAGTGAAAATAGGCATCAATATTATAAAGTACTATTGTTGTTATCGAAGCCTATATAAATATTTCCGAATTCTAATTTCAACTTCCTAAAGCTTTGTATAGGCATACTGGTAAGAGCCTGATTCTCATGCAGATTAGGCATTGTAAGGTTTAATTAGAAGCGTCTTCGAGTCAGGTCAATTAGAGATTAGATGAAAAGTATTGAAGTTACTTAGCACGAGTAAATTATTGTCAACAGTGTCACATAAACCACCGAATTCTTTTCTTAAAAACACATTTAAAAATGAGAAGAAAATATAAAAATACGTATTTTCATGGGAGAGCCACGCTTGCCACGGCCTCACAGGAAACCGGCAGTGAAGCAATATTTGCATTGTTTTTCGCCGAGTGAGTGAAGTTACCGGAGGCTCCTTTCCCCCTCTTCCCCAACTTCCCTTACTCCCACCTTTTAAAGGCCGGCAACGCACTTGTGGCTCTTGCAGTCTTGCAGCAGAGTTGTTGATGCTCATGGGCAAAGGTAGTCATTTACCATCAGGTGAACGTCTGCTCGTTTGCCCCCTATCCCATAAAAAAAATGTAATACCGGCTATGAAAATCAACAGGTGGGTAGCGTATATGTTGACCAGGCATGGTACGAAAAATCTATACTATGACACTTCAACTTATACTGGTCAATGAAATAAAACGAAACATTCAAAACTTAATGAATTCCAGTTAAAATTGGACCCCCAGGCTATCTCTAGTACGTATAAATATTTGCACTCACATGCTTCACTCATGCTCTATTTGATAAATTTATTATTTAATTTACAAAACAAACTGACCGTTATCCAGCATACACAAAGATATTAACAAAGAGGGTTAGTAGCGGTAACAGACAGCTGGCAGTACAAAGGCATTTCTTATCTAACTCGTAGCTAGTTTATGTTTATATATTATATTACTGTGACATACCCTTCTCTTGCCTAAAGGGAAGCATTACTTCTGGTCTTGTATCTTTTACGGCCAAAACTATTAAATACAGAAATATTAATGTGATATTATATATCATGACTAAATGTAATATGTACACATAGCACCGGGCCACAGCTCATAGAATACGATTTTATTTCCCGAAGGAAACATTAATATTTTTATAATGGTGTTTTACAGATGTGCATCTTTCACCATCCTTGGAACATGATATAACTTTTTTCTAATAGAAGAAAAACTAAACGAAGCATTGAAAAGTCGAAACAGTTATAGTGGGAGTTAAAATTGCTTAAAGCATTCTTATTTTATTGAAGCAGTAATTCACAAACTATTGCTTTATACTATCTCAGATACAGTACTCGAGTCTAAAAGATAACGTGCATAAATCTAGAAAAGAGCTGATAGTATACCCCATAAATACCTCTTATTATTAGACTCTGGCCAGCGTGTTTCAAAGCTCTGATGACCGTGGATATTAGACTCTGGCCAGCTTTGAGCTCTGACGAACGTGGAGGAGGTGCGAGCCGCATGTCAGGATCATGGCAAATGGCGTTTAATCGCTCTGCCTACCCTGGACGGGAGTAAGGCACGCCTTACTCCCGTCCAGGGTAGGCAGAGCGATTCATACATATCACGATGTGTACGTATGTCTAGAAACCATCTTACTTCATGTCACATTTGCCTCTCTCTAGCTACTATTCGATCATTAAAGCTACGACCATATAGAATATATATTCAAAGCTTTACTTCAAAGGACTGACCTTGTTAAATACTGCTAGTCTCTTTGATGGGTAACTGCAGCTGAATACCAGCCTTTGACTCTAACACGTACAAAACCGCTTCCTAGTTACACGTATACATACACGCCTTTCAGTTAACGCGTTTGGAAATGTTCCATTAAAGTAAAGAGGCAATGATCTAGATAGCTAGGCCTCGTGATACATAAATTACACATATATAATGAATAACTTTTGCTTGCGGTTTTTTTCGCCTTAATGTAGATTTTGTCATCAATGTTGGTATCCTTCGAAAATATGACGAATGAAAGGTACACTATGATCTTTCTACAACGTGCATAGAAATTTTCATGAACATGCTGAGTAGTCAAGACGCGAAAGTGTAATAAAAAACTTATATTCGCATTTATAATATTAAGTAAGGATGCCTAGATGCGTTATCGGCTGCACAAAATTCAGAATATGTAAAATATTGAAATAATAATGTACTGTTACAGCCCTTATTTTAATTCTATAATATAGAAGTGTAATACAAAATTGCTGATTTGCAATAATAGCAGATTGACGCAAATTCAACATTGCAGATCAGCAATAAATACACTATAAATACGAATCAATTTCCTAAATTCGTTTAGTTATTATTCTCTAGTGCTGATATAATTTGTGGTCTCTAACCACTCCCCAACCTTGGTTGGTTTTCAGCAACGAATTCTAGAGCAATAATATCCTCCGGGTATATCCTGCCCTTCGTTAGGGCTAGTAAACGCGTATAATCCGTGCTAAGTGGTGTAATGTAAGTCTATTGTCTGTCTTAAGTACCAAAAGTTGTGTTAAGTAAAAATAATAAACAATTGTGATAGTCAGTGGTTTTTTTTTATAAGTGCCGGACTGTCCAATCTAACAGTACGTATAAAAATGTAACTTAGGGACTTGCTCATGCCAAAATATAATTGTCTTATGACAATTATTAGCACAACCATGTCAAATAAACCCAAACAACATGAAAATAAAAGACAAAGAAATGTACAGGAACCAACGACTTTATAAAGCATTTTTACATCAATGAAAGCGTTTTATTTAGGAAACTTGTGTTTTTTTGTTAGGAAAGGTGTGGTACAGTTGTCCTTATAAGACGCAGTTCATCTTGCTTTCCTAATAGGAGCAAAGATAAGATAATAGGTATTACGTAAAGGAACGATAATTTGTGTCTTGTCAAAGCTACAAACTCAACCACAAGAATATTTGTCTTAATTACTTTTGAGTTGTCCTTTTATAAGACTTCGGTGCAACGAAGTTGGGAAGTGGTAAATGCGTCATTGAAATATTCAATTGAAGCGTATGTTCTCTTGGCTATTCGATTAATGTCCGCATGCATTCTGTGTTAAAATTTTATCACTTGGTTTTTGTGGCGATCATTTTAAAAAGTCGAAACATTCAAAAACGTAATGGTAACGCTTTAAAAATATTTTTGTCCAGTTATTTTCCAATCCAAGTGGACTTTAATATGATATTGAGAATTTAATATGAAATAAGATATTAACTTTTTAAACTTTCGCGTTCCATGATATATAATTATGTATACGTACGGGAATTAACGCGATCACGTAATAGGTAATACGTATCTTTGAATTGCCTGACGTTTCGACCAGATTGCACTGGCCGTGGTCACAGGCTGACTGATATTCAAAGGTATGTAATAACTATTAGGTGATCGCGTTAATCGGGAATTAACGCTAACTCAGGAATTACGTATACATAATTAAATGAGATATTGTTAATAACCAGATTTTTTAAATAATTTTCCGTATTAACGTGACTTGCATTATAAGTATAACTATTTATATATTAACGCCTCGAACTGGTCTAAATACTTGTATTCGTAGTGGGTTTACGTCAGTACAGTACATACTAATATTGTACGTTTTGGGTGGGAATATATCCCCTAATAACGCATTCTAAGTCCTATACTTGAACCATTACTCTACCGCGGTGCCTTATATTAATCATTCTTTCCGATCTGATATTGCAAAAATGATTGAAGTCGGTTGTGTTGATTTATTAATCTTAATTAGTTAAATTGAGGAAGAGAAATGAATGAAACCTACATTCATTTGGGGGTTATTGATGATTTGTTGCCTGTGCGTTTTCATGGAGTTATTAATTTTAATTAGAGACTGTAAAGATGACAATAAATCTCTTACTTAGGTTTAGAATTTATTTGAATACAAGCAATTTTGAACTATAAATAAAATACTAATTGATTGTTTTTTCATTTCATTTGTACTATATATTGTAGTGTTATATTGTAAATATAATATCACATCGCCTTCTCACTACCCAAACTATATAGGTAAACATAGCTTGTAGTGTTAGTTTTGAAACAGGGATAAACATGCTTAACTAATGTTTTTGGACATTCATTCATATTATACGAGCATAGAAACAATCAGATCTACGAAATACATTCGTGATTACAAATATTATGTCAGATATATGAATTCAGCAAGAATTGAATGCTAAAGTGTCACTGTATGCCATATGGGTTGGTTTCATAAAGGCTTCAAATTCAATAAAAATTCAAAATTGATAATATTGCTCATAAATTTTAGTTTTTTTTTTGTAAGTTATATAGGGCGTTTAGTCAAATATGTAAAACTAGCTGACCCGCGGAACTTCGTTCGTATTTGTAAATTTTTCCCGTTTTTTTGCAACATTTTTCATTGATGCTTCGCTTCTTTTGGTTGTAGCCTGATGTTATATAGCCTTCCTCGATAAATGGGCTATCCAACACTAAAATAAATTTTCAATTAGAACCAATAGTTCCTAAAATAAAAGCGCGTTTAACCAAACAAACAAACAAACTCTTCAGCTTTATAATATTAGTATAGATTATAAAAAAAAAATGGATACCATAATATCATTTGTGCCTCTATGTATCAAATATATAGATCGTCGTAATAAATAGGTCGTGTATAGTTTTATTATATTGATATTACATTGCATACAATAACGCGAACTATAAGTAGTTATAACATATTTTACGAAAACAATGGTTGGCTAAGGCTTGTTAGATATAATTTCCATCAAATCATACATGCCAACGTTCAAAATGCCATTGTATCCAATTCCCAAGCGAACAGCGCGCTGCGGCAACAGACATTGAAGTTCCAAAGCGACTGGTAATAATCCGTTTATAGCTGCCATTTTAGTTAGCAAAATAACTGTACCACAGAATAAATAACAATAATACAAATACAGTGCTGTAACGTGAATACAGTCAATACATTAGAAGTGAAATCATTATGCGCAAGCTTTTTTACTTTGACATGTGGTTTTGGGTGTTGGCGGAAAAACCTTGAGATTTCATGATAATGCGTAGATGTACACGTACTATCGGCAAAAAACCCCTGCGGTTTTCATAATTTAAAAAACTTTTTTCATTGCCTGACAGCGAATTTATAAAAAATACGATTCGGATAAAATATATATATATATATATATATATATATATATATATATATATATATATATAATATAATTATCTACTTTATAAAACCAAAGCACTCCCAAGGTTTCGAAAATTTAAAATTATGTCACACCGGCCCGTGCCTTACATGGGCGACGGGAGTCACTTACCATCAAGTGTATCTAAAATATATAATATATATAATACACTGCGTATGAACACCTGCCATGAAAAATACACATGTTGGTCGGCTTAAAGCTCGGCCCCGCCCCGGCTTAACATTAATTTGTTTGTAATAGTTATACGTAATCGCATTTTAAAATTTCCTAGAGCTTGGAGCTTTTACTTTGTTGATACTCTTACCACAGTATTTATTTTGTTGTAGAAACGTGAATCACACAACGAACAGTTGGACGGACCAACTGGGTTTGTCCCACGGGTGAGACAGCGCTCTAATTATGTTCATTCGTTTTTCTGTAGCTACGTACCGAGTGATGGATGTCTGACTATCTATTTTTCTGATATCCAAGCGAAAGCCAAAATTTAATAAAATAATTTAAAGATCTGAAATTCCGTTTTCGATTTGGAAGAAAGTTTTATGTTCAAATGATTTGATATTTTGCGATTTCTGCTAACTTTACTAGAGTAATTGTGCGTGTTAGGCAATCAATGTGACATTTTATAGTACTCTATAGTAGCTTACGACAAGTGTATTTATCATCGTAGGTTATTAATAGATGTGAAAAAAATATGTTCGAAAAACTCAAACAAAAAATCATTTTCCCCAAAGTGACTTGAATGTAATTTACTACAAAAAATATGTATTGCTTGAGCATTAAATTTGGGTTCGACGTCAATGGTCTGCACAGATTTATTAATGCAAGTCATAACTTTTTAAATGAACTCGATTTTAGTGCTGCGATGCGAAACTTATAACTCTATTTGATGGCGGCAAAATTGCTAAAAGTTCTCACGCGAGAGACATTAATGATGATTGCTGAAAATATTACTTTTTTAAATTAATGGTCTTCAGTTTTTTTTTTGCGCAGTATACAATTTCAGTATTTGTACCGCTTAAAGCAGAAATACCTATTGACAATAAAAAACAATTGCAATCGATTATGTGACTGATTCTAAACTAAATTAGTGTACAAGAAATATACTTAAATTTATATTATTAATAAGCGAATATTATTAAAACTGGTATGTGTGAAAAATGTAAAAGTGCAGTTTAGAAACTAACTTTTTTATGTTATAGGGGGCAAACGAGCAGACGGATTACCTGATGGTAAGTGACTACCGCCGCCCATGTGCACCTGCAACTCAAGTCACAAGTGTGTTGCCGGTCTTTAAGGTGGGAGTAGGGGAAGGGGGCGAGAGGGAAGGATTAGGGCCTCCGGTGACTTCCACTCACTCGGTGAAAAACAATGCAATCATTGCTTTACTGCTGGTTTTCTGTGAGGCCGTGGTATCACTCCGGTCGAGCCGGCCCATACGTGCCGAAGCTCTCCCACGAATAAACTAACATGAAATAGAACGTATTAGTAATTACGCTATAGACAAAATACTTTCTGCGTGTGGAAATCAAGGAACTATCCCGCCTAAGGAATAACTAAATGATTTTAACAAAATTGGATTGACCAAAACCGCACAGAATTCCGACCTGGACCGCCAAAGTCATATTTGGGCAAATCCTTTTTACGTGTGGAAACCCCCACGGGTCATCGTCTCACCGGGGCTAACGGTAAGATGGTATGTCGGACTCGAACCGACTAAAACCACACGGTGTTCCGTCACGGGGTCCTGATGCCGGGGACTCAGGTGTACCCTAGGAAGGAAGTCCCTGTGAGCCCCGGCTGACTTGGCCGCCTGCTCGACAGCAGGCGACCCCACAATTTGGTGAGGGGGCCTCGTCCCCTCCGATTTAGAGAAGTGCGCGTGGAACACGTCGCGCCACCGTCTCGGGCCTGCTTCTGCTAGGGCGACGGGTAACCCATCCCGTCACCCCCAGGCAAGCGCTCGTGGAGGCCGGAGATCGTCTCGCTCTCTCCGGCGCCTGGTGCGTCTTCTTCGGGACGGGAGAGTACTAGTTCTCTCCCGTTCCCTTTCCGCCGCCTCCTTATTACTCATCACTTCCTCACAAAACGAGACTCCCATGCGCTCTCGTGCTGGACCATAGCCATCACCATGGTTTCCAGTGAGAGGCTGCCTACACTCAAGGCCATCGCGAGGTCAGCACGTTGCCGCGCCCACGCAGGGCACTCCACCAGTGTGTGGAGTGCGGTGTCCTCGTGACAGCCCATGCAATGGTGGCACACAGACGTTGGCTCCCGGCCTATCCGACACAGATACTTACCAAAGCAGCCGTGTCCGGTAAGCACCTGTGTCATCCGGTAGGAGAGTGCGCCATGTCGCCTCTCCAGCCAATCCTCCATGATGGGTCTTACCGCCACAATTGTGGCGTGCCCCATATTTGGGCAAATCCTCGTTCTCCACTTTTTGTACAGGATAGACTGAGATGCAATATTCGCGCAATATATATAATAACATGCAATAAACACTTTTAAACAGTTATGTTACGGAACTCCGTAACCGTAACCGAAACTATCGGATTTCCGAAATTAAAATCTATCCGAAACCGTAACCGGTACCGATATAAAAGTTTTGAATGATTTCGGATAGAGGTGGAGTCTAAATAATTTATTTTACTATAATATATACTTACATCAAGATACAAATACATATCGTGTGTACAAGTGATTTTCCTACCAAACGATAACCTAGAAATAATGCCTATCTGTATTTTTCTGCTTTAATTCCTTAAAAATCTAATATCCATAACCGAAACTAAGCGGTAGCGTAATGGCTAAGGCGTTGGACTTGCGATCAAGTGGTTGCAGGTTCGAACCCCACCCAGTGCACTATAGAGGTGTACCCACTCCTAACACAAGCATTTAGCTTAGCTGGAGGGGTTAACAAGAATACTAGTAATGTGTGACCATCGTTACTAGTATCCTTTATTAAAAATAAAAAAATATCCGAAACTATCGGACGGAAATATTTTGATTTCCGTAACCGTATCCGAAACCGGTATTACTTTATTCATATATCCGTATCCGTATCCAGATCCGACATTTCATATCCGTAACATCTCTGCTTTTAATGTATTTTATACTGAAAGATTTTTTTTATAGCGCGATACACGATCATCGTTTACTCCATAGTTGAGCTTCTCTTCATTAGATGACGCTTAGGTATATTTACTATGTGTGAGTGTTACCACAAAGATATGAGTTTTTACAGAAACGCAAATAGTCTCATATTTAGCTATGTATATGTTTCTATTAAGTAAATTAAATTCCAATATTCATATTTTGATCAAGTCAGTAACCCACAGCAACCACTATTATAAATTGGTCTTTAAGGTCCTTATCCTCCCATGGTCCTTAATTTAAGCAAATTCAGGTTTAAAGCAAAACCCGTGACATTTCTAATCCCGAATACCACCCAAGAGCACTTTCAACTACACAACATAATGGTTTTCGGTGGTTTTGTAACGAGTTTGTTAGGCTCTAGTTAGTGACTGATTCGAGCTTTTGTTCGTAAGTGTCCCGAAAATTTGAGTTTATTTATTGAGTTTTCTAGTTAACTGTATTTCTAAACAGTTTGAAACACCAAACACCGAAATGTTGGTAAAGTAGTCTTCTACGTATTTAGTGTTTTAACTGTTTTAAGACCCATTTTTTGACAGTTCACCGATTTCAGTTTCTAATCCTTGCCTTGTATTCAAAATAAGGGTACACATTTATGCAGTTTATTTGAGAATAACTAACGAAAAAACCAAGAAACGTGCTATATCATTATATTACTGTGGGAGTGCCATGCTTCGCCACGTATAGTCCGGCTCGACCGGAGTGATACCACGGCCTCACAGACAACCGGTAGCTGTTAATGCTTGCACTGTGTTTCACCGAGAGAGTGAGGTTACCGGAGGCCCTAACCCTTCCCCCTCCTCCTCTTTTCCTCTTCTGCCCCTTCCTCCTACTCCCACCTTAAAGGCCCGCAATGCATTTGTGACTGTTAAGTTGCAAGTGCCCATGGGCAGCCGTAGTCACTTACCGTCAGGTGACCCGTTTGCTCGTTTGCCCCCTATTCCATAAAAAAGCAGTAGATTCCACTACGTCTGAGTTGTATCTTTCATGTGTGTTACTGTACAATAAAGAAATAATCTATGTAGGTTTGATTGTAAATTATCTAAATGCTGATCTTACCGGCATTAACCAATTTCGATCCTACAGATTAAGGCGTTGGATAACTAGCACCGCTAGCATAGTTTTCTGCAATGAGTAAGGATGTCAAAGTGAAATGAGAGGAGAAGATACTGGTGTTGCCATACATAAACTACAAAATATCTCCCAAAATTATTTTATATCTCGATTACCAATAACTATTGTAGTATTGTTGGGAATTGTAGCGGCAAATTACGAAGTGTCCGCTAATGCTATTTTTAATTTTCCGCCGAGACGAGTCATAATGGATATGATCCTTTGGAAACGTTTATCTTCATAGTAAAGTATATTTTATTTATGGCTACATTTTACTTTGAAGAATGTTTTGTTTTCACGAAGTAAACTACGTAGCTTAGAATTTTTTTACATAGTTGGATGTTGTAGGCAGCCTGTCTATAAGTATGGTACAGCATCGTCTAGTTTCTATTTCACTTAGAAGACAAGGCCAAGCTCGCAACCAAAAAGCTTGGTATTCTTGCTGTGGTTTAGTGATATGATAGGATAGTATCTGTTTTCCCTCTTGTATCTCAGCAAAGCTTTCTGAACCTTCTCTAGTATCCGGGATATAAAAGGGATATAAAATGTATCCGGTAGTTCGAACACATAAAAAAAAATTAATACATGTTTAATTATTTTAAAGATTGATGAACTGATTATGTACCACGACCATATCTTCTGGTCACATAGCCTCTTTTTGAACTCCAGCTACTCGATTAGGAAATTACCTTCATCCCACAAAACACACGTTACATATACACCAGTACAACAGGTAAATAACTGTATATAAAATAACGGGTAATAACATAAATAAATAGAGCAAATAATGGATAGCTGAGAGTAACTCCTTCGTCTCTAAGTTACGGTTCATTGAAAACGCTGCTCAGTTCTCATAATATTTGCATTATCAAATTTTTTTACCATCAAAATATAAAATTCTTATTTCTTTTTTCCTATAAAAAAAAATATGTTCGTCACTCTATCAAGTTATGATAACACATTTTCGCTACCCTTGCACCTCCGCGTCGCTCAATGCCAACGAATGTTCTATCATAAAACGTTTAATCTAGAGAAACGTTTCCATAAATAGTTCAGAACTCCCTTAATTCACTAAATGTATTGCGTTCGTATTTTTGTAGCATTGGCATATTTTTTTATTTAACTCACAATAGTAACTTAGATCTAAGATTTACACTTTATACTTGCCAAAGGTAATATATATTTTCTACTTATCAAATACAATATTTTTAAACTTTTATTCATCTAATTCTCTCAATTTTCTCTTATGTGTGAACTTTAAATTATCTGATAAGTTAAAATAGAATTACTTTCATCATTTGTGGCAAATCGATAAAATAAAAAAGATTGTCTATGTGACCTATAGCGTAAGCTATCATAGCATCATTATTTTGAATCTTTATAAAAAGAAAATAATTTTCCCAGTCGAATTATCCGTGATAGAAGTGGAGCCTATAAAATAAATGCAAAATTCATCAGTGGTTGGGTTGAAGGCCCGAGAGGGTTTCCACACGCAAAACAAATGTGCCTAAACCAGGACGCAATGTGAAAGATTAGCCAGAAAAAAATGTATCTTGATAGTAAGACGGCTATTGCAACAGTTACTGTTGCCTGTTACTGTCGATAATTTCAACTCATTTCAACAAAATTTCTAAATAAGTTTTAAATTTTATAGAAATAATTGTTCATTATTATAATATGATTGTATCCGTGATAGTTACAAATACCAACTGAGGATGTTATTCTGTAAAGACATGTATTTATCTTCAAGTGTGTCCTATGGCTTCTACAAATAAGATTTCACGGGTAGCTACCCATTGTAAGAAAAAAGCTATATGAGTAGCTCTACTCCGGTAACTTACATAAAATTTATTTGTTTGTTCGCTGTATCTATTGCGGTCCCGTATCTTTGAAACTTTCAAATATGTTCTAAATAACCCAAAACGCCCAAGGGACATAACGCAAACCCTCATTAAAACTCTATGTTTGAAATAAATCTTTCTTAACTTGCACTAGTCTCAAAGTTTGCTCAGGAGCAATGTCTGAGTTTACATATGGGTAAAAGGGGCACGGAAAATACTTACCTACCTCTATAACAAAAAATCATGTTTTGAAGTAAAAATTTCTTTGGGCACGTTGGTTAGGCACTTTTGGTTTTTTTTTTATTATTATTGCACGTCAGAATGACCTCAAACCGCCTGATGGAAAGCTGGAGTGAGGTCCAAAGACTGAGGACCACCATTATAGATACGGATGATACTAAAATGGTTGCCCTCAGCTCGACGGCCTCGAGAGATGCTTTTTCACGCTCCGCTTAAAGGACCCGGGATTATATGACGAAAGGAACACGTGTGCTGGTAATGCATTCCACATTTTAATAGTGCGGCAAAAAAAGACGGGAAACAGCACTTAAATCGCGTGACCGTCACGCTAAGTTACATTTATATAGATTTAAGTGTATATGTTTATCGGATTGCCAAACGGGATACTATGATGATTCGCTATTTTACTTCGTTGATGGCATTGGCCATTTTATGTGTAGTTTTATGTGTAATATACTCAATTATATGACTATTTCACTGAATGACATGTAATAATACAAAGAAATAAACAGATGTGGAGCCGGATGGTGGATGGGTTTACGTATTTCTCTTACCAGTTCTACTACCAGAAACTGACTTTTAAGATGACATCTTTCAACTTCATCCGGTCTTAGCCGCTCCAAAAATAAAACAACTACAATCATAATATAAAAAGTTTGCAATGCTAATTCAACCATAAACAAAATATTCAACACGATGTTCAGATTCAACCAGCCTAAACAGCACGCGCCGTCATATATATATAAATATGTAAGTTATGATTTCACTTCTGACGTGAATTCCTACGACTGACAGTTTTTTTTTATATATACACACATTCAGCAAAGAATATTTTTTTTTTTTGATAAGTTTATTATTTTTGGTTTCATTTATTTATACTTAATGAAAACATTTGATAGAACACCTTCATTTATTGCATGTATATGTATAGTTAGTGGCATAACTCCATAAACAAATATTTACTTTCTTTATTGTAAGTGCTAATTCTTCATTAAATTTATTAAAAAGACGATTGCTACTTACATAATTTTTACAACGTTTTCAACGTTTTAACCACCAACAAAAAAAAACATTTCCCTTTTAACTCTTCGCAAACAAACATAATTCATTCTCCGCAAACACACTGAATATTCAGAGTTAAAACAAAACATAAACTCTGGTTAAAGAGCCGCGTGTAAAACAAAAAGTTTGCGAGTGTTGATAAAGCTTACACTTTGTCTGCATTTGCGGATAACTAAATTTGTTTAAAGACAACACATTATATTAATTCATATACCATTAGACAATTATTATTTTAAATTATTCAAATTTTAAATTCATAAGAGAAAATGAAACAGGTCTTAATTGCATATGGAGAAAAATAAGAAACACTTAAACATATGTACGTAACGCTTTAAAATAATACCTATTGTGTTTTTAATTGTATTCTAAAAGAATAATACTACTAAGAAATCTTTGCTTTATAACTAAACAATAAAACAATTAAACTCGTTTTTTATTCCCTTCCTACAGGCCATCTTCTCTCTAAAATCTTTACAATGTTTATCGTTAATAGTATAATTATCTTCAAAACGTAAAACTATGAATAGGTAAAAGTTACAAAAATTAAAAGAGTAAAAAAATACACAACATGCCATAACATCATTAGAAATGCATGATAATATTATACTGACACACGCATGCTGCCACAAACGCGGGAAAATAGTTGCAGTATTTTATAGCAAGTGAAAAGTTTAAGCTCTAAAGGCTCGTATTTTTCGTGATAAAAAATAGCCTATGTGCTATCCAGATCTGTTGAGCCGTTTTGGCGTCCTCGACCAACAAACACCCATCCAAATTTTCGCATTTGTAATAATAATAAGATTAAGCCGAGTTTCTAATGTAATATTAAAGAGCTATTCGTGTCAATCATGCCAAGATCACGTTGACAATTAATTAAGTAACGCCACAGATATATTCTAAAGGAGTTTACTGTGGTAAGTGACCCAATCGGGGGACGTATGTTGTTCCAAATTTTACTGGCTGAAGAACGGGGTAACATGACAGATTTTTGACATGAAAAATGTAACTACTATTTTTGGTGGTCACCTTAATAGACAGTATTTTACCATCGTATTTAGCATTGAGGTCACATGAACATTGGACTTGTATTTCTGCAATATGATTTTTTTAATTATACGACTAATATTGCTGTCGAGCATTTGCTTTGAAAAAAAAATCAAAACCCTCTACTTCTAATCCTACAAACAGAGTAATTGGGTCAACAACATCGAATGTAGGAAAACAATCTGCTCCAAAAACTTCGAGACCAATAAATGTTTAATTGTTTGAAATCCCTTTGGGCAATCAATCATGTTTTTAATTAGATCGTCTATACATATATCTACTAAGTTCAGCTCTGGAGCCGTTTGCATAATTTTACAATTAATTTTCATAAGCAATAAATAAAGCTCGATGGTTTTCAATGCATTTCTTGCTGGGAAATATTGCAGCTATACATTAAAGTAATTAAACGGAAAAATTGAAAACACAAATAACAAGTGACTAACTTTTAGTTAGATGCAAATAAATAGTGTTCATGACGAATATGATTTAAGAAAACTTGAAAAAATAGTTACGAGTATATGCTATGGAAGTATGAGCTACGCTCTTAGTGATAATTGAAATTCAAGGAGCTTGCGTTTTTAGTATAAAGATATTTAAAGGTATCACAATTATGAATTATCTCCGCTGGATATTTCTTAATAATCAAATGTATTTAAAGAATTAATTGTGACATTTCAAATGCTTTTGTTTATATGTTTTATATACTTTATCGTCATTTGAAATTTAATTGAAATAATATATAATCTTTAACGCCAGCCTTTTGGTTTAGAGAAAAGGCGCGGAACATGTCACGCACCCGTCTCAAGCCTGCTTCTGCTAGGTTAACGGGCAGTCTCACGACTTCTTAAGCTACCGCACCAACCGCTTAACTAGGGCAGCAGGTGAAAACCGCGGTTTCCAAAGACGACCCGCAGCCTCATTAGACAGTATATTAATAATTACGAGCTAAAGTTGGCGTAACCCTTGTTCTAAGACAATAGAATATAAACTTTCATGATTGTCTGAAGTTTTGACTATACAGCCGTATTGTCCCTCCAGAATATTGTAATTAGAGTTTTGTCAAACATGGAAACTCTTTATACAAAAATATATTTTACATACGAGTGCTACAAAAAGTCGATTGAGTCCAAATTTGAGTGGCGATTATACCCGAAATTACTGAGTCCGGTATAAGTACGGTGAAGTAGCTACCTAAGTAATGATGTTCTACTGAAATATATTAACAGTTTAATATAAGTTTGGGAGGTCCGTCTTATACGGTAATTTATGTTATTCGAATGAAATTGATTCATTACAATTCGCGTTGTTTTTAAGCTAAGCTAAGCCGACTGCGGCTAAACCCAAAAGAAGGGGTATGTGTTTAACCTGTACGTATGTATGTCCGTCCCTATATTCCCTCATAACTACTAAACAACTGAACCGATTTTCATGAATGATATTATGTCGTTAGATTTGTCTTTATTGCGCAACTGTCACTGAGTATATTAAAATTATTTAAAAAAAAATTGCCACCAAAATGGGTTTTTCTCCCAAACCTATTGAGTGGCGTGTTAAAATGAAGTATTTATTAAAAATAACTACAAAAATACATGCAACTATATGCTTATTAGTTACTTAATGCAGTCGGATTTCTTGTTTTATCTTATAATTTATTGTTATTTGTTCCCCCTTAATAGTAGTAAACTGTGAGACAGGGCAATAAATTACTCAACGGCCAACGAAAAACAAAGCTATTTTTTATAAAATATCGGGCAAACGAGCAGACGGGTCACCTGATGGTAAGTGACTACTGTCACCCATGGACACCTGCAAGTCAAGAGGCACAAGTGCGTTGTCGGCCTTTGAGGTGGGAGTACGCTCTTTCCTTAAAGGTTTGAAGGAAGGAAATACCGCAGGCGATAATTTGTTTCACGTATTAGTTGTAAGAGGCAAAAAGTTCCTAAAGAACCGCGCAGTGATGGATTGCCAATTATCCAAGTGATGAGGATGATAGTTTTGTCGCGTTGAGCGATGGAGAAACGCTCCGGCCGGTGCAATTCCAAACAATTCCTCGGAGCACTCCCCATAATACAGGCGATAGAGAATGCAAAGTGAAGCTACATCTCTACGCAACGCCAAAGGGTCAAGCCAATCTGAAAAATATCCTGGTCCAATCGACGATTCGAGTCGCTCTTCGTTGAAAGCGGTCCAGAGGGAGAAGGGCCCCTGCATATAGATGAGGACAATATTCATTATGCGGCCGAATATGCGCCTTATAAAGTTGTAGGGGTTAGGCCGGAGTGAAATACTGTCTCGATCTGTTCAGCACACCAAGCTTCTTCGAGGCTAATTAGGCCTCATGAGATGAGTATGGTTTCTACAATTATCATTATTATCTACTATAATTTATGATGAAACTTGCTAAATAATACGTTATACTATACAGTATTTTAAAGAACTTAACTTCAAAAAGTCCCTAAACGAAGTACCTACCTAGGTCAAACAGTAAATATTTTTTGACAGCTAGTTACGTATAAAGAAAAAATACGACTGTCGCAATTCGTTGCCAAATTTAAATTGAAAATCCTCTTTTGCAACGGGTTACGAAAATACATCGCGGTTGTGACGAGTTTCGAAGTTTTGCAACTTGAAGCTCTACTTCACAAGTGTTTCTAAATTTGATGATTAGTTAAGATTTAAATATGTTTTAACTAAAATTAGTAAAAATACACATCCTATATTTTAAAGTAATGGCGATAACAGATAGATAAAAAGATACGATAGAGGCGATAACAGATCAAAATAGTGTTTAATTAAACTAGTTGAAATTAAAAAAAAACTCGTTGGAAAACTCGAGTACATTGATGACTCGAGATTTTTTTTTGAAATTTTGTAGATAGCATGCGATCAAATTTAATTCTTTGTAAAAAAATAACACCTTATTCCTAACTAATCTTACTAACATTATAAAGGCGAAAGTTTGTGAGGATGGATGGATGAATGAATGAATGGATGAATGGATGGATGGATTGATGTATGTTTGTTACTCTTTCATGCAAAAAACGGCTACGACATGAAATTTGGCACAGAGATAGACTAAAGTCTGGAATAGCTCATAGGCCACTTTTTATCCCGGAAAAATGTACGGTTCCCGTGGAATAGATTTCACTAAAATTTCCACGTGAGCGAAGTCGCGGGTAACAGCTACTATTACAAATGCGAATGTGAGTTGGGTTGTTTGTTATGCTACACATCTTAACTACTCAACCGATATTATCATTAAATTTTGCATACATGTTGCCCGGGGTGCAGAAAATTACATAAGTTTTCATCCAGAAAAAAATACTGTTCCCGAGGGACAGAAAAAAAACTTCTTTAACGAGAGCGATACTGTTCTATTCTATTTTTTTAATAAGATGTAAAATGTTCTTTTTTCATCCTGTTGTTTTTAAACAATGTGTGCTTTTATTTCGCCCCTAAATGCCAATAACTCCTCATTAAATTGACGTTTACTCATGCAAAAAGGTTTTGCTGTGATGGTTACAAAATTTGAATTCGGATTAATGTATTACTCGATTTTCTTTTATTTTCAACAAAACTGGGAGTTAAGAATACTCGCAGTTTTGTTGATATATTACAGCTAAGTAATCTTTTACTTAGCTGTAATGTATCAACTTTTTACTTAAGAAATTTATTTAGCAAAGTGATAACGACGAATGCGAATACTTATCACAGTCGTACTGAAAAGAAATCGACTAATGTTTAAAAATGAAATCTTGAATAAAAATCTAAACTAAACAGCAAAATGCTCAGGGAAAATAAATCTAAAAAAAAGCTATTACTTGTTGTCGCAATAAAAAATCCATTATGTTTAGAATCAAATGAATGCAGAACATGTTTCTTGTTCCCCCTTTCGTGTTCCATTTTATAAAACGTTGCGGATAGGAATAGGTGAGATGAACAAAACTGAAGACGCAGTGAATAGAAAACATCTGCATCTAGACCATTGAAGTAAGAAATTCTATAGAGCTGACCTGCAATTTTTTACTTTACGTACTTTTATAGCCTCAACTAAATCCAAACAAAAAGCTATCACACTTTTTTTATGCGTGATTGATTTCTTTTTATCACTGTAAGTATAGAGTGTTTGAGCGAAGATATTGGTTAATCGAGCAAGTAATTGTTCATTTTGTGATTTTTGGTTGATTGTTTCTCTTGTTCGTCCATTTTATTGCATACTTTATAAAATAACGCTCCAATAATAAGTCGGTTGATTAGATTACGTTTGCTAATTTAGAAAAAAATTAAGTGCATTTTCTCGATAATATTTTTATTATATTCTTTTTGCAATTGAGTACAGAGGTGTCAATATCTTTTAATAACACAATATTAACGATTTCCCTGGAAATAAACTTATTACTATAGTGTTTATGATAATCGCTAATATTGTATATTTGCAAAAGCTGTTCGTTAATCCAGTCCAATTTTATTTTATAACTCCTATCTCTGTACATTCACATCTCATGTGAACTGTGAAAACTGAATAATGGAAACAGTTTCGCGAATTTTTACCAGGTACGTCAACTTCAAGCATAGGTACTTGTAAAAAAATTGTATACTTTTAGGGGGTTTTCTCGTATTAATAGCTGGTCTTAGTGGGGTTTTAGTTATTATATATCAGATGTATTTGTAATGATGTGATAGAATATTAATCGGTCTCTGACTAAAACAAATACATACTTTGAGTTTGCTTTTTAAAGTTACTTTCACAGCTGACTCACTTTATTTCATTACAAACGATTGTATTATTATATTCATATAAGTTCTTATATACATACATACACTCACGCATATCGGGGATAGGATAGGATAGGATGTGTGAGGGTATGAGGTAGGCTGAGGGGTATTAAACACCCACACTGTATTACCTATAGTTTGGTCCTTCGTACGTAATAGGGACCAAAGCTGTTGCCTTCAACCGGGCACTTTGGGAATAATAAATGGAAAAATTGCGAGTATATTGGAAGAGACGGGTCGATAAAAAGAGAGAAGATGTTGTTTATACGGATGGATTTTGGAGTGTAAGCAATAGTGCAAAAATCAGTAAAATTATGATTAGCTTAGGCTTAATTATGAGATCTCGCTTTTTAACGTTATCGAAGTTACCAATTGAGACCCAGAATTGTGTGGGAAGTAGCGAAAATTGTGTTTCAAAGGTATGCTGAAGCCTAGACGTACCGGATGTATACGCCACCTTGGAGGCATTCCAGCCCGTCGTAATAGAGTACACAGTTAATGGCGATAGCAAAAAGCTGCTAGCCTGCTACCTTCCACTCTTACAATTACTTTCCACTTGATGCTACATTGTCTGCTTTTCTCAGAACCCTCGGTAATCGGACTGCAATTGATTTGTTTCTAAAATTAGTTTCAGTTCAGCAGAATTCCACTGATACCAATAAAAAGTATGACAATAAAATCTCGTTTCAAACTCTGTACTTCCGTATCTGAAGCTCTGTAATTCGGATTACAGCAATAACTAACATCTCCAATTGCTTTTGTAGATTTTTAAACAAGATCGGAATGGGATGTTTGAAACAAAATAAACTGAATAAAAAACAAAAATAAAATCAAAGTGTTCAGTGAAACTGTTAACTCAATGTGTAATGTGTCAAAATTATGGTAAAAGAGAGTGATTTATTCAAAGGAATAAATATTTATGTAATTCATTTCGTGTCATCAAAGGACGTTTGATGTTAACATTGTTAGTACAACGCCAAAGTTTTTTGAAGCTGAATGTTGATTTTTCTGATTTATTTTAATGAGAAATGTTGCAAAAGGTTTTTTATTGTCATCATTGATATTGATACAATAACATTATGTCAGGTAGTGGAAGTGGCGCAGTTCTGTTTTGTAAGTTTGTAAGCTGGTCTGTGATTGAAATGTGGGAACTTACATCAATTGCGTGTTTGATTAAAAATAAAATCATAACATATTTATTATGACATTTGGTCACAGCGTATTATGCATCTTCGCAGTTTCACTGGTCAGATGTCACGTAATTATAATTAGTCAACACTAACGGCACTACGTATGAGAATAAAATCTTTGCTATCTTTAGGCCGTTATGCAGAAACGCTCTCTATCTTCGCCAAATGTTATCTAGGGTTTTATTTTTAATTGACAGGTTATATAGCGGCCCTTGGCGCCACTTGCCTTTTTCTTTGATTAGTAGATGATTCGACGCCCTGGTCAAACTGGCAGAGAGCCGTCGGATTCGACGCAATGCCGCTCTTTGCGGAAGTCTTTAGGAGAGGTCAGCTACAGCAGTCATTTGACTGAGGCGATAATGATGATGATAACAATTATATTGATAACAAAACTTGAAATTAACATTATTCTGTTACTATATTGCTATACTTACTTTTAAACTTTCACGTGACATTATAAAATTGTGTATTTACACGGGAATTAATGGGATCACGAAATAGGTATTACATACCTCTGAATTGCCTGACGTTTTGCAATTCAGAGGTTAGGATACCTATTTCGTGATCGCGTTAATTGCCATATTAATACACAATTATACTATTTTGCTGTAATAGAAATTCAATTAGATAACTGATTGATTAGTATTTCTTAGATTTTTAATGTTGTCTTATTCTATGCATGTCAATAAAACAGCACTTCAAAAAAGGAGGAGGTTCTCAATTCGACTGTATGTTTTTTTTTTATGTTTGTTACCTCAGAACTTTCGACTGGGTGAACCGATGTTGATGATTCTTTTTTAATTTGAAAGCTGGTGCTTCCCGTGTGGTCCCACTTCAATTTGGTGCAGTTCTGACAATGTCATCCATGAGAAAACCATATAAGTTTTTATGGAATAGTTTTTGTTTTGAAGTCGGTTTTTTTTTTTAAGAATTATTACTAAACATCTTTATAAGCAAAAAGTCCTTGTAAAAGCCTGTGTGCAAAAGTAAACATCCTCTTGTTAGAATGATGACAGTGGTGGTGATAATATTACGTACGAGTGTTTATAGCACTCGTACTTGACGTTAAACTATTTCTCGTTCTTGTCTTGCACTTATTCGCGGCTTAATCTAATATTATCTCCGTCAGTACCGGATAAGATCGACTAAAAGTTCAAAAACAGTTTAGAGGAACCTCGACATGTAATAGTTCTTGGAAAAGTACTTCATGAGTTTATACGTTACAGTTTATATCTTCACTCTAAATAAAGTTTAAGTATCTATATTACTGAAAATGAAATACCACTAAGTAAAAGAGTTGTATTTGAAAAGGTATTAAATTGATGGATTTAACGGACTCGGCCTACTTAATAGAGAAGGAACAGAGGTCGGAATATATGGGTGAAATTTTTCTAAGTTCCCCGGATGGTCCAGTACATGTGATGTAGGGATATGATTTAGCGAGCCATGCTTAGGCACGTATGGGCCGGCTCGACTCCGCCCGATACCACGGCCTCACAGAAAACCGGCAGTGAAGCAATGCTTGCAGTGCATTTCGCCGTGTGAGTGAGGTTACTGGAGGCCCTAACCCTTCCCTCTCCCCTATTCCCGTCCTTACCCTCTGCCCCTCTCCTCTCTTCCATCTCTTCCTCCCCTCCCCCTCTTCTCCTACTCCCACTTTAAAGGGCGGCAATGCACTTGTGACTTTGGAATTACAGTTGCCCATGGGCGGCGGTAGTCCCGTCTGCTCGTTTGCCCCCTATACCATAAAAAAAAGAAAGGATTGAAATGTGGTGAATAGAGTTTTATGTAAGGAAGTTGACAGATACAACTATAGTGGACGACAAAAGAAAAGAAGGATGGACTGCGTGAAATAGGTTATGGTAAGCAGTGAACTGACGAATGATGGAAGAGAATGGGAGAAGAAAACACATTGCACGGACCCCAAATAAATTTTTGAAAAGGACAAGAAGAAGAAGATGATGTTGATGCCCGGCTGGTCCAGTACCAGCACTGCTACAGTAAAAAAAAAATAACATGGGTTTTAAAAAAAATATAAATTCTTTCAGAGATCCCAAATATTTATATTAATTACCAAAAAATTTTTTTTTTTTAAGGCAGTCCCACATTCGTTTGCCCTTTATCTTTTTTGAAAATCACATGATATGAATAAGTTCAGAAATATATAGGCAAATTAATTAGGGTGTTATTCGCAGGTTTGCTTCTTTTTGAGTTTATTATACATCAGAGGTTACGCCCTCGGGTACTTACATAACCAAAGAAATAAGCGAGTGATTTCTTACTGTTACTACAAAACATATCCTAAATAAGAATTAAGTGTTTTAAATTAACATTCCCCAAGGGGGACTAATAAAAAATAATAGTATTAATCTGTAAGTTTCATGTTTATAATTTATTGTTTAGCCACGCTATCTATCAGTTTCTGGAGGTATTTGGAAAAATCATGAAATTACTTTGGGTTTAAAAAACTTTATTTCTCATAAGAACATAACAGTTAATTTATAATGAGATAGGTTACATTTTTTTAAACACATTTACAGTGGCTCTGGCGCGTTTACATTTTTTCTGATATATTATTTTAGTTTGTTTTGTACACATGCATGCTATCACACTATTTTATAATGTTCGGTAGTTTAGTACAGGTGTGCTCTCTCAAACAATATCGTTTTTCTTTAAACAGTTGATAAGCGGATGAATCAACTGAAATTGTTTTTGTTTCTAAAATGGTGTGTAGCTATTTTTGTTGGTAATTTTTTTTATTAATATGGAAGTGTTGTTTACGTAAATTTGTATCAAATTATATAATACAGTTTTTTTCATAGAGGATATTTGTCGGAGTTAGATAGTGATACAGTGCTTTAATAATTTTATTTTGAATAAATTAATTTATTATTTAATAATTTTATTTTGAATAAAATAATTTTGGGTTTGAATTCGTTGTCGCGGCTGATCCCCATATTTTAATTTTAGTGATAAAAACACATCAGCTATAGCAGAAGAAATGTTTTTAGCTTGCATGGCTCACCGCTGTCATTATAACTCCCGCCTTAAATCGTACAATAGGCTACAGAACAAACTGACTTGTTTTGATTGAACACGAAGTTGATGTTCATGTCGCGTGACACACAAATATCATTGCTGAACTGCTGTAAACACTGACGCCGCATAAAAATGAATGTTGTATTTTTTTCGACGCTCTTACACGGAAATTCTATAAGGGATGTTTTTGTTTGCTAAGCTTTGAGGTCATCGTACGTTTTTCCTGCGTCATTATCGCTCGGCTATAAAATGAACCGTGAAAAAGTACTGAAAAGACTTTTTATTTCTTAGATACACCTAGATAGCTTTAAAGGAAAGTGTCCGTAATAATAGTATTCAATATAAATATGAGCAGTAGCGAATAATCTTCCTTCAAAATATTTTTTTTTATAAAGTTAAGAATTCGAGATCGCAGGTCTGTATTCTAAACATTTGAACCCTTCTCAACATACAAACATTATGTTATTAACTTTAACATGAAATTAATTTAATATAATAAAATAATAATAATAACTTTACACCTCTCACACACAGCCGTCTGGTCCCAAACTAGGCAGAGTACAGGCTCTATGGTAACCAGACTGCTGATAAACGTACTGATATAGTTCTAAATACATACATATTATAGATAAATTACACCCAACACAGAACAAATGATCATGCTCATCACACAATTATTTGTCCCTTGTGGGAATCGAACCTCTGGCTCAGCAGTCAGGGTCACTAACCACTTTTTAAATTAAAATAGAATAGAAAAAAAAACACACCAAATTGTCATAATATAAAAGTGTCTACGCGGTCGGCCAGCACGTACTCTACTAACTAGCTCCTATTACTTTGCTAACACAAAATATTCTACAGAAAATAAGTGGTATCCAGCAAAAGTTTTAATGAATATTTGTTTAACTTTATCGTCTTATATAAACATTAGGTGCACGTGATGCAATCACCAACGTGAATAACGTGATTTCACTACAACGTCTTTGTGTATAGAAAGACAACTCTCGCACGAGGAATGATTCCTGTGTCGCAGGGGATTTCACAAATACTCAAACAATGGACACAAAGAACACCCAGACTCGACAACTATTTGTGGATCATACAAATTTTTGTCCCTTGCGGGAATCGAACCCTCAATACTCGGCGTAGCGTAGCGGCTAAGGGATGCCGCCATCCGTGCAGTCAAAGTTAAGGCTATTTTGAACTCAATATTCTCTTCCCTTTTATATTATGGGTTGAAATACTGGTGATATGATAGACAGTACTAAACTAATGCTTGTATATATTATATCAGATAAAGTCCAAATGATTTTAATTAAGTACGTTCTCTTAGAAATTTAAACAGCACTCTGAATATTTACTTATTTTAAATTCCAACAAAATTTTGCAATACAATTTATTACTTTAGTATTCGGCAACAAAATTTATTTTTAGTATTTAACCGTAATTTTCATAAGTTTCTTTCATAAGTTTCTTACCTTTATTCATCTTAGTTGCGTCTAAAAATATCACAAACAATATTTACCATTAAATATTTTCTCTATTAAATATCAAAATGTCTTAAACCCAGCAATTTAACACCAACATTGAATTTGTAACTTACAAATTAACGCTGTCAGCTCCAAGTGTGCTTAGAAAGTATTCTAAAATATTTATCCAACAACGCAGATTTGACAGACAGACAGACATACAAGTCAAATTTATAATACCCCTGATTATAAATTTGATATGTGTCTGTCAGTTTAGCTCTCAAATGGATTTAGCGGTTCATAACTATGTGTGGTTAAAATCTGTTGTTGAGCTGTTTCGAAGATGTCAGCTAAAGTAATTAAAGTTACACATTAAAGTAATTAACGTCACACATTAGCATTTTTTGTTTTTACTGAATTCAGTTATCGAACGTTTTGTCAATTCTTCAATAGTCTGTATCGTTTGTAATAATTTCCTCCATTAATAATATAACTAGCGGTTACCAAAGTGTTAAGATAAGTAAACACACGTAATTGAACATATTTTATTTAATATCTGGTGCAAGGCATAACATGATTTCCTCTAGAAAACTCTGAAATATTTAGATTCATAATGTGTAAAGACATGGATAAAATCAAACTCATTGACACAATCATCATACTAAGTAAAATATGACGACGGTAGGAGGAACATTATCGTGGGAGAGCCATGCTTCGGCACGTATGGGCCGGCTTGACCGGAGTGATACCACGGCTTTGCAGAAAACCGGCAGTGTAGCATTGCTTTTTGCCGAGTGAGTGAGGTTACTGGAAGCCCTAACCCTTCCCTCCACCCTCCTTTCCTTCTCTTCTCGGCAACGCACTTGTGACTCTTGAGTTGCAGGTGCCCATGGGCGGTGGTAGTCATTTACCATCAGGTGACCCGTCTGCTCGTTTGCCGGCTATACCATAAAAAAAAACATAAAATGTCAGTGGCCCACCTCATCATCCTCCGCGCTTTTCTCAACTAAGTTGGGCTCGAGTTTCAGTTTAACTACGATACGGCCGAATTTCGCTATTTTACGTGTAGCGACAGTCATCAGACCTCCTCAACCCAAGTACTAGGTGATATCGAGGTTCTGTAGTTAGACCAGTGGCCCACCAATTAGCTAAAAAGCCAAATGTTGATAGTGCTGACATCTAACGCTGATTTTCAGCTGCAACTCAAATGTGTGCAACTCTTACGTGTTTGGGAATTATGTGTTAAGTTGCAATAATTCCTTCCAGCCATGTTGTCCTATCTTGTCTCCAAATATATAATACCTAATCCTTTATAGTATATTAGACTTTTAACAGTGGGAGAGCCATGCTTCGGCACGTATGGGCCGGATCGACCGGAGTGATACCACGGCCTCACAGAACACCGGTAAGTGAGGTTACCGGAGGCCCTAACCCTTCCCTCTTTTCCCTCTTCCCTCACTTGAAGGCCGGCAACGCACTTGAGTTGACTCTTGAGTTGCAGGCGCCCATGGGCGGCAGTAGTCACTTATCATCAGGTGACCCGTCTGCTCGTTTACCCTCTATCCCGTAAAAAAAACTTGACCTAGAGTTCGCCTGTTGACTCGACCATAATTCCTAAGTTTTGAATATTTTGTTTTATTTCATTTCATTGTCCAGTATAACTCGAACTGTCTTGTATAGACTTTTCGTACATGGCAGGTCCAAAGTATACGAGTACCGAACGCGTGTAGCTCGATGTAGCAGTTTCCACATTCTTTAAATTGAAAATATTACCTATATGTGTATATTCAAGTAATTGTCTAACGTTAAATGTGTAATTTGAACTATCATTGTTAGCCTTGCCGTACCATGATAGGTCAACATATATACTGGACGCGTGTAGCTTGATGTAGCCGTTTCCACTTAATTTTAAAGTTTGTAACGCCAATTGTTTAATAATTTTGGTTTTCTTCGTCTATTTGTAAACTTTGTATACTCAACATTTCACGTTCCTTCATTCGCGAAATTTTCTTCACGTATTTGTATATAGATATATATACGTATAAATACTACAGTATACTACAACTAAACATTATGGTATGATACTCGTAAAATAAAGAGTAACAAGAAGAAAAAATCAAGAAAAATACAATTAAAAACTATCATTAACAAAAAAGACATTAGTTAGAATAAAGTGTTTATGTACTTAAATATTCATTGGACTGACTTTAAGTCCGGAACTAAGTGCAGAAGCAAGGGTCGTTAGCGCTCACAAGTGATTCCCGACGTCGCCGTCGCCTCGCGAGGCTCCATTATGAATTTAACAGTTTCGAGTTTAAGCTGTCAGATTATAACGCAACTTGTTCCTGAACATAATGTGAGTGTCAGAGTATGAAATTTAATGTGGTTATTTAGAAGCATACATTATATGGGTTAATTGTCTCTCCAATATGGACACAAGAAATATATATTTTTTTATTTACCATCATGTGATAATTGTGAGATAATTACTCAATCGATAATCATAACATATTTTGCATTCACGGTCACGGAAAAAAAATTGCTTGTCACGTTTAACGTTTTCACGTGAAATATTATAAGTAAAAAACTGTCTATCGTAGGACTGCACGTCAGAAGTGAAAACATAATTTACATATAAATAACATATCTATGTATGTATCTGAGCATGACGATCACGGGAGTTCAGTGCGTTTTCCTCATACCAAAAGTGCCCAACGTGCCTAAAGAAGTTTTCACTTCATAAATTAAATACCCTCTGTTGGTTAAAGCGGTGGCACACTCCTTTTAACCAAGATTTAAAAGTTTTTAAAGTTTTCTTTTACGTACTCACAAGGAGCGAGACAACTTTTACGTCGTTTCATACTTTGTTTAATGCACTTTTATTAAGATTAGTTTTGTTTTTTTTTTATGTACATTATGTGTAACGGTTACTCCAATATTTCCTAGGTATAACGTGATTATTTTTTTTTGTATGAACCGGCAAACAAGTAAAGTCTTAGATTCTAATAGAATCTCCTAGATCCTTTTAAATCTTTATTTATTATATCAAAATTTCGTGTTACGTTGTTTGTCCGCGATGAACTCCCTAAACTAATGAACCGATTGTAATGAAATTTTGCACACTACGTGAAGTTTTGTCCAATTTGAGATAGGATAGTTTTTATCTCAATTTATAGTCACATTTTTTTATTACAAATTACACAGCAACGCATGGCCGAATAGCTAGTATATTATTCCCCGTCAGCGTAATAAAATATTCATTCACATTCTATATTAAGTTATATTTGAATGAAAGCATACTGCCTCATTTGCCTCAGTTTTGTAGAGTTTCTCCATTCTCTATTGACATTCGATTCCTTTACAAATTATTAGAAAATTATCGCGGCGTCCGGACGTCCAAATATGCCTGGACGACAATAAACTTGCCTCTTATTACGAGACCCAATATGACTAATGCAATGTTGATGTCTAATATTCTGCCTGTCTTTTTCGAAGATGTACATGTTTGAGTATACAAAAAAAAATTAAGGTATTCAGCTATTTCAGTGTTGTTGAGTTTAGTTTAAGTGAAAACTTTGAAATACGACTAACTAATTTTTTTTAGAATTTACTGAAACTTTTCACATAATTTTTCAAAAAGTTTAAAGGTTGTGTTTAAAGGGTTAAAAGGTACTTACTGGGTTCGTTGCCCATCTTAAAGGGTTCCTCTATTTCTAAATCTTACATATTGCAATTAACCTCTTTAACGCTAGATGATACGATGACGTGACTATTTCAATATACATAATGTATCTTCTTAAAGATGAAAAGTTAAGAATTCGTGGATTCGTGAAATAAACTCTGAAATAAAAAGTTACAAGCAGTCTTGACACCTCACAGATATTATTCAATGAATTATTCAGACAGTCAGCCAACATTTGTACTTGCTCACATTTTGTATATGAAAGTGTCAACAAAATGACGATTCTAAATATAAAACTGTTGTATGAGCAACATAATAAAATGTGGGAACTAAACAATCAAAGTCTTTGAAAAGGATAAGAAGGTGGTGGAATACATCAGAATGTCATATTTAAAGAAGACCGCGGTTGAAAAGTGGTACTAACTACTGATAGAATCACCAGATTTTTATGAAAAGAATAGAGTTGGCCTAGTAAACACGTGATAGAACTTATTTTGCAAGTGCTTTAAACCACCAATAATCATTTTCTGAAATCGTTTTATAAGAAAGGCATAATGAATAAAGTAATAAAAAAGCCGTTGTAACCGCGGTTAAAATATAAAACAATTACTGAAATAACCGCCCCATAAACTGCTACATTTAAAAATAAAAATTCACGAACACACAAAAAAAACGTTACTCCAAATAAATCCTGACGAGAATTGCAGTCATAACCATAGAATAATTGAATATATTTCAATTTCCCATTTTAGCATTTATTCATTTAATATGCCCGAGGAGGCAATATATGTCTAGTAAGTTCAGTGAACAAAAGGGTTGCATTTACAAAGGGGTAAGAAAAAGTCTTTTCAATGTAATTTAGTAAACTCCGCCGTAAAAGGAACAGCTGGGAATTAGGGCTGGTATCGTTGGTATAAAATTGTAACTGATATTATAAATGCGAATGTGAGTTTGTTTGTTAGCTTTCAAGTCAAACAGAATGTTTTTCTTGATGAAAGGGGCCCATGTCCTTTTCTATACCCTTGACAAGGTGAATCCAAATTTCATGATGATCGGTTGAATATTTACTATTCAACCGATCATCTATAGATGTTACCGAGGGATACCTGAATTGATTAAAGATTATAATCTTTAATCAATTCAGGTATCCCTCGGTAATAGTATTTTTTTCTTGATGAAAAGTGCTTATGTCCTTTTCTATACCCTTGAGTAGTATTCAACTTTCTATGAGTAGTTAATAATCAACCGATCATCGGTTGAGTAGTTAATGCTCAACCGATCATCATGAAATTGGCATGAACATTTTCAAGGGTATAAAAAAGGCCATAGGCACGTTTAATTATTATTAATTAATTTGAAAAAAAAACCGTTTCCGAGGGATACCTGAATTTATTAATAAAATCTATGGTACACTAACACAAGCGAAATCGTAGCTAGTAACAGATATTGTACTGAAAGCCGCCATTGTTAACTTTTTAACATTACCCAGTGACCCATTGAAGTGAAACAGTGACCATAAACGTGAGTGAAACTGCGGGGAACGGCTTGTACTACATTACGATAAAAAAAACCTTTGTCACACTAGTTTTATACAGTCACAGTTAAGGTCTAACTTTATTTACCTAGATCAAATGTTTCATTTATGAACGTCAGGCGCATTTACATTTAGTGTCAGCATTACTGTAACTCTGTGATTATGTATAGGATCAAAATTATTTATTTTAGATATTGTTGTAGGTATTTTTGAATAGGTGTAATTTAGCTATAATATGTGTATGTTTAGTAATATATAAGTATGTTTATCAACAGTCTGGTTGCCAAAGTATAGGCTCTAAATTGGGATTAGGGGGAACGTGTATGAGGTGTATCAAGTTAAAGAAAAAGAAACTATCCGACACATACGACACATCTTCATTCGAACACTAATACTCGATATTCAAAAAAAAATATATAGAAAGTAAAATACCAGGAAAATAATCAGTAAGGCGACAACCCTGTTTGAAACAAGTGTTCTGTAAAAATTGTTGGGGCAAGCAAATGGCGTCAACAAAAACAAAGGAAAATATCTCTTAAAGGGTAACATCTTTTTAGAGACGAGACATAAACCAACAACTTTATAATGGTGTTTTTATTGTGAGTACAATTTTACAGTTTAATACCACCCTCGTCCTAAATGTTAACGAAAAGCTTAACAATTTTGTTGCAATTTACTCGCACACTGACATTTTGTTAGTATGTACATTATACATGTATATATATAATAACTTAACACATCTCACACACGGCCATCTAATCCTAAACTAAGCAGAGCCTGTACTTATATATTTCTAAACACTTACATATTATAGATAAATTACACCCAGACACAGAAACAATGATCATGCTCATCACACAAGGGGCTCATCCTCTGGCTCAGCAGTCAGGATCGATAAACATTAGACCAACATGCCAGTCAGTCATCAGGCCACAGTCATATGTATGTGCGTGTTGTTTGTATAAACATTACAATCACAATATTTTAGTCAAAACTAGTTCATTGTATTAATATATTATTACTATTCTAAACCATATTATTTGACAAACTCTATGCCGCGGTAGTATATTCGTCTGCAGTGGATCCCGGTTTCGATTCCTGCTGATTGAATGTATGAATGTGTGTGTTTACATTGGTCTGGGCTTTGCGGTATGGTTTCTATATATACGAGTATTATATATGGATAAGGCAACGGACTCATGAAGAGCACAACGGTCACTGAGCTGCAGGCAGTCTAAAATGGTGCTGACGGAGATCTCACGTTTAACTTGCAAACTGATCAGTCTTAACCGACTCGACATAAGGATAGTTGTAGGAACCATTACGGGCCAGAAATGGGCACCTATTCACCATCAATGCGGTCCGGTCCTTTATGCAGACGATGTCTCAACGCGGATGACTCAGGATTAGCTCAATACTTACTAGGACTGATTCCCTAACTAGGCTTTAGCCTTTATTTTGGATACTCTGTGCATCTAGAAGGAGCTAGGCAGGCTGAACTAGTCAGCTAACCGCCTATGAGTCTAAATGCGGAAACAGAACCCTATACCAATACTATTGTATGGTTTCACAAAGATTTGTATTTATGTGTAATATGTGTGTATATGGTTTAAGTGGTCACCTCGCTGAGTGTTGTGGTTTCAAATCCCACACGGAATCCTCAAAAATGTGTGTGATCTACAAATAGTTGTACCGAGTCTGGGTGTTCTTTGTGTCCGTTGTTTGAATGTTTGTGAAGCCCCCCGCAACACAGGAATATTCCTAATGCGGACGTTGTCTTTTTTTTAAACCAACCATCAATATAGCAAATAGCAACGATTTCAATCTATTGAAACGTCATTTAAACGAACAAGTATCGTAGGTTGTAAATAATACTGCTATTCAGTTCAAAATTATTCTTCTGCCCACGGTTCAGCTCGCTTTCTACAATAAAGTTTGTCAAGGCCTAAAAGTTTAGAAGTTATTTTCTATGCCTCGGTAGCGGTGCTTTCCCGGGATGAAAAGTACCCTGTTTCTTTTTATCCACCTCTGACGAGTGTATGAAAAATTTCACGATAATCACTTAAGTAGTTAAAACGTGACGCATAACAAACAAACAAAATTACATAGGGTATATCTACATACACGTATTGAAATTTTAAACTTAAGTACTATATACAGTCTTGTTATGTACAGTACACTGTGACGTAGCACTCTACATAATTGATTACTTAAGAAAGCTCAAAACAAATAATTATCCGCATGATCAATTTTAAATTTAAGTGCGGTTTTAATACGTCCAATTATGACTCGAATGACATCAATATTGTATTCAGTATCCAGAAATTAACCACTTACATTTAATTAATCTGTTAAATCCAGAGATTATTTCATTGAATATTATTGAGAAGTTTTATTATTAATAGTCATTACCACAAACGTACAATGTAGGTAATGAATAAATATTGTTCAATCATTTTAAAACCTAATGATGCACGTAAGTGGCCATATTTTTGTAAATTACGTTGATAATTTCAAGATTTTGCTTCAATTAGATAGATCATACAAAGAAATAATTATACAGTATTATCAGCTCACCAGCCTATGTTCAACAGAATATAAATTAAAAAATTGAGTAAATCAATTAATAAGTCATCCCGGCTGATTCAAATTCAAATCCAGTGTTCACACACCTCTGATTTTGCTTCTAAAAGATGAAGAAAAAAATGGTAGCGAGACTTGCAGACCCGGAATTTACCGAAGGTTTGTAAAGTCTAATGTCTGCTAGACGATGTTCTAATCCCCCTCACAATACGAAAGGGCGGTTAACAAGTTAAACAGTTCTGTACGGGGCTGACAGTAACACAATATATTAGAATCGGTTTGTAGTTATTATAATTATAGTTGTTTCCCAATTACGAATTCATTTAATCATCACACACCGGTAGGAAAGTGGCTCCACTAGTATGCTTGACAGTCCTAAGCAGTAAGTTTAGAAGGTCTCCTCAAAACAAGCAATACGTGTGTGGTCATCGAAATTTTGTATAAGTTTGTATAAATGCTTGATATGTGTTCCTCAAAATACCAGTTGTATAAAAATCATAATGTTGGTTAAATGCGTAAAACCTTTGTCATCAAATGTTTTTTTAATATCGTCTCTTCTCGTCTGGAAGCACCTCGAACTATAAATAAACTACTTTTACTTTTATTCTGAAAGTATTAACCCAGATTATATTTTACCAACGGTAGAATTTATATCTCTTGTGTTCTTTTCATTCATCCATTTCATTCATTGCTTTAACATTAATATCTCCTAGCAGTAACAAAAGTAAAAAGAAATATGCGTGAGATGTCTTTCGGAAACCCAGAAGGAACGAAGTTCCTTTCGTTATATAGCAGCAGCGAGCATTTTTCGTTGCGCTAACACTTTTTTCCGTCTAGCCCCATCCACCGAGCGTCTAAAGGAACTTCGTTCCAATAATAAAAAAAGAAGTCACAGCAATATATGAATATATTATAATATAGTGTTAGCAGAAAACTATTGTACGTGAAATAGTATTATGTGCGAACAGGTACGGGCTGATTCATAAACATGTCTGGCAATCGTGATTTATTTTGTTTACCCCATAAATATGTATGGTATCTTAGGCCTTTGTAAGTTGTTTTGGTCCCTCAATTATACGTTACGCCTATTAAGGCTTTTACGTGAAATGGCTCAGAATTCAAGTGCCCTGTTTTATAAAGTGAAAAAAGTTTTTTTATTTCAGCATCGGACTAAATATTGAATGATAAAATAAATTCCAAATTGTTTTAGAACAAGTTTATGTCTAAATTTATTTTCGAGTATATTAAACAATACATGGTCTTGGTTTATTCACTTACTTAGCAAAAAGTAATATCTTGTTGAATATGTTTTGGTTAACAGTATTCTCAACAGTAGCTTATATGTATAATAAATTTGGTTTTCGTTTGGTTCTTTTTTATTTATCTATAATATGTATGTATTTAGAAATATATAAGTATGTTTATCAGCAGTCTGGTTTACCAGTAGTTTGGGATCAGACGGCCGAGTGTGAGTTGTGTGGAGTTATTATTATTCTCTTTATTCACTTAAATATACATATAAATTACATGTTGATACATTCAGATTATATTTAAAAATATAAAAAATAGATAAATAAAAATTAAATACAAATATAAAATTATTATTATTAGCATAAAGTACTTCTCCGAAGTTTTCTGCGCCTTTATGGTTAATGCTCTGTTCCCATGAGTTGCTTGCAGCGTGATGTTTTATAGCAGTTTATCTTTCTCGATAAATACCCCACGTAAGCAAAATGACACAGGTGTACAATCAAGGTTTATTTTTATTCTTTTTTATCTAACGAAAATAAATGCATAAATCGGACAGCTAGCCCTGTCAGTATTGCGTTCAAATTAACACATTCTTCAGCTGTATATTTATTTTTCTTCATTCATTCGCTCAACGTACTGACGGTTCATATGCGTTTCTACAAATATAATTTATTTATTTATTTATTTATTTTATTGGCTCACCAACAATTGTTAACACTGGTTAAATTACAATAAAAATAAACTTATATTAACTTATTCTAGTGTCACAATTTCTTACAGGTAAGCACCACTTGAGTTATTTACTGCTGTTTATTTACTTAAGCTAGAATTATATAAAAAAAGAACATGAATAAATTTAGTATATGAAGGATAGTGCTATAAAATATAGGTTCATTAAATTAATCATACTAGTATGATTAATTTAATGAACCTGAAAGTTAGCAGTGGTCCGTCATCGACCCAGGTACACAGAATTTTAACATGTTTAATAATAGATGTAATTCGTAGTATGTTGTAGCCAGTACCAAATCTCCATATGCAGCCTGGCGAAAAATGTAAACCTCGGTGCGACTCTGAATTTCGTCTATGAATTTTAAATTTAAAATCTCAGTATTTTAATTTAACTTTTAAATAACTGAAGCTACTCTACCATCAACACTAGGAGTGGAGTGCAATGCGTTTGACGTAAAGTCAGTTGTTGAATTATAACCAACTATGAAGAGCACTTAATTTCTGATTCAAAAAGAAAACATGCTAAACACATTGAAAACCTCAAAAAAATATTGTTGTGAATAGAATTAAATGGGGTCTCATACTTTTACTTTGTTAAGATTACATTCGAAATTCAAACCTAAATGTTTCTGGCCGGTACAAGCCGCTTGGTGGTAAGTAAACGTGTTATGGAAAAATCCTTTGACAACTGGAGCGCTTACCTCTAATTATTTTAATATTCTTTTTAAGCCTTTTTTGTAACGTGTGAATCGTAAATATTTTAATATTTAGGTAGCGCTCAAAAGGTTATTACAAAACATTTTTTACAGACTTTTCGTGGAGAGACAGCGTGGTATCTATTTAGTATATCGTTACACTACCCTGACGACGAGAGAGAGTTCAACATGCACTAGCATGGCAAATATTTCCTGCATATATTGTCATATACGGTATTAACAAAACCCTTACAAAGTCGCAGCACTCTGTCTCTGTAGTCAGCCTTTCATGACTGAGGATCGTGGTCATGTGAAGTGGACTATTTGTCTCCATCGGCTTCCGTCCATCGCATCCCTGATGATCTTGTGCAGTTTGGTGGCAGGCGAGTCCTTTATCTGGTCCGTCCATCGGATTGGTGATCGGCCTCTCGACTGTTTACCTTCGGTGTTACCAACCACGATAAGTTTTTCCAGATTCTCATCGCTTTTCCGTACTACATGTCCAAAGTATAATAAAATGTGTTGGCATATGGTAGATAAACGCGTCTTCACATTCAACTGTGAGAGGATCGACATGTTTGTGCTATTGGCGGTCCACGGTATTCTCAACATTCACCTACAACACCACATTACGAACGTATCGATCCTTTATCTCACTCGAGCTTGTATTGTCCATGTCTCGCCACCATAACGAAAAATAGTGAATATTAATGCTCTGATAACGCGCATTTTGGTGGTGAGAGTAATTCCCCTCTTAGCCCATATGTTTTTTAAGTCAAGCTATAGCGTGTTTAGCCATACTGATTCTTTTCTTAATCTCTGACACGTAACTACCATCACTAGAAATTGAGGATCCGACATATATGTAGTGTTCGATCGTCTAGATATCCCTTTTCGTTTTGCCCTGTTGACCGGGAGTCCTATGTTCTCTCTCTCTCCCTCTCAAGCCTCTGGAACAAATCCTGTATTTCGTCCATCAAAGTAGTCACTAAGACAGTGTCGTCGGCGTACCGGAGATTCGACATAAGTTTTCCACCGACAAAAAATTCCCTATCCCAGTCTTCTTCGTTCGTCGTTCGTCTCATAATAATTTTGTTCCTCGTAGATGTTAAAAAGGGCTGGGGAGAGAATAGCGCAGCACTAAGGTATTGGTATTGCCACGACTCGCTATATTGGGATAAAGGTTGAAATAACACCAGTAGTGTTTAAGCTTTGAGGGTGTCTATTTGAAACGATAGTTGTGAAAAAGAATCCCTGATTGTTATGCCAGTTCTACAAACTGATAAATTATACTGAAGGCAAAACAATATTTAAAACGGTAGTGACAGATCTATAAAACTAGTACCTTGTTTGTATTTTTTTCAATAATAAACACGAGTTTCTATCCGCTATGCGTGTACAGGTTCAGTGAACTCATTTTTTAGGCTGTCAGAATATATAAAATTCATGTATGTCCGTAAAGGGCTCTTAGTGGTTTTAATACACTCTTTTATTGACTACCCTCGTAAATATTACAGGAACTTACCCGTGACATTACAGTAAACACTGGAATAATCGTAAAACCAAGAGGATTATACTTAAGGCCTACATCCTCTTTACATTTCCAAGTATATTTTTCGCCGGTTTTTATGAGTGGAAGGTGTATGTGAAGAAGGTGTGTGTGTTAGTGTGTAGTTTAAGGAGTGCTTCCACTGACAAGTCTAGGAGAGTATTAAAATCCGTCCCGCAAGTGCGAAGACTAACCACTTATATAATATGTAGTTACTAATACTTATTTTTTATGAATGAACGATTTACCTAATAGGCTCGATGAACTGCGAAACAAGGTGTTATATAAAAGTGTTTTCATATGTTAGGGTACCTAGTGATTTAATATATAGGTACAGCCACGGATGAAAATTTGCAAATGATCTAAGTCAATTAACGCTACCCAGATAAATTCTTGAGTGAAGGAACAATATATTTTTTCGTGAATGTGTATACTTGGTACTATTATGTATTTATTACCTACCTCCGTATTCAATATGCAATGTATTTGAATGTATATGTATGTATGTGTGCATATGCATGTATAGCCCATAAACTTAGTATACTAGCATAATACTAAGTTTATGGTATAGCCCGACCAGGAAAATAAAAAACCTCGTCAAGTTGCGAAAAACAAATGGAACTTATTTCTTTTCTATCTGTCTATTTGTAAGTTTAGGAGGTTTTCATGTGTTAAAATACCAAGAAACAATTCATAGTCGTGAGAGAAAGTGGTAAGCAAATAATTTAAGTACTTGTCAGAAAGAAAATCTCAGGGATTGGACAATATTTCTTCTAATAACATTACACATTTAGTTGTCAACATTACCGGTAGGTACATCATATAATAAACCCAATCAAAACAATTTGGGGTTTAGTTAAAGGAAAATTTGCTTCAAAGAATGTTGATCTCGAGATATTGCCCTCCTAAAACTTGTGCAAAATCGTTTTGTGGCAAAAATTAAAAACCTTTTTATTTTTTAACTATGTACATAATATACGTATATTTGTGTGTGTTTTTTTATGGTATTTGGGGAAAACGAGCAGACGGGTCACCTGATGGTAAATGACTATCGCCGCCCATGGGCACCTGCAACTCGAGAGTCACAAGTGCGTTGCCGCCTTTGAAGGTGGGAGTAGGAGAAGAGGGGGAGGGGGGAAGAGGGGGGAGAGGGGAAGGACGGGAATAAGGGAAAGGGAAGGGTTAGGGCCTCTGGAAATGCAATGCAAGCATTGCTTCACGGCCGGTTTTCTGTGAGGCCGTGGTAACGAGCGGAGTCGAGCCGGCCCATATGTGCCGAAGTATGGCTCTCCCACATAGAAAATGTGTACATATGTGTACCTATCATCATATTTATATGCATACAGTTCATATTTATGCTAACTATCTCTAAGTAGTACTTATATATTATTTTTTTCAATGGCTCCTTGTTTGTACACTGCAGCCCCTCTTTTCTCATCAATGTTTCTCCATCCATCCAGCGGTTGCCTGAAAGAGATCGAAAATGTCGATATTGAAATACTTTTTCATTTCAATAAATTCTCACACTAGCAGCGCCCCGCGGTTTCACCCGTAAGTCCCGATCCCGGGATAAAAAGTAGCCTATGCGTTAATTCAAGTCTCCGGCTATCTACTTACCAAGTTTCATCGCAATCGGTTCAGTGGTTTTTGTGTGAAAGAGTAACAAACTCCATCCATCCATCCATTCCTACTTTCACATTTATAATATTAGTGGGATACATCTTACATACATTGTACATAACATTAGCTAGTAAGTAGGTATGTATAAGTAAAATTTTAAAACCTATTGTTTTGTGAACAATGAAGAGTACCAACCTATTATTTGATTTCAAAGAACTACAGTGAACTAGTCGCATATTAAAGTGAATAGTCCGATACTATTGTCACATTCACAATAACAGTTTACCACACTTTTCGAGTAAGTAGCATCAGTAAACACAACCATGGCAAAACTTATTTTTCACAATGGAGTTGACGTGCCTTTATTGACTAAACTCCTTAATAAATACTTTTTTTTAAATCCTCTCAGAAAGTGATGGTGTTACGGAAGAGTTTGTGCAAGTATACCTCGAGCATATTTTTCCTTATACAACTGATACGCCACACAAGCTCACGGCTCTTCTACCGTTAAGTGGTTATTTTATCGATCCACATAAACATTCGCGACACCAGGGTTCTTAGAGCATTTTACTAATCACATCCTCCACTCTTCCATCAATCATAGCATCACTTTGTGATCCTATTCATTCAGGATAGAATTAAAGTCAAGTGTGAGTTATTCATACTAGCATAATACGCTGTTGCCATCGATTTAATCATTTAAATTTAGACAACCGCTTTGATTTATTTGCAGGTAGTATTAGAGCCACTATGAGTGCACTCACTAGAGACTTTATGAACAGTTAAATGAAGATCTTTTATATTATGTACTGGGCAAATCTATTTATATTATATATATCTTAAGACGATTATTTTAACCATTTTGGCTTTAAATGTGGAAGCTTATAATTGGCATCTGCTACTACGTATTTCATTTTAATACTGTTTAAGCCGTAAGCATCCCAAATAAAATAAAATTTATAACTTATCCTATACTTCCTTATACAATAAACTATCGATAAAAACAATATTTGTTTTCTTTTTATACCATTTTCATGAGAGTACAGAAGCCACGGTACCAGTAAATGTTCATTAATTAGCTAAACGGTATCTAAGCCAAATCATAAAATTCTCTTACTGCCTTATGAAAGCAGTAAACACAAAATGAATAATAAAAAGATTATCTCACATAAGTCAGGCAGCATTTTCCGTTTGGTTCTGATTTCATATTAAATTTTTCACAGCTTATGTGAGCAGTGGAAATGAATTTCGGCTTACCGTTGCTTGTTGTATGAAATGATTATTTGAAATAAAAATAAAGGTGTTTTATGATTTTAATCTGTGTTATTATTTTGTGTCCTAAAAACTGCTGATGAACAATTTTGTTAAAACTTTTTGCGCATTTAAACATTCCTTCATTTCTCAACTTAGACAATATTGTCTGAGAACTACGCTATCACAACGTCTTGCTCAATTGAAATTTAAGTACAGTTAACATAAGTCTAACCCTAAGTCTTTGTAAATAATACAGAACAATACATGGTCTTCAGGCGACAAAAATATTTCATCAAGCCACAATGTTATGATTTAATTATGGTCTTTTCCGATATTAAGTTGAAGTCAGTGGAGATCCATGCTCCGGCACGTATGGGCCAGCTCGACCGGAGTGATACCACGGCCTCATAAAAAACCGGTAGTGAAGCAATGCTTGCATTGCTTTTCACCGAGTGAGTGAGGTTACCGGAGGCCCTAACCCTTCCCGGGGTGCTGTCTAGAAAACCTCCACGTGGTGCACCCTGGAAACGTTGGCGATGGCGCTTCCTTTTCCTCCTCCGTTTGTGGGGAGGGCGTCATCGCCAACGGCTAATATTCTAGTAAGGAGAGGAGGCCATCTTTCTTCGGCCACTCGGTCGAGGCTTGGTCCAACAGAGCGGGCGTTTCTGCCGATCCCTCTGTTGGCTCTTCGCTCTTCGGAGCTATGAGGATGAAAACCTCGGTAAAAAATCACGAAGGAGGGACCCTTCCATGGGTCGGAGTTTCTCCGCTGTCCTCAGTGGAGAAGGAGGACGGGCTCGGCGTGCACTCACACTGCCACCGAGCAGGCATGGGAAGATTTAGTTTCCTTGCCACCGTCGGCATATCGTAATCCCGAAAGGAGTCGTGGTCATGTTTCGCGACTCCGATCGGGGACGAGGGTCTTGGCTTTGCCGCCCGGACTGCGAGGAAGAAAACCTCTTTAAAAAATCACCCCGAATCCCGTGTTCTGGTGCGTGACCAGGGGATGCATGGCTGATGGGTAGTTCAGTCGCAAGCGCACTCCTAGCCGGGGCATCTGCGGACCCCTCGGTTGGGCACAAATTTTCGCTTGCCCGGGTATTGGGGGATCTCTGCCCGGGTCGACCTTTCTTTCTCCCCCTCTCGTGGGTCTAAAAATGGTATCTGAATTATTAAAAAACAAACAAAACGTCGAACAAAAGAAGGAGAAAAAGAATCAGAGGAGTAGCAGAACAGCGTCTGAAGCTTCGTCAACCGATGAGGAAGTTTCCTGTGAGACGACTCGTTCGGTGGAGCTCCCAGACGTCGATCCGACATCTGGGAGCAGTCGCAGGTCGGAACGACTACGTTCCAAAGCGGAAACACGCGAGGTTGTGGCGATGGAGCTTGAGCCCCGCGACCTCGAGAGTAGAAAGCGAGGCCACTCGGGGGACGATGATGCTCACACGTCCACAGATATGCTCCCTCCCAAAGTGGCTAGTAGCCACAGAGGGAGGTCCAGATCGCGTACACCTTCGCTTCCTTCCACCACAGCCTTCTCTAAGGCGGAAGTGTATGCGCGAGCTCGTGCTGAGGGTGAAATCGTCGCGGAGGAGGAGATCGCGGATCTCCTAATTAAGATCCGTGCGCCGGTGGAAGGGGGTTCCGTCCCTCAAACACCGGTGACGTTGAAGGAAAGGACGTGCGCAGCGGTGGCCATCATAAACAAAGTGGCCACCAAGTCCACTAATCTGAAGGGTTCTTTCGTTAGAGCCATGAAAGACTCCTCCTCCGCCGTTTCTGGGGCCGTTGAAAGCCTCATAGAAGACGTGGCGCGCCTTCAAGAGGCAAATGATCGCCTTACGGCCTCAAACGATCGCCTGACAAAGCAGGTTGCCGATCTGAGCGCTCAGTTTGCCCAGTTTCGAGCACGCTCGGAGTGCCCCGAGGCACCAAGAACGGTTGCGGCGCAGCCTGCTTCCTCCGCCCACTCTCCCTCCGAAGTTCCGGATTCCCACCTGCGTCAGGTTATTGACGCAGTGTGGAGGATGATGGACGGGCGCCTTGCGGGCCTGGAGGCAAGGCTGCCTCCCGCCCCCATCGTTCGGCCGCCGCTCGCAGGGGATGCGAAGAAGGCCGCGTCTGTCCAGACGCCGCTTCCTGTTTCAGCTGGCCGCGTGACTGTGTCGTATGCCGCGGCGACATCAGCACCAGCGCCTGCTGCCGCACCAAAGGCTGTCAGACCAGCTAAGGCCGCGACAAAGGCGGCTGCAACGAAGGCCGGGCAACTGCCTAAGGCTGCGACTAAAGTGGCGGCAAAATTCCCTCCGCTTGCTACACCGGAACCTAAAAAGACGAGCCCACCTACTGCTCTCTCTGGTGCTGGGGTCGTGCCTGGTCCCTCCACATCTACCTCCTCCAGTGAAGGGTGGCAGAAAGTCGGGGGAGGCAAGAAGCGGTCCCGGACTAGGAATAAAAAGACTACGAAGAGTGCGGCTACTCCGTCGCAGGCACCGACGGTGGCAGCGCCCGGCACGAAGAAGCCGAGAAAATTGCAGCCACCAAAAACAGCGGCCGTGGTGGTTACTATATTGCCGGCAGCAGGCGACGGTGGGTTATCCTACGCGGCCGTCTTTAAAAAGGCAAGGGATAGTCTCGCCGGTGAATTCGGTGGACTAGGAGTGAAGATGCGTCTCGCCCAAACGGGAGCTCGAATCCTTGAGTTTCCAGGGGTTGAAGGCGCAAAGTCGGCGGACTCCTTTGCCGAGAAGCTGCGGGGAATTTTTGCAGCCTCGGATGGTGTCAAGATCGCTAGGCCTACCAAGTGCGCGGAGCTGCGCATCTCAGGCCTGGACGACTCTGTGACAGTCGAAGATGTCCGCGTTGCAATTCAGCAGAACACAGGATGCAACGCGGAGAACATCAGGGTCGGCACCATCCGCCCCGGTCCAGGGGGCCTCGGCGCGGTGTGGGTAAGCTGTCCCGTAGCGTCGGCCAAAATTTTGGGCGACGCCGGCAGGGTCCTCATCGGTTTTGTGAACGCTAGAGTCACAGTCCTGACGGCGAGACCGATGAGGTGCTTTAAATGCTTAGCATCGGGACACACCCGCATCAAATGCTCGAGTTGTTTTGATTGCAGCGGACTTTGTTTCCGTTGCGGTCAACCGGGGCACAAGGCGGCGGAATGCTCCGCCGCCCCTCACTGCCCAGCGTGTGCAGCGGGAAATCTCCCCGCGAACCATCAAATGGGGCAGGGGGGCTGCAAGCCTCCCCGCACTTCTCAAAAAACATCGGGGGTTAGCCAATCGACCCAGGCTGCCCCCCAGATCAATCCTGCGTCTTCATCGTCGCCCATGGAGGGGGTTGTAGAGACGGTTCAGTAATGGACCAAGTCTCCAACTTCCTTGTCCAGACGAACCTGAACCACTGTGCTGGTGCACAGGACCTTTTTCTGCAAACCATGGCACAGTGGTCGATAGGTGTGGCCGTAGCCGCGGAGCCCTATTATGTTCCTCCCCGTCCAAATTGGCTGGGAGACCGGGACGGCTCCGTGGCAGTCGTCGGCTCTACGGCGGCTCATTCCCCGCCCTTGTCGGTAAGAGACAAGGGTAATGGATATGTTGCCGCCGAGTGGGGGGGAATCACCATATATGGTGTCTACTTCTCCCCCAACCGGAGTCTGAACGATTTCGAGGTTTTCCTCAACAACTTGGAGACCTCGATGCGGCGACTAGCGTCTGGGCACGTCCTAGTGCTGGGGGACTTCAACGCAAAGTCCATTGCGTGGGGTTCCCCCAGGACGGACGCACGGGGTGATGCCGTGGAGGAGTGGGCGGCATCGGTGGGCCTCTGTCTCCTAAACAGAGGCTCCACCAATACGTGCGTGCGACAGCAGGGGGGGTCGATAGTGGACCTTTCGTTCGCTACCCCTGCTCTCGCCGCACGAGTAAGGAACTGGCGTGTCCTGGAAGAGGTTGAGACGCTCTCGGATCATCTTTATATCCGATTTGAGCTCTCCCGGACCCAGGACCCCAGAAGGGGTCACACGGCGCGGCGTTCTTCCCGCTTTCCGCGGTGGGCTGTATCAAAGTTAGATAGGGACCTGCTGGAGGAGGCAGCCATCGTTTACTCTTGGCTGTCTCCACAGCCGCAGCCTCCTACCGAGGAGGTAGACATGGGGGCAGGCCGCTTTCGCAATGCGGTTACGCAGATTTGCGATGCGGCCATGCCCCGCGTTCGAGGTCGACGGCCTCCAAGGAAGGAGGTCTACTGGTGGTCCCGGGAGTTGGCGGACCTCCGCGTGGCCTGTACTCGTGCCCGGAGGTCCTACACCCACAGCCGGCGGCGTCACCGTGAAGATGGGGAAGAAGACCGGCTTCATGAGGAGTACTGTGAAGCACGGAAAACTCTGAAGCTGGCCATTAGCCGCGCCAAAGAGGAGAAAAGAAAGGAGATGCTGGAGGGTCTCGATCGTGACCCCTGGGGTCGCCCATATCGCGCGGCGCAACAAAAGCTCCGCGCGTCGGGAGCCCCCCTTACGGAAACTCTCCAGCCCAGCTTCCTGCAGGAAGTGGTTGAGGGCCTTTTCCCGCAACGGGTGGAGCACGTACCCCCGTCGATGGCCCCCTTGGCCGGAGACGACGGGGAGAACGAGGAGGATGGTGTTCCGCCCGTCACGGAGGCGGAGGTAGGGGCGGCTGTTCTACGGATCCGTTCCAAGAACACCGCCCCCGGGCCAGACGGGATCCCTGCCCGAGTGTTGGCCCTGGCCCTCGACCATATGTCCGACCGCCTCAGGGAGGTGTTCGACGCTAGCTTGGCGTCCGGACGCTTCCCTGACTGCTGGAAGAGCGGGAAGCTGGTACTTTTAAGGAAGCCGGGACGGCCTACCGACTCGGTCGCGGCCTACAGGCCCATCGTGTTACTGGACGAGGCGGGTAAATTGTTTGAGAGGGTCCTCTCTGCCCGCATCGTCCGGCACCTGTGCGAGGTCGGCCCCGATTTGTCGGACGCCCAATTCGGTTTTCGAGCGGGGCGTTCGACGATCGGTGCCGTGTTGCGCCTGAGGGCCGTGACCGAAGAGGTAGTGAGCTGTGGCGGCGTGTTGTTGGCGGTGTCGTTGGACATCGCCAACGCGTTCAATAGTCTGCCATTCAGCTGCATCAGGGAAGCACTCCACTATCACGGAGTGCCAGGGTACCTGAGGCGGCTAGTGGCAGACTATTTAGAGGAGCGTACCGTCATGTACGAGGACCGAGATGGAGTTTTGAGTCGTCGGCCCATGTCGTGCGGTGTTCCGCAGGGGTCTGTCCTTGGACCACTCCTGTGGAACATGGGGTACGACTGGGCCCTTCGAGGCGACCTACCCCCCGGGCTCGGCGTAATCTGTTACGCCGATGACACGTTGGTCACAGCCCGGGGGGTTAACTTTCAGGAGGCGGCACGCCTGGCCACCAGAGGAGTCTCTCTGGTGGTCGGGCGCATCGAGGCGCTGGGTTTACGGGTGGCCCTGGATAAGACGGAGGCCCTTTTATTTCATGGGCCCCGTCGTGGTCCACCCCCTGGCGCCTCCATCGAGGTCAACTCGGTCCTCGTACCGGTTCAGGCCCACATAAAGTATCTGGGCCTGATCCTTGACGGAAGGTGGCGCTTCGACGAGCACTTCCAGCAGCTTGCTCCCAGGCTGGTCGGCGCTGCGTCCGCCCTTGGGCGGCTCTTACCCAATTTGGGTGGACCCAGCGTCGCTACGAGACGGCTCTATACGGGGGTTGTCCGGTCAATGGCACTGTACGGTGCACCGGTGTGGGCGGAGGCTCTGACCGCCCAGAATAGGGCGCGCCTCTGGCGCCCTCAGAGGGTTATGGCGGTTAGAGCCATACGCGGATACCGCACCGTGTCGACGGAGGCGGCGTGCGCGTTGGCTGGGACTCCCCCGTGGGATTTGGAGGCGGAAGTGCTCGCCGAAGTATATCGGCGAACGGCTGAGTTCCGGGCGGGAAGCGGCAGTCGGCCCCCGCCCGAAGAGGTACGCGAATGGCGTGAGGCCGCTCGCCGAGCCACGATGGCTCGTTGGTCGGCCCGGCTGGAGGCTCCACGTGCTGGCTTTGCCGCCGTGGAGGCGCTCCAGCCGGTCATCGTCGAGTGGGCAGGGCGGCAGCACGGGACCCTTTCCTTCCGACTGACGCAGGTTCTTTCCGGGCACGGCTGCTTCGGGAAGTACCTGCACTCGGTCGCTAGGAGGGAATTGAGTCCCGCCTGTCACCACTGCGACTGCAGTGAGGACTCGGCTCAGCACACGCTGGCGGTCTGCTCTGCTTGGGCAACGCAGCGCCGGGCCCTCACTGCAGTCATCGGAGAGGATCTCTCGCTACCGGCCGTCATACGCTCCATGGCCGGTAGCGACAGGAATTTTGCCGCGGTCGCGACCTTCTGTGAGGAAGTCATCTCACAGAAGGAGGCAGCGGAAAGGGTCCGGGAGGATGACCTCCACTCGGACTTAATTCGCCGCCGGCGAACCGGGCGGCGGAGGCGCGCTTACCAGCGCCTCATGCCGCCCTGAGTGTGGCCGCGGGTGGACGGGACGGGTTTTCCCCTCCACCCGCTATAGTGGCCCCCCGCGAGGAGGCGGCGTTCGCGTGTGCCTGGACGTCGCCTAATTGAGAGGTTTTAAGTTTTTACACGGAGGTGGTGCCCGCGCTTTTGCGGGCAGGCGCTAGGGGGGGTCCGGATGTCTTAATAAAAGCTGTTCCCGGATCCCTCCTACTTAAGGCGCAGTACGGCACACCGTGTGGTTTTAGTCGGTTCGATTCCGACACACCGCCCCACTGAAAACCCCGGTGGGGTGACGGCCCGAGGGGGTTTCCACACGCACAAAAAAAAAAAAAAGGCCCTAACCCTTCCCGCCCCCTCTTCCACCCTCCTCCATCCCTCCCCCTCTTGCACCCTTTCCTCCCCCTCTTCCAGGAAAGAATAAAAAAGAGGGATCTTTTTTTTATGTATGACGTATAAATTTTTACAGGGCAGTTCAATTTAAAATAATTATTTTTTATTGGATAAGGAATAATTCGAAGTTAGTCCCATTTCACTTTTTATTTTTAAAAAATGAAACCCGAATTATTGTTCCCATTGACTTTGCACCTGTGAACCGTTTTTGTTGAAACTTAGCACACATATGTAGTTCTAATGACACTACAACAAGACGGGCACCTGTAGTTGATTTGATGATGGATGTGGAAGTCAGTTGAGGGAACTCCTTAACGGTTTACAGCAGCTGTCTCGTGTTTATTGTTGTTTGTTCATCTTAATGAACGTAATAAAAGTTTGTTAAATATGTGTTTTTTAAATATTGATAACAATGAATAATTAAAGAAAAATCAAAACATTTTGACAAAAAATTAGACCGACGAAAGAAGAATGGAACTGAAAAACGAAAAATAACTTGTTAGCCTAACTAAATTCCTACATTTATGAAAATACCTAAATAATTTTGAGTAGCGCCTAAGTTGATTTAAGGCTTAAGGATCTTAAAGAATTTAAAAATATTTATGAAACCAAGAATAGGCTTAAGGATCTTTAAGAATTTAAAAATATTTATGAAACCAAGAATTGAATCACATCTATTTAAATTCCAGTTGCGTATAAAGATTATGGAGCAAAAGCATAAACTTAAAAATAATAACACTTTAATAGTACCCCAAAACATTTTAATTACGAGAGGTTGCCAAAATTACTTACAAAGATTTTTTTCATAACAACCACAGGGATGGCACCGACATATGAATAATTCACAAGTAACTCGAGTTTATTTACATGCAGCCCTGAATTTTTAGAAGGACTTTATGAAGATCTTTAATGAAGCTGTGTTTATAAATGTGAGTCATTTGATATGTAATGATAACACGCTGTATTGTGCGTGATGTGCCTTTTCATGTGTTTTAATAAGATAATTTAAATTATTTTTTTTGTTCTGTTAACATATATCATTATGCTTTATATAATTTACATTTTTAAATTAACCACTTCAATATTTTGCCAGTCGCAAGCTACCAAAACTGCTTTAAAAACTTTACAACTAAGTCTAGATTTAAGAACTATCTGCGTTCCCGATCTTGGAAGCGCTGTTAAACCATAAGATTTAAGTTAACCTTGGAAGAGATTTAACAAGCGTTAAAATTATTAAATGTTTTACACGTCTAACAAAACAAGAGCTACTTAAGTAGCGCCCTACGTATATGATAGATGTAGCGTGTGAAGTCTACATTTATCATAAATGTAGGGTCTAAAAAAGGTAGTCTAATGATTTAGACTACCCTTTTTAGACCCTATGAAAGAAATGAAATGAAAATGAGCCTGATGGCTCATATCGGGTACGATAAAACCAACCATAGAGCTCTTTGCATTTCTATATTTCCCTGGAACCATTAGTACTAAGTACTACAGGCTTGCGTTCTCTTTAGCGAGAGCGAGCGGAGTGAGTCTGATGTCCACAGCGACTACATTACGATGCACTCCTACATAAGTATGAAGAAAATATTCTCTGAGGTTTCATATCTCGCGATTGTGCAGGGTCTTAAATGTTTCAGCACCCACGGCCCCAAACTTTCACGGGATATAAAATCTCATAACCGATGAAGGTGGACGGTGCAATTGGAATGCGGTCAGCAGCGTACGGACTCTCCTGTCAAGGGCATACAATTCGGTCTGAATCCATCTAAGTATACCAAAGGAATATATCAGATTCGGCCTGTGCGAACCGGTGCAGGCACGTATTTTGTTACCCCCTGAAAAAAACTTTGAAGTATGTTTTCAAGCGACCAAAAACGCGCTCCTGCAACTCTTGTTTGATATTAAAAAGATTTTTAAAATACATTGATTTAATGGTAAATTATGAGAAAAAATATAAATACTAGAAAGGTGTTGATAAAACAAGACTACCTCTTCCTGTTGCCAGGTTATTATTGCGCGTAAATTGCAGCGCCTACGAATGGGGAGTAAAAACTAGATAAGTATTCAAAGTTAAAAATGTTATAAACATACTAACTTTTAAACTTTCGCGTTCCATGATATAATTATATATTTACACGGGATTAACACGATTATGAAAAGGTATTACATACTGGCCGTGTCGAAACGTCAGACAATTCAGAGGTATGTAATACCTTTTCGTGATCGCGTTAATTCCCGTGTAAATACATAATTATGTTAAAAATATAATGTGTACTAGCAGCGGAGTAGGAAACGAGCAGCTAGCCAGTTCTGTCGGGTAACGTTAACAAATCCAATAACATTACAAAAATAGACACCTGTTTAATAGTAGATATTGGTGTGGGTAGCCCAAAACCTCACAACAGTAATTATACTCAAACCACTGGAATACGCTGTCATTCCGAAATCTCAACCTCCATAAACAACCTAAAGATCATTAATTAAAATATACAAAGTAAGATTATTAGAGATTCCAGTGGCACTTTGACATTGTTTACATTAATAAGGTTGCCACTGAACAGCTACACGGCTAAAATTTTGTCTAAGAAAATGGAGTTTAACTACAACATCGTGCCATCCCTAAATCGTAACAGCCTACGCTGGTCAAATATTGGTATACGAAAAAGCTTTCTATTTTATTAAACTTCTTTTGTTTTATTTTTGTAATTTAATATTCAAATCTAAAACGGGATTTGAAGAACATTTATCTTCCTTATATAAGAAATTTGAAATAAAAATAAATTAAATATACTCAACTCAAAAAATTTACGTGTTTTATTATATTCTGTTAAGGTTTTTAACACAATAGAATTGCAAAGAAAGCTGTTACCTATCTACAATAAGTTATGAAAAAAATATACTTAATTCTCGGTAGAAACCTTATTTCTCCTAAGCTAAGCTTTTCAGCTAAGACATATAATTGAAGCCCAAAAAATGGTGTCATTCAAATTACAATTTTTTTATATTTTTAATTTAAAGTGATAAAACCAAGTAGACCAACGCCATTGCTTGAACAGGCTCAAGACGATGCTGAAATTTATTCCGCGACCCGCGTTCGCCTTATGTTAGATGTCGTGCCATTATCGTATCAAGATTTTGATAGATTGGATAGTAGTAACTTTACTTGACGAAGGTTCACTTAACTATTCTGCGACTGCATACCATAAGGGACTATCACGAGACACAGTGTTTTTCGATATACTCAGATAGTAAGGATTTATACCCCCAGTAATAACTTGCTCATGATCTTTTTTAAGAACTTATGAGTACTTGGTTCTCGAAAAAAACCTTTGAGAGAAACTCATTCATAATTTGGGTCAGGAAACTACCTTCTCGAAATGCAACCTAATTTGGAGTGGTCTGTTAAAATATTGGAGAGGTTTAATTACTTATTTTATAAGATGAAAGAATAAATGTGGGATTGTAGGTCTTTGAGGGAGCCCTGGGCGTTCTTATTTAAAAAAAAAATCAAGTTTAAATAAAAAATACCTCAAGAACACTAAAATAGGTTATAAAACTAATTTATTAACTAAGCACTGGTGCAAGCAACAAGCATTCAATAAATTCGAAATATAAATGATTCACAATAATGATGACGAGTTACAATAATAAATAAGTCCTACAACACCGTAATGAAGAAAATTACAATTATTACTCTGCTATGAGAAACTGACCACACTGACACGTTCCTCATTTATCAGTAATTCGGTCGCGTCTCGTGAGTCCCATTGTCTGGGTCACCATGAATATAAGGCTGTGTTTCCACTAGAGCGGAGTGAATGCTAATGTGTGCAAGATTACAGTCTGAACAAGATTGGTATACGATTTATTTCAGTAATATATTTTTTTGGTTATACTTATTAATGTATTTAATAATACTAATAACAAAAACTTGACACACCTCACACACGGCCATCTGATCCCAAACCAGGTAGGGTCTGTACTATGGTATATTTCAGTAAGGTATGCCGTAACGATTGATTGCGACGTGGAAAATGTTGGGAGTTTGTGTGAATATTTCAAAGTAATAGACAAATAATATAAATATTAGACATATCATAACACAACCTTTAACCCTTCCATCGCACAGCGGTTTGTCAAACCGAATGACGTCAGAAGCTAAAGATGAAGCTACAATGACCATTGTTAGGGTAATTTTACGCAATAAGTTACATTTAAAGTAATTCTGTAGTAATAAGTCTCACAACCAACTGATATAAATTATGAAAATCACTAACTAACAGTAACTGCCAAGTTGTTCGTACCTCTATCCGCACTCAAGTCATCGTTCTCCACTTATTTTCCTACCCTTTTATAACCCCACTATTTATTAATATTTATAACTCGACACTATGCAGTCAAAATAATGTCTATTAACTTACTTTTATTAAATAGTGAACTGTGTTATCATGTATTATAGTTTGTCCCTATTTTTAATAAAATAAATAAGTTTTTGATGTAGCGACAACAATTCTCGGATGGATTTTGTGGGATATAGATCTGGTGAATCACAAAACTCGACAAATGCGAGCGATATGACGTTCGTGGCTCTGCTCTAAAATGAATACAAAGTTATCTTTAAAACAGGTATTAGTGCATAGAAATATCCCACAGAAATGAAAATCAAGTCACTGTTACACATAGATTCAAAAATCCAACTATGATTTTAGTGGGCTTCGTTGTAACAGTTCAAGCAGTAAGCCTAGCCGCATTCTAGACACTCCATGTTTTCTTATTTGGTTTTGAGGGGGTTTCCTTTCGTTTTATTATTCGCGTAGCAAGTGACACACCGTTTTCATATAAGTTTTCCATCCCTCCGAGGTATCTCGGTCAAAGTCATATATGATTCATGGGACTTATCAATGCAATTATGTGACCAACACGCTCGTGGATCACATACGCGTCACGTTTTATTTTCGTTTTTTTATGTCAAAAATGCGTTTACGTGCTTCTAAAAATATACATCTACCTCCAGATAACAAATAGTAGAAGATTTGAGGGAAAAAACTTTGGACATTACTGAATGAAATTTCTGTGTTGTATGGGGACAGGGAACCTGTTAAGGTTAAAGTTTTGGCTACTTGAAAAATACTTTAACACCATACGCATGCCTATTATAGGTGAATATGTCGGAGTACTTTTTGATACTTTCACCTAATGTACACTGCTCTTGGCGAATAAATTTCTTATCTAAAATTTTATAAATTAGAACATTTTGGGAGAAGGAAATATTGTCAAATTCTTATGAAACAGATTATACCTAAAAACTATTCTTATGTAGCTAGTTTTGAATAAGAAAATTATATATAAATCAGTCTATCACAGCTTTAAAACTTATAAGACATTTTATTAAGACCTTTTGCGTCAAAATTATAACACCTATAATTTCCCTACATTTGGTTCATAAGAAGGTCAGCAAACCGAACTCAATCACTTAATGCTTTTAAGAGTTTGCATAATGTTAAGTATCTCCATTTTGAACAAACTACTTGAGATTCTGCTATATTTAATCGTAACGTATGCAGTGCTAAGTGGTATAGAATTGAGTGACAGGCCAGAGCGAAGTGCTGGATATAACGTATAATATACGCAGTACGAAAAGCATTTCTCACGAATTCCATGGAATAAATAATACCTACTACTTCCATGCAGAGCGTTTATTGCTTAAATGCACTTAAACAAATTGCGACTCTCGAAACTACAGAATAAAGTTTAAATAACCCTACAATTAATTCGTACTCAAAAAATATTTACGTGCCATTGGAAAGCGCTATCCGTTATACATAATAATATGTGAAATCATTATGCAGAAGAGGTAGTTTCACCCAATTATGGGTTGTACTGAAAAATATGTTATTAATTGACTCATTCCATATCTGCATCCATTAGCCATATTAATTTGGGTAATAACGGCTGCCGTTATTGAATAGCAATGTTAAATTAGAATACATTTGTGTTAACCCGTATCTTTTAGGTCAAGAAAATTAATATCGTACTTCAGCCAGAGAACACTTTTTAAATTTTATTGTTGAATCAAAGTGATCGGAATTTTATGTACAAACCTGTACAATTTCTTATGGTAATAGAGTGGCTTATAAGAAAAGGTAGATAAAATATGCACACCTATATTGCACCAAATGAAACAAATATTTTCATAAATTACATTGAACATGGTAAACAAAACGGGTATTGCATTATGTTGATAATCTTCATTTTTTTTTATTTTTTTAGCGCTTAGAAGATACATAAATTCACATTATTTATTATTAAACGTTTTACAGTTTGCATTTCTTTACGACTATATATTTTTCTATTCATGCTACGGTGTAAATCAGTGGTTCTTAACCTTTTAGTCATGAGGGACCATTTGACAAAATTTCTGTGTTGCCATGGATCACCCAGTTGGTTTTTTGGTTTGGAGGTAATATATGAGCAGCCGGGTTTACGATGGTTCCGCGGACCACTTTGGATGCTTCCAGGGACCACCAATGGTCCGCGGATCACCGGTTAAGAACCACTGGTGTAAATGGATGATAATTGAAGATGCCGTTGTACTTAAATGTATAATAAACTCAGTGATAGTGGCGCTAATCTGCATCAAAAACTTTTTAAGTTTTGAAACAAATATACTCGCTCGCGTGATTTAAGGTATTTTGCTATCCTTCGGAAACAGTATTTTTATCTGAAGGTACCAGAGAGAGTGAGAGGGGGCATGAGTCCATAGAACAGGGCACAGGGTTACATTCCTGACTCCCATTAAAATTTTGGATCTACAACTACCTATAACTTCTGTTTTTTGTGGAAATTCAATAAACCATTATTATTACGCTACCGCCGCAAATACATTTGGCAGTTGCAAAACAAAAATATACCTTAGTTAAACGAATCGATGATCATGGTAGCATCGTAAACAACGAAACACAACTAATATAAAACAAATAAAAGCTAATATCGCTATGTTATTGACACTATAATTTTTAACATCATCCTAAAACGTTTGAATTGCCGTCATAGCAAGGGTGGGGCCGTGACTTGGAGCATAAAGAGGGGCTAGGCCTTCATGAAATTCTAAAATAAATATTCCATATGATCTTATCACCGATGCCAATTTCGAATTATTGAAGTGTTTGTAGCGCTAAAGAATGATGTATTGAATAACGAAGAGAACAGGTAAAAAAGACCTGTTTCACGGTATGTTTTTTACACACTTTGTTACCTTGCTATTTTTATTGTGTTAAAGAAACAGTAACATTGGTATAATAAAACTTGAGTAGGAGAAGACTAACCTAAAAACGCTCCTCACTGCGCAACCAGGACAGTAAATGAATGGAACTTTAAGATTATCTACTTATACTTGTGTTAATATTCTATTTAAGCACAAACAATAAACCACTAGACCAACAATTATACATAGAAACACAAAGATATATAATAGACATATACACGGGGACGGGTCACCTAATGGTAAGTGACTAACGTCGCCCATGTCTATGGGCGACGTTAACTCTGTTAACTGCAACTCAAGAGTCACAAGTGCGTTGCCGGTCTTTGAGATGGGAGTTTCTTTAAGTTTGAAGGTCGTATCGGTCCCAAAATACCGCAGGCGACAATTTGTTCCATAGATTTATTGTGCGAGGAAAAAAAAATCTGGCGAAACGCACAATCGTGGATTGTCAATTATCCAGGTGATGGTGATGAAAGTTTTGTCGCGTTGAACGATGGCGAACGGTATAAGAAATAATATTTAATTTTAGAATAAGTAATTTTTGTGGGAAAACGTTGCTGCTTTCGGCTACTATACTTTTGAAGAAGGAGTCTCCTTATTTTAGGGTTCTGTTTCTTCTCATTTCGTCATCATCTTTGTACTCTGACGATCTTCTCTATGATTATCTGAGTACATTGAAGAAGTAGAGCAATTTATTTATTTCCAAAATATATAGGCACACTTTCTTAGACCAATACATTTTCTAGTTTGATTATTTGAAGTAGGTATGCTTTATGAAGTAGATAATAGGCATCAGTACGATGATTATTTCAGTTACAAGTACTATGTCTAAGTTTAACAATTTTTCATCATAACAGAAAGGTCTTTACATTGTATACTGCAGATTTTTCAACATCTTTTAAGTTTCTCTATCAATCCAATAGTTGCCTGAACGATCGCAATTTGCGGTAAAGTCACCAATTGTACAAAAAAATAGCTAGTGTATACTACTATTTGTGTACAATTAAACATGTGTCTATAAAAGAAAATCTCTATCTTAACGCCATAATTATAAAAGAATATATTAAATCCCTAAACTTAACATTGAGAAAAGATTGTTTTATGGCAACTTCTTTAAAATGGAATTAACACCTGCCTGTGAACATACAAGTAATAATAACAAATCCAAATTTATGTGGCTAAATAGCTGTCAATGGAGTCACGTACTTCATATTCAGCTATGTCAACACACAGGTAATATTTTTATTATTAACACGTTGATACTTAATGCCGAAAACGAAATATTTCTACTGAATTACGTACTAATAGTCTTATAAAGGGTTTTTCTATAGAGACGCTTGAACTTTAACAGCGTATAGCGGCCATATTCGTAAAGCGATAGCTGTCAAATTGAAAATTGACAAGGATACTTATTAAGTCTTGACATTACACCATGGAACGCTACACGCTTCAACAACATCGCGTTGAAATTGTTAAAATTTATTATCAAAATCAGTGCTATATACGCCTAACGTTCCGTGTGTTGTGTTTAATTTATGGCATTCATGGCCATCCGGGAGAGTCCATTTGGAGCAATGAAAATCCATGTGAAATTCAGCAGGTGCCTCAACACTCCGAAAAAGGGCCTATGGTACCACCGGACCAAAACAAAAATTTTTACTTCGAAGATACGCAAGGAGCCGCGCGCACTGTCAACGGCGACCGATACCGGACGTTAAGAACAAATATTTTGTGGCCTATGATGGATGGCATGGACCTCTCAAACGTGTGGTCCCAACAGAGTGGCACCACTTGCCATACTGCACGAGAAACATTGAATTTATTGGATGATAAGTTTGAGGGCTTCGTCATCTCGCGTGGTGGCGACATCAACTGGCCACCAAGTTCGTGTGACTTGAAATCTCTGGTCTACGCAGACAAACCAGAGATAATTGAAGACCAACATAACTCGTGTTCTTCATGAAATTGAGTCCCATGTATGGCTGAATTTATATTTCACACATAATATTATCGAATGTCCTTTAACATAAAATAAAATTTGTGACTTACACAGGGAAAAACTCTGTACTTATATTTCATTTTTCTATCTAGGTATTCATCCTTCTATCTTCTACATGCATTCTTACTCGTGTTAAAAATAGTGAGTAACATCCATTATGTTCTGCCCTTTATCCATTAAGTCCGATGATGCTAAGCCTCGACCTGTTATATAGATGCGTCCTAAATTTCTCATAAGCGTGACCGGAATGCGTAATTTTAATTGGAGTTTATGTGAAAGCATACTCGAAACCTCAGGAGAATTTAGGGATGGAATTTTAAAAGTTTCGAGTTGTAAAGTTCTCTATTCTGTGTCTGCAAATACCACTTGAAACAGGTGCCATGAATTTCAGCTAACTTTAAATTCCGGAACTATACCTTTTGAGCGCAAAAGTATCTTTGTGCCAATATATACCTTTAACCACTTCATGAAACAAATGGTCTATCTCTTCTCATGTGCCATCATATGAACTAGGAAAGTAATGAAGATAAGGACAAAAGCAAGATTAAAACAATTGGACCCTAGAGAGAAAATGAAGGATAGAGACTGGGTCGAGTCAAATCAGGATAAGATGCTTTTATTTGGTTGTGGGTGTAAAACCAGCGCCAACAACCGACAAAATGCTGAACTGGTTTAAGAACTGGAAACTGGAACTGGTTTAGTGCTGTCGGGTTTTTATCCATTATTATTTTAAAATAATACTTTTTTATTTCTCTTTTTTATTTAATTATAGACGCTTTTCTTGTATATACATCTATGCTAAGGAGAATCAAAAACCTAAATCAATTTCTGAGTGTTAACTTATTTTTGTACACAATAGAAGAATGACAATTTGTTTCAATCAATCAATCAATTAGCCTATTCTAGTCCACTGCTGGACATAGGCCTCTCCCAATGTGCGCCATAGTACCCGGTCCTCCGCCTTCCGCATCCAGTCCCTTACAGCTACCTTCGTCAGGTCGTCGGTCCATCTGGCTGGGGGCGTCCTACCTTCCGTTTGTTACAATTTGTTTGGTAGCTCGTAATAGCACTTTAAACTTCAATTATAACTTTAAAATTTAAATTACAGAATAAGGATAGACGTATTAACGGCATACATTTTAACCTTGATTGAAACTTACAAATAAACCTTTTACATTCAAATATCAAATACCTACTCAAGAACAATTTATTTCAAACATACGAGTATGTACATAAAGTCCAACTACTCAAAGACTGTCCCCAATCTTTGTTTTCCAAGTTTAATCGTCGCGATCTTAACTGTGTCTACAGAGTACACGAACTTTGTTATGATGTCATCCTGTTGATATTTACATCAAAGAGAAAGGTATTTGGTTCGTAATAAAAGCCGACAGGGTTATTATCAAGATAAAAACGATTGGAGTTCTCATCTAATATAATAAAAGTAGGTTTTTACAGTGAGTATAATAGCATGATAAATTCGTAGCAATAAAAAAGCAAACTTGAATATTACAGACTGTGGAGTAGAATGGGTGGTGGGTTTACATTGTTTTATATTATTCCTCTAAATATGAAGTTCTCAGCAAGTTGAAGATGAGATAGCAGTTGTATCTTCTCTTCTTGACATTCTGACTGACTTTTGTAGATTTTATAGCAAAAGCAATTACAGCTACGAGCATTTTAAAAAACAATATGTGGATATCCACATATTGCTTTTTAACATACTCGTAGCTGTCTGAATGTGTGCTTAAATTTTTTTAATAATTACTTGTCATCACATCCACATACAATAAAACATACTTAAGCGCCATCTAGCGAAGACAAGCCAAACTACATAGTAAATACTGATCTTGTATCACACAATGAAAATTTCTTCCCGATGAATACATATACAACGTCTTAAAACTGACCGTTGAGCCGCGGTTCGCTAGACATATTTACCTAGCCTGGTTGGAAGATATTATCTTTGTGTTTGGGCATGAGACTGATTGACCATGACCTAACATTCTTTAATTCATATTCTGAATCTTACTTACCTAACATTCTTCAATTCATATTCTGAATCTTACTTATCTAAAATTATTGTTATTGTTTTTCGTTGTTTTTAAGATAAGATGCATTTGGTGTACAATAAAGAATATTTTATTGACCAAGTGATTAACTGGTAGTAGATAAGTAAATAGATAAACAAATTGGCATCATCAATTACAATGTGGTGATTCTATGATAAAAGTCTTTCAAGCCGAAATGGAAGCGTTTTCAAATCCCAAAAGTAGTGTCTTGGGTACGACATGAAAGAAGAAATATATGATAAATAGTCTTAAAAGACATTTGCCATAATTAGTTTCCTGAACTCAATATGTTTATGCTACCATTTCTCTGTATCTTAGAAATTTCCGTGTTCGTAAATACCAATACACATTTATTTCGACGTTTGTAAGACTTGGTAAGTCAAAGAAGCTGAGACGACTTTGCTTTATATTTACAAAGTCTAAAAGCCACAATAATGCCGAAAACATTTTCTACATGACTTTCATCCTACATAGTAAGATGTTTTCTAAAAAACTTTAAAGATCTTAGAAATTTGATAGAAATAGTAAATGGATAGGTAAATAAGATCAAAACGCGATTGCTATGAATTTAATATGATTCGTCACATAAGACTGGTAGAAAACCTTTCTTTAAACATATTTACCTTTCAGGGTAAACCTTCGGTACCATACTCGAGAGGAATGAATTCGGGTCACATAAAGGAACCTGAAAATCTTGGAAGCTAAGAATGCTAGCTTAGTGAAATATATTGTGTTTAATAGAAAATTACTCCTTAAGTGAAAGTAATAAAATTGATTTATTACTTTGTATTATATTTATAAAAAATACAAAAATAATCAATCTCATGTTAAAACAAAAATAGAACAACACCATATTTTCTACGACTTAATTTCCTAAACACAGACACACACTTCAGCACCTTGTGTTACCTCGTGCTGCAATTTCTGTGGTTATGCAGTTTGGCATGCTGTACATGTCTAATACGATGTTTAGTCCCTATTTTTATTTTGTCATTTTGGTGGCATAACTTTACTTCTACTTTAATTTAATTTTTTTTTTTTTAATGTACACAATATATTTCACTAAGCTAGCATTATTAGCTTCTGAGATTTTTTTGGTGTCTTTATGTGACCTGAATTCATTGTAGTAGATTCCAATTCGAAATTCTAAAACTTTGAGTTACATCTTACGTGAGTAAATTAAGTCGAATTGTGAAAATGCATTCTTATCTTTCCCCAGCACCAAGCCTTGATTTCCTGAGCTTATTATACCCATAATTTTCAAAGTCTTTGAAGTTGGTCTTTCCCGAAGTAGATTTTTTATGACGTTTATGGCCTTTTTACTTTCAAAACGACAGGTTGATTCAACTTAATTTATATCATAAGAAGGACCTAAGTGCCAAAGCCTGTCATGAAGTCACTGATGTTGAATTTTATTATCCTTGGTGTAGACAGTAAACTCTCTACGTGCTTTGAATGAAACGAGAACTTGAAGAAACTTTTTGGTTTTATACATCGTAAAAGTTATTAAGCACAAAAGTCACAAAAAACATTGTTAACTTATTCAATAATAGTAGGTTGACTTGTATGTACATTGTGTAATAAGTTTAATACCAGAAATAGAAGAGACGTTAAAATGTTTTTTTTTTAAATCATACTCAATTTATGACTAAGAGCTTTTTGAGGTCGGCGTCACGTCGTGTTGAAAGTCGTAGCTTTCTAAATTATGAGCTTGTAATTACATGATTGTGATTTAAAGAAAACATAAAATTTTATAATCTATTTTGTAATCTTTTTCCATAGTGTAATGTTGTTGTTAAAATATATGTTTTTTATAGAATTTGTTATTTCTGTTCCACAAATTCGTGGGTGTCATTGTTCATTACATTTTTTTTCTCATATATTTTCTGGAAAATCTTTTATACGTACATTTTAATGTTTTAGGTTTCCGTTCCTCAAAAGGAAAAAAGCAATCCTTATAGGATAGTGATCATAGGGTTGTTAGAGACAGACAGACGGATAACAAAGTGTTATTATCCGTCTGTCTGTCTGTCTGTAATGACCTTTTACTCAGCAACCCGTGGAGGCATCAAGTTGAAATTAACATGAAATACTAATATCTGCGGTATTTTGAAGCTGTAAAAAAATCAATGCAAGCGATATTATACGGCCATTTAATCCTTAGATTTAACCAAATTTGAACATTTCGCCGGTAAATCCAAACCTATAGAGTGCCTACTTCCTATCGACGTAGTATCATAAAATTTGGTAAAAAGCAAGGTTTCATAGCCTTTAAGTAAAGGAAAAAATTTCGAATATCGTTAATTTGTTGTTATATCAAAAAGAAATTGTGATTACAAACTTAGGTATATTTTACGGTTGGAAAGTTGACTTTGTCGTAAATTGATGTATGGTAGAGTATGAGAGGTAGTGTAGAGGTAGTATTTTAAGAACACGAAAGTTCAGTTTGTCCTTCCGAACAAACGAGCAAAGAATCTTGATGGTTATCTACTTATAAGTTTGTTTGCTTACAGAACACTTGGTGCGCGAGTCAGACTCGCACTTTTCCGGTTTTTTTGAATATGGGTGGGTAAAAAATATACCTACATTTAGATATGTTATTACCTACTTTTTATTTTAACCTAATTATATATATACAGATGTTTGTGAGTATGTATGTATATGCAAATACATTGTGAAGTTATGTTTTTACTTCTGACGTGCAGTCCTACGACTGACTGTTTTTTTTATATAGATTATAGAGGTATTATTAGCTTTTTTATTATTGAAAAAAAGTATATTAGTAAATATAATATATATATACAAAATCAATATCAAAGTATATCCTCTGTATGAAACCCATTTCAGTCAAAACGATAAAGCATTTTTACACGCTTTATTTAGCTTCACTTGTATGTATGTTTGTTTGTATGTTTGTAATCGACTCCTTTGGGCACGATTTTGACCCACTTTAAACGGCCAGATTCCATTCAAATTTTGCACACCTGTCCAAGACCGGTGACAATGCAATAATTCGATTACATTTATCATTTTTTAGTTGAGTTTTCGATAAAAGCGTGTTTTTTAGTTTTTTAAACTATAAATATTTTATTTATGTTCAAAATATATGCTTGTAATTTTATAACGTCACTAGCTTTTGAAACATCAGACAGATTTGAATATCTGCTAATTGAAATCTGTCTATATAAAATAGATAATATGTGACGACGGTGACATACCCGTTTGTAATCATTGTTCATAGCAATGAAGCAACTACAACAACAAAATAAATGGTGTGACGTAGGAGTCTTGTTATCTCAGACTTCAATCTGTTCGCTATATACTATACTGTTAAGTTTAAATTTTCATCAATCAAACAAAATTATGTACAGTCTCTGATTATACATAAAATCAGAAGCAAAAGAAAACATTTTATTTGGATAGCTGCTGCCTTAACGAGGCTGACATCATTAATCAAATTTTCATAATTACCAAAAAACTGAGTACTTACCCAACTTTCAAAGAAACAATTAATCTTTCACTACTGCGTAGGTTTATTTTTGCTACTACCCCTCGCTCTGACTCATTAAATTCGAGGGTCTGGTTTATTAATCGACTTGAAGCAGCCTTAGGGTTTTGAAAGGAAAGATATCGCTCTTGGTCTCTTGCATGGTAACTGAAAAATATGTTCAAATTAGAGACAAAGATCTTAATCAGTCTGCGTCCCAGAATATAATAATCAAATAAATATATTGATTGAATACTACCGTGTCTTTATAATTTCTCACTGGGGGGGTTCCACAGGGAGCTAATTTTGGTACTCTTTTGTATTTATTATAAACGGGAACATTTAAGCGGGAATAGGGATTTTAAGGGATACTTTTTTTCCTGTATGAATGAAACATTTCACAGTGATCATATTTTATAAATTAAAAACATAATCATAATAATGTTCTAAAAAATATTCAATCATAAACTGAGCATACTCGGAGACTTTTTGCGAATTTACACAAATATTTATTCAAATAGACATACGTACAAATATATATATATATACAGCACTGAAATCGAAGTAAAATATATAAAATCTATATAGTTTATTTCAATTAGGAACAAAAATACCTAGCTTTCTTAGATACATAACTGTGTTAGCTGTGAGCCATGCCAACGTTAACGTTTACGCCTCGGAGTAATCTCACCAATTACCGCCAGATCGTTAACTCATCCGATTACAGTCATAAATGGCGAAATGTTCTGACTATGTAACAATTTATTTGATACTAATTACTAAGTCATATTTTTTCTGCCTATTGGCAAATAAATCTTAAGTCTTTCATAAATATAAAATAATCCCTTAATGGATTAGATTTAAGACGACTGAATAATTAATAAAATGATTGTAAATTCTCAAAAGAGCGTTTGTAATGTTCTTAAACTTATTTGGAAAATAAATTGAAGTCTGTAGGGCAATTCAGTTTTTGATAGATAAGATCTAGACTCGTACATTTTTTTTATTTTTCATGGTATAGGGAGCAAACGAGCAGACGTGTCACCTGATGGTAAATGACTACCGCCGCCCATGGGCACCTGTAACTCAAGAGTCACAAGTGCGTTGCCAGCCTTTAAGGTGGGAATAGGGGAAGAGGGGGGAGAGGGACGAAGAGCGGGAAGAGGGGAGAGGGAAGGGTTTAGGCCTCCGGTAACCTCACTCACGCGGCGAAAAGCAATGCAATCATTAATTCACTGCCGGTTTTCTGTGAGAACGTTGCTATCACTCCGGTTGAGCCGGCCTATACGTGCCGAAGCATGGCTCTCCCACGAAATTTGTAAATGATAAATTATGTGAGTTGGCCAGTTGATGTCCCTCTCCTAGTAGCTTCACCAAACACAGGACGGACATACGGGTACGCGACTCCGGAGTCTTCGAGCTACTGCAGTCTTAGTCCCGTTTCCCCATTCGGAACTTGCGGTATCACCAATTTACCTTCTTCCTTTGTCCCGTCTGAAAACGATTACAAAGACGCGTCAAGCAGGCGGCTGGCCATAAAAGAAACCAGCCATAACCCTTTTCAATGTTGTAACATGAAACAATATATAACATTACGCCGACCCCAAGTAAAATTGGGAAAAGGTCAGTGGTGTTGTATGTAGGGTAGAACTAAATAATAGTTATATGTACTATCACGTGCTTACTGTAGAGATCACAGGTTAGTCAGAATTGCATGAACCACAGGTGAGTACAGACGTGTCAGCTTGCATATCTATAGTGAGTGGGCGATCCAGTGAAGTGTAAATATGTACGCGGGATATAGTGTATAAAGGGATACACTATAGGCAGCAAGATAATGATGATGATACTTTACCATGAAAAGTCACGATGGATTAAAATTTTTGCACACGGGGATACTGTGTATTAGAATAAGAAATAAGCTCAATATTTAACAAGTTCCCTGCTCACAACCTTTAGTTTGACTGCTAAGTATTTATAGATATCTGCTAAGTTTTAAACTTTCACGTTCCATCCATCGGTTTGCTTACAGAAATAGATATTGGTAGTTTTGTACGTGACGGTACATGGCAAAAGAAAGAAGAACCTTCAATCCCACAAACTGGACGACGTAACCACGGCGGGTGCAACCTGGTCGAAACGTCAATCAAATGAAATGTACCTATGTAATAGGTACTTATGTGTGATCGCGTTAATTAGATATCTATTATAAAACATTATTCCTACCAACCTACTTATATTTTTACCTTATCCGACCTATGAGACTTCTGCTGTTGAATGTAGTTAGATAGATAGATAGTACTCTTTAATGTACACCAAACACATGATATAAATACATATAAAAACAACTTAAACATAAAATGCACAATGGACGGCCTTATCACAACAAGCAATATCTTCCAGACAACCTTTGGATGGACAGGACTGTAATGATTTAGTAGGTGTAGTAATGTAGGTCTCACCTAAAGCCTTCTTCTTCAACAAACATTTTCTAAGAGTTTCCTGGCCTTAAGTAGATACAAATACACCTATATTATCTGTATTATCTATAGTTATAGAGTATATTTGCACTATCTCTATCGCATGTCCATGGTAATATAGATGTTACAGGTTGTATGATAACCATATATATTGATATATATGGTTTATATTTGTATTTTATTGCATTGTAGCTGAGTGTACACTTTAAGAATCAATAAAAATAAGTATCTATTTTATAATATGTAATCCTGATTATCACTAAATTATAAACTGGAAACATTAAGAAAACTGAAGAACTAATTGTAAAATTTTATTCATATCTTATAACTTCAAATTGGCAATTCTTGTGTTATGCATCCCACTAATTCCACTAATATTATAAATATGAAAGTTTGGATGGATGTTTGTTACTCACGCATAAACCATTGAACAGATTGCAATGAAACTCAGTATGTAGATAGCTGGAGACCTGGCATTAACGCAAAGGCTACTTTTTACCCCGATATTCCCACGGGATCAGGACTTACGCGGGTGATACCGCGGGGCGCTGCTAGTTGATCTATAAATAATTTATAACACACCCACATACTTTTTAAGCCACATTTGAAGATTCCGAAATTTAAATGGCACGCGAAAACTGCAGAAACAATGAAACAACACATAATTTATAAAGGAACTTTAAAGTTGACGCAAATATACAATTTATTTAAACCATACAAGGTAACGAGTTTTAAAGGCAAAAATATTTAAATTAGATCTACAGAGTACTACAGTTACAGTATCAAAGCAAAATTTATAATATTGTAATAATCACTGCTGCCTTCAGAACTTGAAAATTAGATAAATAAGGAATGTATGTAAATTATTCCAGAGCGAAGTGTGACTCTTAAGAGGCAAAAAAATATTTTTTTTCCATCATGCTTGTATTACTAATATTTTCAGCTGTAGAAGCCCCGGATACTATTATAGAAATCAAACGAGTTGGAAAGCACTAAACTCAACATACTATCTCAAATATTAGACCTGCTACCGAAAAAGGATCTGGTAATTTTTACTTTTTTAAAGAAGAGAGAACTCCCTCTTTTGTAAACGACACGAGATCAAGACATTTCTGATCTTCTAAGGACGGGTCATTGATGTGCCTGTTAGACCCAATCCATTGGATGTGTATGAATACAAAGATAACAAAGGCGATTATACTCGTAAATAAGTAATTATCCTCAAAGATACTAAATCAAAGAGTTCAAAATTATTGGACATTCCTGTTTTCAGAAAAGTGCCTGTTACATAAAAGTGTGTTTAAGTCAACAGTTCAAATATAAATAGGAGATTCGGAAAGGCTTCTAGTTTGAAAAAGTAATTTACTAGAAGAAATTGTTTGTGGTTGGCATTTTTATGCCTTTAGTAAAACTGAGCTTTTGCAAAATATTGGACTCTAACGAAAAGGTTTAATTTAGTGTTTGTATCTGCAATGCAGAATTGGGTTTTTATCTTACGGTTTGCGAGACATACTTTATGAAATATTTCTTGTTAAATGTTACTTCATATAAATAGAAATTCTTTGAACTCAGAGGTTTAGTAAGAGGAAACACTTGGAATTATAAAACTTTAGTTTTTTCACGCGACTTCGTTTGCGTGGAAATTCAAATTTATGCCACGGGAACAGTGCATTTGCCGAAATAAAAAGCCTATTTTCTTCCCAAGGATATAATCTACCACCTTGATAAATTTCATTACGATCCGTTCAGCCGTTTAGTCGTGAAAAGCGCGTAATAAACAAACAAAGAAACAGACTTATTTTCGCATTTAAAATATTAGTATGGATTATAAGGCTATTTCATAAATCTCCGTCCGTCCTCCGTCTCATTTGTTCTGTGACAAAAGTATATTATTATCTCGGTATTTATATTTACGTGCAATCGTGAGGTTCTGGTGCGACTATTGGATCTGGTTAATTGTTATTGGAGTTTTTGGCTGAAATGTTATCAGCATGTCCTCTGGCCGGACAAAAACGGGACGATGAAATGAACTCGTGTCGTGTGTGCTCTGTCCGAAACTTGAATGTGTGTTAGATTTTCTTGTACCCTATTCGGCCCTTGACTTGCAATTGAAAGGTAATATAGGTTCAATCTCATCCAATACATACCGTAACAGTTACCGAGAGTAATTATCTAGGAGATAGACTAGGACTAGATCATTATTTAGATGATAAAAATGCTTGGCAAAATGCCGGTCCTGCTCCATAGTCACATTGTCAATGAGTAGGTCTTGTTTCTTATCTGACGTATAGATTTATTGATATTTTGATTAATTTAATAGAACATTGATGTTATTTTATACACTGTTGACATTGTAGTTATGAACGCTTTTTATTTCTTGTTAATAAGAAAAATTTGAGTTGTACATGTGAGAACTGTGTAGTCACAAGTATTATGTTAATTTTCTATGTTGCCTAGCAGCTCTGTGATTTTCTTTTTTCTTTTAGAACAATATTATATTACATTGTCCTCACATTAAATTGCGCTTATGAGCAATGTAACAAATAACTTTATAAAAAAAAAATGTTAGAAAAGAGTGTCCTTGGAGTTTCTTGCCTGTTCTTCTCCATAAGATCTACGTTACTAGCTTCACGATCGACTCTGACTCCTCCTGACAATTCAAAAATACCTACAATGGGTTTACTTGAAATAAATAATGTTGACTATTATTAATAAACTGTACTTTAACGTATTATTTAATATTAAATCTGATAACTGCAAGTAAATCTTATAACGCTATACTAGTAAGAATACTTGTTACAATCTGAGTATTAGTATATTTAGTAAACGCAGGTTAAGGAGAGTTCACATCATCACAAATCCCAAGTAAAATTACGAAGGATACCAACGTAAGTGTAAATGAATAAAAGATTTTGGAGTATATAACGATGCTGTTCTTTAAAATGAAAAGTTATTTAATCACATGACTGATTGGTTGAAAAAATTATCGGACTGATATTTCGAGATCGCACAATCAATCAGCTCTTTCTATTTCAAAGAAGAAGTAACATCTATTCATCATAACGAATTGGTTCTATATATAACTCAAGAGGCATTTTATTTAGATCATCCTCCAATAAAACGTCGCTCACAAAATTAATTAAAAACTACTTGGTTCTATCTAAAATTTAATGGAAGCAACTCCGTAAAAGGTCTTTTCTCAGCATTCTTGCTGAAATTTCTAAGTATAATTAGCCGAGTTTTATTAGACTTCGTTAACTTATTCTAATAATGGTATCTATATGTAATAAGGATTTGCAAGCTTCCATTGCAGGCTACGGTAACCATTTACCATGAAGCGGGCCCTATGCTTGTTTGTTACATACGTAGTATAAACAAAATATTAAAGAAATTCAGTTCACTAGTTCAGTAGTGATGAAATAAACAAAGAAATGCCATTATGAAAGCTAATGAGATGCTTCGGTATGGTTAAATTTAATTTATTTAACAGTCTTGATGAAATTCAATGTTGCAACTTTTTAAAATTAAATTTAGTAATTAATTTTTAATGTAAAACTAATCATTAAAAATAAACAAATTGACATTAGCAAAGTATGACATCATAAGTTGTCATACAAGTACTTACTGTACGTACCCCTTCACGTCTAAGGAAATAGAAAAGCAACTGGTTTGACGTGACACTCAACTACTGTATTGTAAGATCGTGTTTGTATCTGGAGAAGTAATTAATCTAATTATATCACATTCAAAATGAATAGTACACAAATGTACAGGCTGTGGTCATATTTAAGGGTTGTATAGCAGACTATTTAATACCAAGGATGTTGATGGAATGAGAGGCTCGTGGCTAAGTGGTAACCGAGTAGGTTAGCACATTAAAAAGTTAAGTACCAGTAAGATCATTCTTAACACATTGAGGAGCCGTGTCTCGGAGAGCACGTTAAACCGTTGGTCCCGGGTGCCATACAAACATCTGTGGCATTCGGTCCAGGTAGTTGGAGCCCTAAAAAGACCAACAACCTGGTCTAACTACAGAACTTTGATATCGCCTAGTACTTGGGTTGTGGAGGTCTGATGGCAGTCGCTTCACGTATAATATCAAAGTTCGGCCATATCGTAGTTAACTTAGTCGGGAAAAGGCGCGGAGGATGATGATGTTGATGGAACTGCCGAATTTTTTTGAAAATATATGCTTTAAAAAAAGCCGTTGCAATAGACATGAAAATTCATAATATGTATGTATATATCATATATAACAATGATTGGATTTGTGTCGATATATGATGCGCTTATGAATGGAACGTGGAACATCACGTAGAATAACATTCGGATTCCCTACACATTACAGCCAACAATATTTAATGATTGGGATTAAAGGTTACGCTTTTATGCACAACAACAACACAAGTCATCGCCGGTGCAAGTCTTGCTGAGTTAGGGACAGTCTTGATAACAAACCATGAAGTAGTAAGTAAGGTAAGAGTTCACCATACATGATAGTCTATGGTGAACTCTTACACTCTTACATAAAAAGGCTACCTTAACACTTTTACCTTAACTTGTACAGCCAGAATGAAAAAGATGTTATAGCTTTAGTTTGTTGCGGAGCACATTTTAATTACTTCTTTCTGGGAAAAGAATAAATATATATTAGTTGACTTTCACGTCCAAACAATTATCTTTGTTAAATACCAAAATAGTACGATGTATAGACGTACACTCGTACGAAATAAACAACGTTTTCTGTCTGTGTGCGTAAATGCAATTGGAGATTACAATAAATTTCCAGTCGTGCGTTGAATAAAAGATAGAGAGAGAGAGGGAGAGAGAAAGAGAGGAGGAGGGGCAGAGAGAGAGTGAGAGAAGGGGAGGGGGAGAGAGAGAGATGCATAAGTTTGTATGAAAATACTGTGCAGCGTCTACATCTATATATATAAATCAAAATCAATGTACGTATGTTTGTCCTCTTTGCATTTCTAAGCCATTACCTTAAATGCCTGAAAATTGCCAATTGCATTTAAGAAAAAGAAAATCAATCATTGAAAGTACGCAGTTTCTCTATAATGTTGTTAAAAAAAATAAGCGTTGGTATTACTTTCATAACTTGCTTAATAGCTTCAATAGATATCTAATTTGGTATATATCAAGAAGTGACAAAGTTAAAAGTATTATATTTAAATCAGTATTTTGGCGACCTCTGTGGCCCGGGGGTAGTGCATGCGACTGCGACACCGGTCACGGGTTCGATTCCCCCTTAGTGCAAATATTTTTATGCATGAATATCTATTTAATTATAAAAAAAAAGAATATATTACATATAAACATGAATATTTTACACAGCGCTATCTAGAAGCATGGTATAATATATCCTAGAATATTATTTGGCCAATATGTCTATTCGACTAGGGGTAACGTGTGTTTATAGAGATTTGGTTATTAAAATTTAAAAAAATGCATAAATATAATATGAGCAGTCACATTTTGGTTAAAGATCATGCCGGCCCAAAATGTTACCGATAATGGAGGGATGATTGCTGACTTCTTCGTTACTCAATTGGTTTTAATTTGGCAGAGCTTTGGTTTTAACAAGATAGCGCTACATTGCACAGCGCGATAAACTGTTCATTTATCGCAAGAAGCACCGCATAATTTTGCGGAATAACCTGAGAACTGGCCTCCAAGTTCATGTGATTTCATACCTATGGACTACTTTCTTTGGAGATATGTAAAAGCACTATGTCTACTCCGATAAACCACAGGCATTGGACCACTTGGAAATAAACATTCCAAAAGTTGCTCGATAAGGTGGTCAAAATTGCGCTTCATAGAGCCAGCCGTATCGCCAATATGCCCGAACTCAACACAACATCAAGACCATTTATATTATTTTACGCACTTGATTTAATTTTAAAAACCAAATATCTAAAAAAAATACCTTCCCTAAATATTTGATAGTACTATATTCAATGAAATAAAAACGAATTAATGATCTACGAGTGTCAAGGAAGTCAGACAACAAAACATTTACGCCCTATATAAATAAGGTATGCACAAGTTGAACCGAAATGGGGGTTGCTCGAGTAGACAGTCAGATTGATTGTCCAATTGATGAACAAGGCTAAATCAATGGCATAGACCATCCAATACGTGTCTTTTGACAAACAAGTTAGATGTCACAGGCAAAGAACAACTACATAGGTATCTGTCGTCGACGAACGAGTCTATCAGTTCAAACACTCGGAAAACTATCAGTCTTTCTATTTGAGATGCTGGTTCACAAAGCGAAAAACCTATAAATTTGGTGTACATATAAAAACTACAAATAGAATAAATAACTTAATTGTTCAAACTTGCTTTCAAAGACTGGCTGACATGAAAATGAAGTGATTCATTATTTCAATCCTCAAATGGGAATGCTAAAGATTACACTCAGAGTAATTAACAACTACTTAATAATGTTCCTAAATTATTAATCTTAATAATACTTAAATATACTGTTTGTTTATAGTACAAGAGCATTATACTGGCATCATTTTAAGGGAGTCTGTTAAACAAATAAAAATAGAATAATGTATAATTGTAAACTATGCGTTATTGAAGAATGTCCCGAGAAATAAACTAAACTTTTTTTAAAACAACTCCCGCATTAAGAATATTCCTTCGCAATATTCTTAATTATATATTTGACTACTATGTTTATCTTACAGTGGTGCAAAAAAGAGTGACTGTAGTAGGCTTTGTGTAAGAAAAGTACAAAGTGTCCTTTTAACAAATTAACGCTGTGGTTCGCACATAGAGAATAATTATAAGAACTACTCCGACAAATTAAAAGAAAGTAGAAGTGTATATATTACTTTAGCATTTTCCAACCGTAGCTGGAAAAACAAAAAAAACGAAAATAAGCTTAACAAAACACAAGTTTAATACTGATGATAGAAATTTAAAATGGTTCATTTTATTAGTAGATTTTCATGAAAAGCCTGACAGATAAATCATCAGATTTAAAATTAAGCCTGTCGTAATTACCAAGTTAATAATGAATATACTCGCATTTATGTATGTAAGAAATTATAATAAAATTTATGAAAGAAGAGGAATTTTGACATCTTTCCTTCGATCCTAATTTGGAAAAGAAAATTCCAAACGCAAAGATAGAAAATTTTCTAACGTAAGTTTATGGCGGCAAGATGTAGGTGCAGTGATTTCGGTTGAAGTACACACATCAAAAAAGTATAAGCAACATGCATCATTTACAGAAACTACATGTTATTTTATTTTTTTCTTTGATATTTTATTTTTTTCTTAGCAAAGTATATTGGTACACAATCGTATTTGTTCTCGGAAACATATACTGGCTGATTTTAAAAATAGAAACTATCAATTTTGTTTGGTTTTCATTAAAATAAGAGCTATTTATTTATTCCCGATTTCATGTGTTTTCGTTGCTTGATAAATTTGGTATTTATCTCAATTTTATCATTTTGAGATACACAGTTTTTGAAAAAAAAAAATTGGTTGCCTGTAAAGTCGGTATACGGGCGAAAGTTTTACGTGACAACGACTTTGAGTGGTAAAATAATTTTAATGTGAATATTCATTCGTATATAAATTATATATATATTATTATTATTCGTATATTAATTCGAATATTCACGCGAGCCTCTCACTCGCTCTCATTGTGAGCGCATAACGTGAGCGGAGCGTAACGCAGTTTCTTGAAGTGTCACCCGGCAAACCAATTTATAAGACGTTGTCACGTCAAAAAATTGTGGTGAGTCATTTTGTCATGGAGCGATGCCATTTGACTGCTGATAAAATGCCTCTGCACATGACATAAAAATGACCTCTTCCCGCTGGTAGCATTCCTACAGCTCTCTAGCTGTAAAGTCAGTCCCAGGTATCTCGGGATTTTGGTGTCAATGGGAGCGTGATTTGTCGTCTTTGGTAGCGTTATTTTAATACAGGGGATCCTGCTGAGTAGCACCCATTACGTGGAAGGAGTACAACTGCTCGATAGGACCGATACATACAAATGACTGCAAGACCTCAGCGGATGTTAGCCGCCCGGGAGATAGGTTTAAAGCTACAATTTTCAAGCGGTGTTGTTGTTAGCCACCAAACCATGAGAAATAGGGTGCATGAATACGGTTTATGAGCACGACGCCCAATTAGGTGCCCACCTATACGCCATGGGAATCGCGCCCATCGAAACGAATGGTGTAGGGAACACCTGACATGGACCCAGGAGCAATGGGATAAAATTTAATTTTGCGATGAGTCTCGGTTTGGATTTAAGCCTGATACGAGAAGGGTAAGAGTGTATCGTCGTCACGGAAATGTTGAACGGCTGAGATGCGTCCTAGAAGTGCATCCTTACAGTGGCTCCACAGTTATGGTATGGGCGGGTATTATGAAGAACAGACGAACTGAGCTCGTTTTTGTAGATGGCAATATGGTCGCTGAAACTTACGTTGAAGAAGTGCTTGGGCCTTATGTTCACCCATTTGCACAAAGTCTTGGCTTAGATTTCACGCTGATACATGACAATGCGCGTTCGCACACAGCTCGGAGGACCAGAGAGTACTTGGCAATTGAAAACATCCGGGTATTGCCGTGGCCTGCACCATCGCCAGACCTCAATCCCAACGAGCATGCATGGGACATGTTCCAGAGACGTGTTCTAAAGAACCTGGACGGAGTGTCGACAACCCAACAACTGAAAGACTTGTTAAAATTCCATTGGATCAGTTAAACAATCTTATAAATTCAATGAAAAATCGTTGCCGACAAGTTTTAAATTACAGAGGCGGTCACACTTTGTATTGAATTATCATATAATTAAAAAAAAACGTCGTTATTTAATTTTGTAAAACATGAAAAGTTTAATTTCGTTCTAACTTAATTTTATACTACAAATGTTACGGTACACATATTGTTAATTATTGTGATTAAATGAACAATTGTATGAAGGATTTTGTTGCTTTAGTCACTAATGCATCGAAGAATGCTTAGTTATTATTTATAAAAGAAACTAGCTGTCCCGTGCAACTTCGTCTGCATTAGTAAATTTTCCTATCTATCCCTATCGCAGCGCTATCTACCGGGTCCAATTGTAAATCTAAGCTACTCTCGAATCCACGTGAAGACACAAAACATTTCATTAAAATCGGTCATTATTCCTGTAACCCTATCGCAGCGCCATCTACCGGGTTCAATTGTAAATCTAAATCATTCTCGAATTCACGTGAAGATACACAAAAAATTTCATTAAAATCGGTCATTATTCCTGTAACCCTATCGCAGCGCCATCTACCGGGTCCAATTGTAAATCTAAACCAATCTCGAATCCTCCTTAAGACACAAAAAAAAAATTAAAAAATAGAAACAATTTAATTTCACGGTATTTCGTTTACTACAAAATAAATTTAACTTATACTTTAGCCTCAACAACACGTGGTGGTTATGCTTTTAAATTGTAGCTTATATGACACATTTGTAGATTTAACATAGCAGCGCCATCTATTGATTACTTACTCAATCCAGTCAACAGATAAATCATTTGGAGTTGTTAATTGTGAATGTCAAATAATAGACAAATAATTTGCAATAAAATAATATTGCGGCTATAAATTAAGCTATCCTATCTTTCAAGTTGAATCAAACTGCACACGGTGTGCAAATTTAATTTAAAATCGGTTAAGTAGTTTAGGAGTCCATCGCGGACAAACAACGTGACACGTGATTTATATATATTAAGATATAAATATATTACAATAGTAAAAATCGTTCAAAAGTTCAAAACCGTACATGTTGCTCAGACTTTTTAGATGTGTGTATTTCTAAAAGATAATTATGATAGAGACAATATTATGATAAAGACATCTTCAATAGATATTCGTTCCCACATGGTCACTTCCCAATTTCCTCTATTTGATGAAAATAGACGGTCTTCACACAATAGGGAATGAATGAACGAATGAAATGGCATTGTGAAGATTTAATTCGACCGACTAGGTGTCGCTTCAACAATGAAATCATTCTAACTAATGGGAGCGGAACTCGTTATTCTTTGAATAGTGTGATTTTATAGAAACTTCATCCGTAATAAGGGTTCTATACAAATAGTTTTATCTTTGGATTTGTTTTCAGAGTTATTTTATAAACTACTAGCGGTTCCCGCAGTTTCACCTGCGTTTATGGTCACTGCTCCGCTCCTATATCCTCCGTTTATAGCCTATAGCCGTCTTTGATAAATGAGCTATCCAACACTAAAAGAATTTTCCAATTCGAATCAGTAGTTCCTGAGATTAGGGCGTTCAAGCAAACAAACAAACAGACTCTTCAGATTTATAATATTAGTAGAGATTTCCTCAGATATTTCGTACTATAAGAGCTGCAGAACTAGTACCTATGACCGCATGAGAATCTTTAGCCTAAGTATTCAACAATATTATGGTGAATTCTCAGAAAAGCAGTTTTTTCTATCCAATCACTTTCACCGGTAACATGTGTTAATTAATTTCTAAAACACATTTGAACTTCGACATAGGATCACAACTGTATATAGCGCCGGCATGAGATTACGATTGATGCCCTCACTTGGACCACCATGTGACTGTAATCAACAAATCAGATTGCACTTATCTACTAATGTGTGTTTGTCGAGATTTATAATATTCCAAACAATGTTCGCCTAATTACTATAAATAAGTTAGGCCGAATATTCTAAAATTGAAATATCTAAAGGACCTAAAATTGACCACTGTATCTATGTAATCTTACCAGTAGTAAAGTAGTAAGTAATACAACCGCAATGTAATTAAAACACATTATGTGTTGTGTTGTAACCGTAAATTAAAAATGTACAATATCCTCGACTCGAAAATCCCTTCAACGATTAGAAAAGAGCTGATGATCTTCGAACAGCTGAACTGATTTTCTTGAATTATATCTAAGAATACTCTGGATTAAGTCACCTTTCAAACAAAAAAAAGCACTTAAATCGGTCCATTCATTTGGGAGCCACGATGCCACAGACACACACAGACACGTCAAACTTATAACAACCTCTCTTTTTGCGCCGGGGGTTAATAATAGACAATACTATAATAATAAATGTTTTTCTATACAATGCTACAATATTAAATGTTTTTCTATAAACAAAAACACGCATCCAAATACCAGATAGTATTGCCGGTGGCTAATATAAAATGACCCTTCTTGACCTTAGAATGATTATTGTATTTATTGCGAAATAGAAGGGGTGTTCTCAATGTTCATATAAGATAAAGGTAACGATCGGGCCCATATGTGTCGACGTGGCTCGGGGCCGATCTTGTATGGGGTTAGTAAAATAGCAAAAAAAAACAGTAAACCAACAACATTCGAGGAAAATCAATATGGCAGTGAAAGTGTACTAATACTAACCTGGTTGTATATCTTAATAGATGCTTTTATTACATAGATATACCAGAACGAAATGATAAATGCCTTTAATTGTCGCCTGCGGTATTTCCGAATCGATACGACCTTCAAACTCTCAAGAAAAGAGCGTATTCCCATCTCAAAGGCCGGCAAAACACTTGTGGCTCTTGAGATGCAGGTGCCATAGGCGACGGTAGTTACTTGCCATCAGGTGCCTGTCTGTTCGTTTGTCCCCTGTAATACAAAAAAAAATCAATCGTTCAAATGTTTAAGAGCGTGACCTTTCATACACTTGAGAAAAGGATAAAGAAATTTAATAACCTTAATTTGGCTTTATAATTATAACGTCATGAGTGATGTCCATAACTACTGGAGTGATACGATTATAATCACGTTTTACATGTCGGTAAATATCCGACTACGTTCTGTCAAAAAAGGGGCCCTTTATCAAGAACTAAAGCGCCCTGTCGTCGACAGTGTAAGGTACGAAATGACAAATGTTCAGTGCTCATTCCAAGGTGTATACAATATAGACGGAACACTTAGTATTAATACTTTCGAAGTATTAATTGGTTTAAATCTAAAGGATCAAACAAACCTTTCCTTCTATTCTCCACTACTCCACTTGGTCGATATCACCCCACCCACTAGCGTTGAACGCAATTGCGTGTTAAATCTTGTGTCTCTTCCTGGACATGCGACCCTTTCTCTCAAAATATCTTACGCAATATCTCTATATATTATAAGGAAAATTGCTGAGGAAAGGATTGATGATTGGATAATAACAGTGATAACACAACTATTTTACTCTTAGAAAAATATTTTGAATTACAATTGTTGTAGTACGGATACTAGATAAAAACATAGTCTTACCAATAACCATAAACCTGTGTGGTAAATGCTTCGACCATACCATACAGGGTTGATCGGTGCAAAAAAAAATTATCCCAACCAAACTGTGTTTAAATACTTAAATGAGCATAGTTGAGCTGTGTGTCGTTTCAGGTGTAGCCGAAAAATGCTAAAACTATGCTTTAGAAATGAAAAAAGGCATGAAATGTCGTACTTTCATTTTAATCATAGCATAATGACACTGTAAAAAACGAAAATTTAAAAAGTTAGTTATTTTTTAAATACCTAGCTGCATACTTGTCCTTTTGCGTGCGTGCGTGCGTGTGGAATACGTATGACGAGTCTAATATGCTCCGTTGTGGTAACTAATAAACTACAGATGCGTTACGCTATACGCTATACATTGCAGTTTTTGTATCAAACTATTAGAACATATATGCACAGAAATGTTCATTGTATGATCTGGTTTCTTTTTACGATTGCATACTAAATGCATAGCAGTCTTTATAAAAATATATATTATATTAGACATACACACACGAGGTCCAATGCAAATAATTATATATACAAATACCTGCGTTTAATTAATTAATTATTTACCATTATTTTTCCATTTCATTTCAATTTCCTGTAACAGTTGGAATTTACTGTAAATTGATTCTACTCTAGAGTACAAGGATCTTAATGCCTGGTACAGGGCGAGAACAAAGGGCATATGCTGCAATGTATTTCCTATTTATTAATGTAATCGCCTGTAAAACATTAAAATTTGTAATAATTGTCTGTATTACAAATGTCCAGACTTGATTTTGATTGTAAAGCTCGTTATTCGCTTCAGAATAATTTAATATAAGAAAAAGAGTTAGAAGGTTAGTGTGAGCACGGTAATGTTATCTATCCAGTATTGTGACTCGGCGTTGTTCTTAAAATAATGACCTACAGCCGCGCGGTAAGTAAATACCCGAAAGGGCTGCCCGCCTACAATATTTTAATTTCATCTACCTACTTGAGTTTTTTTCTAGTGTGATTGTAAATATTATATTTTTTTATAAAAAAATCATTGTGAATGGTATTGGAAGTGTTCTATAAAAATACATGTTGTGTTTTTATTAAATCTACTAATCTATCTAATCTCTAATACTATCTATTTGGGACTGAAAAATATTTGCATCTAGACTATGGACGAAAGCTTTATTGTTAAATTTCATAGAAAAAAAACCATTGCCATATTAAATGAGTACTTGTACTTATTTCAATCAAATACACAAATCGTACGCTTATTGCTTACAAAACTATTTCAGGCACGCATTCGCGACTGATTGTGTACCGAGTGTATACCGAACTCAAGGCGTGACTCGCGTTCCGACCGTTTGTATGAAGATAGCATACTGGACATATAACATTACCGTGGTTTAAGGTAGGTTTTAAATTTAATTACAAACTAAACGGTGTTCACGTTTCCATTAGTTTAAACATTCCGGTGGTGACTGGCCACGAGGAAACTTTTTCATTTTCTAAAATAAAACGTTGTGTCGTATTTCCTATAGCTGTGATTTAACTGTATTGTATTGTTTTAACAAAGTTCACAACTGTGTTGCTTACCCGGTTGTCACGTGACACCGTACGCTCTCCCACCAAGACTGCCCCCTCACCCCGGCGCGGGATATATAAGGCGTGTGCACGCAAAGAAGGTACTTCCATCAATACAATACACGCACAAACACACCACACCGCGGTCCCCGTTTCTGCCCCCGACGGAGGGGTAGAAACAGAAACTCGCGCCCCAACAGATAAGTCATGGGTAGACTTTGATCCTTGAGTTGGTTTCGGCGTTTCTTCTCAAGGTTAGTCATAGGAAACGCCGGCACCAACTAGCTCTTCATCTCGAGCAACAACCTAAGCCGAGGTCATAACCCCCCTCAAAAAATTAGTATATGGTTGGGAGCACTAGGCTCACCGTCAAGCCCGCGTAAAGTTGTATACAGGAACACGGCTTATCACTAAAGCCAATACAAAAAAAAAAGAAGGTACTCTTTCATTCTAGCTGCAGTCAGCAAGATAAGTGTCTCCACCTACCAACGCCGGAACCTCGATCAAACCCTCCAGCGACCCCTGCCTTTAGATTAACTCTCTTCTACCACCACGAAGATGTGTTTATAATAGTTTTTGAAAGTTTAAATAAAAAAAACTGTGAAACATCATAATCTAGGTTGTATAATTTCTCTTCCACTATTTAGTTATCGGGTTGAACATGTGTCTAGCACGAGGCTAACCCCCACACACGGTAGCCCATTTTTTATTGTTGAAACATATTTTATATATAGTATTAAGAACAAGATAAGACTAACGCACTCTCACATTTTTAAAAAAAAGTAAAGTATGTGTAAGCAGTTATTTTGGTGTTACTTTAGGAAACCGGACATTTGTTTCTTATTATCTATCGTCTTTGATATTTGCTTGGCGTTTTTCTTTTTATAATTTTGTGTAAGAATTGCTCATTTGAAGTTATAACATATTAAGAAAACTTAACAATTAGTTCTTTAGTTTTCTTAATGTTTCCAGTTTATAATTTAGTGGTAATCAGAATTTATCAGGGGTACTTAACCTTCCATATGAATTCCATTGGAGTATTGTTGAACTAAACTTATTACATACGTAATACTATTACATACCTAGCTAAACCCTGGTTTGTTTTGAAGTCTCAGTCTATTCCATTGACAATATTTTATTTAACTCACCTTTTGATCGCGAAGCTAATTCTTGATTTTTAATTACTGTTCTTCAGTTTTCATTCAAAGGTTTTTTCGATCTTCTTAGTTAACCTTTCCTTTAGAATCCAATTATTTTGTTACTAAACATGTATATATCTACGTCAAAGCTACATAGGAGGAGGGAGAGGGGGGATAGGGTTAGCATCGTAAAAGTATTAAGACTTGTGCCGCGAGAAAATATAGACACTGGTACCCGTTCTATAAAAAAAACCGGACAAGTGCGAGTCTGACTCGCGCGCCGAGGTTTCCGTTAGCAAACAAACTTGTATGTAGATAGTACGTCCATCTCGGGAATCAATTCTCGAAGATTTTTGCCCGTCTTTGCCGGAAGACAAACTTAACTTTACGGTTTTAAAAATACTCTCCCGTACATCGATTTACGTCAAAGTTAACTTTCCAACCGCAAAAGAAAAGTTTGTAATTACAAAAACCATATTTTTTATTAACAAATTAACAATTTTCGGATTTCCTTTATTTGTGCTGTCAAACCTTGCTTCTTACCAAATTTCATGATTCTAGATCACTGGGAAGTATATAGGTTTTGATTTACCTGTGAAATGTTCAAATTTGGTCAAACTGCAGATATAAGTATTTAGTATTAATTTCAATTTGATGCGTCTACGGGTTCCTGAGAAAATTGTCTTGACAGACAGACAGACGGACGGACAACAAAAGTGATCCTTTAAGTGTTCCTTTTTCCTTTTAAGGAACGGAACCCTAAAAATACAATTTTACTGATCATCACATACTATATATCAAAATTGAGCACCCTGAAACTTACAAAACATTGATTACCTGCATTCTTATTCATATCTATTTCTATTCGCCTTCTGTATTCTAATTATCTAACAACGAATACCACAATATACCAAAAGATTGTTCATATTTTACACGCGATTTGCACTCTCGTCTTAATTAATTTACCCACACATATTTGTTGCTCATATCAAAGAGAGGGCGACAGCGTAAGTCAGAATATGTTGACTTTTATTATTCGGATGAAAATTAAGGTAGTTTCAAAACAGCCATATTTAGCACAACTCATTTGAAATGCACACTGAGAAACTAGGCGACCTCCTACTTTGTGGCGTTTTCTCTTTGCAGCATTAATTATGGAGGCAAACTAAAATATATTATATTATGCTTTTAGTCTTGGTTTTTGAGGTTGGGCCCGTGCTTTGCTTACTCAATGGAATATAAATTATACGGTTTATTTTCAGCTTGTGAAGGAATATCCTACCCGAAAGTTTCTCGTTTTAATTTTACCTTTTCAACTCTTTGAGTACCGCCGAATATACCACTGAGGATTTATTTTCGTTTATCTCCTAAACCGGGCTCATACAAAAAATAAAGAATTAATAGTTATGAAAAAAATAATTTTTAGCTGCACATTTTACTCACGGTACTCTCGAAACCTGCGGTCATTTCGCAGTAATAAAACTCATACTAGGCATACTGGTTTGTAGTAGGTACGATTCTATAATATCCATAGTTCGTATGTCCCCTAGAGATGATAGCTCATTTGTAATGCTAGAATATTAATGAGTCGTGGATAATTAAACCATAAATTATGGGAAACGTCACTGCGGGATAGGTAATATCCGAATAAAGGGACAGCGTTGTATAAGTTGAAGCATTCATCCATGTCACTGTGACAATTATGTAGTAAATACAATAAAGTAACATTATTAAATGGCTATAAGTATTGCAAGCATATCGCCTTAAATAAAAGTGAAAAGTAATGCAGAAACTTTAGAGCTAACACTGGTTCACAAGTGAAAAATTTTTTTACATTGCACGCGACCCTAAATAGGCATTCAATAATACAAAACGAGGACCCTCATAGTACCTTGCCATATCGAAGTAAAAAAATTCGAAATGAACATAACTATATTAACTAAATAAGCTTTTGGATTTTATTGTACGCCTTAGTTTTATGCCATGTAGAAACGAAATATTACCTAAGCCACTAGCTCAAGATAACCACATCAATAACATCTCACCGTATTAAAGAACTCAAATAAAGCTGTACACCCACTTATTGCTGTAATAAAATCTTCATTATCTACTCAATACCGCAACTAGGCATGCACTACAACCTGAACGTGCCTCTTCGTTGATAGCTGTTGAAGATAATTTTTGACTCTTAAATTGTATGTTCGCAATATTATCCAATGTTCGTAGTGAGTACTTGGGTTAATTTTATGGCACATTTTACGATGTGTAGTACTGGAAAAGCTGGTGCGTGTGTTTAATTGGTTTGTTAAGGGTTTTATTTCTTAAATGGAAATTGTGGTTTAGTGTTACGATAGCTTTGTGTTTTACTAGGTTTTGTTAACCACTTCATTCGCATAGGTGAAGCGAATAGTTTATAAAATATATGTATAAATACATAAGCTCTTTTTTTATTTTATTTATTTTGATCTCCAACAAGGAATACACCTTACATGCCATATTAAGTTTACAAAAACAATGAGTTAATGTGCTTCCGTAATTACAGGAGACCACATTATGCCAAATATTATACAACATCCTGAAGTTTTTTTTACAATAAATGCTTAAAATAATTAATAAGTAAAGAGTAGTATATAACCGACAAAAATTGAGAATTTAAAATTAAAAACTAAATTACAAGTTGAATGCTTAGAAATAATGTAGTTTTAAATATTCTAACACATAGTTTTCGAAACCTGTTTTATCTTATAGCCTGTTTAATATTAATATATTAAATTTAACATAATATAGTACAGTAAAATACAGTAATATCTATACAAAAAAAAAGATGAAAAATTAATTCTTCATAAATATTTTTTGTTTAGATGATATAGTTTGTTTAGAGACACACAACGCCATTACTGAATGGTAAGTTTTCATCCATAAACTAAATTGTTTAGATAAAATTTATCCATCCTGTCATTCTTGTTAATAAACCTTCATTTACAACACTTCGTGAATATGGTAGTAATACATATATACATCAGACAGTTTCTTGCTCACAACAATACACCTTAAGAATATAAAAAGTATTTTGAAAGTACACTCTTTACGACAGCAATCTAGGATCACAATGACGCCCATTTTTTATCTCCACCAAATTTAGCGTCATAACGATCCACCATACTTTTCTTTGACTACGTACAATAAAGATATCTTGCATATTTTTAGTAAACGCTGAAAAAAGATTCAGAGATAAAGCATTTCGAGTCTTCTTTGAGTTAGTGTCGTTTTTATGAAGATGTTGACGCGTAGCAAATGACCTCTTCCGTTGTGGTTCTTAAGTGAGATTGTAGAAACGTTTTGTTTTATCAGGCGTTAAATTTATGAGTGTTATTCTCATCATGTATAGTAGTTATATTTCAAGAACAAAAGCTTTAAATATATTTCGAACTAACATAACTAACTAGTAAGTAATATAATTTAGATTGCACGCATCATACAATGACTAAAGTGGTCGCCTTGCTAACTAAGCCGCGCCGAGTGTTGTGAGTTCGATTTTCACACGGGACAAATAGTTGTCCCCAATCTGGGTGTTCTCTATGTGCATTCTTTCAATGTTTGTAAAGTCCCCGCGACCCATGATTCATTCCTAGTACAGAGTTGTATTTTTATAAAAAAAATCGACATCGAAATCCTTGCATATAATTATTTTGAAACTTGTATAATTTATTTGATGTATAATCTGTTACTTCATCGAGATTATATTTATAATGTACGATACCTTTTTGATTACCCAAAATTTTTGATCTAATTACACCGTCCGTGGTCAAGAGTATCAACACGTCACTCGATCATAACCTCGATTAACCGAAAATAAACCTCATACAATATACAATGTTTTGTACATGTGTACAACAAGAGTCAAGACTCACACTATTGAAGCATTTGTGTAAATGCTTCAAAAGTGTGAGTCTTGAAAACACAATACTTCGTCTTAGAAGATCCTGAAGCGATACATTTGTGTAATCTAGATTGGCCAATGATATGGTATCTTTTTTTCACAATAAGTCACGTAGCGCAAAGAAAGTCAAAAGATAAAAAAGAGGTAGAAGAAGACTTCGATTGAACACTTTCCATTTTATTGTGATTATTTTTGTCCATATAAATGTTGCCACTCTTTTCTTAGGATTTGAACGTACAAATATATTGAAATAAGTATCACTACATATTACAAAACAAAGACCCCGTGTAATAGACCGAGTGATTCATGAGGAAGGTTTAGGTGTATAATTTGTTAAGGTTTTGTGTAAATTGGTTGAAATATGATGATGATTGTTGAAGATATCTCTACTAAACGTGCAAAGCCGGGGCGGGTTGCTAATCTAAAGTAAAGTAAAGTAATCTTTAAAAGAGCATAAATACCTTCAGTGACGACTATAAATTTGTCAAATCCCATATCAACTTTGATGCCTATTTTCACATCGTTAAAATTTTAAATTGCATAAAAAAATCCTTCCGCACTAGACAATTAGGGTACTCAAGCAGGGTCCTTGGGGTAATAATTTTGCTCGTGGGGTAATTAATCATTTGCTGGAGTAAGCCACTATCGAGTATTAAACCTCTTGTTTTTCTGTGTGTGTGTTTCGCACCACAGAATAGATGATAGTACTTTTATAATATATTTATTTGATTTATTAGTAGATTTAATTATAAAAACGTTTAAAAACGTATTCAGTCATGGCATCATGGACAGTTAACGTCATGCCAGTGCAGATAATGTCTGTATTAGTTTGTTCATGTTAGTTTAACCTTTAGTGCAGTCGTGCTTCAGATCCTATGAATTATGATTGTGACTCCGCATTTTGTTTTTGCAATTATGTTTTTGGTAGGAATCGATCGGGAGCGAAGAATCACTGCGCAACCCTTACATATTTTTCTATACAATATGTAGGGCTTGCGCAGTGATTCTTATGGTAGGAATTTTCGTGAAAATTCAAAAACTGCAAATTTTACCGAAAAATGTCTCTTTTTCGAATGAAAGAAAATAAATTTGAAAAAATTAAATTTTACGTCGGTGCCACAAAATCGACCTATCGACATAACTCGATGGTTTCTTAATGAAATAAACCAAATTTGATAGGCAGGTAGGCAGCATCATAAGGAAAATTTTGAGCCTTATCAAACTTGATTATCTTCAACAGAACTAGAGTAATTGAATGATTAAAGTTTTGCTATTGTACTGCACTTACTTTAATTCCTTTACCTCGTATCTTCCAAATGGACGGATGGATTTCGATAGTTAAGGTATCGTTATATTCGTCTTAAAAACCCAAGTGTCGTTAGACAGGTATTTGAAAAATAAATTCTAAATTTCAAATGATAGCACGGGGTCCGACACAAACATGGCTTATTTTTACGCTATCAAAAACGTTTTAAACCAATTTATTATTCCTAATTAAATTTAAACATGTAACTTACATCTTTGTAATCCCCTTTTAATTTCCTTTATTTTGATACCCTTCACAATAGGTTTGATTTTTTTTTTATTAACATATTACTATTTTGTGCCAAAAATCGGCCAACTTGTTTTTTTTTTTCCAAATACCTATTTAAGGACACTTGGGTTTTTAAGACGAGTATAACGATTACATTAACTATCGAAATCTATCCAGCCATTTGGAAGATACGGGGTAATAAAGAAATTTACAAACATACAAGATACGCGCGATTGGCAATCTGGTAAAAAAGGAATATCAGAAGTACAACTTAAGCGTTTATTAAACTTAACTTTGACGGTTTGGTTGACGACGCAATTCAACAAACTTACTATCATGAGTGTATGAATGTTTTCAGTTTTCATTAATATGAACAAACATGCATGTGGTATAACTTTGTCCACCTCTTCTATGAAATGAGTCAACGGGGAAAACCTTTTTACTCTAATTGACCCCTATTCCATAGTCCGCAAAAGTTACCAATATCATACTACATATATTAAAGAAAATATCTTCCACAAACACGTATAAACCTATCCCTGATAATATGCTCAACAAGGTTCGTGTTAACCGGCCGCATAGTTAGCTCGGATATTAGTCTAACACAATTAATCCGGGTAAGGTTTTACCCAGTTTAGTGCATTGTACACCTTTAATTTTCCTTGGTTAGGATCCTTTGGTATTAGATACGGTAATCGAGTAAGGTATTAATAAATGGAGATTAAATTTTACTTTGGGTATTATTGTTATTTTAGTAACTAAGTATTTAGAATACAGAGCTGACTGACAGAAGAATGACTGGAATTGGATGAATATAAGCGAAATAAAAGGAAAGTGGAGCAGAAGAGTGGAGATTTCACCTATATTATGGCATTTTGTTTTGATCATTAAGATCTGTTATTTGTTCTAAAAGGCCATATAAACTTCTTTCCAATAACATCCCTATGTCCTTACATCTCCGTTATTACATGTTGAGACTAATTGGGGCACATCGCTCCTTGTGGTTAATGTGTGCGTATGTGAATAGGTTGTGTCCTCAATAACTTAGTTATAGCAACCAATGGAGTTCATATGCGCATCTAACTAGTTTACACGGCCCTGTAAACTGAACTCCGAACTACAATTCTGTTATTCTCGTTTTGTTTTATAGTTCGGCAACAGCACATGGAATTGTGTTAACTGCTTTAAATGTAATTATTTTGTTGAAAGTTAAAATAACACAAGTAAATCATCGGACGCAGTACCAATTTTAAGTTAAAATATTACATCCTACTAATATTATAAACGTGAAAGTTTGTTCTTCACAAACTATATGAATGTATGTTACTCTTCAGCGCAAAAACTACTGAACCGATTGCAATGAAACTTGGGGTGTAGATAGCTGAAGACCAGGATTAACACATAGGCTTTTTATCCCGATATTCCAGCGGTATTGGGAGTTATGCGGGTGAAACCGCGGGGGCGCAGCTAGTTAGAAATAAAAATAAAAGGCTAAAAATTAAAGAAGGACAAAATTGTGTTAGAGTTATAATACACAATAAATAGACAATCCTCAAAGTTACAGTTACTTAAGACGGTAGCAGAGATAGATTTGATAAGGACAGCGAATGAAACAGTAGTGTGTTCTGTACCTGATGAAAGAAACTCAATGTTCGATTTTATAGCCATGGAAGAACAGGCAGCACTTACATGTCAACCTTCATGTCCATTAACGGTAGGGTTGTATTATTATCAATGATCGGAATAGGTAGAATGATTTGATGTAGTTACATCGTCCTTGCGTCATGATGTCCTAATATGGACATTCCTTCTTCCCGGTATTTTCGGAATTGACTTAGGTAATATATATTATTATTTATTATTAAAGTAGTGATTAATTGATGAACTATTGCCACTGAAATTTGAAGAAAAATGTACTAAATATAATTAAATTGATTTAATTTATTGCTTTGTTTACTCACCGTCCTATAAAATTCATCGAATGCTTTGGTAAGTAGCAGATATAATTTTTTTACGAACGTGTTTTGTTGCAGGATATACGTTTTAAGCCAAAAATTCAAACATTAACTTGAGAAATACTGTCAAAAAATCAAAGAACAGATTTTTCACAACACATCAAGGATAGAAGTAAACTCTATGAGCGTCACGCTTTCGCAGTTGCTAGCGTTGGGCGTACAGAGTATAAGACAAGCCAAAGTACAAAAATAACACATAAGACATTGTAGAATGTAAAATAGAATAATAATAATGGTTTATTTCATTTAATAATAATGGTATATTGTGAAAAATATAATGATATCCGAATTTAAATATTGTTTAGTTCTGACTTAAATGTTTTAAACAACATAGATGTTTTGTAGTACACAATGCTGGTTATTTATTTCCACGTGATATGGCGGTCATTATTGAATGAGGTTAGTATAAATAAATAAAGGTAGAATAATATAATATGGTATGGTACGGTATAAAGTGTGAAAAATGGAAAAGCAGTTGGGCCCCATGGTATACCAGCGGAAGTTCGGAAGTTATTGCAAGAGGACTATCGATATCAGTACTTGACTTTATTCTTCATTAAGTTATTCCATGAAGAGATTATCCAAAATGATTGTATTGTGAATCAATCTATTTATTATTGTGAAGCGATCCAAAATGATTGTGAAAGGAAATCTACAGGCATGCATCAATTATTGAGGAATAAAGATCATGTCACATACTATGAAACTCTGGGAGAAAGTGGTTAAGTGAAAAGTGAGATAGAAAAAAGTGCGATTATGCAAAACCAATTTGGGTTGATGCGAGGATGTGGTTGCTGAAAATAAATGTTGCCTTATTCGCAATACGCCAACTTTCTGAGAAATACAGACGTGTGTACAAAAACTTGCATATGATGTTTGTTGACCTAGAAACGGCATATGCTAAGGTACCCTGAGACGTTTTTTGGTTGGCTTTGAAAAAGAAAGAGTGCCTGGTAACTATGTGGAATTCAGAGTCTAGTACTTATGTAAGGTGGAACGCTGGAAACACCGAACAAATCAATGTTTCTGTAAGCTTGCGCTATTGATCGGCCCTTAGTCCTTGCCTCTTCCCGTTAATAATGGATGCTTTGACACCGGACAGACAGGAAGAAGCACCTTGGTGCATGCTGTTTATGCTGGCTTCGAGGTCCAGCGCGAACGGAAAAATGCTAACAAAGATTGGAGAATGTTGGCTTGAAAATCAGCAGAACTAAATACGAATACATTTTCTACAATTTCATAGGTATCTCTAGTCCTGCAACCATTTCGCTGAATGGAACAGTGGTACCAGTGTTCACCGATTTCAAGTATCTCGGAATTTACCCACAAAAGAATGGTGATAGACCAGTCCATACAGTATGGAATCAATACAGGGTGGACAGGAACGATATGTGACTCCAGGTTCCTTGTTAAACCGAAAGGACAAATTTATAAGACGATCATTAAAGCTGCCGTCCTGCATGGATCTGAATTTTGGGCAACAAAGAGAACGGATGAGAGACGCCTCTATGTAGTTGAAATACGAATATTGAGATGGATGTGTGGTGTAACTAGGATAGACAAAGCAAGGAACGAATACATAAGAGGGAATCTAAAAGCAGCGCCAGTAGATGAAGAATGGAGGAGCAAAAGATTTTTGTGTTATGGACAACAGATGCGTAAGGATGAGCGAAATGTTGTGAAAAGTGTTTTATGTGTAGCAATTGACGGATATAAGAGTAGAAGGTGACCAAAGAAACGATGGATGGATTGCGTGAAAGAGGATAATGCTAGAAAGGGATTAGACAGTGAACTGGCGAATAATAGAGGAGAATGGAAGAAGAAAACACAATGGGCTGACCAAAAACAAATTTTGGAAAAGGGCAAGAAGATGATGATAGCGGTTTTAACTTTGCTCGTAATGATACGTATCTCCGAACATGTACCACGTAACAAATTTAATAGAAAAATGTTTGAGTCATTTTAAAATATTGAAATCTCAAAGGCATATCCATATTAACATGTATATTTCGACCTATGATTATTATATTCCATACCTAGATCATTGTCAAATTTGGCTGTTCAACCTCAAAAGCTGTAATGTACATGGCATTTTATTGTCTCCTTTTATCCCAATAGGTTTTAAATGATGTGATTAATATTAATCTTTAAAAGTGAAAAGAATCTTCTAGACTTGTAATTATACACTCCGTATATATTCTAGAAGTTTCTTTTAGTGATGGCTTGTGACGATGATCCGTTTAATTGATACCACAGTAGCACGTAATAAATTACTTACGGTCATAGTGAAACGATTACACACTAGAATGGTAAGTAATCAATTATATTCACTAGGATTCAACATAATTACTGTATGCTTACCTCTCGCAATAGGAGGTCGGCACAGGAATTTCATTAAGATACCGGCATCTAACCTGCTCTCACGTGAGAATTTTTCAATATCGGTGGCTTAGTGTCTAAGCTATGGCGTGTGTTTTAATTGATTTACGTATTGGTTCTTACTTTCGTTATTCGTATTTTTTTAACAAAAAAGGAAGCTTTCTAGTGTACTACTTTGGCAGGATGTTTTAAAGATCCGTTTTTTTAAAGACCTACATTATTATTCTTATAACATTTGAATGGAGTCATAATATTTTTTGGATAATATACAAAATCCTGCCTACAAATATACAAGGAAAACATCGTTTTTTTTTTCTATGACATACAACATTTATTACTGCAGTGTGTGTTAGTTGATACATTAATCTAGCATAGCATTTTAAAAATATGAAGCAAATTCAAAATTTACCCATTTACCTTAATACAATAATTGTTATAAATTAAAACACGCACTTTCTGCGTGATAAAATTCGCCACTGCTAATCTGGTAAAATGTATTAGTAACTCCAAATTATCATGGCGTTTAGAGCATGCCATACTCTCTAAAAGAGATCACAAATCATAATTAAGGAGATTAAGATCGGGGCTAGATGATGATGATGAATCTTCAGTTTTAATGAAGTCAGAAATGTTCCTTTTCAGCCACGCTTGGTGGTTCGAGCTTTATGACCTGGTGATGAGTCTTGCTGAAAGTACCATTCTTGGTTATAGAACATGGTCACAAAACCAGTATACCCAAAACCAATAGATACAAAACCGATTTGGGTTTATGCCAGGATACCGTTAAACTGATGCCTTATTCGCAATACGCCAACTTTCTGATAAATACAGACATGCGCACAAAAACTTGCAGATGGCGTTTGTTGACCTAGAAAAGGCGTATGTTAGGGTACCCCGAGAGTGTTTTTGGTGAGCTTTGAAAGAAGAAAGAGTGCCTGCTGTACATAGCACAAGATTTTTCCTGATTATTAATTTTTTCCTGTCACCTCCCTTTGTATAAGAAGTTACTTTAATTTGAGCACCCTATTAATTTGGAATTATCGATTAAGTAATGATCAATGCGTCGCTTATAAATTGCAAATCCTAAGCCATTTTTAAGGTGCATGGTTCTGGGTATTGTATTAATTTCCCTAGTTAAAATCTTTTGTTTTCGGACAAGATTTTTGGGAACCTTTCCTTTACTGCTTTGCTCCCCTTTTTAGTACGAATATAACGTAGGTGGCCTGATTTTATTCTGTTACTATATTCAAACAACATAAACATTCGACTAATATCAAGCGGATGGAGAGTTTCAATAATTTTATTTAGCTCGATTTCTGCTTTGTGTAATGCTATTACAGCAATTTAGTTATCTTCATCACCCCACTCTATTTTGATATCACAAGAATATTTAACGAAGATTGACGTGAAAATAAGAAAACACAATGACTATTCGTATGATAATGACAGATTCCTAATTAATGTTAACATTGTTTTGTTTTTATTGTAACAGCATTTATAGCCAGACTGTGAATCTTCAATCTTTGTTTTATTTTCAATGTTTTTAACAGTCGCACAGTATTAAATATTGTTAGCCATTATATATAATATATTGCTTTTCTAAGTTCTCATTAATCAATTCTTTAATGACCAATTTGTAATCGGCATGAAAACCGTACATAGAAGTTATATAACCTTCCTTTTTTGGCTTCGTTACAGTCGGGTAAAAATGATTTATAATACAAACAGCATTTTCATTGAACTATAACCGTTTTAATAGTTACTTTATAGCAACTATCAATGTAAACTTATTTGGATCATAACATTGCTAATTTTTTTTAAATTGCAAATTTAATTAAATTTAAATTGCAATTTAATTTAAATTGCAAAGCAATTTTTTATATTTTTCGTACAACATGAAGTCTAATGGTGTAATAAAAACTGTCGCTTCTTCAGTTAGACTTATGTAAAAGACTTCATCAAGATCCACTCTTAAACATAAGTCTCTCGCAAAAACTTCTACATAAGCAGTCAAGCACATTATCACAATATCGGTTAATAACAGTGACTGTGTTATATCCCATGAACTCTTAGTAATTTTAACGAGGAACGGGAACGACACAACGCGAAGCCTCCAAACAGGCTAGAAACTTGTCATATCTTTTTACAAAGAAGGTACTAGTACTAGCAGTCTGAAATAAGTGAAGTCAGGAACAAAACAGCACTAATATACAAATAACATTAAATCTATACTAATATTATGAAGCTGAAGAGTTTGTTTATTTGGTTGAACACACAAATCTCAGAAGCTACTGGTTCGAATTGAAAAATTCTTTTAGTGTTGGTTAGCCCATTTATCGAGGAAGGCTTTAGGCTGTATAACATCACGCTGCGACCAATAGGAGCGAAGCAGTGACCATAAACGCAGGTGAAACTGCGGGGATGGCTAGTGTAATATATATAAAAGAGCGACTGGCAAAAATATAAACCAGTTCAAAGGTTCCCAATGTGTGCAAATTTAAAAACAGAAACCTATAAAATTCTTCTTTTGAAATATATTCCAAAGTCAGAGTTATAACACTATTTTCTTTTTTTGAAACTTCTCAAAGAGTATTTATTACTTTGTCTTTAGAGATTAATTCAACTACGATCTCATATTCGACGGCTAGCAAATTTTCATAATTTATTTATTCTTAGAGAGATTTACTTCTTATCTTCTAAGCTTAGAGAGACATAACAATGTTGTATCATTAGAATTATATAATCATATTGCTAATTACAAGTCTCCACACAATTAATTTATCTCATTTAAGCCGTACATTATTTCTACGTGGCTGCTCGTTACGAATATACGAATTTTACAGTTAATCAATAACAGTAACGATTCTCGTACAGTGCTGTCGATAAAACTCGATGGGCAATACTGTTTAATTGATTCAATGACGTACGATCGAGCATATTTTATGGAAATATTATTCAATTAAAATGTGCTGGAAATTTTCTCTTATGTGGTGCTTATATACATAATGTGTACGATGTTTTTATCAATTTATTGGTTTGTATATAGTTCGATTAATCGAACTGTAAGGAAAAACAAATCCTCGTGGACCGATGATTTAATTATTTCTTGACCTCTTCCTAGAAAAATAAAGATTAAGTAAAAATTTGCGAATAAAGTAGGTTTTTTTCTTGATACTGAATTCCTGGCCGCCTTTCTTTTTCTTCTTTGAAACGGCTAAATATCAAGGTTTATGTACCTACAAAAACTGCAGACTTGTAAGTATATTACCAAAAAAGTAAATTACAAAATAAACTCTCAACGCACCATGGTGACACAGGGTGTATATACTTTAGCGATTACCTACAACATAATTTTTTATAAAACCTGAACACTAACTGTTATTCAGCTACGTTCAGACACCCACGACGGACAATTATTGTTCAATATTCATTTTAACCCCTGCGATATTTATTAACTGTTTATCTAATCTTATTTCTAACTATCCAATAAGTATTGCGCAAGGATAAAAATCTTGAAAAAATTAAGATAAGTACATAGTTTGCAGAACTACTTATAAATTATTTACTGTCTGTTACTTAATAAAAGCTAAAGTTTTAATAGCCCCTTTGTTAAGAAAACACGTAAATCTTTCGATGGATAAAATGTGTCAATAAAGTTATTAGCGACGCCCCACTAGCTTTGGTCAAAACACCATACACTGAATGTATATTTCCTAACAACATTTTCCTTGATGGTAAGTTTCTTCATACTCTCACATTTACATATAATACTTTGGTATAGAGCATGCTTTATGGATCCTCGTGACCTACCTTTACCTTAACTTTATTTCTACTCGTTCAGTTAATTGAATAAATGTGTTATTTTACCTAGAAGCTTAGTTAAGCAGACTCAGTCATTTGAAGAGGGTTATTTTTTTTGTCCCAAAAAATATATACATTAAGTCCTTAAATCCATAGCGATTTATGCCACTAGGGGTCTAATTATATAATTATAATTTAAGAATATTTTATGGAAGAGACATTTTAATACATAGAGAACGTATATGCAGATTATCGTATGGAAATTTATCTTTTGAAAGAAGTACAACCAACTTCAATGTGTCTAAAACTTTTAGATTAAGTAAATTTTTTTTTGGTATGTTCTTCTAAATTAGTGTAAACATCCCTTAAAACAAGAAATAAGGTCGCAATGAGAACCGCCTTTTAATGAATTTAGAAAATTTTACTCATGTCCTTCCGATTTTTGAAGCTGTAACTTGGCAAGAATATACATATTTATTACAACAATAAATTGAGAAAATAATTTTTAAGAAACCCTTCCTACATGTCTGTTTTTTTTTCTCATCTATCTCATGGTGTGGGGTCTCGTTGGATAAGTATTTTAAAGATATTTCGGGTGTGTAAAAATATTTTTTTTTGCTTAAACTCCTAATTCATGTTAGAGTCAAGTAAGTCCCCCTGCAAGTTTGATGGTTGTTTTTTGGGTATGCGGAAAAATTTAAGGTTGTAGAAAATTTAAAAATATGACGTAAAACCTTAAAAGTGCTCTCCTGTAAAGTTACTAGAAATTAAATCCATCGTTTTTCTACGACGACGACGAAATAATACCGTATTGCAATTAGTTAAAATCGCCATCTGCCAGTGTCGATCTATAACCGCCTGTAAAACAGGCTATCATAATTCTCTGTACTATGAACCGTTGAGGAGTTCCCTCGAAGGAGCAGATCCTGGGTGCAGAATCGGGTCATGCTTATCATAAAATGCTTTGTCATCAGAACTGAATCAACATACATATAACATTTCAACTCCGTAGGATAAGAGAAAGTGGTTTTAATTCAGTTTGTAAGATTTGACCTAAACTAACAAACATTGCGAATTAAATATGGACTTGTAATCACTGTTCCACGTAATCATTAATCGTCAGTCTTTCATGGTCCACTGCTAGACATAGGCCTTTTCTAATGTACGCCACTCAGCTCGATTGTCAGCTCTTCTCATCCAGTTTTGCCCACCGTTTAGCGCAGATCGTCATTCCACCTGTTCCATGTATAAAATTCTTAAAAAAATTACTTCAGCAATGCTAAAGTAATTTTTGTAAGAATTTTGATACCTCGCTTTGCTTAAAAGATTATACATTAAAAAGTGTAGAACTGTTGACTATATATCCTGAAATATTTGTTAGATCATAGAAATTATAATAATCAGTCATGCACCATAATGATGGTTTTGATTAATTATTATTAACGAACGCTGGCAAGAAAGTAAGACAATAGGAGGTCGTTAAGTCTTTCCTCGATGACATTGTGCAATGCTACAATGATAAATGAAGCATCTCACAAGAAAACATCGCGACTTACCGCACGTGCTTTGAGGAATTAATTACTCGACTTATCTCCGTTCTAATAAATCTTGGTGTGTGTAGTTAGTTATTTAATAAATCTAATAACATACAGATCTAATAATATACATGTACTGATACAATGTCCTGATACTGAAGTCGACGTCAAACTGAAATCGGGTAACAAGTTAAGTCATAAATAATAGTTATCAGAAAAATTTAAAAAAATCTTAGTTATGTATTTTAAAAATTTGACATTTAAAAAGAACAGAAAGACAAGTTAAAAGTTTGCGCATTTATTAAGGATTCTAAAATGGTATGACACTTGCTAATTTATTTCTTAAATTGCGATTTTTTTTTCTTTTCCAATAAACCCAGTTTTGAACAAATGAGTCATTTAAAGTGTGAGAGAGAGAGATTTTCTCAATTTTTAAAGGTTTTCAGTTTTTAAAATACGTAACTTAGATTTTTTTATATTTTTCTGATAACTATTATGACGTAGCCTGTTACCCGATTCTGACTTGACGTTTACTTCTGGGACACCCTGTATAAAACCAGGTAATCGGTTTGACTGTATTTAGACCTATATTTACGCTTACTCATAACCTTTCTTCCTTTTTGAACTCAGATACATTGCCAGTATCACTAATATGTACGATAATAATAATATGTAAACGCATTTAACAGAACCTCCCCAGAAACTTTCTAATCGGTCTATCCGTTTAGAAATTACGATGCTACGGATAGAGATATTATGGAATCAGGTACAATAGAGAAATTGAATCAGAGATCCGTATTTTTTTTATTTCTTGCCTTAAGAATGGTTCCATTGTAATTGTCTCCGCCACGCCGTCAACACGAGTAGTTGTGATAATAAACAGAACGACATGAATTCTAAAGCTATTAAGTTTGTATTGCTCCTTTTGTCTAGTATTAATTGCTCAGTTTCCTATCAAAATACCCTTTCTAAATGTAATATGTTTGATTATCTATCTTGTGAATATATCCATTGAATGCTAAGTAATTTAGAGAGTAGCGGTAGGAATAACAACGTCCAGATTTTCACTAGCCGCGAGCACTTCCTGAACCAGCCAATACTCTTCTGTAAATTATTGATGAGTTCATCTCACACGTCCGGAAATTTGGAGCTCAGATAAACCTGAATTGTTCCGGATGTTTATGCATTGCGTGGTTACAAAATTCAACATATTTATCTTTAAATTGAATGACGTATAAACAAATGTAAATTTTTTGAATTGACAATCTTACTAATATTATAAAGGCAAAAGTTTGTGAGAATGTATGGATGTTAGGTTTAAAGAATTTATTTTCTCATAAGAACTTAAGTCCACTTACAATGAGATACATAATACTTAATTCTAAATAGTGAATTGTATCTCTAGCGTGTTAGAAAGTCTTTTAAGGGTTATACATCAATATTTGTAACATGTTTTCTGGTACATTTTTAAATTTTATTTTATTTTTATTTAATTATACTTGTAACATCTAAATTTCATCAACGTTTGTTATTCTTTCACGCAAAAACGGCTGAACGGATCTTGATGAAATTTAGCACAGAGATTATAGTCTGGATTAGCACATAGGCTATCTAGGCTTTTTATCCCGGAAAATGTACTGTTTCCATGGAATAGATTTCTATGCTAAATAAAAAAAACTTTTTATAGGGTTCTTTTTGTGACAGGGGTCACACCTTGTTAGACTTAGACATAGATTAGGCCCCTCCAGCTAAACAATATGCTTGTGTTACGAATGGGTTCACCGTCGGTAGTATACTAGGTGGGGTTGGAACCCACAGACAATTGATAATTGTACATTGATATAATTCTTCAGAGCATCCATCAAAGCAAATTGTTTTTTAAATGAGGCCAGAATAAAGGAAAACTCTCTAGTTTTTTTTAGTGTATTTACCTGAAATTTCCTATATTACCTTAAAATAAAAAAGGATTACAGGATGAAACCTGTAAAAAGATTCAAGTTCAAAAACTTGAAGAATTGTACAGTAAGCTTTCCATTAATTAGCTGCAGCGTCTGACTCCAACATTTAATTTACTGTGATCCTACACAAGTCTAGTACGGTTTCTTCTCCAACATTTCTTAGAAAATTAAAACTGCAAATTGGAGATCATGTAATGGGTCCGATTTTCTAACATTTCTAGTTGTAAGATTGTACGTTAGCAAGCGCGTCTAGGTGTAAATATTAAAATAAAAACATTAAGAACCAATATGCAAGTCCTTTTTTTAAAAAAAAATCAAAGTCGAAAAGACTACATCCATGTCAGGAGTGCAGCCGCCTTATCTGATTCGGTGACCAACCTCATAGTATGTTAGTATCTCGATAATTAGTTAAATAAGTTTCCGTCTTGATATGTCCGAAGAAAAATTATACCTTTCTGGTTTTTTCAACCCTGGTTAACTAGAACAATGGTTAAATTTTCCACCCCATGATGAAACTAATATGATTTAACCGAATTAGGAAGAATAGTATATTAACCAATATGGCGGAATATTGACTCCAATGCGAACAGCTGTGCTCTTTGTCAGTCAAAATATTTTCACCACGAGACTGTTCATTAATTGTCCTTTATTATGATATGCCTTCCGCTTGGGTTTCAAGGCAACATTAGTATACTTTTTTTATTAATAAGCTGATAATGCAGTGTACGTCTAAGGTCAATCTGACTGTACGAACAAACTAGCATTTAATTTTTTTTTAATTTAATTATGTGTATACAAGTACATCCACCCCGAAACAGATGATCGCATTTAGTAACAACTAAATTTATGTCTAGTCTGTAAAATAACTTTACCCATCTCTCTATCAGACAACGATTATGTTCCTGAAGCTTAATCACAGTATTTTTTCTCAAATACGGTGATTTGAAACTCAAAATGTGCGATGATTGTCACTTCCATTCCCTATTCCTACCGTAATTACAGTGATCAATATTGAGGACATCCATTATACGCAACTGTTGCAGCTGAACTGTTTGGGTAACATCATCAATCAGGTTATTTATAATGGTTATACGATCCAAATTGTTGGTTTAGTGTTTACTGTGAAATAAGTTCCCAATGTATTGTGTATTTTTCATATTACAATATTTTAAGACATCGTATTGATCAATCACGTCATAAAAGTTTATAATTATGTATCCGTAAAAAGTTTTACTTGAATCTTCTTGCGTGCGTAATTCAAAGGAACATTAACAGAGTTTCCTAATCAGTAATGTAGCAGTTTTGAACACAATAACGCACAAAATCATAAGGATTCTATTTATTACAACTTTTAAATTTTGTATACCTCCTGAGACCTGATACTGAAACACCCGAATGTTATTTTAAATTTAAATAGATAATTGACATCGTGGCTATAAAATTTGTCCTGTTCTTTAGCGAATGGAAAACAGTAATCTCTCTCTCTCGTTCTCGTACGTACCTAGAGGGAAGATGGAGGAACATGTATCTATAAATGGAGCGTCAGGTCGCTCAGAATGTGTTATATTTTCAAAACTAGAGTAATTTTAATTCTTGGTTAAACGTGAACAAGTTTCTTCAAGAAAAACGGTGTAATTATTATTGCAAAGCTCTTAGTAGGAAAGTGTACGTGAAAAACGAATAAAAATAAGAACTTAAACCAATAATTCTGCTTCAAAGCGTGGCCGCTTATTATTCAAAGGGATTTCTTGGTAATGGTTCTGTGCTGACATTTAAATAATTTTATGATTTCAAACTAGTCTTTCTTTTAAACTTATCAACTCAAGTGCTTAGTGACAGATTTTATACGTACTTAAATTTGTTAGATTTTAGACAAACGTGTATATTTTGACCATCTCAATATGTTTACTTTTAGGCCAAGAGATAATTTGACAACAAACTGAAACAATCGGCTGTCAAAAACAAATATCAATGACAGACAAATGATAAACTGCTTTTGTTTAGTACAAGATATTTTACGAAATTTTAATCTTATCTAAGTATTTTTATTCATTTATTTTTTGTTGTTTTTTTTTTCAACTTCCAGATGATAGTCGTCCTTTACTCCGTCCGTGAAAGAACCTGCAGGATTCATAATCTGTCCGGTTTTATCACCCGTAAAATTGTGAACCGTCTTTGATTGGTCGGTAACTCGTTCTGAATTCAAAAAGTTAGGGAACAAATATAGGAGTCAAATAAAAGAAATTCACAATTGACTTTTTTGATTGATTAATTTCAACCATGTAATTTTTTTTTAGATTAATTACTATGTCACGTGTAGTAACAAAATGGAAATCAGAATAAAGAGGTCGAAAACTACTAACGTTCAACCAATCAGCTTGCAAGTTTTATTTCAGTTCACAATTTGACGGCGTGACATTGATGGATTATAACCTATCGAAAAATAATAGGTGGTTGGTTGCAGTTCACAATTTTTCATCAATTTATTATAACGCGAGAGTGATTATAAAGTAACCATGATCACAATTATACGGTGATATATACAACATGGGGCTTCGGCTAACTTGATTACTTTTTGACAAAAGCATATTTGACCAGTATTCAAGTTACTTATCAGTATAAAAATCAACAAGGAAATCCGAAAGATATATTTTACATTGCGTGTGTAACGTGATAAGGTTGTGCTACTCGTAGTAATAAATTAACAAACCTTGCTAATCTTTTTCCATGTAAAATAAATTTAAAACACCAAGGACTCGAAAATCACTTCCACGATTAAAACAGAGCTGATGATGTTCGAGCAGCTGAATAGATTTTATTGAATTATGTCTAATAACATTCTCGATCGAGTCACCTTTCAAACAAAAAAAAAACGCACTTAAATCGGACCATTCGTTTGGGAGCTACGATGCAACCTATCTGTTGCACAGATACACAGACACGTCAAACTTATAACTTATTATACTTATTTTTAAGAGGGGATAAATAATGATAAATTAAAAACTTGGTTGGTGTTAAGGATTTGTAGATGTTGATTTTCTCTAAATAAATAAGTTGATAGCAAATGCTTATAAAAACTTGCAAAAATAGTGACATCACCATAAACTTGGTACTCTTGTGTAAGGCGTCCATTACACGCTCATGCAAGCGTCAATCAATTCCAAAAGTCATGATTGACGAATGACTGTTGGTGATTGATGAAATAATATCGAAATGAGACGCTCACTCTGATTGACATCAATCATACCAGAGATATTGCACAGATTACAGTGTGGTGGGTGTGGTGGCAAACCTCTATTGCAATTTTGATTGCAAAAAACTTAAAAAAAGGGATCATTATGGCCATATTTTCCCAGCTGTCTCCGGTATTATGATTATTGGTGATTATTTTCTTGTTAAAATCCTCTAATGAAGCATTTAATTGGTGGACTTCTTTTAATTGGTTACAATTTAGCCAAATTTTTATTCTTAAAATCAAATCTAATCATGGGAGAGCCATGCACGTGTAGGCCGGCTCGACCGGAGCGATACCACGGCCTCTGAGAAAACCGAGAGTGAAGCAATGCTTACATTGCTTTTCGCCGAGTGAGTGAGGTCACCAGAGGTCCTAACCCTTCCCTCTCCCCCCCTCTCCCGCTCTTACACCTTCCCTTACTCCCACCCTAAAGGCCGGTAACGCACTTGTGACTCTTGAGTTGCAGGTGCCCATGGGCGTCGGTAGTCGTTTACCATCAGGTGACCTGTTTGCGCGTTTGCCCCCTATACCATAAAAAAGTATAATTTTTAAATTCTCTTTTCATGGATAAAATTCTAAATTGAAATTTTATCTATGGCGTGATTGTTTTTTTAAGACCCAGCTTCGTTTTAAGTTAGTTGTCCTGGTATGTCCTATAAATGTGGATTATCCTATATTAAAAAAGAATACATTTTCTCTACTTTGTTACCAAGTTTAGACTTTAAGACATTTCTTCTTTTTTATTAACAACTATCTGTAAAAATCTCATTAAGGCCTAATCCACAAGACGGGGCTATATCTATATAATATCACATACTACGGGTTTTCACTAAACAAATATGCAAAAGTAATATTTTGGAAGATGGGCACTTGACTTTTCTCGAATCGAAGCAGCAATTTACTTGTTACTTAACGAGAATCAAGTTCTTAGGTAAACGAAAGGATTTTCATAAAAATTGCTTCGCTTTGGTCTATAGTAACCTTACTTTAAGAAAATGTCGATTCGCCAGTTCGCGAAAATATTTTCCTTCTTGTACGAAAGGTTAAGAGATGAGAAAGCACTCTTCTAATACAATGTATACTTTGCTTATATAACTGTGTAATATATATCAGATATTATCGTTTTCAATGTTTCCAAATAAGCTTAGCGATTCAAGATCGTCTTTGTGTTAGCTTGTCCAAACAACTTCCCCCACATGTCATCTGTCATGTGTCAGTGTGGGATTAGTGTTTAACATAACTAGAGCACACTGTAACATATAAGTAGGTAAGTAGTCTATTCGAAGAGCGCTGTGATCATACATGTTTAATCCATAATCCCACTAATATTATAAAAGTGAAAGTTTGGATGGATGAATGTTTGTTACTCTTTCACGTAAAAAACACTGAAACGATTGCGATGAAACTTGGTATGTAGATAGCTGGAGACCTGGATTAACGCCTAGATAGATATATTTTTTATCCCGATATTCCCACGGGATCAGGACTTGCGCGGGTGAAACCGCGGGTCGCTGCTAGTAATATTATAAACGTGAAAGTTTGTGAGGATGTATGGATGTGTGTTGCTCTTTCACGCAAAAACTACTGAACCGATTGAGATGAAACTTGGTATGTAGATAGCTGGACACCTGGTTTAACATATAGACTACTTTTTATCCTGATATTCCGACGGCATCGGGACTTACACTGGCGAAACCGCGGGGCACAGCTAGTTTATTTTAAAACGAGCTGGTGTAACCACCAAAGCAGATACATACATGGTTGATGGAACGGGTTGAGCGACGGATATAAATATTTTTTTAGATACATGTTTATATATTATACGTGCAATATGTTTTCACACTAAAAATATTAAATCTTATTTTTTTTAGTAGGTTTACCAATACCTCATCTCAATTCAAACTGTTTGATATACGTAATATAAAACTCATGGTCACATAGTTTATTTTTGTTGGGCCCAGCCAGATATAAAAATTTATACAGCATAAATACAAAACAAGCAGTTTCAAGAAATGACATATCTTCTTGAAACTACATCCATCCACCAAACATTAGCTGAGTTTTTTTTAACACTGTTGGATAGTGTATACACAACATCCTCATAATATTTCTCTGCCAGACAACGCTAGCAACGCACGAGTGGTGCCTATAAAGTTATATTAGTACATGTCCGTGACACGGTAGGTTATGCTATCAGTTTTACCACAATCAAGACGTTGTTGTTGTAGGTTCGCTAACAATGTTTAAATTACTTTGACAACGTGACGTAATAATGTTTGTTTTAAGTTAAAAGTTGTAATAAGTATGGTATAGTACTTTAGTAGACATTACATATTATTTAATGTTATTAAAAATTAAAAAGAACAGTAGACATTAGACAAAACAGTTTATAAAAAAATATATTTTTTAACCGACTTCAGAAAAGGAGGAGGTTCTCAATTCGACTGTGTTTTTTTTTATGTTTGTTACCTCAGAACTTTGAACTGGGTGTACCGATTTTGATGATTCTTTTTTTATTTAAAAGCTGGTGCTTCCCGAGTGACCCCATTTCAATTTGGTCCAGTTCTGACAATGGCATCCATGAGAAAACCATATATAAGTCTTTTATGGAATGGTTTTTGTTATTGAAGTCGGTTTTTTTTTTTTTGAAAGAACTATTAGTATTTCTAAGTAATCAATTTGGTATAATAGTATAACTAATACTTCAATAAATTACATGAACATGGTCGCCACATCTCCGTTTTAGTAGGCATCTAGTAGTTAAATTTTTGTCAACCTAGTTATAGAATTTAAAACACAAACAGTATTTTCATGTAGACCTTTTTTGTATAGTACGAGTACAGTATCCAATTTAAGAGTAAAATAAACTTCGATGTACATACAAATGGCGTATTAACCCATGAATGCTACGCACATTAGCTTGTGCTGGAACGGTGCGAGCAATTCTGAAATAGGGTTGAAACTATGTCACGCCTTTAATTAAGCTGAACCCGTGTGTACTTTGTATGATACGGTACTGGTAAAAAAAAGTGTAGGTCTTTGATAAGGTTAAGTGGGCAAAGGTTTTTAATTTCAGTATGTTCATATGTCCTTCCATCATTCTGTTTGATAAAGTTCTGCCTAAACAAACGCTTAAAGGCTGTAAAGTGTCTTGTTCTAACTTTTACTTGATATTACTGGATATTTCTATTGTTTTTTTCCTTACATTTTTTTTCTATTGTTTTATTAACTGAGCCTATAATCTTTATAATTATTCATGAAAAGAAAAGATTTTTCTAGTTTGAGGCGTAAATAACGCCTGTGCAATATTTTATAGGTACGAAAACGCTCTTATGTTTTTCAGGAGTTAAATATACACGGTGTTATTTTATCCGTTCGTTTAATTCCTTTAACCTACTACGTGATTAGTATATATACTACGTTACGTTATATGTTGAAATAGAGACCGATTTTCTGTCCAATTTAAGTGCTTCTTGCTACAAAAAATGTTCTTAGAAGTTACCGCCTTGTATCAAGCATTTTCTTTTCTTTTTTGACTCAAACTTGTGATTACAAAACGCGAAATAAATATAACCAACAAATGAGAGAACGATGTCCAGCAATTTTTCTCATATCATGTTTTAGAGACACTGTTAATGAACAATGTATAATTTATTATCTCAAAATATTATTATACATACCAATGCCTCTAACATATTCTTAACTGTTACATTTAGGATTAACTTACAACTACATTTTTTCTTAGATTAAATTGAATTTCTATAGTTAATTATTTCAACAGTTTTAGACACGCCTTTTCTATTTCTATTTGGAATGCCTATAAATGTAACAACGTCACGTAAGCAAGATTCTTTATTCGTTATTAGACAAACCGTACTTCTACAAACAAGTGAGTGATTATAACATGTCTTACGTTTCTGCTCATTATATTATTGAACCTCTGTTTGTGAACCTACTGCGCATACAATGGTACTGAAGTGACAATAATAATTTAAAGGACGTCACAGTAATACAGGGTACGATTCAATTTAAAATTGTAACAGCACAAATGTTGTTTTGATGATCTATTTTTAATATTCATATTTTGAATTGTTGGCATATTTGCTCATCGGCGGAACAATAGCATCTTTTACGAAAAAAATAGATTAATTAAATTGATTGACTGGATGCAATACGAATTGGTATTTCAACAAAAGCCCGTGTTCAACTAAAAAGCGCTTCTAGTTTTTGATATCATACAACAGGCTAGGCAAATATTGGGATAAAACTTGAATGCCTGAGGCTTAATAAAAACAGCGGTCTTGTTTAATAAAACAGGACACATTCTATGCAATAAAACCTTAAATTTACAGTCAAATTTAATATATATCATCTAAAATATTGGTCTAAGCATATTCCAATGTTTCTGGGTAAATTACATTCGTTGCCTTCATTTGGTAAAGACTGATATCTTTCACACATTACACCCTCCCCTTCAGCTCCAGTTCGAACCCACAAAGAACTATTTGATCGCAAGTCCGACGCCTTAGCCAATACGGTACCGCTAAACATAAATACGCGTACGTACTATATATGGGTGCAGCCCCGTGCTTCATCTAGGATCTCCACCTGGATGAAGCACGGGGTACTAATAGGTTCTTATGCTCCAACCCCTAGTAAGTACAGTTGCGTGCAGACGTTATATAATAAATAACATATATATTAAGGTATAAACCATGTTTTATTGAACTATATATTTGCCAGTAAAAAAAAAGAAAAGTATTTAACGTAATTTCTCCATGACATGGTGATATGGTGTACACGGAAAAGAGGAGACATTTTTTGCACCGCTGACACAATATCCTTACCAGCATTCAGCACAACAAAAGCTGGAAACAAAATGAAGAAATAATAATTATTAACTTATAACTCTACTCTACGTTTGTTATTACTAATACCGCTGCCTGAAAGAAACTTGTTCTTGGAACTACTTTTATTGTTCTGTTTGTAGTTTCTTATCTTCCACAACAAAAATATTTTCTACAAACTGCTTGAAAACAGGCAAAGAATCTAATTAAAGGAGTTCGTTATTGCATAACATTAAGTGTAAAACTACTCGTTTACGGTCACGCTAACGTTTACGTTCTCACTGCAATGAGTATGATAATAGGGGTCATTATTTTAACGGTAGTGGAATTGGTCTTTTCGAAGAACTGGGTGATGGTTCTATAAGTTTATGAAAGATAGCTCTGGAAACGTATTCTTAAGTACTTATAGAATTAAATGAGTTATTATTTAAACGCAATTAGTAAAGTTTGAACTTTGTTTTATACCGTCTAAAGCAAGGCTTTAATCCAGCTGTTTCTTTTTTCTTAAACTCTGTATCATGAGGTTTAACCTATCTGTATCTGGCATCGTATCTCCAAAAGTGATAGCTGATACCCCACTAATAGTTGCCCCTTGCGACAAGATTCCCAAAGAATACATATTCGAAAGGACCAAATACTATATGAAAATGACGGAGACCAATCTTGCATAAATGAAGTAAGGATCTAAACGGACCGTTCCAAAATGGAGTCAGGGAATGGACTGGACTCAGCCTTGAATCGGCATCTATTGACAATCAATGCGATAGACAGCCCCCAGCATAGGATGTCTCAACGCTGAGAAAACGGCCACCCACATTATCTTGGAGTGCGAAGAAGTGGCCACACAACGGGCAAGTATCCTCTAGAAGCCAGAGAGGAAGGAGAAAGTCAGGAGGCCTCTCTGTGCCTCTGGCAGTAGCTAGACTGGTTCAATTGGTCAGCATTATCTGCACGCATAATAGACGGACGCCGAGTCTGTATGCGGAAATTGACCCTTCACAAACTGATGAATGGATTTTTAATTTTGTTATTTTTAACTATGTCTCAATCAAGAGTATTCTTGGCTATGGGTCCAGAAAGTCTCTTCAGCAGTTTGTAGACCATCAGCTCTTTTCTAGTTGATAAAATATGTGAGAAACTTGCACAGATTAGATCAACTCGAAATTGATTTATGTTCTTCTACTTCTAACTAAATAACTGTAGAGGTAAAAAATTTAGTAGCACATGACCATAGTTGCTTACATTCCTCCTATAACCATACCCTATGCAAGTGTCCCAGTATAGAAGTTGGTGACAATCAAACGTACCTAGGCTTACATATAGATAACAAATTCAATTGGATTGTTCAAATAGAACATGTCTGCAACAAATTGAGGCAATTCCTGGCGAATATGATAATAATAAAAAATCGAATCCCTTACAAAGTTGAATTAATGTTATACAATTCACTAGCACGGTCTTACATACAATATGGTCTTAGTTCCTACGGACGTACATACAATACATACCTCAATGAAATATATAACCTCCAAGTAAGAATCCTCAAAAATATAGTTCCCAAAAATATTCGAAACCTGTTCACCGACGACCATAGTGGTATTTTCAAATACTGCAAAATATTACCGGTACAAACACAAGTAAAATATCTACTATTAAAAAATTATTTCTTCTGCACGGCACTTAAAAAAGAAATTGAACATCCTGTACATACGCGTGCGATCACCCGAAACCAGTTATGCTCAAAGCGCGCTAACAATACGTATGGCGAAAGAACGGCAGCTTACCTCCTTCCTCGATTGATAAATGAACTACCCACTGACTTACGTGACAACCTCAAACCGAACAATATTAAAAATAAACTCAGGACTTATTTCCTGGATCAACTACACAACCACAAATAAACGTATTTATCTACTCCCGTATGCTAAACCATCTTAACCTATTATTACTAGTTGTTACTCCAAATTATTTTATTGAACAACTTATCTTGTATAAAATATCGAAATGTAGCACCTTATGTATCGACCTCTTATCTGGACGAGAACTAACGATACTTACTACAAACCCTAGTGGTTTTACAGTATCTTAAAAATAATGTGAATTGTGTATCTTTTAAGCGCTAAATAAATTTAAAAAAAAAGGTATGGTTTTCTTGGGGTCATTGGAATTGTTTTAATGAATCGGTTATAGATAGATGTCATCAGGCTGTAATAATCAACGAGGAAAGAAAATTTTCAACATTTTAATTAGGTACTGAAATAGCTTCAGTGAGAACGAGAACTGTAAACATAAAAATATTTTCAAATAATATTTTATTAAGAAACTTTGTACACAATAAAAATATTTAAGTCTTTAGCTTCTATTTTAACTTCTATTTTAGTTTTTGCAATTTTATTATGATTATCCATTATTTAATAACTTTCTTTCAATAAGTTTATAATTAATAATGCAAGCAATTTACGCAACCTAAGTTTATATAAGCTAGCCTAGCTTGCAAAATTACAATTGATAAATAAACTTTTCTGGAGTATGTGTGTTTTAAATTTTTATTTAAAACTAGCTTTTGCCCGCGGCTTTGCTAGCGCAAAGTAATTTTTCCATTCCTTGGAATCAGTATTTTTTTCTGGATGGAAATTATTCATGACATATACATACACGTTGTATGTAAAATTTCATGATGATCATATTAACGGTACGGTAGTGCACAAATTACGAACTAATATAATAGATTTTTATAATACATAATTTATATTCTTTCACAAGGCTCTAACGCAAATCGCAAACTATTAGCAATCCCAAACAATCATAAACTTCTTTGTACTTCATTTAAGGTTAACTAGCGAAATTAAGTAGTACCTCTGTTTTATTACCGCAGCGTGTCTTAGTGTGAGTAGCATTTGTACAGGGTAATAAAAATACATTGTTAGCTGTTTTAAGTCGCCCATTGTACTACTGTTTTTAATGTATTTCTTTTTAATTGTATTCTATTTATGGTGTGCAATAAAGAGTATCTATCTATCCATCTAGATTTAAAGTTCGAAGTTGATGTATCTTTCTTGTATGCTAGTCATGCCCTTTCAGTGATTTAAGTAAGAGTTCCTTTTTTAAATATACCCGTATACACAAAACATCACCACCATCAGTACGAGTATAGTCAATCTAAGATTGTCTGTAATCATTTCGGGGTGTGATAATACTGCTCATTATACCATTAATTATATTATCGTTTTGTGCCAAATACACGTATTTGGTGTGCGATAAAGAGATATGTATCGATCTACCGAACTCGTGATACCTGTACGGAGCGGCACGTAGAAGTTATAAGTACAGGACATAAGTGACATATTAATTGTAGTTTGATGAGTATGGTACCTATGTTGGTAAAGTATTTTAATAAATAGAGATTTTTACTTGTATCATTTTGAATTTTCTTGCACTTCAGAAAAGTAACTTTGTATCGATTTTTAACTTATATAAAATATCGCTTAAAAGTATCAAATAACAATAACCACAAAGGGTGAATGCTGCCACGAAAAAATAAATTAAAGTAAGTTCCATATAGTAACCGCTTGTGTGTCAAAATTATGCGGAGATGTAACTCGAGAGTCACAAGTGCGTTGCCGCCCTTTAAGGTGGGAGTAGGAGAAGAGGGAGAGGGGGAGAAGAGTAAGAAGAGGGGACAGGGGGAAGACGGGAATAGGGGAGAGGGGAAGGACGGGAATAGGGTAGAGGGAAGGGTAAGGGCCTCCGGTAACCTCACTCACGCGGTGAAATGCAATGCAAGCATTGCTTCACCGCCGGTTTTCTGTGAGGCTCTGTGGCATCAAGCGGAGTCGAGCCAGCCCATATGTGCCGAAGCATGGCTCTCCCACGTATTTTGTGTTTCCTTGAATATCAAACAACAAAGGCTAGATTATGCCAACTGTAAATTTTTTTTCAAATTTTTTTAGTCCAAACAAGCAATATTGCCGTCAACCGGACACTTTGGGAAATAAAGATGGGAAAATTGAAAGGAAAAGGTAAATAAAAATAATTGAAGGATAATACTTTTTCATACAAATAAGTACCTATAACTGTTGGCCAAGATAATAGAAAAATTGTATGAACAATTTACATTATTTCTTAAGTTCTTCAAAGCAAAGATTAACAAGACAAATGCACTTAAAAAAACAACAAAATAAAATCAGCACTTAACACGTACAAGATAAGTTGAAAGATAAAACTTTAAAGGAAGGCGGTGAAATATTAAATGCGGTAATGGAAGCAGTAACCATCTGAAACTAGGACGAAGCTAAAAAAATGAATTACACAATCCTTCAGAAACGAGCTGTGGTAAGACTAATTACTACTAATTTAGTTAAATACGCGGTGAAACTAATTTCAGTACACGGTTGTCTGCCATAAGTTCCAACTTTTAATATTATGTGTGGGCATGTGATGCGGAGGGATGTTGTGAAGGGAGTTTTATGCATAGAAGTTGACAGATACAAGAGTAGAGGACGACCAAAGAAAAGATGGATGGACTGCGTGAAAGAAGATATGGCTAAAAAGGAAGTAAGCAGTGAAATGACGAAAGATAGAGCAGAATGGAAGAAGAGAACACATGCACCGACCCCAAATAAATTGGCAAAAACTTGGTGCCTTCGGAAATAGACCAGCGTAAAAGAGACTATAAAGATTTTTGTAATATCCATATAAATGCTACTTTGAAAAAAGTATTGTGTTTTTTTCTATTTTGTATACTTATAAGGAAATTGGTACACGCCCTGAAGTGAAATGATGGAAGAATGGTTTAAGTGATATTTATATTTCACAGGATATTTATCACGTATCTCCCAAGAGCACGAATTCAAGATACTCAGTTTAATCAGTAAAAGTAATTTCGTAAGGCGTACATGGGAGGTAGTCCTAAAGCTTGAACTTTTGGTTGATTTTGAGGCTTCGAGACGCGAAGCTTTGTAAAGACATATGAATGCAATTTTTTTTAAGAAAGGACCCTATGTTATCAAGAGAATGTATAATTAGCAAGTAATTTTAAGGTTTTCTCTGAACAATACAAAAAAACTATATGTGTAAAAAGTGTCATGAGAGAAAAAAAACTTTCATCAAACATTTTTAAAGTACGGAATGAAAGTTCCGTACTTTAAAAATGTTTGATGTACATAAAAGTGTGCTTAGCCAAAATATTTTTACTTGGTACTCATCTACATATTCCATGAGGGGTAACTTTTTTATTCGAAGGTTTGTAATTTCTTGGATTGTTCATAATATTTAGGAGGGTAATTCTCGTTTTCGGCTGATTTTTTCTGTCTATGTTTTGCTAAGCTAATTAATCAATAAATTAAATCTAAATAAAAATATAGCAGCAATTATAGAATATCATAAATTTGCAGTAGCGTTGTTTAAGTTTGTAAATTCATTTCTTTCATTTTACAAAAGACGGATACTTACAAAAAAATATTTTTTTATTTAAAACCAACATTTACTTATCATCGCTCAACACTTACATTCAAAGTCATATTCGATTTAAAACATGAATTTCCTCAATGTTAATATTATGAAGTTTAAGGGTATGTGTCTGAATTTATTTGGACAGCTGTTTGTTCAGAAAGGATAAAGGGCACATAATCTGCGACTTGGGAGCGTGTCATTAACCACAAGCGCAAGGGAAAGTGTGGGACAAGCCTTGTTTAAGTTATAAATTCTGATATACACATTACAGTTCACACATTTATTAAATTTTCGAGTACATGAATATACTTGCCATTCGTACTGAAGCAATTGGAATATAAAATAATATGTTTATTAATTTTCTAGGTAATATCCTAGACTATTCTTATTTTAAAGAATGAGTTTTTTAAATGAGCACATTGTTAGAGGTACAAAAAAGGACATAGGACATATGAAAATCTAGATACCGTCACTGTTGGGCAACGCAGTTTGAAACCTGCTAGCGGTTTTTCAGTCGGCATGAAGTTTAACCTTGAGAGTTATATTCAACGAACCCAAATGTATTGTACCACAAACCTTTTGAAGATACATAGGTTCTTAAAATCCGGGAATGGGCAAGCGGAGCGAACCGCGTGCCGCGTTCTTGACTCCACGAACAAAAATATCTGAAAGCAAATCACTGTGTAAAAAAACCCATACACTGGTCTTAAATTAAGTCCGTTTCTCATCTTTACTAGAGTAGAAAATAGAGCACCACAGATCACTAAATACTCCACTTACTCGTAACAAGCTAGTATTTTAAACTGTTGACAATAATCGTATTTTCAGCCAAGGATAGCAATTAAACTCTAGCATACACTAGGCTCCTAGATATATTTTTCCTTAATATATTAAAAATCATGGATTATATAATATCCCCTCCACATAAAGTGATGTTTTAGCAAAACCTAAATTAATTTAAGGATACTTCACTGATATTCTGATTTTCTCTCACTAATAACTCACACGGTCTAGACTCTAAATACAAATTATCTGTACGATACGGTACTGTACCGTGTCGGACCTCATGAATCATTTGGTAAATAAATAATCTACCTTAGAGCTAAATTCAACAAGATATATATCACTCAGAAACTTTTTTGCATTTTTTGCAATTTTATCTTCTTCTACTAGGTCATTCACTCTTTGTCATTTATTATGGATGTAGTCAAAAAGGTAGGTCAGGCGAATGTGCCCGTTGAATAGAGAATTAACAACTGCTATTTGGCGCGTCGTATATTATAAAAACGAGGATCAGCCTTTGTTTAGTGTTAGGTACTTTTTACGATAATGTTTTGCACATGCTGCAAGCCGACAAAACCCTTCTTAAAGATTAAAATGTTTACTGGTTTAGATACTGGTTATGATATGATATTCCTTATCACTACATATTATAAAACAAAGTCTGTCTGTCTGTCTGTCTGTCTGTTTGCGATAAACGGAAAAACTACTGAACGGATTTTCATGCGGTTTTCATCAATGGACAGAGTGATTCAAGAGCAAGGTTTAAATGTAGTATACATGCATATTATTGTAGAGAAAAGTCGAGAAATTCAAAGATTTGTAATGTCATGTCGTAACAAACATATTTTTGTGCGCTTACATTGCAAACGCTGGCTAAACCTTACGAGATAGATCAAATTAATGTACTACGGAATTGTATATCTTAAAAAGATCAATAAAAAAGTCCGCGATGGTATATGTTTATCTCCAAAGGATAACCCACAGTAACCATATTTATCTTATACATATTACAAAAAATTATGGGTTATTTATCAAACTATTTTAAACAACACAGTATTATTCCTTATCCAATTAAATACATTAGATACGTTATGCATTTTATGTAGATCAAAATTGCCCTTTACAGCATATCATTAAAATGAATATTTTAGAAGATATCAGAGATTTAAAAAGCGGGGGCAGAGCGGCTGTCGGGCCGGACCGATTTTGATTATTCTTTTTTGTTAGATAGGGTACCTCAAGGGTAGTCCCATGTCAAGGAAGTCAGGATCTGATGATGGGATCCTGATAAAATTGAGAGAAACCCTCGAAAATTGTTGGAACGAATAGTGTTCCTGTTTACTTTTCATTACTTTATGAGGTTTTTACGTTTATGTATTAATATTGTGGTGGTCTATGCCAGATCATATCCCAAATCTCTGAATCTACCCAAAGGTAGCAAACCCGCCTGCTCCTGATTTTTTTATAGAGACTTTCTTCCTGGCGGTTCCAAAGCCCCTGGCTCTATCAGTTGCCATTCTAGGTCAGCGGTTGCAAAGGCGGAGGTCTGTGTCAGAATATCACTCAAAGACAATCAAGGCTCCCAGTCCCTGATGTCGTTCGTCATAGTCCCATTGTGGACGATACGTTAAACGAAGCCGACAAGGACTTCCGTCTGTTTCACTCAGCTTTATCGTCCCCTCCACACTTCTTGTACTCCACGCACTCTTTGTTAATTACAGTTACACACAACAACTACAGTACATTAGCTGGAAGCAGCATAAGGTCTACGAAAATTTTCGGGCTGTACAAAAGCTCTTAAATTGTGCTCAAAAATCTAGAAATTTCCCGTTTCCAGATTTCCACTGATATCATTCCAGAAGGTGGAGAGTGGAGCTATTTTTCACCTTTTAATACGGCTTACCATAAATTGCGTGTTTTTTTAGTTTTCCAAACTATGATTATTATTATATCGCAAAATCTCCTCACATAGAGTAATTTTATCATGTCACCATGGAATAGCAGCATTCAGCTTGTTGCTTTTGATTGTATGCAAAAAACTGTTCGTGAGAATTGTTGATGATCATCTTTTGGAGAGGTGTTTCTCAAATTGTTACAGGGAACATACAATCTATGCTGTGTGCCTTCTATTGAGAGGAATTTACTGGATACAATGCATATTTTACCTGCACGTTACGGAATTATAGTCCCTGTTTTTTTAATGACCTTGGTGAACATAGGCTTTGGTATATAGTGTAATAGTAGATTAAACGGGCCGTACTTAATGCAAAATAGGTTTTCATGTCTAAAATACCATTCGTACAATTTGCCCGTTAACACACCTAAGTACTGAAATTAAGGAAATTTAATTCCACAAACTAATAAGTACAAAGTAGGCAATGATGTGGCAAAACACGCGAGCCTTGCCCATTGCTCTGTGATTTGACTGACATGATACTGGGTGTGGCAGTAATTACATAAATGGATTAATATGGCCACACTCTATTTGGAGATTACTTCTGATTGTGATGTAACAGGGTGGTTCTAATGTACCCACTAATGGTGTTTTGGCCTTAATTTGGCGAAAATTTATAACCTGTGGACATTTTTATTTAAAACACAATTGATTAAGATTACTTAAAGAGTAATTTTTAGCTAAATTCACAAACGAACGAAACAAGCGCGTATTATTTGTGCAAATTGTAAGGTTTTATAATTTTATTTTCGATATTATTAAATGTAAATGCAACCGAATCTTAATTACGGGAGTAAACATTTAGGTTTTTTTCAGTAGTGAGCGATTTGCAATTTTGGAATAGTGTTGTCATATCATATTTCCTCCATGATCGATGATGTCGTGAATCACTTTCACATACTATTGCATTGTATTTACTCTGTTTTACACAAGGTCGTAAGGGTTACAGTTAGATTTATTAAACCTAATCTATGTGAATATAAGGTGCCTTCATAACAAACAATACCTAAAGGCACGGTCGATTGTTATTCAACGGCATTGTATAAACAAAACGCTCTTACTTCCTTATAAAACTTTATTTCTTCGCGTTCTATCATCGAACGTGCGTTATGCCAAAATATTTTTTTGTGATCGCGTCAATTTTTTCACAGCAAAAAATATATGGGCCGTTTCAAAATATTTGCTTACAATGTTTACAATCATTTTCTTTATGTTCATAATTTAAGGCTTGAATATATGGAGAAAAAATGCGCCAAAAATTTCTGGAGGTAAGATTGTTTCCTGAAACACATGGTTTTATTTTCGATTGCCATTAGCTCGAAATTTATTCTTAAGTAGAGTAGAACAATCACGAGCAGAGTGGTGTATAACAGAGTGTACAGGAATATAAATTGGAAAAGTCGCGGCGTCATCATCATGACGCGGTGTTGGGGATATAGAGCGATTGATTAGGTATTAATTCTCAAACTTACCCATGTTACAGTAAGGAGGAGGAGCGGTTGGTTCATCACGGCGTTGACCCTAGAATAAACTGATAGACAGACTAATCATTTTTTGCCCAAAGTTTACAGCATTTTCCGCAATATAATTATTTCTTTCTTGATAAGTTCTGGTCAATTAAGGTACATGAGACTTGTCTTGTAATGTTTTAGTAAAGGGTTTCGTACTAAACCATACTCGTATATACTATAATAATTTTTATATTATATACACATGTGTACCAGGAGGTCATAGTTGCTTAAAGTACCTATTTGGTTCGTCACATCCTTTCCTGTAGTTTAAGCTCAATGCCTGAAAAGACTAGAACTAGATTATACTTACTTAATGTTTTAAAAGTTATAGTTTAACAAGTTTTTTAAATCATTTCTATTGTTTTTACAACGTTTATAGTCGAAAGCTTTTCAAAATTTCCTTTGGCTTTTGGAATTTTTGCTAAGCTAAAGCTTATGAGATAATTCCTCGGCTTGAGTCAACAGCAATTTTCCTACAAAGCACTAAATTTGACATTCTTTTTTTTATTTATGAAGGCAACCTGGAATACCTTAGCCAGTAGGTAAGAAAATGGTATGGCATTTCACTGACTAAGGTGTTCAATACTTCTTGCTATAAAGACAGTAAATAGAACATTACATTACTTGTTACAAATGTAACACACCAAGCAATCACTGAGACGCAGTGAGAGGATACAAACGATTTGGTTTCAGCTTCGCAAGCAAAAACCACTCTCAGAGATTCGCTTCAGTTAATGAAATGTCAGACTTATTTGATTGTCCCACATGTTTTTTTGTTACTAGCTACGTGTGTTATGTAATAGGGATACACCAAATAATATGAGTTTTAAATTGAACCTGTACTCTATGAAAATATTTAAGAACAGTGGATAACCATTGTAATTGTAATAGTAATCCATTCTTCTTAAATATGTATTAGGTAAGTACAATTTCCTAACACAAGCGTCAAGCTTAACTGGAGGGGTTAACAAGATTACTAGTAATGTGTGACCCACGTTACTAGTAATCTTTCTAAAAAGAAAAAAATATTATATTTTAATTATTTTTAATTATTAATCAGACAGCGATGACTTATAATAATAGGATGATCAGATTTGGTGCGTAGCGGACCAAATCCGCTGTTCCGTGTGAAGTTCAAGCGGCTGTTAAAAGATGTGGTCGTTCATACGTTTTCATAACACGAAATGCAGCTATAGGGTTTACTACTGACTGTATAACGTTGACTATCTACTACGTCTCCCAAAATTATCTATTTTGTTAAGGGAATAAAATAAGAATATTAGCTACTCTGTATAATTCGTTGTCCGTATCGTAAGGCTTCTTTGCAAACTGATGAAAATGACATCAGAACAATATTTCAAATACAGAATAAATATATACATCGAGGCGAGGCCGACGCAGAGGTACGGTGCTTGTATAACAACCAATGTTTTTATATTGTTTTATGTTTTTGTTTTGTTCTTATTTAACTTTTATTTATTTTAACGTGGTTGGAAATGTAAAAACGAGGTAAATAGTAACATGTAACATTTAAGGCTATAAAAAATGCGTAGGTACAGGTATCATATTTATGTACCTTCATTAAAAAAGTTTTGATTGTAAACTTAGAAAGCTGATGTATGAAGATTGTGTGAACGTGGATTTAGAACGTAGATTTAGTAATTAAACAGTACTCTACAGGCCCCAAAATAAACTAAACGAATAAAATTTAATTTCATAAAAGAACTATTGATACCATCTAGCGTTGAGCAGCAATCAACTTTTAGTTTTGAAATATTTCAAAAGATGTCGCTACTATCGAGCGCAAAATATTCCAGTTTTGAATAGAATTTAATAATACATAATTATATGGAATTCAGCTAAACTGTTTTTTTTTCAGTTATTTCAGTACATACGTAGTCATTTTCTAGTTTCTTTCAATGTTATTGAATGTAATTACGCGTCATTGCTTCAGCCAATCGCAGCAGTACGTCAGTAAGCGCCCAACTCGCGGCGCGTGTAGTAATGTGGTTGAGTGTTACGTTAGCCTGAATTGGAAAAGCAAACACTACGAATAAATTTGTATGGCTTCAATAGGATCTACTTAAAAATTGCCCTACATTGACATTTGGAGAGCACTCAGTCAAAAAGGTTAGTGTGTGTTTTCAATAAAAGTGTTTAATGTTCTTTTGTTTTTCCTAACATTGTTAGTAAATTTGTACTATAACTGAATGATTTCATATTATGAGCTGTTGTATTACTAAAGTTACATTAATATGCATGTGTTTATTTTTTAATTTGTACATATTATTTAAATTATGCCTATACCTACAACAAACCGAAAATATATATTGATGGTGTTTTTTTTTAAGTTCTCTTTATCTTCAAGCATAGGTACACGTTTTGCGTTAATTATTAATTAAACAATAAAACGTATTTATGATTGTACACTACTTTTAATATTTATATATAATTACTAATATTGTAGTCTAAACCGCCATCTAGTAGCCAGTAGGTGTACAAATTAAAATTCAAAATTTTGTTTTGGTTGAAGTGCTGCTCTCTAGTGGTGAATAGAACTCAACATAGTAAGTTTTACACACCTGATACCACATTATGTCGTTTGTTTTCATCCTTATTTATTATTGTTGTCTTTTAATGTTTGATTTTTAATGTATCTCTGTTGTTACTTGCTGTGGATGTCTTACTTGTTTGTTACTCTGTAATTATTTTTTGATGTGGGAGAGCCATGCTCCGGCACGTATGGGCCGGCTCGACCGAAGTGATACCACGGCCTCACAGGAATCCGGCAGAGAAGCAATGCTTGCATTGCTTTTCACTGAGTGAGTGAGGGTGAGGTTACCGGAAGCCCTCTTAACCTCTTCTCTCCCTACCCTCACTTTCACTCTTTCCCCCTTCCTCCCCTTCCCCTACTCCTGCCTTATAGGCCGGCAACCCACGTGTGACTCTTGAATTGCAGGTGCCCATGGTCAGCGGTAGTCTCTTACTATCAGGTGACCCGTCTGCTCGTTTGCCACCAGTACCACATAAAAAAATGAAAGTTTTATACGATCTATTTTCTGTAGTTCGTTTTTTTACTTTAATTAGTAAGTTACTGGTTAGTAATGTTTATCAGATATGCATTTATTTGTATAAACAAAGTACCTTACTAATTTTAAAGTAGATAAAAACGAATGAATACCCGCTTTGATTTCGCGCGGGCGTAAGAGGAGAAAATTAAAATATAAATCACCTGCTTTGTCTTCAAAGTGTTCGTGAGCTACCGCGTATATGAAAATGAGTTTTGTGCGACGAGAAGTAAAGAAAGCCTTATCTATTTGCTCTTTTAGTATTTTTTATTGTATTTACCATCTATGTATTAGAAAATAAACATTTTTTGTTAACGTCTAGAAAGTTGTTTGTTTTTTTTCTATTACAATAAATAAAGTTAAAGCAACAATATGTATCTAACAATATTGTATCTATTTTAATAAAGCTGCAAATATAATGTTATTACAATCTTTACCTAAGGCTAATTTATTATATACAAGTTTCTCTCTCCCAACTCATAGGGATACGCCATCACGGTACGCCACGTGCCCGCCGCTGAGTTCTGAAACCAAAGTAGGACGTACATACCTACCTTTAAGAAGTTATCTAGGCCTAATTGTTGGCGTCTCAGTCAAACGGTTCAAGTTCCATGAAACCTGAGAGTTCTTCATCCTCAAAAGTCTTTATCCTATTCTCGGTAGGAGGAGGCTCTAACTAAGTGAGAGTTTGTGGTGCCAATTAATTCGTAGCTTGTTTAACGATTCTTTTATTGACTGTTAATAATATCTGTTTATATATATGTATGAATCCCTATTTCCCTTGGTACCCACCCCATAACTTGAGAACGACTTAATATCATTCATCTTTTTTTTTATGTTTTCTAATACTTGGTAAAAGGTTCTTACGAAACGAAAAATTCATTAATTTGGATAGATTTCACCAAAGTTTCCAAGCGAACCAAGTCGCGGGCAACAGCTACGTAATTATGAAATATGTCACACTATGTCGTCTCAAGCAGAATACGCTGTGCTTTCGACACGTCGTTTCTTTTGAATCATTCAACGTAGGAAGCTTAATGAGGTTTACACAGAGAGCAACATTAGACTTTACAGCTAAGACCGTTCCGTACCGCAGAGAAAACCCTGCTCGACTCACGAGAAGCTTGCACGAGACACAAGCGTGCCTCACTCTTTGTCCTTTAAGTAGGGTGACTCAAGTCATATGGGCGTTTTTAAAAAGATTTTCTGCTACTCTGCCCTTCAAAGAAACCATTCCTATCCAGAGATACAAACTCTGAAAAAATCCAGAGACAGCTAATCCAAGTGCAAACCATTCCCTTCCGTTGTTAGTCAGGGTTACAGTTTGGTCTAAATGGAGGTCTTATCAGGCTCTGTCAACCGCTCGTATAGAATAATGAGCCTGCAATCTTGTACGCCAACTTGTCGTTATTCCTCTGTGTTCACAATCCCGTCTCCTCAAAAGGTATGCCTTTTAATTATTTACCTGATTATGTGTCGAACTTGGAACTTATTCAGACTAATTCAAAGATATTTTGGGATTGAGAGGTATATTATAATGCAAAAAATTTAGTAATAAATTACGATATAATTATACCAGGTAAATCCTAAAACATAATAATTATGTATTTATTTAATGTGAAGTGTAATGGCTTGAATTACATCACAAATATGAATATTTTTAAAATACAATTCCTGTGTATCAACCTCACTACATCATCAATAATTTACAAAACATAATATAAGTGCATATGTAATAGTCAAATTCACATAAACCAATAAAACTAAGTGATAATTACTTCTACGACTTATGTGATAGTTGTGTTGTGTTTTCTCAAAGAACAAGAAAGCCTGATACTGTATGGAAGGCATTTAATAATATTGATTTTTATGAGGAAAGTCCAAAACAATCATCACTAAATATTATAAAACAAAGTCCCCCGCTGCGTCTGTCTTTCTGTCTGAACTACTGAACGGATTTTCATGCGGTTTTCACCTATAGATAGAGCGGTTCTTGAGAAAGGTTTAGGTATATAATTTGTTAAGGTTTTGTGTGAATTGGTAAAAAAATATGATGATGATAGCAGAAGATGTCTCTGCTACTCGTGCGAAACCGGGACGGGTTGTTAGTATAAAATAAAGGTAATAATAATAATAACTTCACACATCTCACACACGGCCGTCTGATCCCAAACTAGGCAGAGCCTGTACTATGGTAACCAGACTGCTGATAAACATACTTATATATTTCTAAATACATACATATTATAGATAAATACACCCAGACACAGAAGAAATGATCATGCTCATCACACAATTATTTGTCTTGGGTGGGAATCGAACCCACGACCTCTGGCTCAGCAGTGAGGGTCACTAACCACTAGACCAACAGGCCAGTCGACAGTCAAAGTCCGATAAAAACTCTTCAATAAATATTCTGTTTGTTTCAGATAAACTTATAACTGCAATCATGGTAAGGCATTTATTTTGACTTAAAATCTTTATAGGATCAATTTGAACACTAATGAGGCTTTAAATTTCAGTACGGTTTTGTGAATTACGCTCTCGAGTTGCTGGTAACCAAAACTTTTGACGAAGAAACGTGGGAGACGATCAAGTAAGTCTGACATTTCATTATCTAAAGCGAACTTCTGAGACTGTGGTTTTTGCTCGCTAAACAGAAATTAAATTGAGTAAGGATCTTTGTGGGGATTATACTAATGTATTATTGTTATTTCTATCAGTGGCTGTATTGTTTGTCTAGTTTGCACGTTTTTTGGGTTGCCTACCTTAAAAAGGTAAACGTTTTTGAAATTGGAATATTGTTTTTAGTTTATTTTTAATACGAAGCCATAGCTTGATTACTTATTTAAAGTATAGAATTTTAAATGAAACAAAGTCTTATCTTTAACAGGAAAAAAGCGGACGTGAGTATGGAGGGCAGCTTCCTTGTGAGGCAGATTTATGAAGATGAGATCACGTACCATCTGATTACTGCAGCTGTCGAGGTTCTGCGTAAGTATAATTTAATCCGTATATTAATGGATATGTCGGAAAATATCTAATGTTAGCCTAATTAGGGGTTTAGGTATAAAGAGAAGCGTCACTTCAGTAGGTATTTGGTTTTTTCAGTCTTATTTACTGTAATTCGTTGGAGGTGCTCGTGGCTAAATGGTAACCGAGTAGGTTAGCACATTACAAAGTTCAGTAATACTAGCCAGGTCAGTCTAGGATGGGTGACCATTCTTAACACATTGAGGCCCCTCCGTGCCTCGGAGAGCACGTTAAACCGTCGGTCCCGGGTGCCATACAAACATCTGTGGCATTCGTTACGGGTAGTTGAAGCCCTAAGAAGTCCGATAATCTGGTCTAACTACAAAACTTCGATATCGCCTAGTACTTGGGTTGTGGAGGTCTGATGGCAGTCGCTTCACGTAAAATATTTGTATATAATAACTACGATACGTAGTTAGACTGAAAGACGACCTCAACTTACTTGGGAAAAGGCGTGGAGAATGATGATGATGATTTGCTGTAATTCGTTAGGAGTATCTGTAAAAGAAGAAGAATATATTTAGATATGCTGGCACTTATTATTTATTTAAAGGAGCTATGAACTGAGAAAAAGAACACGCAACGTTACTTACTCGTGTATTTTTCTTTCAAATTACAATATCACGAAAACGCTGGTTTCCCTCAAGACTTTGTGCTATCTCGGACATTCTCAGCAGCACTGTGTATTATTAATATAGGTACCTACGCGTCCAGTTAACATCCATTGTTCGACAGTGAAAGAATACCTATATACATTCTATTTCAAATTCGATAAATATGTTTACACAAGGGTTACAATCGTACATTTATATACATACATCTCCGTCTGTATCCCCGAGGGGTAGGCAAAGGTGATTAATTCTATATCTATCTATCTATATATATAAAAACCCTACCCTCTCCCCCGCTCTCCCTTTCTTCGCCCCCCTTCCTCTACTACCACCTTAAAGACGAGCAACGCACTTGTGACTCTTGAGTTGCAGGTGCCCATGGGTGGCGGTAGTCATTTATTCTCCTCTTTTTTTAAATTTGCCCTGTATCACCTCGAAAAGCATTAATTTGGAGCTTTGCTGTCGAGATCACAAACGAAAGCTAGTACTAACCTAGAAGATAATATTAGGCTCGTGTCCAAAAAGCTTGGTATACTCAATAGAGCGAATTCGCACTTTGCTGCGTCTGTATACCTAACATACCATATCGGAAATCTTTCTAAAACTGTCGTATTTACTTTCATAGTTTAGTAGACAGTTGAATTACTCTTTAATTTTATCATTTTCAAGCCTTCCTATTCTGTAAATATTTATACAATTTTAAGCAAGTAGTGCACAGAAATTGCTCCATAATTTGGAGACACTCGACTGATCCCGAGATCCTGTGTTACCCAGGGTACCCTGCATAAGCTATTTTGATTCTGCTGGTAAAAAGGGGTCTTACAGCGCCACCGAATGGTAGTTGCGAGTATTTATATTCACCACTATGTTTGCTAGCTGTTAAGTTGCATAAAAAATAAGACCACCACCGGTACTAGATGTGCATGTGGTATAAACGTTATACAGTAAAAAAGCACATAAAAGTCCGGTCTAAAGTGTTAATGTGAAAGTATTTATTGAGCAGTGGATTTTCTAAAGTTGGAATGATGACAATAATTGTGATAGAATTACGTATGGGTATGTACATCACAAGGGACGATAAAAGTACAGTTCTAACTGTATCCAGGTTTCCTGTAAATCGTTTGTGGCGTATCCGTGGTATTGCATTCGTAGTACACATACAAACTGCTGTAGTACCATTTCTCCGAAGATGGCAGGCCTTACATAATTAATTGCTATCTCTTTCTCTTATATTAACATTCAAAAGAGATAAACAAATCTCAAACCATCAAACCATCAACTCCAATTATATATTGGAAAAAATTAAGTCTTAAAATGTTGTATTACAGAAATACCCGCAGATGCTATACTGGAGTTATTCGGAAAGACATTCTTCGAATTTTGCCAAGATTCCGGCTATGATAAGATTTTGCAAGTGTTGGGAGCTACACCGCGTGATTTCTTACAGGTATAGTTAGTTATTTATAAAATTGTGACAAATAAACACAACCTCTTCGAGAAAATTAAGCAGATCAGTCTAAAAGAAATTTTATTTAGTTAAAATCTCAAATATATAATTTTAAATAAATATGCGTTTATCATATAAATAATAAAATTGCGTATATTTGCGTATATCAATAAATATGCGTATATCATCGTTTTCTAGAACCTAGACGGCCTCCACGACCATCTTGGAACGTTGTACCCTGGGATGCGATCGCCATCATTCCGATGCACCGAGCGACCTGAAGACGGAGCACTAGTGCTCCACTATTACTCCGATAGACCTGGACTGGAGCACATCGTTATTGGGATTGTAAAGGTGACCAAATTTTTGTGTCCTTATCGCATAACTGGAAAGAACTTAGTGTGGTGAAGCACATCGCTGTTGTTGCGAAGGACGCCTTCGCAACAACAACAATAACGAAGTGCTTAGTAGCAATTAGATATTATAAGCGAAAAATTTGTTGGTTTGTTACGTTTTCACGCCCTAACTGCTCCATCATCATGAAATTTTGCATACACTTTGGCTGAGATACAGAAAAGGATACTACTATTATATATCATAATTGATTTCTAAAATCTATATTAACTTGAGCGAAGTGGGAAGCGAAAACTAGCTAATGCATATAGTAATTTGTAATAAGTCGTCAGCAATAGTGATATTTATGATACGCAATACGTCAATACTAGTTTCAACTGTATTTAATGGAAGGTACGTGATGCATACTCAATCATAGTAATTGTTAGTATTACCGATATGTAAGCGAAGTGACAGACGTGGTTTTTTTTTTATCTGTTATAAATTCACTCAAGACGTTTCAAAGATCAAAGCCGGACCGGGCAGGCGTCCTAAAAGGCTGTCCGAGTGACGGCAAAAGTGTTTTTTTGTGTAGAATATGATAATATTTATGTTGAATAAAAAACAACCAACAATTTTGAGCTTTTACACGACTGCCTAAAAAGAAGTGTAATGATTTCCATATTATGAATTGTGCCTTTTTTATTCAACTATAATTTCTAAATGCTTGAACAATTTTGGATGTATCATTAGAATCCATTATCCAGAGTGACACTTACTAAAAACAATTTGAAAATTTTCCATATGGCGGCTGTATTGCGCCTAATAATTTTTTTGGCAGGGTAGCTGTCTTTTTTTTGTAACTAGCTACCCGGCCACACGTTGCTGTGGCTAAGTAATTTGCTATAAAAATATATTGTGACTATAAATTGAGATAAAAACTATCCCTATCTCTCAACTTGGACTAAACTATCTATCGATCGTGGGAGAGCCATGCTTCGGCACGTAGGGGCCAGCTCGATCGGAGTGATACCACGGCCTCACAGAAAACTGGCAGTGAAGCTATGCTTACATTGCTTTTCGCCGAGTCAGTGAGGTTACCGGAGGCCCTAACCCTTCCATTCCCCCCCCCCCTCTCCCACTCTTCCCCTACTCCCTTACTCCCACCTTAAAGGCCGGCAACGCACTTGTGACTCTTGAGTTGCAGGTGCCTATGGGCGGCGGTAGTCATTTACCATCAGATGACCTGCTCGTTTGCCCCCATACCATAAAAAAAGTTGTATATAATTCCATTAGAAGTATTTTAGGCCCTACATTGTTAACGATATACATAAATGATCTGTGTACTTTCGACTATAGAAATAAACAATTTATTAAGGTTTTTTTTAGACGGTAGCAAGTAAACTGCACGATACCGAAGTGAAGGTAGAAATTCTGAAGACCAAAGAAGAATGCGATCACGTTCAGTTTCTCATCACCGAAACTTCAACGTCTGGTCGCGTGAGCGTTCCTGAGTTGACTGAAATTGAAACCTTGTCACTTGGTAATACAATATATTTTTTTTTGATTTTTAGCAATGACTAAAGCCTCGGACTTGTAATCGAGTGGTTGAGGGTTCGAACCCAGTACACTATCGACGCTAACCCACTCCTAACACAAGCAATTGACTTAGTTGGAGGTTTTAACAAAAATAGTAGCTAGGAGGAAGTTACTACTAACTACTAAAATCAGTGCCAGTATTTTTTTGATTACTTACTTATCCAGTGAAATGAATAAATTACTATTATAGTAACAAATTTAATAAGTTAAACCCAAAGCCGGTCTTACATAGCTACAGTAAGTTGCGTGCGAGTTGAATGAAGGCCTGAGGTGAAGACCGAGGGCATCACCCCCCACCCACAAACCTGGCCTCACACAGCCAAAAACCTACCACCGCCCCGCCTTCTGCAAACCTAGCTTCGCATGCCCTCAGTGTAGTACTGTCCTATACACTAGCGTATTCCTGAGCTCTGCATTCAACTCGCGCGCTTACGGTACTTATAAACATTAATTTGCTATCATATCTTCGATATATTTCAGAGCCAAAAGTGAGCCCAGCTACATTCTGCAGGGTGTTTCCATTCCATCTGATGTTCGATCGTGGGTTGAACATCGTTCAAGCTGGACGCACTGTCTCTCGACTGCTGCCTAGGGTTACTAGACCTGGATGCAAGATCACTGATGTTTTAGATACGGTACGCTGTTTTTATTCTTGAAAGTGTCGTCATATTCGTCATCTAGGAAGTTACAAGTTTAGATTTCAGAGTTTAGCTTGAACGAATTATTTTCAACTTTTGAACTTAAGACATTATTAAGAATAGTGTAGCTGCTTTCTCATCCTGTCATTTTTATGCAAAAGATCTTCAAATCTACAGCAAGCTCGATTACACAAATTGTCTGAAGCTTGTTCTATTATTAAACTTGATTTGGCGCGGGTGTGTGAGTGGAGCGAATATGGACTAGTAGTCAATCCATCTAAGACTCAAAATATTGTGGTGAACAGCCCCAGGATGTTATCTAGGGTCTGAACTACCAGACATTAAGTGTAATGGTATTGCACTATCAATCAGTGCTTGCATAGAGAATTTAGGAATTTGGATTGATAATACTTTGTCGTTTGTATGTTTATTTTTAACACTATTACAATATTAATTAAAGCAGTTTTTTTATAAAAAAACTACTACTGCACCTCTCTTACACCAAAAACTGCCCATTAGTTTTTCTTTTTATATTATTTCCGGACGTCTTTGTCCATCCAAAGTTGCCTGTACATATTGTTTCTGCGATTTCCTTGTAATTGGTGTACAATAAAGTTTATTTCTATTCTATTCTGCCTTCAGCTAACGTTTTGTGATTTAAAAAAATAAACGGTCAAATGCGAGTCTAACTCGGACACCGAGGGTTCCTTAAGCAAACAAACTGGTATGTAGATAGTACGTCCATCTCCGGAATCAATTCTTAAAGATTTTTGCCCGTCTTTTCCGAAAGACACACTTAACTTTGCGGTTCTAAAAATACACTTCCAAACATCGTTGTACGACAAAGTCCAACCGCAAAATATAAGTTTGTAATCACAAAATCTATGTCTGTCCAAATTTGTTAAAAACTAAGGCTTAATAACCGAATTTTACTTTGATTCCTTAAATTTGCGTGGACTTAGAAGCTCGATTTTTTTACAGCTTTAAGGGACCGTAGTCATAACTAAGTATTTGGTATTAACTTCAACCTGATACGTCTACCGGATTCTTGGGAAAAATCTTCTTTGTCATGGTGTAGTACCATGACAAGGAAGAAGGTTTTTCATTGTCTCAAATATGAACTAGGTGGTAATGTGATCAGTGAATTATCAAACGATACATTTATGCAATCAATTAGGATTTTATTCCATTACAGGATAATATATTTATTTTGAAAATGTCTGTTAGGTGGATAATAATTATCGTGGCATGGACACGTGATGAGAAAAATGTGGTGAAGAAAGCTCACTAGGAATGGTTTCTATGTCGCCGGGGACTTTATAAACATGCAAACAACGGGTGCAAAGACCACCCAGACTCGGGACGACTATTTGTAGATCACACAAATGTTTGTCCTGTACGGGAATCGAACCCACTACACTCAGCGCGGTGTAGCCGGGAGGCAACCATTGCGCCATCCATGCAAGATATGGGTACAAGGGAAGAGGAATACCAAAGAAAATATGGAGGGACTGCGTGAAAGAGGAAATGGCTAGAAGTAAGCAATAAAATTACGAATGATAAAGTAGAATGGAAGAAGAGAACACATTGCACTGACCCCAAATAAATTTGGGATTAGGGTAAAAAGATGATGACGATATCTGTTAGGTAATCATTTTCTTAAAATTCGAAGATATGATAAGAGAGGAATTTTGTAGTAAGTGACGCTTTATAGACACCCAGTCGGATATATCTGCTAGAAGTAATTTATAATATTATATTATTGTTACAGGTACGGCCCCACTTGGAAATGACATTTGAAAATGTTTTGGCTCATATCAATACGGTGTACGTGCTGAAGACCAAGCCTGAAGAGATGACAACTGTCACTGATAAACATGAGGACATAGCTTCACTGCGTTTGAAGGTAGCTTAATTTAAGGTTCTCAAGCTAATGCATAAATTTCATACAAATCAATCCAACCGGTTTTGAAATAGTAACAAACCTACACACGTTTAGAAACTTAAGAATTTATGATATTAATTTTATTAGTATGGCAAAAGGAGTTTATGATTAATTTCGTCATGTTTTTAAGTTGCTAATGCCCTAAATAATGCAAGTTACTTAGGGTAAAAGAATAAAATATTTAAATAATTTTTGGAATTTAATACTTCGCTTTCACTTTTAATATATATGAACCACTTGTGACCGGGGTTTCAGATTACTAAAATATTGTTTGTATTTAACATTACAGGGTCAAATGCTGTACATTCCAGAGACAGACGTAGTTGTTTTCCAGTGCTACCCTAGCGTCACTAATCTGGATGATTTGACAAGGTAAGGAGGAAGTAGCAATAACATGAAATCTCTTAAACTCATTTCTTGTCCAATACTATTTTTTTGTTAAATATGAGTAGGTGTAATTTAAAATTGTATCATTGAAGTACATCAAAAAGAACATGTTAACAGCGAAGCACAATAAATTTTGTTATCCCTAAGAAAAACAAATCGTTTCTTCATTATAGGAACCGGGCATTAAAGTAAGAGTGTATGTGTTCATATGTCAGTTAGAGGACTCGGACTTCCCGGCAGTCCAGCAGTTTGAGTAAGAAATATGCGACCCTGACCTGCTTGAGCAATTGCTTACACTCCCCAATATGATTGCAAATTCGAGATGTCTGCGGATTTAATGTATATTTTTTCTTTCTCTTAATATATGTGACACACACAGCGTCTCTGACTCACATACTACGTACAGAAAGACGATATACACTATACCAATGTTATAGTTTTTCAAGTGCTCTCTTAAGCAGTGGTTCAACTAGTTCCCTTGACAAAGCCACCGCATTGAGTGTTGTGGGTTCGATACCCATGCAGAACATTTGTGACATTAATGCGTTTCACAGATAGTTGTTCTGTCTCTTAGCGTAGTTAGTGGCCGTTATTTGTTAGTTTGTAAAGTCCCCCGTGGCGCAGATATATAATATTTCTCCAGTGCGAAAGAAGCATTAAAAAATAGTTTTGCAATAATATATTTCAATATAACCCCTTTGACTTTGATGGCTTAATAGTTAATCTCTCTGTCCAAACAGTGTCTAGTGATTGTTAAGTAGCTGCTTGTACAAAAAAATACTGAAGCCATTTTAATTGTCAGACGCGGTCTCTGCATCTCTGACATTCCACTTCACGATGCAACACGCGACCTGGTGCTTATGTCAGAACAGTTTGAAGCTGACTATAAACTGACACAGAACCTCGAAGTTCTTACCGACAAACTCCAACAAACCTTCAGGGAGCTTGATTCAGAGAAGCAGAAGACTGACAGGTAAAACACATAAATATTTAGAGAGACTCGAAGTTGTTTTACCCAAAAAAAATTACGTCAACTGCAACAGTTTAGAATTTAAAATAACAAAATATAATACAATAAATGTATTTTTTTTTTTGCAATTCAATGGTAATAGAAAGTGTTCTCTTCAAAATCAAAATATTTGTGTTTTTGATTTATATAAATAGTTTTTTTTTTTGTTTCTTTTGAATTTTAATGAACAGTTTTTATGGTATATTTCAGACTCCTCTACTCAGTCCTTCCAATTAGTGTGGCTACGGAACTCCGTCACTGCCGTCCAGTTCCAGCCCGACGCTACGATACTGTCACCCTACTATTCAGTGGTATTGTTGGCTTTGCCAACTATTGTGCTAGGAACACCGACCATAAAGGGGCAATGAAAATCGTCCGGATGCTCAATGACTTGTACACCGCATTTGATGTACTTACTGACCCGAAAAGGAATGCTAATGTTTACAAGGTACATTTTTTAACAAAACTAAAAAATTTTCTTACTTTTTATAAACTAAACTAAAAAAACCACTAAGCGTGAGTATCTTCTTTGTGTTGAATTTCAATGCACGAAAATGACGATGTATTTGTAAAATAAGCGTCCGCCGGAATTGAAGGAATTGAAGATAAGGTGAGACGTATTAATCTGCTCCATATAGCAACGTAAGTAAAGTATTCCTTAATAACAGTGAGAATGGCATTATAATTATTTTTAATCATTAAAGTTAAAAACGAAGTATATTTAATTAAGGGCCGTCGTTAAGTAAAAGCCTCCTTCATCTGTTGGCATTTTTTTTCTGTTATAGGGTTTGATAAGCCAGTCTTGGCCAGCCATTTTAATAATTTCAGCTGCCCATCTTTCTTGCGGGCGTCCCTGCCTTCTTTTTCCTGTTCATATTGTACAGTCCACCTGGAGTCTGTAGAAACAGGAGATAGTGTACCCTATACACTATCCCCTAACCAACTAAACCTGTGTACTATATAATATGTATACTATCTTTCATATTGGTAATAGTATATTGGCTTTACGTTTTTCGCTTTTAGTATTGTAAGCTTTTAAAATTAGTTTTACAATTTTGCAGGTTAATTAAAATCAACCTGCAAACTATTTTAATTTGATATCCAGAATCCCCAGTAGAGCCAAAAATTATTTCGGTGAATACGCTGGGACGGTACCGCTTGCACAATAAATTCTTGATGCAATTCTTGATTGTTTCCAGGTTGAAACAGTGGGTGACAAGTATATGGCGGTATCAGGATTACCAGAATATGAAGTTGGTCATGCTAAACATATTTCCCTGCTTGCTCTCGATATGATGGATCTTTCACAGACAGTCACTGTTGATGGTGTACCTGTTGTAAGTACGCTAATAAACAGTACAAAGTCATTCAAAGCACGTAAACCACCATTTTGTTTATCATTAAACAAATTTACTATTTATTTCAAATTTTACTTATTTTATGAAAAATTTAATACTATTAACTATTTCATGATTATGGTTAAAGATTTAGTAAGTAATTTAGAGTATTTGGAGCTCATGGCAATTGCCAGTTACAGGTATGAGACCCTGCCCTTCTGCAGCTATAACTTGCACTCCGCCATTCATGTTTGAAATGAAATGAAATGAATGAAATGAAATGAAATGATTTATTTGCCAAAAAGTGTTGGTACAGTAAAGGTCTTAAAAATAGGGACAGATCCAAAACACTTGTCATTGTAGTGACATGCAAATATTAAATGTAATACAATATAAAATTTAAATTCGACATATTGCTTGGTACATCATACAATAATAATAGTAGCATAGTCAAACCGAGAAAACAAAAAATAATTGCAAATTATGTTATTGGATGTCAATTTAAAAACATATAATTTTAAAAAGTGATCAAAACCAGCCACTTGTATTAAAAAATTCTGATAGAGAGTAGAAGTTATTTTGCAGAAGCCAAGATTTTAGCTCTCTTACAAACTTATTAGTTGTTAGATCTTTAATTTTATCTGGTATACCATTATATATCCGTCCACACATTACATAGGAACTCTTGTTATATAAACTTGTCTTAGGAATAACAGGTAAAACAATTCTCCCAGGCCTCCTGGTATTTCCAGGAAACATGTCATGAGCTTTTTTGAATAACTCAGAATTCTCTTTAACAAATTTACCACACTCAAAAATGTACATACACGGCAAAGGTAAAATCTTGAGCTTTTTAAAGACAGGTCTACAGGATTCCCACGGACGTAACCCAGCAATAGCGCGAATACATTTCTTCTGTGCAATAAAAACTCTTTGAATGTCTGTTGAGTTGCCCCAAAGAATAAGACCATATCTCAAAATAGATGCAACATGGCCATAATACGCTGTTAGTAAAGTTTTTTGTGTTGACGTTTTAGCTAGTTCATATAATACATACACAAATTTATTCACCCTAGAACACACATTATCAACTTGACACTTCCAGTTGCAATTTTTGTCAAGTATGATACCGAGAAATATTGTTTCGTCTACTTCTTTTAGATTGAGTCCTCTGTAATTTATATCTAATTTCATATTTTTATGTTTATATGTACCAAATTGAACAAAATTTGTCTTTGTGAGGTTAACTTGCAAATTATTAGAATTAAGCCATGTTATTATAGATTCTATTGTATTATTAATATTAGAAATATAATCAGCAATGTCAGTTATGTTTGATGTCATCAATAATGAAATATCATCAGCATATAGAAAGCAAGGGTTTTTTATAAGCAATATTCTTTTCCTTCTATTGCCTTACCTTCTTTGATTTCCAAAGTGCCCGGTTGACGGTAATAGGTTTGCCCCCTAGTATGTGAGTGGGACCAAATCATATTTGGCCAAAATGTGGGTGTTCAACACGCCTCTGCCCACCCATTCGGGGATACAAGTATGAGTGTATATGTAGACAAATATACACTCTCAGATAGACATACACAACAGACAGAATTACTACTAAGCATTTACAATATCAGTATAGATTCTAATAACACGTCTTTTTTAGGGTATCACAATTGGCATTCATACCGGTGAAGTGGTGACCGGCGTGATCGGTCACCGTATGCCACGCTATTGTCTGTTTGGTAACACCGTGAATTTGACCAGCCGCTGTGAAACCACTGGGGTACCTGGCACTATCAACGTCAGCGAAGATACTTATGGGTACGTATACTAAATTCATGATTGTACTAATTTAACAGCGGTTAACCTAGCGGTAGCGAATTCCAGCTTAAAAGAAAAACAAAAGTAGGTAAGTAATAATATTTAATCCTCACACAGATCCAAATATCGTTTCAGTGTTATAGGAATAGGCAACTTTTGGATACCTAATGGTAACTCAAAATTTTCCCAAAGCATCTGCCTTATCACGCATCTACATAAGTGTTTCAATTCCGTTGGTTTCAAACCACATCTCGATGCTGGCACCAAATGTCCTTTTAAAATATCGCCATACTTTTCCAACATCAATCGCCTCTGATAATTATAATCTGTTGGTAGGCCCAAATGCTTCAATTCCTCCTTATTAACAGTCAAAGTAATGCTTGGAACGGCTCTCATAGCTAATTTTAGGCAAGTAACCAGTTCATACGGATAGACTCCATTGTATTCATTCAACCGATCCAGAATAGATTCTATAGGGTTTGTAGAAACTTTGTCAGACGTTATTGTTGCTCCAAATCTTAGTAATATCATAAGCATTTCTGCTGCTCCCATTTGTATTACAACCCTTAACGGTGAAGCTCGACCACAGCTTTCTAGAGGCACATCTATAAAACGGTAAGACCTATCGTCTTCTTTATACTCAAGATTTGCGTTAGTAGCGTGATCAAGAAAGAAGACCAGAGCGTGAACGTTTTCTTCTTTGTCCGTAAAGTCCGACTTCCAGCCAGCTAGGAAGTATGGAGCTGATGTGCCGAATATTGCCCCTGAAATGGAAAGAAAAGAAAATAAGTGAAAAAAATAATTTGTAAGGTTTTTATCGCGATTACAGGATTTTAGGATATATTTTCGTGATGTCGGGCAAGATTGTTATGTTAGAAGATAAACACTTACCTAAAAAAATCCTTTCAAATGTTCCTTCGCAAGCATACATCTCATCTAACAACGCTGCTACAACCCCATTATCTTGCAAGCTCCAATCAAAGGCCAATTTCATAGCTATATAAAGCAAGTTATGGTACTTGCCCATGAGACAAACATCGCCATTACGGGTCTTGCAATTATTGTGGTATCTCAACGCCGATATCACAAAATTTTTGCACGATGTATTGTCTGAGTGATTTTGACCTGGAACGTATGTTATTTTAAATTATTAATAAACACTTTGGGAAAAAGAAATGTGGTCCTACTACCACCCTTACTATAGTTGAACGACTTTTGAAAATAAATGTTTTTTTTATTTTTTTCTTAATTCATCACATGCTGATGAGTTGCATGATAAATGGTTAAACTATATTGTTTTAAAATAAAAAAAAACAAAGTACTTGTTTTGAGCAAATAAAATTCAGATTAATTTAGATTGTACCATAATCAAAGATTGTACCATTTATATGTAAATAATATTGTAAAGACAATAACTGATATTATATATTTAATATGATATTATTTCTTTAATATGATTTCAAATTTAGTTTTTTTATAGTACTAAAACTCTTTTGAAATTTTAGTCATTATTGTTGCCTAAAGATCAAGGAACTTTTCGCTTTTTATATAAGTACTTCATGTTTTTAAAATGTTTCCTTCTTCTCATGACATAAAAAAAAATTATTCAATATTCATTTAGGTATACAGATACAATATATTACTCATGCTACAAACGTCCTAAAACGAGTAAAATAAATAATAAACCTCTTGCACATCCAGCAATGACAGTATTGAAGTATTCCACGAGGTCTCGCCTTTTCATTCTCTCGTTCAAACAGTCGCGATCCATATTAGCGAACACCTCCTCAAAGTAACATTCCATGAACGAATCCATATTGTGCACAATAATTTTAATATTTAAAAAATATTTTTGAACAACTACGAGTATTTGTCAACCAACATTATTATTGACTTTTGTTTAACTATTTTATTTGTCAATTTTTTTTATATTTTGCAAAGCAAAAAGTTTTTACTAAATATTATTTAAATTGTGATAACTTGCTGTCACTCTTAGTTAACTTCTGGGTTTTTATTCGGTGAACTACCTTCCATGGCTGTTGTCTTAGCAATAGGATTAGTTACAAAATCACTTTCAACCCCAGTTTTATATGGAAAACTTACAAGTGCAGTTTAATCTACTTTACCTTTATGCTGGGAAGCCTTACTAGGTTTCCTATTTTAAAAGTAGACATCGATATTACATGTGAGGAAGTCGACTTTATTTTTGTTTCTTTCTCATTTTTGATGTGTCATCTCAGTCGGTTTTAGATTTTTCTTGTCCATCTTTGCACTCCTATGAAGTTATTTAAATAAAAATAGCCAAATATATTTCACGCAATCTTACAAAGTGGTATTTATAACTGAGCATGAAATTGGGGTAAATAACGTGTTCCTTTTTGCAGGATCTATAATACTTAATTTGTTAGTTACTGTGTGATTTAACTTTAATGATATGATGATGAATGAAAAAAACTTTAATATTTATCTTTTCAAAAAAGTCTTTAATCTTGGTTAGTTTATTGCCAGGTGATTTTGAACGAAATTGCTAATAAAATTAACTAGGTACCAATCATATCAACTACCACAGGTGGGTCACTGGATGCACTTTGATTTTTTTAGATGGAAAATTGTTGTTCCCATTGGTTCATACAATACGATCCGTAATTGTTTTTTTTTATGGTAATTCATTAGAGGATGAGATACTATAAAAGTCAATTTATATTCTTATGAAGTCCTTACATTTTCTTGGTGCCTCAGGGGCTGCACCCAAAGCAATTTAAATCAACGGTGTACATAAAACAAGTTCTTTAAACTGGCTACTGTTATTGGTCTATTTATCTCTTGTAAACATGAATGCATAATGCATCGTTGACCTTTAAACGCAAACCTTTACAGAAGAGCCAATAACAAATAATAATTATAACAAGGAAACTAGATTATCAACAATGTAAATTTTTGTTCTCAGATACCTGATGCGTGAAGATAATTATGATGAGCGCTTTGAACTGACTTACCGTGGACATGTTTCTATGAAAGGAAAAGCTGAACCTATGCAGACTTGGTTTTTAACCAGGAAGAAGATTTAAATCTAAGATTAGAAATATATTATTAAGTGATCGTGAATTTTACTAAAATAGCATGAATATTTTGTCGATGTCCTCACCCTAATTCAAAATTAAAAAAAAAAAATTGTAGTGAAAACTATGTCTAGTTTATAAAGGAAAAAAAACGACTCTCTTGAGAATAATGGATATTGTATTCTTTATCAAGATAAAATAGATGTTGCCATCTTATAAATTCATGTTCAGATTGTAAACTACATTCAAACTATACATTTTATTTATTTATAGTATCTACAGTAGCAATTCTTTCATAGATTGCTCCTCATAGATTTAAGGTAATTGCATATAGCCTATTATTAATATGAGTAATTGTAAAAGCTATCTATCTAATTTATTTCATGGCAGTTAGTGTTGATACAAAAATTATCTGTTGTCATATAGAACCCACTTTGTTGATCTTGTCGCTAACACTATATTTTCTTATGGTAATTTAACCATTAGTGGTGCTATCCTTGACATCACAAATAATGAGCATATTAAAACATTTGCTTTACATCGTCTATCATATCCTTACAAGTTTTTTTAATTAATGAGGTATTTACGTTAAGAAGCCCACCTTGTATGTAATTAATTCAACAGTATTGTTTCTTTGTTGCTTTAATGTTGTTAAAATCTTTTATGTTTTGTTATAAGTACGTTAGGTTTATGATTATTTTTTAACATTATTCTACGTAGATTTTTTTATTATTTTTTTTTTCATTTTTCATACATTAAAGTCTGTTCCTGCAGTTTAAAAGCGTGTTCCTTATCAATTGTTTACATTCCATGTGATTGCTACTATTCAAGTTCTCGTTTGTTTTTTAGTTGTAGATAAAATCTATATCAATGCACTACGTTTATAGATTTATTATTAAATATAATAGATGTTTATTATATCTAGTCAATGTCTGTTAATTCATGTTTTAATAAAATTAATTAATGTTTACTTTATTATTATCGCTTATGGTGTTATAATATATAATATCATTTCTTCCTGTTGTGATAAATATCCATGTCAAATGTATTAGTAACATTAAAGAGATTATCTAAATATCAGTTTTTTTACGTCAAAGAAATAATGCAAACAATATTACAATATATATTGTATATATAATAAAAATATTAAATCCATGTTACAATTATTCATTAATAGCATAATTCATTAATAATAACTATTTCTTCTTTTCGACTTCATTCGTTATCATAAAAACAAATATATAAGTATAAAAATCAGAAAAAAAAAATTGCATTAGCCTACTTCTAAAGAATTCAAATTTATCTGTCAGCTGAAGGAAGTGTTCGGCATTTCCTTCTGCTATTAGTATCATTTACGGGCACAAACTAAGTATGTAGATTTTTCTGTTGATGATCAAAATCAACAGTACATATACAGCCGGTTTAAAACCCACATTGAAATATTTTTCAAACTCTCTGGTAGACGATGATCAGCCGGAAAATGCCACCAATTATCACCGAAAGATCAGATCTAATAATAATCAGGACCACTGTGCCACCGCTTTTTCAGCTTACATGTATACCATCGCCTGAAGAATTTCTTAACATTTCCAAGTGCAATAACAGAACATTATGTAGCTTAACTTAACTTTCGTGAGTGGTATTCATGTTTATTAAAGACTAGCTAACTGCGTTTGTAAATTTTCCCGTTCTTGCAACATTTTTCATTTTGCTCCGCTCCTTTTGGTTATAGCGTAATGTTATATAGCCTATAGTCTTTCTCGATAAATGGGCTATCCAACACTAAAAGAATTTTCAAAATTGGATGAGTAGTACCGGAGAATATCCCGAACATTCAAACTCACAAACTGTACCTCTTTATAATATTAGTTTAGATGTATGGTTTTAATCACGTGTGTATTTCGGGGATGCCCGACTAGTTTCGGACCTGACGGGGGCCCTCGTTCAAGGAATGAAGCGCTCTATCGCGACGGTGTCAGGCGTCACACATTTGTCAGGCATCCCCGAAATACACACGTGAGTAAAACCATATATCTTTAATAGACATAGTTTTTTTTTGGGAGCAATCATTGCTTCACTGCCGGGTTTCTGTGAGGCCGTGGTATCACTCTGGTCGAGCCGGCCCATATGTGCCGAAGCATGGCTCTCCCACAGTTAATGTAGCTTCACGTTCAAACTGGATAACAAAAAAGCTCAAAAATAGCATGCCGCTCCATTTTATCTGTTTTAATAGTCGCACTGTAACTGTTTGGCAGCTGTGCCAGATTGATAGACTATTTGGCAGGTCAAAAAGTAGCACTAAGCCGCCAAACTAAGTGTAGACTGAATAGGTTTTTCTTGGATAGGCGTATACCATATTCGTCTTCATCGTCACTTTCCATCAGGTGAGTTGAAAGACAAACGCCTACTCCATTTCGTAATAAAAGGAAACAAAAGAAAATTACCACAAGTCAAACCAATCAATCACATTATTAGCATCCTTAGGTAAATTTTAAGAACCTTGGTACTTATTGTGAACCGATTTCTATCAGATGGTGTAGAATCGACCAATGACGCAGTGTAACCGCGTTTGTAAGAGTAATTGTTACTTCTGACTGTCATAATCTCCTTTCGGCCGCTCTCTATGTGGGCTTGTTATTTTCTTAAACATCTTTACTCTTAATATTAAACTTTCGAAGGAACTTTATCATAAACTGATGGTTGCTTTGTAGGCACTGGTTGCTGCTCATCATTTAACGCTAGGTAGATGCTTATTGACAAACATTTTATTTAACCACCACGAAATAGGAAGTAAGCATAATGATGTTCTATTAGTACGAGATCCGGCTGCAGAATTAGTGCGCTCATCGAGTATTTGCTAAAAACCAAATGTTTACGCATATTTATGATTAGGAGAATATATATCTACCAGGCTTTCTATCAAAATTTGACCGCTAGTATTTTTAATTAAATTATTGTTAATTGATTTTTCGGAAAAAAAATCATTCACTTGTTTTTTAAATAAAATATCGTCCACTTCAAGGCAATATGTATAAAGACCCTTTTTTTTATTTTGTGGAAACCCCCACGGGTCATCACCTCACCGAGGCCAAACGGCGAGGTGGTATGTCGAACTCGAACCGACTAAACCCACACAGTGTTCCGTCACCGGGTCTTATTGCCGGGGCCTCAGGTGTACCCTAAAAAGAAAATCCCTGTGAAACCTGAAAAATCACAGTTGCCGTTGCGCACTTGTCCGCACCTCTTCGCAGCCAGGTGTAAACAGGTATGATTTTGACATATTTAGGGATACAGGATTTACTGCCTGATACTGCCGTTTATGACTCGTTTATAACTCGCTTATGACTGGTTTATGTTGGTTTGTGACTGGTTTGGGACTGGTTTGTGACTGGTGTGTGACTGGCTTGTGACAGGTTTGTGACTGGTGTGTGACTGGTTTGTTACTGGTGTGTGACTGGTTTGAGACTGGTTTGTGACTGGTTTGTAAATTCAGCGCGGAAAATAATGGCTGGCTGCTATCGATAGAAACCTAAAAAACTATGGGTTATACTGGTTTGTGACTGGTTTGTGATTGGTTGTGACTGGTTTGTGACTGGTTTGTGACTGATTCGTGACTGGTTTATGACTCGTCGACGGTCGAGCGCGGAAAATAATGGCTGGCTGCTATTAGATGGTTTTCTAAAACCAACATGGTTCCTGGGACATGGTTCCAACGCAAATTCAGAGTGTGCTATATGATTCTATAATCAAATCTTCCGATAATGACGATTGTGGTATTTGTAGCGATGAAAGTGACAGCTGCAACGATAGTCTAAGTGAAAGCTCCGATGATTCAGATTTTTAAATAAGTGTCACGGAAATATAAAAATATAAGATACATTTTAAATGTTTAATTATTATAACAGACGATTGGATACTTGAATAAATCTAATATTTTTTCAAACAGTACTTGCACAATAAAATTTTCTTTTACATAAGTAACATTTTCATCAGTATTAATTTTATATTGTAATTTTTAAATTATTTTGAAAAGGAAGACATTTCTTTTGGAGTATTTATTAAGTCGTCCCTACTAATGTTTGCACTGGTGGTTGAGAACACTAGCATTCGACGAATGCGCAATAGCTATAAAGTGTTTAACAGCTAGCAATCGCTATCCTCGTCTGACTAGTGATGTTACGCGCTAACTCTCTTTCACTCTACCTTAAATATTTACCATAATAGCCCGCAACTCTTATTTGCGGCCAAATTTTATTAAGCAGCCGTATATCATAATAAACAGAACAGAAAATAGCCCAATAATAATAAATTTCGAATAGTAAACGATGTAGCGATTAAGTTAATGCAAGATTTTTATGGATTAATCACCGTTGAGGAAGAACAAAAACAGTTTTTATTACGTTGCGTACAGGAACACCGGAAAATTTATCCTGACTCTAAAAAACAATCAATAAAAAGAAAATTTGAACAATAATAATATTTTTTAATGTAAATGAATGAATAATATACTATTTGGGTGTATTTAAGTTTTAATTAAGTAATAAAAATTAAGTAATTCCTCCTACAGTAAGTCAGTGCAAATTTTCATGTCTAAAGTTTGGCATCAAGTCGGCACGGGTTATCGTTGTCCAATCGCAATAATATTTATTATTTGAGTCAATGAGGTCAATCCGAATAAAAATAGAGGGTATGCGTATTTGATTTCATGAAAAAAAAAATTTCCCTTATGTTTTGGGACACCCTAATATATATATATATGAATAAATGTACGTTATGAACGTATAAATGTGTCAAAAATTATACCTGTTTACACCTGGCTGCGAAGAGGTGCGGCCAAGTGTGCAACGGCAACTGTGATTTTTCAAGGTTTTTATACATATTGCCTTGAAATGGACGATATTTTATTTGAAAAAACAAGTGAATTTTTTTTTTTCCGAAAAATCAATTAACAATAATTTAATTAAAAATACTAGCGGTCACATTTTGACAGGCAGCCTGTTAGATATATATTCTATTAATCATAAATATGCGTAAACATTTGGTTTTTAGCAAATACTCGATGAGCGCACTAATTCTGCAGCCGGATCTTAGACCATAGGCCTACTGTTAGTAATAGTGGACAACATAAATCATCTTGCAATCAAAGAAGATATAACGTGAAAGCTAAGGAACGTAAAAGTGCCTTAAGTTAAATATGAAATATTCCACAACGCAAGCGATAACAGTTAAGGTAACGGTGTTATAGATCGTGTTACGTATTTTTCAGCACGCAACAATTATTCTAATATTATTGAGTTCGGTGACCCGGCAATGATTGGTATGGCTATCTGCCATGCTAATGCCTTTGGAGGTTTTGTGTGCGGGGTGATAATAGGTATAATCAAGATATTAATTGTTTTATTAATGGTAGAATCGCTAATATTAAAGAGGTTTACAGGTCAGTGGATTTCAATTCAAATAGAATCAAATTTGGATTAATTGTTAATGGCTTAAAATTGAATCCTGATGGTGCTATGATCAACTAACCAATATTTAGTCCATTTTAAGACCAATAAATAAATGTGGTTTTAGCAATCGTTCGCCAGATATAGGCAACGTAACCCTACAAACTACAATAACGATAACTAAGTACACAGAGCATACTTAGTCCGCTAAGTTCAAACGAAGACTACACATTTTCCCAATCTCCCAAATCCATGAGTATAAGCAATATCCCTTTCCTATGGAAGGAAAGGGATATTGCTTTCCCTTTCAATACACTCCCAATTTTCCCATCTTTAATATCCCATGTGACGGCAATAGGTTTGCCCGCTTTTAAATGAGTGCGACTAAATTAGAGTTGGCTAAATGTTGGTGTATAATGTGCATCTGCCTATGCCTTCAGGGATACAGGCTTAAGTGTATGTGTACGTATGGGTAAAAGTTAGAGCCAGTGAGGTCAAACCAACTAAAACCATACTGTGTTAATTTTAATACGGCCTTAATGTAATAATATATAATACGGAAAATATTTTTTATTCTTAACAACGTTAACAAAAAGTGACAACATAGATACTCATATAAACAAAGATAATACAAGTCTAATCAGATGTGAAAAAGCTGTGTGGCTTGTAAACTATTTTTAAATAAATGGATCTGAGACAGAATTGCATAGTGAAAGACATGGTTTAATAGGTTTTAGAGGTAATTAATGACTAACATTTATTATGAAAATAGTCATTATGAAAGCTGGGCAAGTGCAAGTTTAGATTATTTTATCTTAGAAGATAATAGAATGAAATACTATGATACCATACATCACGCTAAGAACATACATATACCTATTACGAGTTGCTACTTCTACTACTATATTACTTTTACTTAGCAAGCCTATACATATCAAGATTCCTACCAAAAAAAAAACGCAAATTTCCAAAGCCAGGCAACTACATAACACGTTCAGCAGAATATATTAGCGAATACCTAAAAATAATTCGACTTACTCGGAATGCCGTTCTGCGACCTCCACCATCCGTTCACGTTCATTCGAACTTGACGATGGTAACTTCGAAACAAGTTTTCGTAATCTGTTCTTACTTTTAGGGAACTTTTAAAGTTCATTTGTATTATGTATATATGTTTCATATTGTGTGTGCCAATTGTGTATTTAAATAAAATAAAATTTAAACTGTCTTGTAAACACCCGATGGTTGAAATTCGACTATACAGTATAATAACATTATTATCCGTCGAAGGTAGGAAAATAACTGCTGCAATTTCTTTTTTGATAATATAACTAGCCGTTCCCTCAGTTCCAGCCACGTTTATGGTCACTGCTTCATTCCTAAGGGTCATACCGTGATGTTCCTTCCTTCCTCAATGAATACGCTTTCCAATACAAAAATATTCTTTCTAATTTAACTGGTAGTTCTAGAGATTAGCGCATTTAAACAAACAAACAACTTCAGCTTTACTATCATTCGTCATTAGCTACTAAACAAAACCAATGAAATTAAGTAAAAAAAAACAAAACACACAGAGGAGAATATAATTTTAATTTATATTGCGAACATATAGGTAGTTGTTATTCTGTAGGTATACATTATGTATTTATAGTTTAGGTTTTCAATTTTATGTTTATTCAATTTCCTTTAACGTACACACTTTGGCTCTATTTATTCTTTACTATCCTCTCTTCACTCCCAAGGTTTGCTGGAAGAAAACTCAACTATGGGTTAAGCTCGCCTTTGTACATGCTATTTTCCTTCCTGTACTTATAAGATTGTTATTTTTGTGTACAATAAAGAATATACGAATATAATTTGCTTAGTATCAAATTGCGCTTTTCTTGGATAAACGCAAACGTTTGAAATATAAAATTAATCTCCTTATGATTGTTGTGAAGACGTATCTCGAAAATAATTTGGTTGACAGTAGCAGTTCTTATGCATACCGTTAAGGCTTGACCTGTAAGTACCTAATTAATGACTCTATAATTATGTATTTAAACGGGAATTAACGCGATCACTCAGGTTGAGTCAGCCTGTGACCACGGCCAGTGCAACCTGGTCGAAACTTCAGGCAATTCAGATGTATGTAATACCTTTTCGTGATCGCGTTAATTCCCGTTTAAATACATAATTATATCATGGAACACGAAAGTTTAAAAGTTAGTAATGACTTTATGTTCACTTATGTTAGGTGCTCTTATATTTTGCAGTGTTAAGTTTATTTAATTTTTAGTTCTTTACTTTAAATTAATAAGCTTCTCTTTCAGTATCGTTTCTAGCAATTCTTTTGAAGTCCCGAATTGTGGTCTTGAACGGTGAAATTAATTTAAGATTATTCGCTTGATTCCTTTTATATGTATACTGCCCATATTTAGTTTGGTACATGCTTATTCTGATTTTCATGTGTACCAGATACAGAATTAGATATCACATCATCCGTAGAAATAACCGGAGTTGTGGTTATATTATCCTTACTAAATGTTTGTTTTTGCGGTAAATAAATGCCAAAAGAGTCCTACAACAAATGAAAAAAGTTAAATCTTATTTTCTTGTATGTCCACACTGTTTCAAACTCATCCAAAAATATAATGCTTTTACCTTTGGGTATCTATTGTAGCGATGTTGTGGATGACATTGGCAAGACCCTGGTGGAGATCGTTTCTGGCTATTTGTCGGAGTATCAGGTTTTGGCTTCGGCGGCATGTCGTCTCCTTCAATATAAATAAATATATTCGATACAAAAATTAGATAGTTGCCTGAAGCTGGTTTGGAAGATTGTCATTACTTTAATTTTTATTATTGTCACGATGGGAACAATCTGGGTCCAGCAGATGAGCGAAGGTTACAAGAATAACTATATAGAACCAGTTCAGCATATAAAACCACAAAAATAATTATCTGATCGGCCTCAATGATTTGATATCCAGGCAAAAGCTATCTTCAAAAGCACTGATCTGATCTTGATGTTTTATTTAATTTACATTCTTTGAAATATTTGATTCAATGATGTAAACATGTCAATATAAAGTCATAGAAAGTTGACATCTGACATGATGGTCGAGAATCATTTTAATGTATGTGTCAAAGCTTCTCAATTTTCTACTACATCCTACAAAGCATTTTACATATTACATATTCAATTTATTGAAAACAAATATATAAGTGTTGATAATGTTATCTTATATAATATATATAATTTAAACTGATATAAATGTGTTGAGGTTTTAGATTCAGATTCAGATTCAGATTTTATTAATTTCTTAGGCTATAAATATATATACGTAAACATACATATTTTTTATGAACTCTATCCCGCATGTGTAGAATCAACGCAATTCGGTCAATTTCGACAAGTAGGTACTTCATCGAAACAACTTCGCGAGTAGTGTAGAGGGGCTATTACGATTCTTGTTTTTTTTTTTTATGTGATAGGGGGCAAACGAGCAGACGGGTCACCTGATGGTAAATGACTACCGCCGCCCATGGGCACCTGCAACTCGAGAGTCACAAGTGCGTTGCCGCCCTTTAAGGTGGGAATAGGAGAAGAGGGAGGGAGGGGAAGAGGGGGGAGAGGGGAGGGGGGAATAAGGGAGAGGGAAGGGTTAGGGCCTCCGGTAACCTCACTCACGCGGCGAAATGCAATGCAATCATTGCTTTACAGAGGGTTTTCTGTGAGGCCGTGGTATATACCTTGTTAAATGGCTACTCTAGATGAGTTCACACTTACAGCAGGCTTTAGATCCCACTTGCTGACATATTTACCATCAGGTGGAGTACAACTCATATGACTGTATTCGTAGTAAAAGAGACGAAAAAATATTTGAAATATTATTCACCATTTTAAAATTTCCCACAAGTGTTAATTCAAAAATTTGTTTTTAATCTTAAAACGCGTAAGCTTTATTTAACTGTGTTACTAACGCAAACAGTACTCGCGACGACTGGTCAACTGGTCGTAGACCTGTTGAGACCTATTTGGCACTCTCTTTAAGTCTCACTTTATCTCGTATTGTGTTGTTCTATAAACATAAAATACCTACGATATAAATGATATGAACGAAGCTTCAAGTATTTTTCTTTTATGTAAAATTATTTGCTGCAAAAGTATTTAGTTTGACAACCTTGTTTGTTGGCGCTCATCTTTATTTTTAATTCTCAGGGTAACTAAATGCCATTAAGTTTTATATTTAACAGACAATTTTCAAGAATCGTGACATACATTGCAATAACGTCCGTAAGATAAACTAAAATATATAATACTGGTCCGTAAGGCGTGCGACATGTGGCTAACCTCTGTTTAGTATTTGCTATTATTTTCAGCTTGACACATTTACCTAGCACTACAGAAAAGGCCTTAAAGCATAAACAGACGGAAGGTTCACAAATGATGAAGACTAATTATGTAAGAATATCTTCAGATGACGGGCTTTGAGAGCGCGTTATGGTAACGGACATTTACGCCCGTCAACAAGTACACGAATTTTGCGTTCAAGCGCTCGTTATGTCAACACTATACTAAAACCCAACGCGGGCTAGACCCGCGCTTGATACCTGTCATGTGAACGTATCAATAAGATCCAAGATTTTTAATCGATGTTTGAAATTCAACACCTTGGTACCAAGCATTACCAAAAGCGTTTAAACGTGGTCAATATAAAAACAACATCATTAGACATTGTTGACCTAGAACAGGTTCCATTTACAGTTCATGGCTCTGTTTAGATCAAAACCTAGTATTTATATTTCTTAATAGGGACACAAATATTTATCCATGACCGTACTTGAAGATTTTATTTACATAACACGTTGGAATGCACTTAAAAATGGTATTGACCATATTTGATTATCAACTAACTCTATGAAAGGTTATAGTTATATTTAATATATATGTATTACTTCAATAAGGATCCAGTCCGTATAACGTTTACTGCATACTATCGATAGACAGGCACAGATATGGCTGAAGGCAGACTAGCCCTCATCCCCAATCGCATAGTGTTTAATATATATTCCCTCCCAGATTAAAAAAAAGTTAACAGTTCTGGGCAAGCACTTACACGCATTATGTGTACTTCTCAGGAGGGGAAGATTTGTTATTCTTCTTTAAATGTCAAGGATCCATCGAGTGCTGGTGGATAAACTACGTCATGAATAAAGCGATCATCTCCTAACAATACGTCTGAGGTAAACACAGCCTGTGATGTGTAGTAGGTTTGACTACGACGTAGCCTTTTTGGGCCCTGATTGAGGGGCTATGTGTTCGAAAGTTGATTGGTTGGTTAGTCACAAACTGAAGTAGCAGAAATCTGCACTGACACTCACACAATTACTACAAGTGTGGGAGTGTCAGTGCAGATTTCTGCTTAAATAAAAGTAGCCAAATTAGAGCAGTGCCTTCACGTTATAGTAATGCTGCTGGTTTGTAGGATCCAAGCTGTGGATCAAGAGCTCCACGAAATCTGGATAGGGTTGGGAACGCGTAAGTGATTATACTTATAGGTATTGTGGAAGTTCACACCAGTAACGGCAGTAACGGCACCAGCAGCAATAAAGCAAGTCTGTCACCTTAGCTGTAAACACAAGCAAAGTAACTTGTTATTTCTGGTGATATCTTTGAATACCGTAAAAACGCTGTTCCGCAGATTGTTTGGATAGAAAACAAAGAATATTAAAATGAAGAAGACAGAAATATGGATAGGACAAGTTAAAAGAAAAAAAAAGTTGCAAACATAAACAGGATCGAGAAAGACTTGCAGAAGTCTCTTAAAGTGTCAAGGGAACTGCAGGGTGAACTTTTTGTATAGAAGTATCATTTGTACTGTACTATAAGGAATCAAAATTTAAAAACACTATTTAAATAAACAAAGCAACTGCATTTTACATTCCACGAGTCATATTAGTCAGCAAAAGCAAATAGCCAATAAGTGACGTCATTCTCTGTTGTTAGAGCACGTCCTGAAATTGCAATAAAAGGATCTCCATCCATTCGTTTATTTTCTTTTGGACAGTTGCTTGAGAACGTAACTGTACCAGATTTTGTAAAATTAAACTTTAAAACGCGCAGTTAGAAATACACTTTATATACTATTACACTAGATTATACTATTTATTAACGCTTGTAAACATTATGATATGTATATGTAGATTTCACAAAATAAATTATTTTTGTTTTACGCAATGAAAAGAGGTACGTTCTATTGTATGTAGTGATGAGAACAAATGTTTCAAATCGATATTATCTATTTCTAAATCAGTATAAAAAGCGCTTTGTCTGTAGCTATGAATAGTTGTATTTAATTGTATTTGCAATAAATAACATCAAAATGTTGAATTTCTAATTTAAACTTAGAATATTAATAAATGAAAGATTATACACATTTGATTCGTCCTCACTAACTTTAATATCGATTTTGTTATAATAAATTAAACGTAGGTAATATTATTATAATTTATTGAACTAGTTCAGTTTTTACAGCAAAAGTTTTTAAACTTTTTAAAATTGATTAAAACTACCCCTTAAATAAAATCGATTGTTATTTTCAATCAAATCAGCAACGTGTTAGGCCGTCACTAATTGACTACTTATCGAACTGTTATAACGAAAATAAGATTAAGGACAGAGTATAAGTCTTACACCTAATTCGTGTTTTTTACAATTAAAAAAATACAAATTCATTGATGTGTTAACTTAGGGGGGTAATTTTGATATATGTAACTTTTGTTCAATGTATATTGTCACATTATAATAATAATAATAACTATAAAACTTGAAACACCTCAAACACGGCCGTCTGATCCCAAACTACAAAGAGCCTGTACTATGGTAAGCGGAGTCACCTGATGGGCATGGGCACCTGCAACTCAAGAGTCACAAGTGCTTTGCTGGCCTTTAAAGTGGGAAAGGGGGAAGGGCGGGAAGAGGGGGAGAAAAGCAAAAACCATTGCTTCATTGTCGGTTTTCTGTGAGGCCGTGGCATCACTCCGGTGGGAAGCATGGCACATGAACATAATTATTATAGATCAATTAAACCCAGATACATATCAAATATTCGTGCTTATCACATAATTATTTGTCCTGCGTGATAGTCGAGTCCACTACCTCTGGCTCATCAGGCACTAGACCAAGAGGCCCGTCGATGTTTCTTATTGTTTAAATACAATCACTGTGTATAATATAGCACATGTTCAAACTGACATTATTTTTCGATCTTTATCTCACAGTTGGTAAACTAACCGGTGTGAAATAAATAAAAAAGTACTTTGTTTTATGTTTGTTCGTTTTGTTGAGCGGTACACATATTTACATAAAGTAAAAAATTATAATGTATTGTTATGAATTTTGTTACTGTATTTTAACCCTATGAAAAAATTAAATAACTTACGTGAGTATGACGCAATTTTTCGCACGCATAACATTTTTTAACAATTCTAATTTTTCTTCATAAATATGCATGCTCAAAAATATTTTTTATCATAAAGAAAATAAGGTCTGGAATAGACTTTCATAATGATGACAAATAGTTGATGTTGTTAAAGACATCAACGAACGTATTATTAGAAAATGTTAACAGAACTGTATAATATACAATGTATCAATTTATTGTATCGTGTGATGAGTTATGTTGGGTTGGGTATTGCAGGATTTTATAAAACATTTTATCTCATAAGTTTAAAAATATTCCAAGAAAATTAAAACGAGACATTGCAAAAAAAGTGTACTCCTGCGCATGTGAAGGCGACTGAGGTGGCAATGTGTTTCTGTTTACGATAAAAGGTCCATAATCACGTGTTTATATAAAGCAAAATGTACCTTATTTTATGAAACTTAAGTTCGAAATTTGATAATTGATTAAACAATTAACTTGACAGTGTGAATGGAGAAGGCTCGTCAACTACCACTCGTTTGAGAAACTACCTCAGTCTGCGTCAAGCATCCGTCGTTACCGAACGCATGCGCGAGCCTTCGTCATTGGCTAATTTGAATTTCGGATTCGAACGTTCTAACCGACCGGCCAATCGCGTTCGATCGTTTGATTTCTTTTCGCGTCCAGTTTTTTGCATATGCGGTGTGTTCCGTTATCGTGACCTGTGCTTGTGACATTCGAAGACAGTGTATTAACAACGGCTGATTGTTTCACGGCAGAAGGTCGGATGTTTTCTCACGTTTTCTGGTAAGTTATTTAAGATAGGATTACTGTTAATTGTATCATTCGTCTAGTTTTTTGTTGGCGACTTTTATCAGTGTTCGCACGGCTATTGCCAGTGTGAATTGCAAATTTTACTTAAACCTTTTGAAACATTACGGCAATATCATTGTCATGGTTGGAATTTTTCTATTATACTTATACTATCCATGTATTTTTCTAAATTATTAAGAAGTTTCTACGCAGTGTATACAATTAACTACGACATAAAAATGTTAACGCAAATAAGCTTGTGTGAGATCACCAGTCGCAGTAAACGTGATCTTTTATACCTACCTACAGAATTTGATGACCTCAACAAAGCCTTCTACGATATTTATTAATATTTATTAAATATTAAGGAAATGCTGCTCAACTCATTCAGAAAGATTCATCTACGTTCGTCCTTCGTCTTGATGTCGTCTTCAACGAAAAGTACAAAAGCCATGAGAAGCTTCAATACTCTTCTCAAAAACCAGTTGGCTGATGTCATCTTTAAAAATGTTTTGGACCTGTGTGACGGCTACGAACCAGTTTCTGACCAGCAGCAGTGTGAATACTACCTGTAGCTTCAAAATTTCTTCAATATTTTCTTTAATCCTAAACGAGCGATGAATTCTTTTATTATGTCCCTACCTACTTCTAATTTACTTGATGATCGATTTTAAATCTATAATCTACTATGACGATTAACTAGTATTTAATTTATAATCAAGGATTAACTGGAGCATACGATACAATGTTTTGTTTACTTATGTAAGAAATTGTTTACTTTTCATAGAGTTAAAAACTTTTACTGCGACTTCCTTTACTTACGGATAGGAAATAGTTAAGTCTTTTGACATTTCATGCTTAGAAGGGTACGTGTCTAGAACCTTTTTATTTTCATCGCATTTGCCAGATCTATGACATGTTATGTACATAAATGCTATTTAACAAGTGATAGAGAAATCACTTAGGCTACAACTTTGACCCTTGATGATCGACTTTGACACTTTATCCGGTCGCAATTTATATTCAAAGAAGCCATTATCTAACAGAAAATAAATTACCGGATGACGACAGAAATAGCCTAGAGATGGTTAATTTTGACCGGATAATGTTACAAAGAGGAAGATTATCTAGGAGATCGACAGGTGTACTCACTTGTTATACTTCCCGTTAGGTACTCTGATGACTCCGGTTGCCAAGTGTGGTAATTATGGCATACTTTCCCCTCCGAGGTCCGTCTCCAATGGTATGTCGCTATTTACATTTTGTAAACAAACATTATATGTTTGACCTACACATTACTGGTTAGTGGCTTTGGGAAATACTTAACTGAGTTTGAATTTAACAAAAAAATATGTTTTTAAATATTAAATAAGCAATTTTAAGAAGAGACAAGTTTGTTAATTCTTCTATTATATCTTCTTCTAATTATATTCCACAAGTATTTTCATTCTAAATTGAAAAAAAAACTATCGAGGAGAAAAATACAATTATGCATTTTATAGATTTGAAAGAAAGAAAGAAGAAAGAAAATACGTTTATTCATAACAGTAAACCAAAAAACAATAAGTCTAAAAGGTCTTTTTAGGGTTCCGTACCTCGAAAGGAAAAACGGAACCCTATAGGATCACTTTGTTGTCCGTCCGTCCGTCTATCTATTTGTCAAGACCCTTTTTCTTAAGAACGCGTGGAGGTATCAAGCTGGAATTTATATCAAATACTCAAATCTACTGTCCCTTAGAGCTGTAAAAAAATCAAACTTCTAATAAAAAAATACAGCCGTTTATGCCGCAAATTTCCACAAATTTTCGACACTCGCAAGGGAATCAAAACCTACAGGGTACTTCCCGTGAACTCAGAATCTTGAAATTTGGTACGAAGCAACGTCTTATACCTAACCATAGCTCCAAAACCCCCTCGGGCATCCAACATACATTCAATACATCCAACCGGGGTTTTCGGTGGGCGGTGTGTCAGAATCGAACTGAGTAAAACCACACGGTATGCCGTACTGCGCCTGACCAATGATGGATCCGGGAACAGCTTTTATTAAAACATCCGGACCCTAAACCTAACGCTAACCTAACCTGAAGTTCGTATATTCGATTCTATTTACATATAGATGGAAAAAGCCTACATCGAAACCAGTAAACAAATACCGGTTTCGCTGGGGGCAAAAGATACGCCTGTTACCTATAGCAGATTATATTGTCAATAATCTCAATGTTCCTGTGACATCTGGTTTTTAAGTCATGAAATTCAGAGAGATAGACAAAGAAGCAGTTGAAGATAAAAAACTTATCCCTCTGTTTTTAGGAATAAAAATGTCTGTACTTTAATAACGAAATGACGAAAATGGCATAAATTTGTACGTACGATATTTGATACCAGCAGTTCTGGTGCGGCTTTGCTCGCGTGTACATATTTATATATTTTGGGTAGAACCCTAATTCTTTTTCCCATTCCGGAGATTAGCCGAAACAAACAGAGAGACAGACAGACAAAAATTTTAAAAACTGATTTTTAGGCATAGATATCGTGCAAATAACTGTACAAGCTTAAAAAAACGATTATTTTGACATTACAAACAGACACTTAGATTTTATTTATTTGTATTGATGAACAACTAGTGATAATACCTATTTATAAATACTAATGATCGCCTGGTGGACTAATTTCGAACATAATTCATTTCATAATTAATTTTTTTTGTATTATATCACTGACCAATAAAACTTGAACTGTCACTGTATAGACGTACCTTACTATGACAGGTCAACATGTACTGGACAACTGTGGCTTTGTGGCCGTATTCACATAATTTAATTTAATGATTAAAAATTATATCTTTCTGTACTTCTTCTTTTAGATGTTAATAATATAAAAATATTCAGACTCGATAAATTTGAAATTGAAAAGACGTAATCGCCAAGAAAATTCTTTATACCACGTGAAATTTGGAATACTTGAAATACATATAAAGTAGAAGAAGTGCAGAAAGCTAAAATTATAGATAAAGCTAAAACAGCTAAATCTTTATATTTTAGCTGAGGTTTAAATTTAAGCAGCTATTCATTTTAAATATTAATAGGTTAAAAATACTCAGACTCGATAAATTTTAAAGCGATGAGACGTAAACGTGAAGATAATTCTTTATACCGCGTGCGTGAAATTTAGAATATTTGGAATACTTGAAATACATATAAAGTAAAAGAAGTGCAGAAAGCTAAAATTATAGATAAAGCTAAAACAGTTAAATCTTTGTATATTAGCTGAGGTTTACGTTCAAGCAGCTATTCATTTTAAATATTAATAGGTTAAAAATACTCAGACTCGCTAAATTTGAAAGTCAAGAGATGTAAACGTCAAGAGAATTCTTTATATCGCGTGAAATTTGAAGTACTTGAAATACATATAAAGTAAAAGAAGTACAGAAAGCTAAAATTATAGATAAAGATAAAGCTAAATCTTTGTATTTTAGCTGAGGTTTATGTTCACGCAGCTATTAATTTTAAATATTAATAGGTTAAAAATACTCAGACTCGATAAATTTGTTTGGAACGAAATTCTCCGGTTGTATTATTCGTAATCCATACAAATCTGCTTTGTGGATTTTACACACCTCGGTCACTCAGTTCTCTGCCTAAGCTTGATATTCCATCGATATCTATTAAATAACGCTGTGTTATTCAAATGAATCAAACGGTCGAAATGAAGAGAAGTTTCATAAATAATTAATAAGTTATTTTCAAAACATTTCTCTTTTTTTATGAAAGTTTACCGAGTCGATGACGTGTTCAAAATATGAATAATGTCTATCACTTTTGTTATATTTCTGCCAACTATTACAAAGGTGTGTATACAATGTAAAATACAAGATTTTTTTCTGAAGCTGTCATGGATTTTTTAATCATTATTGTGTCATAAACTTTCGCGAGTCGCGTACAATCTTAGAAATATACATTTATAAAGTTATATACTACCTTTTTTACTTTATCTACATGAGGTTTTCATCATCTAGCATAAAACGTAATTACGGATCATGAAATTCGGTAATTTCATGATCCGTAAATAAATTTTATTTTAAAAATAATGTCATATTTGTTCTTGCCAACGTTCATTTAATACATAAAAGATATTGATGTCCGAAATATCTTCACATAGCAGTCCTTTTCGCTTTATATAATAAATTGTACCCAATGTTCATGGACAATATTACAAGCGGTCAGCGCTCTCACGCAATTTTGCAATGTATCAGTTATACCGTTATTGTCATAAGTGGTCTTACAACCGCATCTCCAACAAAAGCTTATGGGATCTTTTGATCTTTTGAAATAACTAGTATTCCTTATACAAGCCAAGCATTTTAAAACTTATACTGTACTATGTATATTATATAATATAGGTACCATATTTTAATGTTGAGTACTTTAATTAATGTCCACTTATACCTAATTGACGTGTAAAAGTATCTGAAAAGATCTATTTACGAAATAAATCATTCATTCTTTCATTCATATAGGGGTAATTATGTAATGCTTACTTAAGCGCTTACGAACTATCGTCTTCTTGATGATTTTTACTAAATATCAAAGGCCGGTTTTTTTAAACATTCCATGAAGTAGGTATGGTCATACATGCTTGTGACTCGTGCTTAAATTCACGAAACATAACACGTTTAATTTTATCATGGTTCTCTTAAAAAAAACACAAGATTTTTATAATTGATGAGTATCATGGATTAATTGAAGCGTATTGAACGAATGTTTAGTAATAACTAAATTTTTACTAGTAACTTTTTACTAGTAATAATTAACTATTTACTAAAAAGAATTACCGACTTTAATGCGCCTAAATCATGATAAATTGTAATAAACTGGATTCTTCATTTCCACCCTTAGAGGTAGAAATTGAAGAATTTTCTTCAAAATATTTAAATTTGAAGAAAATTCTTCAATCTCTTCTTCTTCCCCATTTGGGACCGACTTTGATTTCAACCAATTCCATTAAAAAAATATTATTGAAATCGATTCACAAATAGCGTGTATCGTGTAACCTACACACACAAAAAAAAAACAATGGAATTGACAACCTCCTCCTTTTCGAAGTCGGTTTAAAATATACTGAAAATATTGATATATTCTCACCATAATAATACATTATGGAAATAGAAGGGATTAGCGTTTCATATATTAAACAGGCTTTATAACAACATACAATTTTTATTAGCCGGCCTGGTATTACTTGAAATGAGCGCGTACAAATAAACATACCTACAAGGAGTAGGTACGAATGGAGCTTAATAATATTGGTATAAGTGAAGGAAATATGTAGTTGACTAAATAGCACAAATTCCTTTGAAAATGTTTCGGAATCATTCTTGTATTATGGTACGTGTTACGAGTAGTAGTAGATACTTATTGTTACTTACCTATAGAAGTGTTACCTATTTGTTTTACAAGCAGCCAGAACTGTTTAATTGTATATAAAATTAATTGTAACGTATTTAGAGACAAAGTTAGTACAGACTTGACTTGTTGGAACACGATCTATCATTAGATAGATCGTGTTCCTAAGAATGCAAATGAAACCGCAAAATAAAAAAATGCGTTATGTAAAGATCGAAACTTGACATAATCCTACTAATATTATAAACGTGAAAGTTAGTATTAACACATAGGCTGCTTTTTATCCCGATATTCCCAAGGCATCGGGACTTACGCTGGTGAAACTGTGGGGCGCAGTACTACTAGAGTACCTATATGATCATAAAACCTACAAACTTCTTCAACAAATTTCACGAAAATAATAATATTACTTAGTAAATTTAACTATAAACTAATAAATAAACTTTGGGAACAAATTATATGGTATAATTGTTATTCGTTTCATATTCCATGTAGTTTTTTTTTATTCTTCTTCAGCCGGTTAATAATAATATATGTACAAACAATGAAAAGATTGACGTGAATTCTTGAATACGTCTTTACAAGCATTACAAAAACAATAGATGTGTACAATCACCGCCAATACTCCGAGCGTGTTCATTATCATTATATCTTCTTTCTTAAAGTTAAAAGTTGTAAAAATATATAAATAAAATCAAATCACACACAGGCACACTTCAATGTATACACGGGCATCAAGTATTTACTAGTGCAAAAAGTGTTATGGCATAAATAAAACGTTGAAGGTTTTTCTTGCTAAGTGTTGGTAGCAATATAACTTCCAGACACTCCGTAAGTTACGACTATAAAATTTAAAAAAAGGAAGTTAAAAATGAAAGCAAAATAAATAAATTAAAATATTAAAATCACACATTTCTTTTTGTACTGTTACTTAACTATAACTCAGTTGGCTATGGACATGCCTCAGCGAAATTACAGAGGAGGAGCAAGAGCAACGAAGGAGAAGGAAACGGTAAAATTTCATTTTAAAGTAGTTTTTGAGGGTATGGCTTTGAAAGTTGAGAGACTGTGTGGTAATTGACATAATGTTCAACATTATTTAAGACACGAAAGTTACTACCTAATACCAATGAAGCAATAATAATAATAATAGACGGCTGGATCAAGGAACTGATGCAGAAGGCAATCCTCCTCATCACGGCCTGTATAGTGAGGAGTTTCCTGTCGTCGGAGACCTAACCACCGGTGTCTTGGTCTCGGGTACAGACCCGATGTCGGTGATCTACTATTTTTTTCTATTTTTAAATTTTGTAATATATATACATATTTAAAAATGTTATTTATAAGTTTTAAGTGTAACAAAGGTAATAATAATAATAACTTCACACATCTCACACACGGCCGTCTGATCCTAAACTAGACAGAGCCTGTACTATGGTAACCAGACTGCTGATAAACATACTTATATATTTCTAAATACATACGTAAATTACACCCAGACACAGAACAAATGATCATGCTCATCACACAATTATTTGTCCTGGATGGAACCGAACCCACGACCTCTGGCTCAGCAATCAGGATCACTAACCACTAGACCAAGGCCAGTCACATATACATAATTTCCTTATTCTCTTCATCGTATACACACATAAATTATCTATACTTACCAGTAGTCCATTTTTTGAAAAATTAATTTAAAAGCATTAAGACGTTACATAATGATGAAAATGAGCCCTTAAAATCTTTACATTTTTGTTTGTAACTGTACACCATCAAACACACCATCCGCACGGCCTTCACCTTTGACAGTAGTACTAACATCACCAATAAAATAACTACGGTATAATTATATACACAGTTCTACCATAATCACGACAATTATCAACACTGATCGTATCCAGGAGGTCATCTCTTGTGCTACATTTGCGTTCGGACTCCTATGAGGCTGTTACCTGCAGTTAGATTTAAATATGCGTTGTTAGCCTAGAAAGCTGAAGGCAAGTAGGTACTTGTATATGTGTCAGGTAGAATTTAGATAGGAATTTACATCTGTAGTGCTTTCGTTGGAATATAATTAAATGTCTTTAACGGGTTAGTACATTCTTGATTTGAATAATTGGAGAATAATCAACATATAGGGGTATTTATATTCAGTATTTATAGTCACAAAGGAGTCTTCACAGGTTTCTAGGAGGCTTACATTTTTATACAACTACAAGCCGTTCACCAGTTTCACCTGGTCACTGCTCCTCTCCTAAGAGTCGTTGCGTGATGTTACAAAGCCTATACCTTCCTCAATGAATACTATATATAATACCTCAATGAATAATCGTTAAAACATAAAGACAAAAAAATCTAAATTAATATTGTCACATGTTCTGGCATACTCACAAGTGGAAAGAAAAAACAGTACTCTAATGATGTTTACTAACAGCGGACTTTTATAGTAGAGATATTAGGCCACTCGGGCAGTTCGATTTCGAGTACAGCCCACACGGGCAGTTTGAATACGAGCACAAATCTGGCGTGCCGCTGCGTCCTTGTGAAATAAAAAGAATGTAATGTATTAACTGTATAATCAATATAATATATGTATTAACAATAAACAGGAAACATTTATTTATTTAGAACTTTATACAAGTTTGTATACATACATAGGCGGTCATCATGCCGGAGGTATTCTCTATCAAACAAATTTGATATGTTTGGTGCCTCAAACGATGCGTCCATTATATTATAGCATCTTTTACACATATTTTGCCCAAAAAATTAATAACTCCGGCCGATGTTAGAACTTAAGCGGTTAATAAAAAGGTAATAAATAGGTGGTCCTTGATTTCATCGAATGTAACTCGTGCCCTAGAGAATTAATTGGTCCAAAATATTCCGAATATCTGTTTTTTATATGAAAAACTAGCAGCACCCCGCGGTTTCACCCGCGTGAGTCCCGAAGTGGGAATATCGAGATAAAAAGTAGCCTATGCGTTAATCCAGGTCTCCAGCTATCTACATACCAAGTTTCATCGCAATCGGTTCAGTGGTTTTTGCCTGAAAGAGTAACAAACATCCATCTATCCATCAAACCAAACTTTCACATTTATAATATTAATGGGATTTCCCTGCGAACATAACACAAAAATGTAGGAACATCTAAGAATTTCAATTTTTATTACAATATTATTTACAAAATCATCGTACCAAGTAAAAACCGTGACGGAGGTGTAATAAAATATGACTAGGTCGTCTGCTTTTGCGCCACTTCTTGTTACTAAATTCTCCCATGCAATAAAAAACGAATTAAACACATTCAAGTTAATAGACATTACAGTGGAATATTTTATTTTATGTGATAAATAATAAAGAAATACATTTTTGGAACGGAGTTGTTAAATAAATTTTATTTCTAATTTAAAGTAAAATCTAAGAAATGTAACTGCATAGTTTGCTGCTGATATCTATATAATTAGTTCGAAACATTTAAAAAAAAACAAATACTTTGTTTTAATATTTCGAATCAACGTTTGAAAACCATAGTGTCTATAAAAAAGGAAGGATTCAAAAATGCACACACATAAACAAACTATGTGTGATATTTATTAACATTTCGTTGTTACTATAGTTTTCTTTATAATGTATAGTTTCCCAGATTTAAAAGCCTCAATCAATCAATCCATCAGCCTATTATAGTCAGTGGACTAGTGGATAGGCTGATGGATTGATTCATTGCATATTGCACATTGGGAGAGGCCTATGTCCAGCATTGGCTGGAGATAGGCCTCTCCCAATGTGCGCCACAGCACCCGGTCCTCCGCCTTCCGCATCCACCCCTGCTACCTTCTTCAGGTCGTGGGTCCATCTAATTTAAAAGCCAGCGGCGGTACAACTAGTACATAGACCACCACGATCAACATAATTATCGTGTAAACAAAGTTACACAATAACAAATGTTTTGCTGACATTTGAACAAGTGCTTTATGTATGAATGTTCACATTTCATCCAGTTTTAACCGTTGACAAAGGTTGAGACATCTATATTGTGTAAATCATTATTTCATTAGCCAAGGTCTTGAGTAAGCAAATATTTTGGAAGAGTTCATAACATTTTGAAAGTGGACGGTTGTTAAACCGTCTTTTCTCGAAAACATTATTCGTATGAATATAAAATAATGAGCAGAAACTTATTTGGTTTTGTTATTCTTTTGTTGTTTTTAAATATAATTCTCCTATTGTATCGTTTGTGAAACTTTAGTGGAAAAACAAGTATGAAGATAACAATTTCAAAGCATTACACAGACAGTAGAATCATAGGACCTACTCTTAAATATCAAGTTCTAAAAAAAATTACAGAAATATTTAATGGAATCAATCATTAATAAAAATCCTATTTACTTATGAACACCAAAATTAAGGCCGACTATACATTTACGTAAAAAACACTTCCGCAAGGATTTTTTTTATCATAACTAAATGCTCAATCATAAATTATATGCTTATCAGATATAAAAAAAAGAATTTTCGAAATCGGAATTCTTTGTAAAAAGGTATGCGTATAAAGCAAAAAATATATACCTACGTATATACATATGTACATAAGAACCTCCTCCGTTTTTTCATGGCTTTACAAACATTTAGAAATGTCTTTAAAATATCAGACATGAGAAATGTGTAATAAGTTCATGAAGTTACTAAATCAGATTCGTCATTTTAAAACATTTTATTTTAATAAATGACTAACATCTATAAAATAGCTTTGAGATTTTTTTTCACAATAAAATAATAAATCTTTGTTAATGACGTCATTGTTTGTTTTGTATTTCGAAAAATATTGAAATATTTGACACAAACAAGAAACAAGATTAAAGCTTTGGACAGTATTAATGACTTACAGAAGTTGTGGTCTCTCGCCTAATTATTTTATGCTCAAGCACCAAAAAAATTACTTTTTTATAAAAATATATAGTCAGTTTTGCATCTTTTGTACTTCACAATTCATTTATCCTACATAAGCAACTGTCAGTAGGGTAGTTAGTGTATTATGTTGTCGTAGGGAAGCTACCATATAAATTTAAATAATGTTAAATGTCACTTACATTAGACGTTTAATATCCGCTTATAAACGATACTATTAAAAATATAGTTTCTTTTAGTAGTTTCAAAACACTCATTTTGGTAGTCGTCTAGTTCATGATTAAGTATGCAATATATTAAATCCTTTCAAACATTAAAAATTTAGAAGTCAAAAATCTTTCAATTAGGATATCCTGTTCATTATAAATGTCAAGCTTTTATTTCTATTCTCAATATATTTAAATAATTTGATGTGTAATATTTTCGTAATTGAGATTTTTAGACGTCAATTTCTTCCTCCTTTACAAAAAATGTTACTTTCAGAGAATATTTTTTGCATGTATCCATATAGTTTTGGATAGACTGAAACACGAATGTTTTTAATAATAAAATATGAAAATCATCTTCCTTCGAATTGTTTGGTTGGTTTGTAGTTTTTTGCACACTGTTTTTTTGCATCCACTTAATTGTGTGTACAAATATTTTAATTTTTAATATCCGTCTCACGTTTAATATTGTTGGAATTATTAAAATTTTCCACATTTTAATACGTAAAATCGTCAACAGAAACGTGTTTAGGTCGGTCGCAGGAGTTGATAAGAATAATATATGAGGCCACTTAGAGGTAAAAAGGTTGTTTTCAAACACCAATGCTACATAATACAGTTTTAAATTTTGAATTTAACTGATATACTGATAATATATATAGATATGTTACTATGTAATAAAATCTGGATTGTCTTATAAACATTGAAGTTCTTAATAATCAAAATTTAAAATAAAATTTTGCTAAAACCCCAATGAATATTTTCACAATCATTAAATAAAACTTGCCAGCCATTTTTGGAACTTTCTTTATGCACAGTTGATTAGATTAAAATTTTAATTATTCAAGAAACTCACTAATGAGAATGATATAACCTTTCATTCATATGTTCTTACATTTTACGACCAACCATAAATACGCATTGGATTTCATTTCGGTCATGTCATGATTTAAACATGAATCTGTTGTATTTTTAATCTTCGATATATTTCACACTCTTCTGTTAATGGCGTTTTTTTATACCGAGTGTTGCATGTTAACGTGTATTTAGACGTGTTATGTGACTCATTAGGATGTTCGCCAAGACACTTAAGACGTAGATGGACATCGTTGTTCACAAGTTTTTTGTTTATACTGCACTACTTTAATTAAACTTAACTATAGGATAACATGAAAATAATAACGGAACACCGTAACGTTCTCAGTGGTCCGGTTACTTCTTGATGTCTGTTGATTTAAAGATACGTTTAATAATTTTGATAAAAAACTTTTAACAAAAGGAATTATTGAAATCGGACTACCCTGTAAAAAGTTATGGGTCGAAATAAATTATTATATGCTTAGCAGATATAAAAAAAGAATTTTCGAAATCGGAATTCTCACATCCTCTATTTTTTCGTCGTTTAAAAAGTTTTTCCATTCTTCAGTCTGATCATAAGTTAATAAAATTCAATCTCGATGAGCTTGTAATAGTAAGGACAGTTTAGAAGCACTTATTATTAAACATATTTGCCTTTAACGATTTGAAGATTGTCCCACATTTATGGAATAAACAGACTGGAAAGACTCCACTTTATGTTTTTAACAAGATAAACGAACTTAGCATGAGCATGTAGCCCTTGAGCAACGGGCTAGAAAATTATCATGGCTCACAAAGTTATTACAACCGAAGTAACCGAAACATAAGATACACTTAACCGTAAGGCCCTAATGGACATACTCTTAACTTACAATAAACCAGTGTTGATGGCACGTAGAACTGTATCTTTTTTGGCATTTTACCTAGAAGATTTACTATTAAATATCATGAAGACTCAAAAGATATTCATTACATATATTGGCCAGTATTTAGCCTTTAGTGAGCTTTACTTTGATACACCCAAACACGTTTCTCTTTTTTCTAAACGGCTGTTTGAGACTTTAGGTGATTATTGAAACTGATATATAAAACAAATATATGACAATGTTATGTAGATGATGTAGTCAATATGATGGTAAACATTCATTAAATGTGTTCATTATTGCGAATACAATATTTTACAATTCGTTTTAAAATTGCAACTCCCAAAGCATCGAGTATTTTGTCTTAGATCATCACATAGGACATTTTTTTGTGTGATTAATTTCATTCAGATCATTTTGTGCATGCTTGTAAAATTTCCCGCGACACAGAGACCAGTTACTCCCTACCCCTGGAGTTTTTTTATGGAACGATATCATGCTTTGGTTCATATTTAAATTAGTTATTGATCAGCTTATATTTAGACCTCATATAAATATATATATATATCTCTTGAAAGTAATCTTCCATAATTTCTGCTGCAAGAGAATTTCTCTTAGAAAATGTAACATCGTGTGTGAGCGATTAGGTCTATATTCATGTCGAGTGTTGAATGCACCGACCGTAGTGAGACATAGTTACGGCATTTTCCATCAAACTGATGACAGATGCTGTTAGCGAAGAAAGTGGATGCTCTAGCGTTTTTATTTTATTTTTCACCTGCATTTACTGTTATGCTGACAGCCTCATTTGCAGTGAGCACGTCTTGTAATAGTTCAGTATATCAGTGTCGTCAAATATGCTTTTATATGGCACTGTAATCAACTTGCAAATCATTTAAAGTAACACTCAAGATTTTTATCAGATACTCACAGTAATAGAGTTATTTACAAATTATTTATGTATGTATGTAGATCGCGATAAGTTGTGCGCAATTATGTATTTTTAAACATAGTATAATTTCCGATATTAGACTAAAATCAGTGGACTTTGTTATTTTATTTAGATCTTTTATAGATCAGATCTGTTGACTTCAAAGCTATACTTCCACTACAAAAAAGAAGCCTGCAAATATTTGGATTTTTTGGGTTTGGGTTTGCAATGCAATGGAGACGATTTTTTAACTGTAATAATAATAACTTCACACATCTCACACACGGCCGTCTGATCCCAAACTAGGCAGAGCCTCTACTATGGTAACCAGACTGCTGATAAACATACTTATATATTTCTAAATACATACATGTTGTAGATAAATTACAACCAGACACAGAACAAATGATCATGCACATCACACAATTATTTGTCCTGGGTGATAATTGAACCCAGGACCTCTGGCTCAGCAGTCAGGGTCACTAACCACTAGACCAAAAGGCCAGTCAAGTACAGATCGCAACTGAACTGCTCAATTGAATAGGTCTTTATATTATCCATACGTTTTGTTCCACATTACTCAACTACTTGTTTATTTAACTGTTTGATAGGGATACCGACCTGCTAGACGTTTTGCGCTCAGAATAGGGGAGGGTCAAGATAGCAAAGCATGGGACAACATTGGTAATAGATACCTACTGTCAGACAGACTTTTCTCTTAGTCAGTGGCGTAGCGTGGCTTGGAGGGGCCCTGTCTCAAAATTAGTTGAAGGGTAAAGATTTTCTACCAAAAGCAACATCCCGCAATAATCAATGTGGGATGTTGCGAACTTTTGGGCGCACACTTAACCCGGGAAAAAAGAGATTGCTTTTTTGATTTTTGCCATTTCTGAAGTGAAAACTCTATAGGCACGTGTGACAGTTTTTTATATGTTTTTTTTTCGGAAAGCACGAGATTAAGTGACATTGTATATAACATTTTACAAATTTTTGCTTACACACGTTAGGGGCCTCTGTAGCCCGGGGGCCCCGTATCATTGATACGGCTGATACGGCGGTAGCTACGCCCCTGCTCTTAGTTCTAATAACTACAATTGTATGTTAAATACATTTAGATCTAGAGCGAAATTCAAACAAAACAATAACGCAGATAAAACCATGGATGAACTCTCACGCATGAAAAGTAGCATAACGACGAGAAATTTGAATAACTATGTCATAAAAACTTTTTTATTACTACAAAACGGCACTGTTAGTACATACCTCTAATATAATGTCAAGCAAAAAGAGTATTATTATTGAAACCTTGACGCGCATTTCTCTATTCGCATAAATCTGAATTCATTTATAAATAAGTTGTTCTAATCAAGAATACTTTCTTCAAAACGTATGCATCTATTACGTCACAAATCAGTATATATTAACGAGAATTGAGGCGATCACGTATTCAAAATCAAAATGAAAATTATTTATTTCAAGTAAACCCATTGTAGGTATTTTTGAATTATCAGGAGGAGTCAGTCATTATAAGTCGGTCGTGAAGATAGTTGCCTGTTCCAAAACGTATATAGATCCTATGGAGAAGAACAGGCAAGAAACTAGAAGAACACTCTTTTTCAACATGGTGTTTTTTTCTACAAATTTACTTGTTACATTACTTATTTAAAAGGTATTACATACAGGTCAGTGGAACCTGGTCGAAACGTCAGGCAAATCAAAGGTATGAATATACGTAATCGCGTTAATTCCCATTAAAATAATTATATAAAATGTTTTCTTAGGTATTTACTTAAATACCAGCTTATAATAATAGCAATGTCATGATCTCGCACTATCTGACTCATGAAAAGTTCAATAAAACTAAATTATAGTAGACACAGTTTGCAGTTAAACAAAGATTAAGTTGATCAACATTTTTATCAATGATATTGTACTTTGTTTGTTTATAGATCCTTTATTTTTCACCCTGTACTTAATATGTAAAAACAAATAACGAAATGTTAAGTGTAATAAGAATTGCATAATATTTGACTTTCTACCAAGTTACACAACTTTAAGTGGGGCAATTAGTACTTAAAATGTGCTACACAAATAAACTATAACGTTTAATAAAGAAATAATAACAAAATTGACAATTTATAACACTGTTAGCAAACGAACATAGAAATCTTGAAGCTGCTCTTGAATTAAATCACTTTTGTTAATGGTATTTGCTGTTTAAAATTAAGTTTTTTTTTTAAATTAGGTGCATTATCTTTATAAAAATGTATTATTCCACGAAAGATGTACTTTCACAGAGCCATTGATTGATGATCCAATGATCCAAATGACATTGCGTCATAATAAAAACCCGTGGTGCATATTTCAAATTTGTTATATGAAAGGTTAATGTTTGGGAAAATCAGTAAGCGCTTACAGTTATTATTTAGTGCTGTACAAGCCTAGAATAAATGCATAAAACTAAATACAGAAAATACGAAGGGATTTAAAATTAACATAATCAGTCTTTGGTACAAGCAAGTCTTTGTCCTTGATATTGTCCTTTTGCCCGAGGCCCTTCATGCTCGTGAGTGCGCCACCACAAACTGGTTCTGAAAAGTAATAAATTTGAGAGTGGCTCCATCGATGCATAAATTCTTCAGCTTAAAGATGCCAAGGTGATAATTGGATTTGAGACTAACAGACTAAACGTGTATAACCCTGATAAGGATGTTTAGCTTGAAGCTAAACATAAAACAACTGCATAACAAGGCATTTAAGTAAAATTATGTTGGACTTCAAAACGAAACTCGAGGTGTTTACTGGTACTAAAGGGTTCCACTTTTCACCTCCCGGCTACAATATATCCAAACTACATATTATACATACAAAGTTTAATTTCGATTCTACAATTTGAAGTATACTTCCATAAGAAATAATCCTACTAATATTATAAACGAGAAAGTTTGTGAGGATGTATGGATGTTTGTTACTCTTTTACGCAAAAACTACTGAAATTATTGCGATGAAACTTGGTATGTAGATAGCTGGAGACCTGGATTAATACGTAGGCAACTTTTTATCCCAATATTCTCACGGGATCGGGATATAAGCGGGCGCAACCGCGGGGCGCAGCTAGTGTATATATAAGTTTGCTAAAATTGACTTAAAAGGTTTTTTTAACATAGTTAGAAGTCAAGCTAATAAAAGCGTATTGAAAAGAACTACTTCCGTAAATAAAATACTCAGAAGCTCATAACATGAAATTTCAGAAATTTGCTATAAAGTGTGTAATCACGAAAACATTAATGAAAATTTACAAAATAAAACTATCATAATTATGTTCACATACCACGGAAGAAATTTGCAATACAACCTATTTGTCAGAAATTTATGACGAAATAGCTTCGGCTAATGGCTTCGCTTGAGTGCAATGTACATACTAAAACACAAAACAATATTAAACCATACGTATGAACCTTCCTCTTGAATCACTCTATCTATTGAAACCGCATTAAAATTCGTAAAACTACCATTATCTTAATTTCTAAATTATAATAATAAATAATTTAGGCTGTAACGGATGAATATGCGCATTTATTTTTTAAATCTGGAAAAAGAACTGTAAGCATTATTGTCTTACAAAATTATAAATAATCATGAAATCAATAAAGCAAATCAAATTGCTAAGCCGTTACTAAATTTCTAGAAATATTTTGTCGACGTATAAATGTTAATTGAATAAAATATGCTAATGTACTGGAACATCTAGCTAAAATGGAAATAAATGAACAGTAAAAACTCAAAGTTTATTTCCAATTCTTGATTGTATTATAAAAAAATTTAATATTTTTTTACTATTATTAAAATTACCTTCTATAGTTAATTTATTTACTGTATTTCACATCTCCAGGACTCTTTAAACATGCTTTACCTTGTCCATCCCACAAGATCCCTTCTCAGTTCCTGGAATGGCCGCTTTTAAAAGGCGGCGAAGCGAATCTTTTAGCTCTTTGCTTTTGTTTTAGGATTCCCAACGAAGCCATATACGGAGTCAGGAGCTTCAAGGAGTGAGATTATTCGATAAGCTTAATGAATTGTTCTTGATTGTGCACTTTACCTCTATGATCATTTGCTTTTGCAAGATCTCAGATGGTATGACTTCGTGTTGAGGTGGGGCATCATATTAAGTAACAAATTACTAATTAACTGTTATAAAGTTACTCTACATTATATTATTTACCAAATAGTTTCAAAGCTAAAAGTACATCCTATCAAACTTAAACCTTTATCTAAGTTTGCTTAATGTTAATTTAATTTTTAGATCTAATTGTTTCTGACAAAATGTTATGTACATTTATATTTATGTAATATTTAATTTAAAATGGCAAACCGTTTGACTTACACAAAGTCCCTACATTAGATCCGGTTAACAAATCCAATCTTGATTATTTGCAACAGTATTACGTACCCACATCAAATCGCCAATACCCTATTATTCTAAATATTGAATTTTTCTGCTATTTATACTAATCAGATGTGACAGAAAATGCGGAAATGTTTACCAATAGCGTTGTTGATACAGAATTTCTCTGGTTCCGGTTGAGTGGGTCCACGATTGTTGAATTTTTAGGCTTGGGCCCCACCTAGTATTGTAAGTGATTTCGAAAAATTTATGTTTGGCAACTATTGAAGAGCCAACAGGCCACACCTGTCTGGTTTATGAATGGTAGTTAGTTTGGTTATTTGTTGGTTGCGATACTTTTTCGTTTGGTTATAATCATATCGTAGGTATATGTTTTGATAATAAAACGTTTAATCTTCTTGTCTTTAATCATCTACCACTTAAAATGATATGGAGCAGAATTATCAATAGATGATTTTTTTAAATTTTATTTGAATTAATTAAAGGTCTTACACATATTTTGAAATATATATGGTTTTTGTATGTATTACATAAGTATAATTCTTCTATATGATGAGGCCATTATAAAAGCCAAGATTTAAAAAGCCCTAAAACTTGACAAAAAAATTAGGATCGTTCATCATTCTATCAAAAAAGAGTAATGGCTTATTGATGTAAGAACCGGTAGTGATTCGGTGGCAGGATGAAACGGATCCTGAAGGTTGAGGTGAATGACCTGAGACCTGTTCGTGGTCGGTAGCTTGTAACAATGGTGTTAAGTTTATATTGTTTGTATTAGCTATAGTAAAAAGGCAGAGTAGCGATTGGATGGAAATACAGATATTTAATAGAAAGAAAAGAGATGGTATAGAAAATTAAACTAAAATTATACCATATTGTTTTGTGGATAGATTTATGACAGACGTGGAATGCTTGTGATATAATTTTATTAATAATACGTTCTTACAATATTGACACTTTATTATACGGATACTTTAGTTATACATCGTAAAGAAAACTTCTATAATCTGTAAACATCAGAACGAGAAGCATCACTGAACACCAAATGGATCGTGATTTTCAAAACTCCATTTACCAACTCGGTCATAATACAGTTATTATCATGAGCGATGCGTTGCCTCTTCACTTCAGATTGTATCATACGCATCGTCATCAATTTCAGTCTTCATCCATTAGCAACAATGACTGCTCATTATACAAAAATACATTAAGCAAAATATCAAATGCGAAAGTAAATCGAAATACAAAATATTTTAAAACTCATTTCCGACAGTGAAAGTTTTGAAAATAAAAATATATTGCCCAGTGCAAGTTGTCTCGGGCAATTAGTTTCCGTACTACTAACTCTTTCTACAAACGATTATAAGTACTAGTTTGTACTAAATATTCCGTCACACAGCAATGGAACGTAAACTGATTCTGGGGTTCAATGTATTGGAGCAGCAATACCCGTATTTGTGTAGATATAGACATAACTAGATTACTAGTCCAATTAAAATTTAAACTAAGTGGCAAGCTATGTCGATTTTCAATAGTTTTCAATAAGCCCACCTGAACTTGCAAAATAGTTGATTGTTAGTTTGTAACCAGCTATCTGGACTAATGGATAAATAGTGAAGTGATATCTAAATCTAATAAACTTGAAATAAGAAAACAGGGTAATTAGATTTTATTAAACAAAATATATATAGCCTAGGTAAAAAAATATGAACATTATTTAGTAAACTCCAACAAATGACATTGATTCTAAAATTCATCAAATAGAAATTATAAGTGACGTGAATAATACAAAATCAACCAAAATATACAGAGATACATTGCCAGTAATAAGTTGTTTTTTTTTCGAGACATCCAAAGATTAATGCTGCTTAATGATCTATTGTGACTAGCTGGTTTCTGTAGTTTAAAACTACTAAGAATATTCAAGCGGTTGATCTCAATTACGTAGCAGACATTTAAGAATTTAAATAGTTAACACCCAGCGATTTAGGAGTTGAATAAATAAGTTACCCTAAACATATAAAAAAACAAAGAAAGTCACAAGACAAGGAAATACAGCAAAACTGTCTATGAAATCAAAATCAACATGATATCAATAAAATTATATTAAATAGAAAGTCAATCGGAATAAATACGATTTTAAAGGAGAAACTCACGTTGTAGACAATCATATAAGTTAGTATATATAATGATGATGTTGCTGTGGATAAGGCATCTAATAAAACAATAAAGGAAAAATGTGAACGAAGTGCAAAACTTAATTATTTTAATTTAATTATGTATTATTTTGAAATTAAAGTCGTAAATCCTTACTAATATTGTAAATGCGAAGGTGAGTTTATTTGTTTGTAACACTTTCACGTCTTAACTAATCAATCGATATTCTTAAAATACATTGCATTCACGTAGTCAGGAGTACAGAAAATATCATATTATTATGGTAATTTTTATCCCGAAAAAAGTACTGTTCCCGAGGGATAGTGTATTGATGTCAATGAACCTCACTGTGAATGTGATGTGATTATGTAAATAAATTTAAGTATTTTTTTGTTAAAGACATCAGTGCATTCAACTTTAAGTAAACATATTAGACAACAGACAAACACCTGATACTCCAACAATTTCTTTTACACCATAAAAAAACTTCCGCTAATTTGCATTTTTATTGGTCGTCTGTCCATTCGCAACGAACTTGTGGCGTTACGCACCGATGGACTAAATACTTTTATTATTCATTCTTAAGTGAAAGTGTTTGACATTCCCGTTTATTCGTGTCTATGCTCCACTGTTTTTGTCACCATAATTTCCTTATTGGTAGGAAGAATAATTGTTAATGAATCAAACGGAATGGGAACGAAACTTGCTAAGATTTTTTCGCACTCCCAATCATATAAAAGGTCAGTGAACTGGTTGTTATTTCTTAAAGGATGGAAATAATTATTGTATGAATTACTGCTTTTGGTTAAAATCATTTAATTTATGGCTATTAAAGGCAATTATTTTGATTTGGAACCAATCCTTCAACGACAAATATAGCTTCAAAGCAATTATATGTAGTTCTTTAATTATATAGGGAGTGCTTAAAACCCTCATAATTGCACTGAAACCCCAGTTATATATTATACCTTTGACTGATTAAGAAAATTCGAGATTATTTTTTACAGGCTCCAATAAATTTACCTTGCGCTGATGTGCTTCCTCCTCATAGAGAAATATAGTCAAAATAACTTTGTGTTCTTTTCTCTAGGCTAACTAGGATCTTCATATTTAGACAAGGAGAGAAAACAGAAAACAATTAAACTAATGACACATATTCTTTACACTTTCACTTGTATGCACGTTAAAGTTTTTAAGCAATTTTTCCACACACTTTGAGGTTTTCACGTGATCTGCAATTGTGTGACCGACACAATTACGCGAAAATTGTTTGTTTACTAATTGGATAAAAAGATAGTAGTAATTATTTTTTTAAGAAAATTAGAGATACAGAAAAATAATCAAAACTTGTCTTAAAATATTACTGAATGCTACTACTTATCATAGCACCTTCTGAAGACTGATTATTCGACAAAACTACGTAAGTAATAAACAAATTAAGGCAGAACTTTTTACCAAACAAATTACTTACATTCTCTAATTATTACAATAACAAACATTTTGACACACTTTTTATGTAGGTTATATTATTGTTAATAAACTGATATAGTAAAATATTATGTACTGTTTTATTTAACATTAACTTTTCTGTCATTGTTTTTTAATGTTACCGATGGACAATGTTATCACAGCTTATTCTTCTTTCAAAGTTTGTACGAATTTCGTCACTTTAAAATTGCAGAACAGTAGAAGTTTCGTCACCAAAATTACAAGTGCTTTCGCAATAAGGTCTGAAGTACCTGATATTTTATAATATTTAATATACCTTTTCTGAAGTCATTGCAAATTAAATCTGGTTACGTCTTTTCCTTAATATAATGTCTACATAAGCTTTTCACAGACGATTCTTCGAAAGGCATGTGAATGACCTCGGTGACCGAATGGTCGTATCCATTCACTCAATATTTAATGTCGTATCGTATATAGCGCTACTAACTTTCTTCTTGGCTACAATCTTGTGAATTACGTATAGATTTTTACAATTATTAATGGATTAAACTTCAGCCATTAATTTATACTGAAATCTATACATTGTCAATTCATCTTCAGTCTCGTTTGCCAACAAACATAGTATGTATGTCATTGAACGTGCACAAGACACGACTACTTTATAAGATTGACCTGTAATTATCTATGAATGGAATGAGACATTAAGCTACGCAGTAGAGAAACGCTATCGTATATTTTTTTCTGAGGCAGTAGACACGTTCTGGTACAAAGATTTGCCTACTGCCTGAGGACGCCAATCAATCAGAACGCTGCTTCGAACAGTCCGCAGCTCGGCCAGGTGTAATTCTAACTGGCAAAGGACGGAAACGGTGGCTCTATAGGCTGCAAAAAAATCTCTCTAAAAGACACAGGTCACGTTGCATGTGGTACCAGGAGGTTTCAACGTGGAAAAAGCCATTGCCTGTATCTAGTTATTTTCTTCAAAGTCACCATTAAGTAGAGATTTCTCTAAATTGCCGAATCTAGCAGCTGCAATCCACAAACTCATTTTTAAGCCTTGATGTATAAATTGCCAATCATTAAATCCATTTACTTTTATTAGATTTCCAAACATCTTTATTTCTGTTTCCCACATTTTATTTTGAAATAAAGTAATAAACATTTAAAGTTTTGCTTAAATATTTGATTGCGGTCAATATGCTTTCTATGTAGTTGCCAAATATGTTTAAATTCAGAATATATTACAGCAGTTATAGCTATTTGCGATTGTAATTGGCCTTGCCTAATCGTGAGCACCAGTCACCGGTGATCAAACTTATTATTCGTTGGTCATATTACATAGACTAAGTATATCTGCTTATAAGTTATAAGTAGTTATAACTATTTTATTTTGACTCGAAATCTTGTTTCATAAATTATGTTTATGAATATACATTCATATCCCTAAGGGGTACTTATTCGTATTCATATCCCACGCAACTAGCTTCACGACTGACTTAGTCTGAGTGATTCCTACTCCTAACAATTCAAAAGTACCTATTATGTATTGGTTTAATTGAAATAAATGGTTTTGATTTTGAAGTACCTTTAGCAGTTTCGTGATTTAAACCCTATAGCCGTTTGTTTTAGCTTTTATGCTGTTCAGTATTTCGCTTTATCTTAAAAAAAAACAAAGCATAAGACTCTCAACAAATCAGACTTACAATTACAGCAAAACACGTGGTTTCATTGGTATTGGTTAGGAATATCGAAACTAAATAATCAGCTTCTTTACGCCCAAGTGAGTTGTATAATCAATTTCTTGTTTCGGCGTGCACCCAAACCCGATTTTTGAGGTGAAAGTACTGACACAGGTGTTACGCGATCTGTCGAATCGGTTCATTTGTGTGTGACACGCAATAGGTATCTCAATCAAAAGTGGGTCACTGGAAACTTTGAATGAAGTCTATTGAAATCTCAATGTTACATTTTGTCTATGAAGGTACTTCTGTTGTATATCATATTACACAAGGACCACGTTATACGGTTAATAATTGCTAGATGCAAGATACAAATTTTAATAGATAAAGAGAGATAGAGACGATAAGCTTGTTTCTTGCTATGTTGGATGGCTCGAACTTGCCGGCAACAGCCAGTTCAGCTCACCCTGAGCTGCTCAAGCGATTGCTTACACTCGCTAATCCATCTCTATAAGGTAAATCCCTTTCCTTCCATTGCCCTACCTTATTATCTCCCGTCCCCTTTCAAAAAATTCCCAATTTTCCCATCTTTAATTCCCTAAGTGCCGGTAGAGCTACCCCTTCGAGGATACAGGAGTGAGTGTATTAATGCTTCTTGTTTAAGTACGTCACATAAGAGAGAGATAAATTTTTCCCGTTTTTGCAACATTTTTCATTGATGCTCCGCTCCTATTGGTCGTACAGGCTAATAAGCTATTTAACATCACGCATGTTAAATAGCTTATTAGCCTGTCTCGATAAATGGGCTATCCAACACCAAAAGAATTTTTCAATTCGAACCAGTAGTTCCTGAGATTAGCGTGTTCAACCAAACAAACGAACTATTCAGCTTTATAATATTAGTATAGATAAGTTGAGGTAGAATTTTTATGATCATTTATAACAATGATTTTCTTAAAGTACCTACCGCCTACATGGTTTCAGGTGGACAAGTAAATAAATAATGAACGTTAGGTAGCTTCGTTGTTTATGTTCAAGTGTTTTGAATTAGTACTTTGACACAAATTACGATTTAGCTTATATTTGAGCAAACAAAAAATATTAAACTTTTGCACTACGACTTATTACAGCCCTTAATCATATATTAGGTAAATAATGTTTTAGATGTCAAGTTTAATGCTAAAAGTAGAATTTCGGACAACAAAATAACGAACAATAACACTATAAACAGACAAGGCAGATTTGTTCAACCGTTTTTGTCCTAAATACCTACTCAAATCGGACACTAATTTACCTAAACTACACTTTCTCCAACAAAATAATATGGACATACCTTTTCTGAAGAAAGTTATTATTTTCATTTTTTCATTTAAAAAATCGCTAAATCATTTCAAAGTATCGAGACTGCTAAAGTTTAAATCGACTTCAAATTTCATGCACATATAGTTCTGTTTATTAGTTTACTTCTAAACCCGACAGCCATCTGTCATTCAACTCCGTCCATAGACATAATATGAATCGTCTCGTTATTTTTTACTCACAACTTGCTAAGAAAGGTTTCTTGACATGCTTAGGCGCAGGTAGCCAGTATTTCCGGTCTATTACTCACACAAAAAGTGATACACCTTACATTGCGAGTGCAGCGGACACTTCTCATAATACATATTAATCATTACTAACCGTCGGCGTCGATTCTTAGTTAGTTAGTAAGTATTAGTGGGATTATTATGTTCATATTGTTGGTATTTTATATGATGATTACGGTCATTATGTAGGTAAATGAATTTTTTATTTTATTACTTCTTTTGGCATATTATGTATAATCACAACACAATTGCTTTGATAAGTTTGATGTTTAATTATGTAATTTAGTACTTTATATACTTGTACATTGAGGATGTAATTAAACATATATATTATGGATAATATCGCCTAATTTGTTTTTCATATAAAACTTTATGTAACGACTTTACTAATTTTAATAATTTTTTAGAAGATTGTTTTCTCTGTATCTATAATTTTTTTTTAAGATAAGCAACTTTTTACCTTGAGCAAAATAGAATCAGCATTTCAAAAATGGTTTTCCAAGAAGAAATACCATAACAGTATCCGGATTCCAAATTCAAATGATTCATTCAAAGACTCTTGGCACAATATTTATGGCCAATGTATTGTGCTTCTTGATATGAAAATGCATGACTTTCACATATTATTTGTCATATATGTTGTTATATGGGAACATGATACTGACTTGTAAATAAAATTACTTTTGCCATCTTTGCGTCTGTGTTTTAAAAGTTATTTATCCATATTAATTACTCCACAAAAGAAGAAAAACGAGTCACTGATTAGTTGGAATCCTGTCCAGGATATTGATTCTCGATATTCTTCAAACTCATAAAATAATTTACATTAACACAATTTCTATTTTAGAATATATATTTTCTTCTACATAATAAGATATTGGAATTGCGTAGTGTGTGTGTGTGTGTGTGTGTGTCTGTGTACGTGTGAGCGGTCAATGTTGATGAAAGCAGCGCGCGAGTTGCCTACTAATGGCTCGTCGGATATCAATAGACACTTTCGAGAGCTCTTCTAGCTTATGAGTTGTAAAACGAGTTCGTAATTTGAAAAACAGCAGGTTTTAAAAATTCTTTAGATATTCTTTGTTTATACCAAGAACTTGTATTTAGATATAAGCTTATAAATGATTTGATTTGATTTGAAATGATTTGTAAAATTTGAATTACTTATATGAATATATTTACGAAATAATTTTAGTGATAAAATAATATCCATACTAATAATATAATAAAGCAGAATTTTTTTTGTTTATTTAAACACGCCAATCTCTGTAATGACTGGATTGGAAAAATATTTTAGCATTTGATAGCCCAATTATTGAGGAAGGTTATATACCATGTAACATTACGCTACGACTCTTGGGAGTAGAGCAGTGACTAAAAACGTAAGTAAAACCGCGGGGAACAGCTAGTTATTCATAAAAGTAATTCAACTATTCATTCATAAAAGTAATTCAATTATTCATTCATAAAAGTAATTCAATTATTCATTCAGAAAATTAATGATATTTTGAAACGAAGTTACTTTCAACAAAAATCTTTTTAATTTCATAATGTTTACAATTTGACTAATACATAGATAATTATATTTATGCCGCACATATAAACCCATATGAGTACCTAGAAAAAATCTTGAAACAAATTAAGAATCGAGGCGATTTATTTACATAAATGTCTAATAATTGGACATACATACATACACATGTTAAAAACAATCTCACCACTATAATTACTATAAACTATCAAATTCACTAAATAACAGTAACTGCTACGAGTATGTTGTTCTTACCTCTATCCGCACTCAAGCCATTGTTATCAACTTATAATGCATGCCTAGCTTTATATCACCCTACTATTGTCAATCGACCAATAGCGTAGCACTAGTGGTGTAACTAGAAATGGTAAACTGTTTATACTAACTTTTAAACTTTCGCGTTCCATGATATAATTATGTATTTACGGGAATTAACGCGATCACGAAAAGGTATTACATACCTCTGAATTGCCTGACGTTTCAACCAAGTTGCACTGGCCGTGGTCACAGGCTGACTGGCTCAGCGGTGCGTACACCATGATAATTCCAGTAAATACATAATTATAGTAAACTGTTTTATCATCTATTAAAGTTTGCCTCTATTTTTAAAAAATAAATACGAATTTTTGATGTGGCGATAACACACATGATACGTACAGCCTGGCGATGGTGTTAGTAGATAGGTATCTACTGACACTGACCCTGTAATTCCAGCTATTAACAAATGTTTCCAAGTTAGCAGTAAAGCTACTGTTCGTGTTTTAACAATGCTTTGATAATTAGCGACTGTAGCATTATGACTAAGGTATGAGCATCGAATAACTAAACTATTCGATAATAATAATACGTAGCTATACATAGAAGCATACACAGCGCAGCCTTAAGTTTATTTGTTTTTATTTATTAAAATGGTTAAATGGAAAAGCACTTGATAAATATTTATGAAATCATTGACTGATGGAAATGCTGTAAAACTCGTTCTAGAGAGATTTCCGAGACGACAATATCGCGAAATTCGTTCAACACAATTGTATAAAAGAATAGAGTCAATCATTATTCATGCGGAACTAAGAGGAGCGGCGGCAACTAGCTTGAATTCAAATGAGACGATATTAATTTCTGATGTGTATTGAAGAAGTAGGTAGTAATAGGTAGTAACGCTTTGTTTAACATGTTATGTGTTTGGAAAACTTAATGCCCATTTTTTTTCTTCTGGCTATATTGCAGTATAACCTACATCTTGTACTATTCTAAATTTGAAAGTTTGAATAGATGGATGACAGAACAGCTGAATGGATTTGGATGAAATTTGGCAGAGGTAAATTGTAATCTGGAATAGCACAAAGGTGCGGAAAAATTTACGGTTCCCGTGAGATACATTTGAATTTCTACACGAATGAAGTCGCGGGCAACAGCTAGTATGTTACATTTCAAGAGAAAAATATCTATTTATTTATCCATATATCTATAGTATTTTCTACTACCATATTATTTTTACATGTTCACCAAATAGCCAGTTAAGATCTTATTGTTTGTCTTATGTTTACATGCAATCAGAATGTAACAGGTTATTATGTTTACTACTTACATCTACGCGCTACTGTTGTAAAAAAAGGTTAAAAAAAATTTTCCTCACAGCATACGGATTTCTCTGGCCATAAACATGACTTCACATTCTCTGACACGTGACAAGGATCAACTGTTTAACGATTCATAAATACTAGCATATAAATCAAGATGGAAACTTGAATCATTTGATATGGTAACTAGTCACGTTTCTTCAATATTTTTTTACATGGCGATGCGCAACCGACACGATATTCCATGATATGATGTATAATTATGTTGAGGGGAATTAATGAGATCGTATTTAATAGATATTACATACCTCTGAATTGTCTGACTATTCGACTAGGTTCGTGTAACTACTACGATCTACGAAATAATGTATCTATCTATGAAAAACGTAGCGTAAACAAAGAAATACTGGATGTTAATTGACCCATGGTGTAATATAAATTGCACATTTTCTGTGCTTATAGATATCCAGTTATCTCGAAGTCCATTCATTACTTTTATTCTATTTTTGAATTAAAAAAGTTTCATTATCATAATTTTTTTTTTGTTTTTTATTTGTTTTTTCTTAAAAGACAACTCCCGCATTAGGAATGACTCCTGTGTCGCGGGGGACTTTACAAACATACAAACAACGGACACAAAGAACACTCAGACTCTGGTGGGAATCGAACCCACGACCTATGGGATAGCAGTCAGGGTCACTAACCACTAGGCCAACAGGGATTTTTTTTTAGTATCTCACATAAATATCATTCGATCAGTTCCGATGTTGATGATATCAGTTCGATGTAGTGTCGTTAAATTAAAGAGAATTTCAAAAACTTAGAAGCTAAGCTGGTTGAATGCAAGCAGACGATACCAATAATGCTGTAATTATTTATTATCTTAAACTGATACAAAACGGATTGCAAGGTCGTGTTATGGTGAACATGTACGAGAACAGGCTCAGTGAAGATCATACAGCGTATATAGTATACATATACAGTATTATGTAGCTAAACGCTTAATAGTTTAAGGATTTCTTAATATTTATGCTAATAAAATGTTTTTAAAGTTGCACGGTAAGTCTAATATCGTAGTCGTTTCGGCTACGTGTAAAATAGAATACATATAATTTTTATACCTAAATACTTATTTATTTATATTGAATAAATACTGTTTATTGCTGTATATACTGATTATAAATTTGCGAAAGGTTTACAAAATAAAAACCGGTATAAAATATTGGGATTTTTTTCTAAATCAATAACCACGATGTTGATTACATAAAATGTATTTTTAACTAGGTTCATATAGGTGAAAATAATTCTTTGTACTCCTTTTAAGCAAATTTCGCGAATGGAAGGATGTAAATGATGTGATGTTCGTATGTCGAAGTAGTGCAGAAAGCTATAACATAAATTTAAAATACCCGACTCGAAAATCCCTTCAACGATTAGAAAAGAGCTGATGATCTTCAAACGGCTGAACAGATTTTCTTGAATTATATCTAAAAACAAAACAAAAAAAATGCACTTCGTTTTGTCTATTCGTTTAGGAGCTACGATGAACAGACAGACACAGAGACACGTCAAACTTATAACTCCCCTCTTTTTGCGTAGGGGGTTAAAAATGTATGTCGAAACTCGACCAGCAGGCGATTTCTAGTAATAAATGATTAATCATTCAAGACTCCTGAATAGGATCTACGTCTTCATTTTTCTGATTCAAAATTTATTCGAATTCCGAAAGTTGTTGATGACATCAAATTTGTTAGTATGCGATTTCCCAACAACATTTTTTCGTGACGTACCGTACCAAGCATACAACAACACATTAAAAATCACTCACACTCATTTATTGTAATATTTTCTCTAATGGGTGCTATTTTTACATAATATATTTTACAATAAAGTAACGCACCTTTGTCAAGTGTACGAGCTACTCGTCGCGTGCGCATCTAAAACGGCCTTGACTGCTTGACTTTTGAGATACGCCTAAATGCCGGGATTGGTAATATCAAAGATCAAAACTATTATAATATCATAATACGGCTCGTAAATATCTAAATTAAATGGACAGCCGAATAAACGAGGATTAAATTGATGCTTAAGTTGACGCTATTGTAAGAAAAATAATTATGGCTTATAACATTACAGAGAATAGAGTGTTAGACGGCCTTTTTGTAGTAGTGAATGTCACTATTCAAGCAGTCATCGCAAACCCTTGACAGCATAGGAAGGCTTAAGCATCATTGCCTCAAGCGGGAGCTACATTAGGCCGACGCACACGTCTGAAACGCTACATTAGGCCGACGCACACGGCTGAGACGTCTTACGCGTGTAAGGTTGGTACAGAGTCGAAAACCAGCGTAAAATCGACGCAACGCGTGTGGCCCATTTTACGCTGGTTTTCGACTCTGTTATTATCAGTTACTTAAAAATGAATGAATCGGACAGTGAATTTGAAGAACACATCTTGAATGAGACGCGTTACGTCGATTTTATGTGCACAGCAACCTTATACGTGTAAGACGTCTCAGACGTGTGCGTCGGCCTAATGTAGCTCTCACTTCATTCTTGCCCATCTTTAAACAAATAAGATTTTATTGGTTAATAAAACACTTGGTATATTGCATAATCAGTTCGATTAAACTTTTATCTCTATCAATTGGGTATACGGGAAAGTTGTTCTTGCTATAAAGTTGAACTAATATTAGTAATATCTGTTTACAAACGACCACTTCGGGAAACCAGAGATATTTGCCTTAAGTATTATACGCACTTGATCCTTAGGGTCAACTCAGAGTTGACCCTTAATCTTTAATCTATACAAATGGATAAAATTCGAAGTGTCTGTTTTTAATGTCATAATAATAAGCTTAAATATATCTGAATGTTTACCCGGTACTTATAGCCAGAAATCAATTTTTAAAATTTCGTTTGTCTGTCTATCGGTCTGTCTGTTGGACCGATTTCGAAGAGACTTTTACTGACAGATAGCTGGTGTTATAAGGAGTTACTTAGGCTACTTTTATTTTGGAAAAAGAATTAGGGTTCACATACACACGACTGAAGCGGATGCGGGGTACAGCTTGTTTTTAATATAATATGTATATTTACCTGCCGGCTAAAGGTACACGCTTCGGTAAAGAATGTCTATCTTTTTATCTCAAGGCCCGTAGGTACATACCTACTAATAGCTAAGGTTACCTACAAACATCATATTATAATAAAACTTGATATTTGAATTGATAATGTCAATATTATTATTATAATAAAAATAACACAAGTTTTTAAAAACAATGTTAATTTTCGATTTTATTCTAATGTTATACAATATTTTGTTATTCCTTCTGTAATAATTAACATTGGAATTGTTCAAATTAAAAGCGGTCTTTATGTAAAATCTATACAAATAAATGAAATTAAAGTGTCTGTTTTTAATGTCATAATAACAGCTTTTTACTGAATGCATCTGAATGTTTACACGGTATTTATACCAAAAAATCAATTTAAAAAAAATTGCCTTGTCTGTTTGTTCCGGGTAGTATCAGGAAAGGGTAGACCGATTTCCACGGCACTTTCACTGGTAGGTAGCTGGTGTTATAAGGAGTAACTTAGGCTACTTTTATTTTGGAAAAAGTATTAGGGTTCCGTGCATTCCAAACTTAATAATTAGCCTAATTTAAATTAGAAAACGTAACTCACAACAGTCTACTGATCCCAAACTAGACAGAGCCTGTACTATGGTAACCAGACTGTTAATAAACATACTTACATATTTCTAAATACATAAATGTCATAGATACATTACACCCAGACACAACAAATGATCATGCTTAAAACACAATTATTTATCCTGGGTGGAAATCGAACCCACATTCTCTGGCTCAGCAGTCAGGCTCACTAACCTCTAGACCAACAGGCCAGTCAATTATTGAAAACTCTCTGATGTCCCAGGTTTCCTCAAAAAGTTATCCCTCACTGTAAAAATAAATTGTAAATAAATGTATATTATATAAATAACAAATGCCATTTATCACTTTGACAACACTCAATTTATTTTTCATTTTAAAAATTTTAATCTTATTCCAACTACAGGAACTAAAAAGTATTCCTTTTTATTTTTTCCTTTTTTTAATTTTTATTTAGTTATTATATAAAAAGTATTCCCACTTATTAAGTATTAATTACATTAAAGGCTACACTTATGTATTTTTTTAAATATTCCTAGAATTTTTTTAATAGAAGTAATTACTCATAATTTATTAAAGGAAATTACACCATTCCATTCGTATAAATTGAACGTGTATGCTATTCACGCTTTTCACATCCTGCTTCATAGTAAAGCGCTTTTAAAGTTCGACCACAGATTACTTAATATAACCGATGGCTGACTTACGTCGAGAAGAAATAACACTACATCCAAATGTTGCACGCGTAACTTTATGTGTGCCTAACTAGATAGATACATGCGTGTTATTTGCTTATGTGGTGACTGTCCGATGTAGGCACAACTTTGGTATTACACCTCTAAGAAAGGCAGGCATAGTTTGAGGTAAATTTCTTTAAAAATGGAGATGTAAAAAATTATTTCCCAATGGAAGACGCTATAAAGTAAGTTCTTAGAAATACAGTACGTGGCTTCACTCACATAAACTCTTATGTATCTGTCGTTTTTCAGTTCCATCGAATTTAAATGCTCTGACGTAAATTTTTCATGTATTAATTAACAAACTGTGTAAATAGGAAACCTACTTGAACGCACCTGTAGACAGCAAAGACAAAATTTAATGAATAATGTTTTTGATATGCTACACATTTCTGTATATACTCTCTGGTAGTACAGGCTTCAGTCACCCAAAAACTATGGTAAAAACTTAAAAAAGACAGACATTTTTGTGGAATTTTGACCAGACACTCAAAAGTCAGTACCCGTTGTTGTAATTAAAATGAAGCGAGTTCGGCTGGGGTATTTTATTTTTTTCTTCAATATATTTATATCCGTCACGGTAAGATACAATTGACCTAAAAAAAACTTAGATCGTCAAAACTGAATCGTTTTGGGAATTTCATCTTTACTTGTGCGACAATACCTTGTTGCTTGCAAGACGGTAGTTGAGCCAGCCAATAGGTTATTTATTTACCAATGTTAAATACATTTTTTTATGCCTTGATCAAACTTCATACAGCTCATAGTATTTAATATTATCTTCAACTTTATACACAAATGATCATAAAACAAAACAGTCTTGACACTCTGAGTGACAACGAAGTAATCCTATTATAGTATATAAGTAAGGTTATTTTTTCGTTTGAAGGTTTGAAACTCTAAAGTAGTACATTTGGTGTGGACTCCAAGTTAACATAGATTTCAGATATAAATTTAATACCATTTTTGAAATGATTCTGATACTTAAGTTAAGTTTTACTTATTTATATACTCGCTTTGAATTTACAAATATGGTATTAAATAGGTCTTATGTAGTCTACCCATCAAGACAAGGTGTAAAATCTTCCAAGGGTATCCGAAATCCTCTGGACTATAGTTACTATGAAACTTTGCGTTTATACTTGATAATAGTAAACTGTTGGACATGCGATGAAGCGATTGAAAGACTATCAACTGAAAGGGCCATAATTGGAGCGGGATACTTGATTATCTATAATATATCATTTGTGGTCGCCAGCTGCGTTTATGTAATAATAAGAAATCTATTCTATCTTTTTTTTGAATTGGGACAGATGTGTACAATGATTATTTCTTATATAGTAGCTGCGGTACGATCCTTTAAAGATCAGGTCACTCCCACCGACACTATGCTTTGCGTAAAATAGCTGTCGAGCTACTTTACATGAGGGTGTAACGAACGCATAGCGTTGTCCATCGCTTATGTATTGTTTAAGAATTGAAATTGCCATCTATGTATCCGGGCTCACTGTGAGTCCTCATAACATCGTTAATACGGGTGTTAGTCTCTATACGTTATGTGGTAGGCGTGTTTTGCTCATTTTATTCGTGATATCATATATACTAAGATCGACGCAGACGAAGCCGAGGTACCAATGCTAGTTCATTCAGAATAAAAGTATTCCGTTTTGACTTCTATAGATATCCAAGGGCGCAATTAAAACATAAATTCGCTGAATACAATTTTTTAAATTGCATAAAGTGCACTCATAAATAAATAACTTCTTGATTACTATAGCGTGGCTAAGAGTATCAGTAGTAGGGTCAAGGTTATTAGACAGGTGCAAATTCTTTATATTTTTCTCTTTGTCATTACATTAATTACGCAGCAAATGAATGGTTAGGCAACTATTGGTTTTAATATAATACTGTATTATTATGACTTATTCCATTAAAAGTCCCGTAAATTTTTCTTACTGCTGCGGTTCTGTGTAGCCCAGAAAGTAGAAAAATATATAAAAATCAATATGCTTTCACCAGATCCAAGCTTTTTTGGAAGACTTGGTACTGCAAAAGAATATAAGGATTTTTTTAAAGAAGGTTTTTTATTACTTACCCTAGACCCAAAAGGGTTACTTAGTATTCAATTTTTTTCATATTTGTCTTTTAATTTTTTGTAAAAATACAGCAAAAGGATAAGACACGAGTTAACGGCCACCTTAATTTAAGGACGTTTGCAATAGCAACCATCAATCAAACAAGTAAATTTTAATGCATTTTTGAATAATCATTTGGATAAATCATGGCAGGGAGTTATTGTCCTAAAATACACGGAAGTTAGTTGCTATTGAAACGCACAGTACGGAACGTCTTTGGTTTTTATTATGTAAACCCTTGTTGGTGATGACATTATCTTGAACAATATCGTAGATACAAACTCATTGTACATGCAATAAAACACACATAGTTACTCTATTAAGGATTAGAGGTTTAATCCCATCTCGTCTTCCTGATCGTCGATTATTCTTATATTTTCTTGTTTGCATTTCTCCTGAATACATAGTTCTAGATTCTATTGGTATCCAGGAGCTCCTATAAAGTTGTCAAGATACAAGGTTGTTGGAAGGAAAGGAATCCTGGATGGGAACTTGTGACTGTTGAGATTTTTAGATGCCAACTTTATATCATAATGATAATATTGTTGACATTACCATTCCCCATGATGACAATCTCTTAAAAGCCGAAAAAGATTAAAAAAAAAAATATTTGGACTTAATTTTTGTGCCCATAGCCATTTCGGCACATGGGTTAATTGCTAAGAACCTCGACCAATACCTTCAGAGGCTCACGTTAGGCAGCTGGATTAAGAGCCTGATGCAGAAGGCAGTCATCCTCGATACGGCACGCATAGTGAGGAGATTTCTGTCTCTGGAACCCTTACCGGTACCCTTACTAACACCGGTAGCTTGGTCCCTGTACCCGATACCGGTGGTGCACTATTTTTTATATTTTTAAATGTATTTTTAATAAATCTGAATGTATTTAAAAATGTATTTTATTGCATATTTAAGCGAATAAAGAGAATAATAATTTATTAATCAAACAGATACTAGTACAAGGAAGTTTATATTTACAATCAATCATAATCTAATTATAACTACTATAGTTTGGTTAAGGTCCTGAACTCCTAGCTTGGTTATATAGATACAACCTGTGTTTAGGAATAACAGTACCGGGTTCAAAGGGGATTCTATGAAATAGTATGCTGTGCTCTATACATAATGTGATACTTTGAAAATTACCTGTGATTACATCTATTCGATTAAGTTACATATTTAAACTTATAACTTATAATAACCAATTTAGTGAAATAAATTAGAACCTGATGATTTTCATCAAAAGTTCATGTAAATATACATATGTGTGTGTGTGCGTGTGTGTGTGTGTGTTTGTATGTATGGGTGTGTATGTGTGTGCGTGTGCGCGTGAGTGTGAGTGTGTGTGTATGTGCGTGTTATAACTTAGTCAGGAAAGTTTCGGTTTCCTCATAGTTTACTGTAAAAACGAATGTATGTACAGTCTTCTTACAATTGGACGTCGATAAACCATAAACGGGATATGTTAAGTTAATTTGTTGTAAAGTGATGGCCCAAGATGGATAAAAAATCTTTTTGTAAAAGATATTACCTTCTAATAGCTACCGTACTAGGAATTACTAAAGATCTTAATATGAAGGATCCCAATACATATTGGGGATCATAAAAAACGTATCAATGAATCATAGAGAGTTAAGAATTGGGTATTCTGAGTTGTGAATGCATTTACTTCTGTTTTTAGGGTGAAATTTTAACTAATTTTAATTTCCTAGTCATACACTTCATGCAGGCCTATGTCACTCGATGTACTCGTACTTGCGCGCTAACTACCTGCAGGCCGCTAAAATTCATAGTGTCAATTGACATAGTGGTTTATGTGCAGTATAAAAATTTAGATAAATATAACTCCCCTCTTTTTGCGTAGGGGGTTAAAAATGTATGTCGAAACTCGACCAGCAGGCGATTTCTAGTAATAAATGATTAATCATTCAAGACTCCTGAATAGGATCTACGTCTTCATTTTTCTGATTCAAAATTTATTCGAATTCCGAAAGTTGTTGATGACATCAAATTTGTTAGTATGCGATTTCCCAACAACATTTTTTCGTGACGTACCGTACCAAGCATACAACAACACATTAAAAATCACTCACACTCATTTATTGTAATATTTTCTCTAATGGGTGCTATTTTTACATAATATATTTTACAATAAAGTAACGCACCTTTGTCAAGTGTACGAGCTACTCGTCGCGTGCGCATCTAAAACGGCCTTGACTGCTTGACTTTTGAGATACGCCTAAATGCCGGGATTGGTAATATCAAAGATCAAAACTATTATAATATCATAATACGGCTCGTAAATATCTAAATTAAATGGACAGCCGAATAAACGAGGATTAAATTGATGCTTAAGTTGACGCTATTGTAAGAAAAATAATTATGGCTTATAACATTACAGAGAATAGAGTGTTAGACGGCCTTTTTGTAGTAGTGAATGTCACTATTCAAGCAGTCATCGCAAACCCTTGACAGCATAGGAAGGCTTAAGCATCATTGCCTCAAGCGGGAGCTACATTAGGCCGACGCACACGTCTGAAACGCTACATTAGGCCGACGCACACGGCTGAGACGTCTTACGCGTGTAAGGTTGGTACAGAGTCGAAAACCAGCGTAAAATCGACGCAACGCGTGTGGCCCATTTTACGCTGGTTTTCGACTCTGTTATTATCAGTTACTTAAAAATGAATGAATCGGACAGTGAATTTGAAGAACACATCTTGAATGAGACGCGTTACGTCGATTTTATGTGCACAGCAACCTTATACGTGTAAGACGTCTCAGACGTGTGCGTCGGCCTAATGTAGCTCTCACTTCATTCTTGCCCATCTTTAAACAAATAAGATTTTATTGGTTAATAAAACACTTGGTATATTGCATAATCAGTTCGATTAAACTTTTATCTCTATCAATTGGGTATACGGGAAAGTTGTTCTTGCTATAAAGTTGAACTAATATTAGTAATATCTGTTTACAAACGACCACTTCGGGAAACCAGAGATATTTGCCTTAAGTATTATACGCACTTGATCCTTAGGGTCAACTCAGAGTTGACCCTTAATCTTTAATCTATACAAATGGATAAAATTCGAAGTGTCTGTTTTTAATGTCATAATAATAAGCTTAAATATATCTGAATGTTTACCCGGTACTTATAGCCAGAAATCAATTTTTAAAATTTCGTTTGTCTGTCTATCGGTCTGTCTGTTGGACCGATTTCGAAGAGACTTTTACTGACAGATAGCTGGTGTTATAAGGAGTTACTTAGGCTACTTTTATTTTGGAAAAAGAATTAGGGTTCACATACACACGACTGAAGCGGATGCGGGGTACAGCTTGTTTTTAATATAATATGTATATTTACCTGCCGGCTAAAGGTACACGCTTCGGTAAAGAATGTCTATCTTTTTATCTCAAGGCCCGTAGGTACATACCTACTAATAGCTAAGGTTACCTACAAACATCATATTATAATAAAACTTGATATTTGAATTGATAATGTCAATATTATTATTATAATAAAAATAACACAAGTTTTTAAAAACAATGTTAATTTTCGATTTTATTCTAATGTTATACAATATTTTGTTATTCCTTCTGTAATAATTAACATTGGAATTGTTCAAATTAAAAGCGGTCTTTATGTAAAATCTATACAAATAAATGAAATTAAAGTGTCTGTTTTTAATGTCATAATAACAGCTTTTTACTGAATGCATCTGAATGTTTACACGGTATTTATACCAAAAAATCAATTTAAAAAAAATTGCCTTGTCTGTTTGTTCCGGGTAGTATCAGGAAAGGGTAGACCGATTTCCACGGCACTTTCACTGGTAGGTAGCTGGTGTTATAAGGAGTAACTTAGGCTACTTTTATTTTGGAAAAAGTATTAGGGTTCCGTGCATTCCAAACTTAATAATTAGCCTAATTTAAATTAGAAAACGTAACTCACAACAGTCTACTGATCCCAAACTAGACAGAGCCTGTACTATGGTAACCAGACTGTTAATAAACATACTTACATATTTCTAAATACATAAATGTCATAGATACATTACACCCAGACACAACAAATGATCATGCTTAAAACACAATTATTTATCCTGGGTGGAAATCGAACCCACATTCTCTGGCTCAGCAGTCAGGCTCACTAACCTCTAGACCAACAGGCCAGTCAATTATTGAAAACTCTCTGATGTCCCAGGTTTCCTCAAAAAGTTATCCCTCACTGTAAAAATAAATTGTAAATAAATGTATATTATATAAATAACAAATGCCATTTATCACTTTGACAACACTCAATTTATTTTTCATTTTAAAAATTTTAATCTTATTCCAACTACAGGAACTAAAAAGTATTCCTTTTTATTTTTTCCTTTTTTTAATTTTTATTTAGTTATTATATAAAAAGTATTCCCACTTATTAAGTATTAATTACATTAAAGGCTACACTTATGTATTTTTTTAAATATTCCTAGAATTTTTTTAATAGAAGTAATTACTCATAATTTATTAAAGGGAATTACACCATTCCATTCGTATAAATTGAACGTGTATGCTATTCACGCTTTTCACATCCTGCTTCATAGTAAAGCGCTTTTAAAGTTCGACCACAGATTACTTAATATAACCGATGGCTGACTTACGTCGAGAAGAAATAACACTACATCCAAATGTTGCACGCGTAACTTTATGTGTGCCTAACTAGATAGATACATGCGTGTTATTTGCTTATGTGGTGACTGTCCGATGTAGGCACAACTTTGGTATTACACCTCTAAGAAAGGCAGGCATAGTTTGAGGTAAATTTCTTTAAAAATGGAGATGTAAAAAATTATTTCCCAATGGAAGACGCTATAAAGTAAGTTCTTAGAAATACAGTACGTGGCTTCACTCACATAAACTCTTATGTATCTGTCGTTTTTCAGTTCCATCGAATTTAAATGCTCTGCTAAATCAAGACAAGGTGTAAAATCTTCCAAGGGTATCCGAAATCCTCTGGACTATAGTTACTATGAAACTTTGCGTTTATACTTGATAATAGTAAACTGTTGGACATGCGATGAAGCGATTGAAAGACTATCAACTGAAAGGGCCATAATTGGAGCGGGATACTTGATTATCTATAATATATCATTTGTGGTCGCCAGCTGCGTTTATGTAATAATAAGAAATCTATTCTATCTTTTTTTTGAATTGGGACAGATGTGTACAATGATTATTTCTTATATAGTAGCTGCGGTACGATCCTTTAAAGATCAGGTCACTCCCACCGACACTATGCTTTGCGTAAAATAGCTGTCGAGCTACTTTACATGAGGGTGTAACGAACGCATAGCGTTGTCCATCGCTTATGTATTGTTTAAGAATTGAAATTGCCATCTATGTATCCGGGCTCACTGTGAGTCCTCATAACATCGTTAATACGGGTGTTAGTCTCTATACGTTATGTGGTAGGCGTGTTTTGCTCATTTTATTCGTGATATCATATATACTAAGATCGACGCAGACGAAGCCGAGGTACCAATGCTAGTTCATTCAGAATAAAAGTATTCCGTTTTGACTTCTATAGATATCCAAGGGCGCAATTAAAACATAAATTCGCTGAATACAATTTTTTAAATTGCATAAAGTGCACTCATAAATAAATAACTTCTTGATTACTATAGCGTGGCTAAGAGTATCAGTAGTAGGGTCAAGGTTATTAGACAGGTGCAAATTCTTTATATTTTTCTCTTTGTCATTACATTAATTACGCAGCAAATGAATGGTTAGGCAACTATTGGTTTTAATATAATACTGTATTATTATGACTTATTCCATTAAAAGTCCCGTAAATTTTTCTTACTGCTGCGGTTCTGTGTAGCCCAGAAAGTAGAAAAATATATAAAAATCAATATGCTTTCACCAGATCCAAGCTTTTTTGGAAGACTTGGTACTGCAAAAGAATATAAGGATTTTTTTAAAGAAGGTTTTTTATTACTTACCCTAGACCCAAAAGGGTTACTTAGTATTCAATTTTTTTCATATTTGTCTTTTAATTTTTTGTAAAAATACAGCAAAAGGATAAGACACGAGTTAACGGCCACCTTAATTTAAGGACGTTTGCAATAGCAACCATCAATCAAACAAGTAAATTTTAATGCATTTTTGAATAATCATTTGGATAAATCATGGCAGGGAGTTATTGTCCTAAAATACACGGAAGTTAGTTGCTATTGAAACGCACAGTACGGAACGTCTTTGGTTTTTATTATGTAAACCCTTGTTGGTGATGACATTATCTTGAACAATATCGTAGATACAAACTCATTGTACATGCAATAAAACACACATAGTTACTCTATTAAGGATTAGAGGTTTAATCCCATCTCGTCTTCCTGATCGTCGATTATTCTTATATTTTCTTGTTTGCATTTCTCCTGAATACATAGTTCTAGATTCTATTGGTATCCAGGAGCTCCTATAAAGTTGTCAAGATACAAGGTTGTTGGAAGGAAAGGAATCCTGGATGGGAACTTGTGACTGTTGAGATTTTTAGATGCCAACTTTATATCATAATGATAATATTGTTGACATTACCATTCCCCATGATGACAATCTCTTAAAAGCCGAAAAAGATTAAAAAAAAAAATATTTGGACTTAATTTTTGTGCCCATAGCCATTTCGGCACATGGGTTAATTGCTAAGAACCTCGACCAATACCTTCAGAGGCTCACGTTAGGCAGCTGGATTAAGAGCCTGATGCAGAAGGCAGTCATCCTCGATACGGCACGCATAGTGAGGAGATTTCTGTCTCTGGAACCCTTACCGGTACCCTTACTAACACCGGTAGCTTGGTCCCTGTACCCGATACCGGTGGTGCACTATTTTTTATATTTTTAAATGTATTTTTAATAAATCTGAATGTATTTAAAAATGTATTTTATTGCATATTTAAGCGAATAAAGAGAATAATAATTTATTAATCAAACAGATACTAGTACAAGGAAGTTTATATTTACAATCAATCATAATCTAATTATAACTACTATAGTTTGGTTAAGGTCCTGAACTCCTAGCTTGGTTATATAGATACAACCTGTGTTTAGGAATAACAGTACCGGGTTCAAAGGGGATTCTATGAAATAGTATGCTGTGCTCTATACATAATGTGATACTTTGAAAATTACCTGTGATTACATCTATTTGATTAAGTTACATATTTAAACTTATAACTTATAATAACCAATTTAGTGAAATAAATTAGAACCTGATGATTTTCATCAAAAGTTCATGTAAATATACATATGTGTGTGTGTGCGTGTGTGTGTGTGTGTTTGTATGTATGGGTGTGTATGTGTGTGCGTGTGCGCGTGAGTGTGAGTGTGTGTGTATGTGCGTGTTATAACTTAGTCAGGAAAGTTTCGGTTTCCTCATAGTTTACTGTAAAAACGAATGTATGTACAGTCTTCTTACAATTGGACGTCGATAAACCATAAACGGGATATGTTAAGTTAATTTGTTGTAAAGTGATGGCCCAAGATGGATAAAAAATCTTTTTGTAAAAGATATTACCTTCTAATAGCTACCGTACTAGGAATTACTAAAGATCTTAATATGAAGGATCCCAATACATATTGGGGATCATAAAAAACGTATGAATGAATCATAGAGAGTTAAGAATTGGGTATTCTGAGTTGTGAATGCATTTACTTCTGTTTTTAGGGTGAAATTTTAACTAATTTTAATTTCCTAGTCATACACTTCATGCAGGCCTATGTCACTCGATGTACTCGTACTTGCGCGCTAACTACCTGCAGGCCGCTAAAATTCATAGTGTCAATTGACATAGTGGTTTATGTGCAGTATAAAAATTTAGATAAAGCAAGAGAAAAAGCCCGGCAGTGCTATTTATGTAATTTAAAAAAATGAACCTTTTATTCCTTGTTTTCCTCAAATTATTCATTGAAACTTTTTGTAAGATTTAGAATATATTTCACCATGCAGTTTCATAATATCGATATTTTAGAAAAGGAAAGAGGTTTCTTAATCTTTACATAAAAATAAAACACAGGATTTTTGTATACTGTCTGTAATATTGGCAATGAAAAATAAGCGTTAAGTACTTAATTTACATAACAATTATAATATTCTTTATAAAAAAAATTATTTAAGAGGTAACCCTACATTCATTTTAAAGCCCAGAAAGAGTAGGCAATTAAAACGGTAGGTATCGATATTTTTGTAGGGAGTGATTTATCTGTTACGTAGTAACTACTTAGTAATTAATTTTGCTTCAAGTTAGATAGAAACATGCCTACATATACCGATCTATCCCCGAAGAGGGTAGGCAGGGGCACATTGAACACCCACACTTTACTAAGTATAATTTCCTTCAGTGAGAATTGTCGATTTTTTTTATCTACATTCATTACACGAATTAGAAAGAATTTATTTCAACATTTGAGTCTCAGAGCTGTAGGATACTAGGAATTCTCAATATACAAATAAATACAAAAGGTGCTTGAGTTTTTTTTTTGGGATGAAATGTCTTTTTCAGTACTCCTGATAACGTATATACAGTACAGAACAGTTGAGTAGAAAATAAATACCATTCGATCAAATAAGATTTTATCTATATTTATATATTATTATCTAAAATATGGCTACAGTGATCCCTTTATAATACACAATCTTTCACCCAACGCTTACTATTTTTGCATTTTTTACTATAATTACAATCAAAATTGCAATACAGGCTTTTTTTATGAATATTCATATACTCTTGAGTGAACACGGTCAATCGGATTGAGAGTGTAATGTCGATAAAACTTCATCAATCACCAACAATCATTCGTCAAGCATGACTTTTAGAATTGATTAACACTTGCATGAACGTCTAATGGATGCCTTAAGCATATGCTAATCGGAAGAGCGCGGAATGCAGGGATTATATGTGTGACGTCAGAGACGTTATGTTAGTTTCCTCCATGGAACAGCCACAAATCACGATATACAGACAACATCCCCATCGTTTTATGATTTTTCGTTGAATTAGTGGCCAAGAGGCTAGTATGGGTTACAATAAAAAAAAAATTCTGTCTTCTATTCCTTTGAACTATCCAGACTTTGTAGAACCATTAAGATGTATGCTAACTGAAATAAGGTGTTTTTGTATTTATTTTTACAAGAAATGCTGAAATGCCATTTTTGAATAAGTGGTCTGCTGGTTGTGATGGCTAAATCATGATCACAAAATCCTTTAGACTAATAAAGATCACGTTATAAAAACCGAGAAAATAGTTTAAGCTTATTCGTATGTCTTTCTAAAGATGTTCGCCTACAAAGATTGCATCACAAAATTTTTTTTTCTTGTGAAACGAAAAATCCATAAAAATATTGAAAAGTGACGGTTATTCCGTTTCATGTTTTTGTTAAGTTAAGAATTTACAATTACTTATATATATTTACCATAACATAAAAAAATATAACCAACTTTAGGTTATGTTCATCTGAATCATTGTTCAATGAAATACAATCTTTTTTTGTGGAAATTCAATAACATCTACCATACCACGACGTAAACAAATTAACATTTACTGCGACTGCATGGAACCCTGAAACTTTCATAATAATCTGAACACAATTACGCTGATTACTCGCGATTAAAAAACATACATAAATCAGTGTAAGGCCATTACACATCAATTTTCCTAATACATTCTTCGAGGCGAGTCACTTTTGCAGTCAATGTGTGCAATTCTTTTATCAGTTTTTAAAGTATACCAATCGTAAAATGCAAAGAGTAAGGAATAATATTTACAAAGATGCAACAGTCTTGTAAGTGCCTGGTTTTAACTTCCGGTGACATGGAGTTAAGACACACATTTATTATATACAAAGTTCAAAACCCTGGCCTAAAGCATTTTTATTGAAAAGCTTTTATTTCAGTTTAGTTTAAGTCATTCAAAATTATTAACAACTTATAGAACGGTCCGGTAGGATCAGCCTCTAAGAGTTCTAAGACGGTATTAAATTTTATTCGAAAAGATGACCAAAACACCTAAAATCCATTGCTAAACATGTCGCAAGGTTTCATGGTTTTATACCTTACTTACATTTTCTTCGTTCCATTGCATGGAAATTTTAAAGCGGCAATTAAAAGCAATACCAAGGGTATTATGCGTGTTGCAGGTACAGCATGCGAACTGACTGCACAAAAATTCAAATACTTCCTGAGTACCGTCTATATGATTGGGCCCTATTAAAGATGCATACGTACATCCTCCTAATACCTCTTGGGGGATAAAAGCGTGAACCCTCACGCTTTTATCCACCATATAACCAAGAGGTATGCAGAGGCATATAAAATACCCACATTTTGCCAACTATATATAATTAATTGGTCCTACTTACGTAATAGGAGGCAAGCTTATTGCCGTCACCCGGGCACTTTTGGAATTAAAAATGGAAAATTGGGAGATATTGAAAAGGGAAGAGAAGTAAGAAGGGAAGGAAAGGCATATTTCTTATTCAACTGGTTGTTGAGGGGCAGTCCGAGCCCTATAAGAAAAGACTTTTAGCAGAGACTTGAAGAGAGCTTTGGGAATAATGCTGTCTTTAGTAGATATTTGTGGTTAAAAATCTGGAAGGTTTGGATTACTTGCAACTTCGTATTGCCACAGATTATAATGATTGATGTTGTTGCTTTCAGAGACGTCAAAAACCTGCAAGAATATACTTACTTCAGAATCGTGCGATTTAATTTATTATTATTAAATGCATGGCCGGGTAGAGAAATAGGCGAGAATACATCAAAATTCTGGGCGTTAATATCGATTGTACACGTCGTTTTACATTCGCTGCTTATAATTGGTGGGTTCATGTACATGAGGTCAAATACATTAGATTTCTTTGAATTGGTAAATGTCTACCTGATACAAATCACATGGATATTTCTCTTGGTAAGCATAATATAAGTAAATTATGTACTGACAAGGATCCAGTTTGAGAAAATTAAACAATTAATAAACTCATGCAAAACGTTTGAAAGTAGACCATTCGATGAATTGTTTAACCGAAGTCTAAATAACTGATAAATTTAAAACACCCCTGATTTGAAAATCCATTCAACGATTACAAAATTCCTTACATAATTTTGGAAAAGAGCTGATACTCTTACACTGCTGGACCGATATTAACCAAACATAGCTAAGAACCACCGCAAGGAAACTGGCTTTCAGAAAAAAAACCGCATCGAAATCAATCCATCCGTTTGAGAACTACGATGCCACAGACAGACACACACACGCACACACAGACATCGACGTCAAACTTATAACACCCCTCATTTTGCGTCGGGGGTTAAAAAACAAGATATTCTTTCAAGATAGAAAATTATGATAAGCTTGGACTAACAGGTTTTAACTTCGGCTTTTAACTTTAAAAAACAGCGTGTCTCGAACATTAGATTTTTTGCACGTAGCAGCACACCAGCTTACATAGCGTCTAGGCCTTAGTTTTGGAAAAGCCCGTCCTCATCCATTTGGAGCAAATTAAACTCTGCTCCTGTTTCCAACGCGTTGTTTCCACCGTGGGTTACCCCACCAACCACTTCGCTTCTGATAATTTTGAAATGATTTCCTTTTTTCGTTACACTTCTTAAAAATAGGTCCAGAGACCATAAACTCGCCCAAATAGGCTAGACAATTTTCAGAAGTTTTTTCTTTATACCCTCTATTAGTGTTCTCTTTCGTTGTCAGTCAGTGTTACGTTTTACATTACAGAATATTGAGTACTGTTTAGTTTTAGACGTTGTTCATGATTCCCAGTAGAAGTAATGAGAAACTTATTTACATTTCCTAGTGTTATTACCAACTTAATGTTATTTTCTCCTTCGCCTTCTTTTAAACATAAAACTATTATTTTATATTTGTCACAAAGGGTCACAGAGGTTCAATCGACTTTTGTAGCGAGTAGGTATATAAATGAGTATTTTTTTATGTTAGTACTGTTTAAGCGCATAAATATATTTACATTTGTAGTAACAATTATAACATATGTGTATATTTTTATAGTTTAGGTTAACCCTGTTATCTCTTTCGAAATCTAAGGAAGTGTTTGCGATGTTCTTAACAAAGATGCACTTGGTTTACTATAAAGACTCATCTGATTACGCTATGAAGGTTAGTTTGGAATATTACTTTTAGTCTTCAGTATACAAAAAAAGTACCTTTATAAAGATTTTTATTTTTATTTCAGATGTATAAACGCGTACATTTGATTTCTCATGTTTTCACAATTTGTATTCAAGTACAAATAATCTGCGTATCTGTATTTTTTCAAGTGGGGCCTATGCTGAATAACTATTTTTCAGGCAAATATACCCAGCAAATATCAGAAGACGTACCGTATGAAACATCATTTCGTTATTCTTTTCCGTATGATACAGCTACCACTTTACCTGGATATGTTTTTGCTTCTATATTGAATTGGTAAGTTAATAAAGTAAAATAATATTTATTTGATATTCATTGCAACACGATTTAAAGTTTAATTGAAAAGAAAAACTTTTTTAAATCAATTTTAGGCTTAGCTTGGCTTGGGAAGAATGTCCACTTATGTAGACAAGATATCTATAATTACTTAATAAACTTATTACTTTACCAATCAGCAGTATGAATATTATCGGCAATCAAAAAAACGGATCTACACTGCGCTGCAGAAAATTCGTCGCCGGCTTTTCATTAGTCCGGCCTTATACGAGGGCTACACTGAAAATTTCGGGAATCAAGGAAGTGACACAACATTACTATTTAAAAATGTATTTATTACTTTTCGAAGTATTCTCCGCGAAATTTGACACATTTTCCATACGATGGAACCAATAATTGAAGCAACCATTCCATTCGGAAGTTGGGGTCTCCAAAATGGCCGTTTTGTAGGCGTCCACAGCTTCTTCAGGTGATGAAAATCTCTGACCACGCAATTTATTCTTTATTTTAGGGAAAGTATAGAAATCATTAGGGCTTAGGTCGGGACTGTACGGCGGATGGTCTAATAATTCTATGTTTTCTTGCTCTAAAAACTCTTTTGTTCTGTGCGCGGTGTGAGAACTCGCATTGTCGTGATGGAGGATGATGCGGCGGTTGCAGTTCTCTTTACGGAGTTCGGAAACGACCTGTGGCAAACAAATGCTAGCATACCATTCTGCATTAACCGTTCTTTGTCCCTCAAGAGGAATAGTCGCAACATGGCCGGTTTTGGAGACAAACGTGGCCACCATTTTTTTTTGCAACACTCCGTGAACGAACAATTTTAGTTGGCTTTAACTCATTTTCGAACACCCAAACTCGTGAATGGTTTTTTGTTTCGGGTTCGTACGCGTATATCCAGGATTCGTCACCTGATACAATGTTGTATACAGCATTTGAGGATCCTGCGTGGAATCTTTCGAGAGTTCTGACGCACCAAGTAACGCGAGCCGCTTTTTGCTCTTCACAGAGCAAATGCGGTATCCATCGGGATAACAACTTTTCTACACCTAATTGTTCATGCAAGATTATTTGTATTTGACTCATGCCAATGTCTAAATTTGCCTGAATTTCGCGGTATGTCACATGTCGATCTTGCTCAATCAGCTTACGCACAGCATCAACGTTTTCTTGGGTGACTGCAGTTTTTGGACGACCTTGACGGGGATCATCACTGAGTTTTACACGTCCATTTTAAAATTCAGCAAACCAGCGATAAATTGTGGTTTTGGATGGGGCTTCATCACCAAATGCAGAAAGCATCCGGTCAACACACTGTTTTTGTGTTAAACCGCTTCGAAAGTCATAATAAATCATCGCCCTTGAATTTTCTCGAGTCAATTCCATTTTCTCAATGACTAAACAAGTTTGAGAAGACCTTGTGAGAAGACCGAGAATCTTTTTTTAAATAAATAAATGGTATTCGATTTTTAAAACCAAGGAGTTTTCAATTAAAAAGATTTTAATATGATAGTAATAGTGGAAATATTCCATTCCCGATACTTTTAGTGCAGCCTATGTAGTATCCAATTTTTATAGCCATATTTCTTCAAAATATTCCTTTGAGCTATGGACGGCATCAAGTGACAATAAAAAAATCTAATACGAAAATAGGACAAGTAAAAGAAAGATTTAAGTCTTTAAAACGAACAACATTCTTTTTAACATTTTTAAACAAACTGCCAATTTATTTTCAGCTTTGAGTCCTACATATTAACAATGTGGTTTTTTATGATAGATTTAGCGGTCTCTTTAATCATTTTCAATATTTGGGGACACTTTAAAATACTTCTCCACGAACTCAATTCTTTTCAACTGCCATCAAAATTATCAGTGAATGCACAAAGTTCACTTGGAAACATCAATTTATATTCTAAAGACGAATTAAATGAGGTATCGAAAAAGTTGAAGCAATGTATTGATTATCATCGTCAAATTGTAGAGTAAGTTTTTGCCATGACTACTTTTAATATAATAATAAAATATATGATTAACTAACAAAGAAATCATTTGATCTTAAAGGTTCACAAAGCAAGTATCAGGCGCCTTTGGCCCAATGTTATTTTTTTATTATATTTACTTTCAAATAACCTTTTGTTTAATGATGGTGGAATGTTCTCAAATGGTAAGTCTATCTTGGTATTATGTATAATAATTTTGATTTCTTGCCTTAACGAGTGAAAATAATGGTCACCATTATTAACTTTTCAGACTGTAGACGCTATGGTAGCTTATGGGCCTCTTATTTATGTAATGTTTCAACAATTGATTCAAGTGTCAGTTATTTTTGAATTAATAGGAACAAAGGTATGTGCCTTTCATAAATTTTATAAGTTGGAAACCTATATCTTAGTTCAATATTCTTCATACTTTTGTTATAAGTTATAATGGACACTGTATATTTCGAATACAGCGCTATTGAACAGCCTTATGGAACGGTGTCACTTAGCTTTTACACGTGGGAGAGCCATGCTTCGGCACGTATGGGCCGGCTCGACTCCGCTCGATACCACGGCCTCACAGAAAACCGGCCGTGAAACAATGATTGCATTGCTTTTCGCCGCGTGAGTGAGGTTACCGGAGGCCCTAATCCTGCCCTCTCCCCTATTCCCGTCCTTCCTCTCTCCCCCCTCTCTTCCCCTCTAATCCCCCCCTCCCGTCTTCTTGCTCTTCCCCTATTCCCACCTTAAAGTAGTCGTTTACCATCAGGTGACCCGTCTGCTCGTTTGCCACCTTATACCATATAAAAAAAAAAAGCTTGCCCTGTTTGGTTTTTTGGGTCAAATTTAGTATGTAATGAAAATTTTACCCCCATTCTGTTGACCAATTGATCTGGGATTTGGTACACAGCCTTAGTTCTGTTATAATAATGTGTAATCAGCATCATTGTAAATCCAAGATGGCTGCCGCCACAAAATTTCGGATTACATATTTTTTTACAACTACCTTACTATGAATATCAAATGAAAGGGCTCGACTAGTAGAATACACTGTAAAAGTAAATGTTTTTAAGTAACTAATTAAAAAAATAAACCTTGAAAATAAAATAATAAAAATAAAAATAAATCGTGGGGCGTAGAAACCTTACATATTTACTCAGATTACGCTACGCCCCACGATTTTATATCCGAATTATTGTTTCGCTTTTAGTACAGTATCTGCATCATTAGGTACTATTTCTTTACAATGAAATCGTAAAACTTAAAAGAAAACCTTATTTATTATTCCTTATTTATCATCGTCCTTCCAGCCATAGAACCTGCATTGCTGGACATAGGCCTCCCTTAATTAATTGCAAAAAAACCGGTAAAAAGCTACCTGCATCCACCGACGAAGACCCGCGATCCTTACAAGGTCGTCTGCCCATTTTGTTGGTGGACGTCCTATGCTGGACTTTCCACTCAATCTTTTATATATTTTGTGAACAACAAGTAGCTTGTTGGCAATTCCTGTCCATTGCCATCTATGATCAGGTTTTTGATGACTGTTATCTTTCATCAAACCAATTCAGAAGCGGATTTGAACCAAGTCCTTTTCATTCCCAATAAGATGGCAGAAAGTTTTAAATAAAGAGCCTACCCATTTCCAACATAAACGTTCGAAACTTAAACACGGGGCAAAAGTCCGTCCCGTCACGAATTCTACATGGTCTTATTTCAAGTACAGTAGTCAGTACAGTAGTGGTCAGTGGCCTAATCCCGCCTATCTCAAACTAGTCTTTATTCTCAAATACATTTACGTAGACAAATGCTCTTAAACTCGTTTAATCCATACAACAAAAACAATTGACTGGCGACTGGCCTGTTGGTCTAGTGTTTAGTGACTGCTATGCCATAGGTCGTGGGTTCGATTCCTACCCGAGTCTAGGTGTTCTTTGTGTCCGTTGTGTGTATGTTTGTAAAGTCCCTCGCCACACAGGAGTAATTCCTAATGCAGGAGTGTCTTTAATATATATTAAAAAAAAAATATGTTCACAAAAAACAGGGGAGGACACTGGCTCCTGGCAACACAGTATTTACTAGTGCAGGAGTCAGAGGCTCCTGAAATTATTGTAACACAATTACTGTCAATTAATAATAATAATAATAATTATTAATATTATTATACAGCTAAAGCATAAATACAGCAGCAGTAAATAACTTAGGTCAATGTATAAGGCTTGTAATAAGGTTGAATTATTTTGTGGCGAGTTCCACATACAGCAAAAACATACTCCAAAATCATCTAGCGAAGACGAGCTGAACTACCTAGTAACTATTAATCCTGCATCGCGCATCGAAAGTTCTCGCTCCGATTAGTAAATATACAACTACCCAACATCAACCGTTGGGCCGCGGTCCGCCAGGCATGACATGGCACCAAGACTGGTCTGAGGATCCTTCCTTTATGTTGGAGGGACAAAACGCCCGTTTCTCAACAATTTCTTTATTGTTATTAAAATAACTTAGAACGTGTTACGTAAATAATTCTCAAATATTTAAATGCTATAAACTTGAAGCTAATGTCACTGTTTTAAAGACATTGAACATTTCAGAGCCAAGAGTTGAAGGATGCTGTATATGGGATACCATGGGAGTACATGGATATCAATAATAGGAAAATCGTAGCCATATTTTTAATGAATGTTCAGAAACCCATTTACGTGAAGGGTTTAGGTCTAGTCCAAATTGGAGTGACAACGATGGCCAGGGTACAGTAGAAAATTTTAATATTCATCATAGTGTACTCTTTAAACCCTAAGTACCACTTTAAAACAATGTTAATGTAATTACTTTCAGATAATAAAAACATCGCTGTCCTATTTTATGTTCCTGCGTACTAGTTCAACGTGAATAATTATTCACATTCACTGCGATTTACTTTCAATAAATACAATGTTATAGTTACAATGTACACCTTTCATTATATTGGCTTCCTTATATCCCACGAAAAAATGGAGGAGGTTCTCTGAACGTATGACCACGCATAGCTTTTTTAGATTTATGTATTATTAAATTTCAACTAACTGTTGCTTCACCGTGTACTAATAAATAAATGATTCTTAATAAGACTAACTATTGTTATTAAAGCTATCGTATCTAATTTAAAGAACGATAATATGATGCGATTCGATGCGATTTATGAAATCAATAGTATCTAATTGACGTTCGGGTGAAAGGACGCGCGGGCGCCGAACTCGCGCAACCGTCTGCTCCGTTTTTATTTATTTATTATGAAATTATCTTCATATTTAGCTGTCCTAACATGATGGAGCGTGAATATGCTTTTAAATAATTGTAAAAAAAAAATTCATTGGGATCGATTTTTTCTGACCCATCATCAAAGGTACCATTAGTACTATCTGTGTCAGTATACATCTGTCTCTGTTTTCGGGAGCTTTTCAGTAACATCCTGTGTAAGTATTGGTATATATTTTTTTAACTACAAGAACAACCTATTTGTACATTGTTAAAGACATTATAGGCATTTCTTGTGAAAGTCTTAATTACACTTACAACTTTTATAGGTAATTATATATATAGGCGTAATAGTTAAAAGGAATTAATTTCTTTTAATTAATAAAATCTAAATAAATAATTCAGAAGTGAATAATGAAAGAAAAATAGCATTTCTGTTCACTCTCGTTTCATCCTGCTTACGAATAAGGCGTTTGAAACTCCTCTGAAGTTTGACGTATATTAAGGATGCAGAGGATAAAAGATTATTTTACTATTGAAGACGCCATAGAGTAAGTTTTTTGAAATTCACGTTGAATGTTGGGGTGTAGAATAAAAAAAAAACGTACTTTTAAATTTGATTTAAACAAAATATGTATAAAGTTAAAATATATTAATGGAAATAAAATCAACCAAGGATTGTAGTAAACTTAATGTAACAAATAAGTATATAATAAAAAAAAAAATGACAAAAGTCAAGATATTGTGACAATAAATAAAATTTTCTATTCGAAATTTGGTTTGAACAAAACCTGTATAAAGTTAAAATATATTAAAGGAAATAAAATCAATCAAGGATTGTAGTGAACTTAATATAACAAATAAGCAATAATTTAAAAAATACATAATTGACAGAAGTCAAGATGTTATGACAATAAATAAAATTTTCTATTCGAACTTGGAGTATACATTGAATCTTTACTAATAATATTACAAAGAGGAATATTTGTTTGTAGCTGAAAAGTTTTGAAACTACTGAACTAATATTATGTAATTTTTTTTAAACTTTCGCGACTTTGATACATATTAGATGTGTAATTCGGGACTTAATCGTGATAATATTTAAAAGGTACAATACCTATTGGTTACCCGACGTTTCGATCGAATTGCACCGATCGTGGTCACGAGTGGACTGATGAGATCAGTGAAGTGCGAGTTTCGGCAACTACCCGCACTAAGTCTTCACTATTTTTATTTTTGTTCGTACTGTCGGTACTTCAACACACTACACTTACCACGTCCCTTAGATGATGTCGATTATTTACTCGCTGACGGTAGCATTTACTGATGACGGGATTTCAAGATGTTGATAAGCGGTACCCATGGTCTCGGTTGAAATTTTTATACTTTTTTTATTTCATCTGCTTAACGTACTATTCTGGAGAAATAGTGACGGTTGGTTGAAAGGACCTGTGGTTGGTGTAATTCAATCCAATGGTTTGAACCTTTGATAGCATTTGCTGGAGTCAGGTCAACAAAAATAATTTTTGTAACTGCATGTTAGAGTCATGCCCTTTCAGTAATTTAAGTAAGTGTTCTATTGTCATATACACTCTGTTTACTCATACAGACGTGACAAGGTCCTCTATCTTTCAGAGGTATCAATCAACCACTAGACTACAAATACTACAGATTGTTGCGTTTCTACTTAATAATAGTAAACTGTTGGCCATGCGACGAAGCCATTGATAAATTATCAGCTAAAAGGGCTATACTTGGAGTGGCATACTTGATATTCTATATATCCTTAGTGATCGCCAGTGGTATTTATATTAAAGAACAAGATTTAAATTTTTTGGAATTAACACAGATGAGCACCATGATGATTTCTTACACAGTAGCCGCGGTAAGAACATTTTTTTTATAATTATTTATTTTATATTTACAAAACTACATATGTATATCGTTGGACAGAGGACAAGTAAGGTCTCTAGATTTCGCACGACTGTAAGGATATGGGTTCCATTCTTGAGTCAAGCTATTAGAAAATGTTTAGAATCAGTACGGAGTCTAGAAACGTGTTCGATAGACGCGTACAGGCTCATTCCTATTACGGGGGACAAAACACATATTTTTAGGTGGGATAGTCATCCTTCGGCACGTATGGGCCAGCTCGACCGGAATGATACCACGACCTCACAGAAAACCGGCGTGAAGCAATGCTTGGCTCGGCGAAACGTTGTTGCGCCGAGTTTCGTGTGAGTGAAGTTACTGGAGGCCGTAACCTCCCTCCCACTTCACCTCCTTACCCTACTCCCACCTTAAAGTCCGGCAACACGCCTGTGACTCTTGAGTGGCATGTGTCCATATGTGACGATAGTCACTTACCATCAGGTGACCCGTATGCTCGTTTGTTCAAAAAAAAAAGTTCTGCACTTTTTGCTCATTTTTAAAAACTGTAAAACCGATAAAACGAAATTTGTTTCATATATAAAACTAGCAGCGCCCCGCGGTTTCACCCGCGTAAGTCCCAATCCCGTGGGAATATTGTGATAAAAAGTAGCCTATGTGTTAATCCAGGTCTCCAGCTATCTACATACTAAGTTTCATCACAATCGATTCAGTGGTTTTTGCGTGAGAGTAACAAACATCCATCCATCCATCCATCCATTAAACTTTAACATTTATAATATTAGTGGAATTTAAGTTCATACTTGTTGACTTTGTATATGCTGGACATATGTACATTTTTCATGAAGCTATTCTCATTTTGTGATAAATTGTGTCTCCGTTAGAAAGAAAACTTGTAGGGCTTAAATATTTTTTTAATTATAAGCGTGTCTGTAATAATGTTGCGTTTTAATATTTGTTTTTAGCTCACCTACGTTACAATATCTCTAGCAACGCCATATAAAATCATGCTTTCATCATTCTTAAACAAAATGCATCTATTTTACTTTAAAGACATGTCCGAGTTTGCAATGGAGGTTAGTATATCTATATTTATTTCGCTTTCTTACACATTTGCCGCATGAAGTTTCTTTCGCTTAGAAATATTTTTTTCTTGCCCTCAAAAATAATTGAAATGGTTTTTTTAAATCTTTTTGCCCTACTTTTAATATTTTTTCGCCCCATTTGGGTTCTCAAGTACTTTCGATTATAGATAATACATAAGAAATACATGTTATGAACAGTCAGTTAAGAGGGCGAAAGAGGTAATAGGGAAATTTCAATAATGTGCGTCAAATTTCTTCAAATAATATTTTAAAAGTCCTGTAAGGTTTTCTATTTTATTCAACTTTTTCTTTTTTAAAATCATGGTATTGCTTTTTTAAAATCCCAGTCTCTAATTGAAGTTGAGTTAATATAATAATTTAATTTCAGACTCATAAACGTGTACACTTCCTGTCATTTCTCTTTATGCGATTTTCTGAATTTTTAATGTACAGTTACATAATACTATACAACTTGGGTCCTTTATACACAAATTATGCTCAAGGAAACTATGACAAAGAAAACATACACAATATTACATATATTCAAGCTGCTTATTTTTACTTCCCCATTGATATATCAAGCAGTTTACGCGGCTATATTATTGGCAATTTGATAAATTGGTAAGTTTTTTTAATACTATTTATAAAGTGGGTTTCAGACTATTAGTTATGCTACTACCCCTCAAACTATTATTGTGTTAGGAGACTTAGTATGTCGGGTTTAGTCTCAAAGCAGTAATCTCTTAATCGCAAGTTAAGTTAGTGAGAAATATTGATCAATTTGTTCATTTGCGAATATGGAAACACAGTTACAGATCTTAAAGTATAATTTAAATTAATATTTTTTACCATATTCAAAGCCAAGAGCTCTCTCTTGGCATGCCCAATGGTAGAATATAATATAATTAATACTTACTTAAATTATTTTTAAAACTTGAAAGAAAATCCATATAGTACAATCTTCCATTACAAGATGCAAAATCTATACTAATATAATAAAGCTGAAGAGTTTGTTTGTTTGGTTGAACGCGCTAATATCAGGAACTACTGGTTCGAATTAAAAAAATCTATCTATTAAATATATCTATTTAGTGTTGGATAGCCTATTTATTGACTAAGATTATAGGCTATATAACATTAAGCTACGATCAATAGGAGCAGAGCAGTGATCATAAACGCAGGTGAAACTGCGGGGACGGCTAATTTCAAATAAACCTATACGTCCGGCTTGCTACTTGATGACTTCAAGTTCAGAATGTAGCGAGGATTTTAGAACTGATCTAATTGTATTTAAAGCCTTAATAATATTATTAATAGTTTATCGATCTCGACACTTATTCAAACATGTGGCCTAGGGTGCCTCGGCCACCCTAGGCCACATCGAGAGGAGTGGAAGCGTAAGGTGGATAAGGTGGAGGCCTTTGCCCAGCAGTGGGACGCGTGCGAGGCTAACTAAAAAAAAAAAGAAAAAAAAAAGTATAAGACAAATGTTAACGCCCATAATGCCATGTCTTATTTTTTGTTCTCAGGATTGAGTCGTATTTTATAGGGTCGCTATTTCAAATGGTGGCTGTGATAATTTTCGTCATAGTTTTCCACATCTGGGGACATTTTAAGATTCTCCTTCATGATCTGGGTTCTTTTCCACTGCCAGCCAAGAAGAAAGTTTTATCTTATAATGATAAAAATGTTCACGCAGAAATGTACTCCGAGGAAGAAATCAAATATGTGACAAAGAGGCTACACGACTGTATCAATTACCATCGCCTGATAGTCGAGTAACTATACAGGGTGTATCTGACCATAGAACACTTGCTTAAAGATTTTAAATCAAACATATTTTTTTATTTTATTTCCAAAATAGAAAAAATATTTTCGATTTAAAATATTTAAGTTTACACATTCCATTTGCTTTAAAATACCCAGAAATTCGAACGTCATCGTTAAAGTATTTTTTTTTCTCTAAAATTCTTTTTGTAACTGCATGCTAGAGCCATGCCGTTTCAGTGTTTTAAGTAAGTGTTGCATTGCCAAGTTTAAGCCAGTTCAGTTATTAAAAACATGTTTATAATACTTGTCTAAAGAGAATAAATTGGCAAAATGATTGCACGCTTGGCCCAATGGCTAAAGTGGTCGTCTTGTCTCTAAACTGCGCTGAGTGTTATGGGTTCGATTCCCACACGGGGCAAAAATTTGTGTAATCCACAAATATTTGTTCCAAGTCTGTGTGTACGTTGTGTCCGTTGTTTCAATGTTCGTAAAGTCCCCCGCGACACAGGAATCATTCTTAGCGCGGGAGATGTCTTTAAAAAAGATTTTTTTTTCATCAATTTGAAAAATTAAGTATTCATTACTGAAATATTAAAATTTATGTACAGATTTATCTTTTGCTAACATCTTTCTTATCTTTTATATATAACTAGCTGCCCCGACAGACTTCGTTCTGTCAAAAGTTATTAATTGACGTCAAATGTTTGACAGCTGGGGACATGTGTTTTAATTATTATTTGCTCTGTGTTTTGTAAAGGAAAAGAAGTGTTGTTTTTACTATTTTCCTCATAATTTTTACATTTTTTCTCATTAATAAGAACCTTCCTTGTGCGTTAACGAAAATTTGAAAAAAAAAAATTGCCGAATTGGTCGAGCCATTCTCGAGTTTTGCGCTTAGCAACATATTTGGCGATTCCTTTTTATTTATATAGATAGATTTAAAAAAAACATCCAACCTGCCTGGTATAGGTACCTTAAATTTTATTAATAAACAAAACGGCATCCATGCACTCACGAATCACTCGCACGAGCATTTTTACATCAAATATATTAAATATTTACAGGTTTACTAACGAAGTATCGGATGCTTTCGGCCCACCCCTATTTATTTATTTCTCCTACCATCAAATGAATCTGTGTTTACTGCTATTGGGATGTTCTCAAATGGTTAGTCAAATAATTAAAAAAAAAAATGTTGAATCATTCGTTTTGTGGTTCAGATCCCTGAATATTTTATATTGTTATTTCAGAGCATAGAAAATATGACTCGGTATGTGCCACTTACTATTATGCTGGTTCTAGAATTGATGCAAACTTCAATAATTTTTGAACTTATAGGCACTATGGTATGTAAATTTCTTTCTTCTTTATTATATTATTTCTTAAACGATGTTGGTAGCTAATTAATTCATTAACTTAAGGTTGGGGCATCTGCCCCAATCTGCCCCATCCGCCCACTATCTAGTGGGCGGGACGGGACAGCGACGCGGACACCCACACATGTGCCCAGTTAATGTACATACGTATACGCAAATAATTAATTTAGTGTCTTTTTATTGAAGTGAAACTTCTTTAGAATCGTTGCGATTTAAAATTCGATGAAACGAAAAAGCGTCACGATAAAGAAAAACATATTCATAAATATGATTTAGCCTGTGAGAGAATGAGATAGAAAACAAGTTTACAGTATTTCCTATAATCTTTAAAAAGAGACAAAACATATTTATAAATAGGATTTAGCCTGCGAGAGAATGAGATAGAATACAAGTATCAGTGTTTCCTATATAATCCTAGTCTTTACGCCTGCAGAAACGTTCAGAAAATATGTCAATGTCAACGTGGTGTAATTTTTTTGCATTTGCGTATTAAAAATTCATTGGTTAATTAATTTATGTTAAATATTTAACACATTTCTGTTAATTTGACCAATCACATTTATATAAATTATCTAAAATGAAATTTATGAACATTAATAAATTATTTGTGTTGTTTTTAAATTTCATTTTTCATTCTACCGTAGGCTACTTTTCTGAAGTTTCACTTCTCCCATGTGTGAATTGCACACATCCACACTTTTTTATTTATTATATATTATGTAATTGAAACAACAAAAAATCGAGAGCGGTGAACTGTGTGCTATAATTTCCAGAATACGGCACACAGGCACGAGCACACTAACATTCGTTTTGCATGTTGTGGTATAAAACAACCGGCATGTGCGTATCCCACCTGGTCAGAGGATCCTCTCTTTGGGTTGAAGGGGCATAACATCCGTTCCCCCACAGGCTTTAAAAGTAATCAGTCGATGCCTAGTCTTGATTTATAATGATAAATGAAAAATATTAGGAATATCAACCCGATATTATTTCAGAGTGAAAAGTTAAAAGATGCCGTATATGGTATCCCGTGGGAACATATGGATATCAAGAATAGAAGAACAATATCCATATTCCTAATAAATGTACAAGAACCGATATATGTGCAGGCTTTAGGCCTCTCTAAAATTGGAGTTGCTCAAATGGCTACGGTAAGCTTATAAGAGAAACGGATAAATTATTACTAAAAACAACAGAAATACAAAAATATTTAATTTTAAATAATTTATTATTCTATTTTTTCCAGATCCTAAAAACGTCGTTTTCTTATTACACCTTTCTGAGTGCCAGTGCTAAGTAACTGCACATCATCTCGATTTAATTAAACCTAATTTTCACTTCCCTTAAAACTTTCACAAGATAAAAAATGTATTATTTGTTTTGCAGCACAAAGTCTAAATAATATTAAAGTTTATGACACAAATGGTTTATTAATTTTTTTATAGAAGTCCTTAAACTGACAACTTTTAAACAATACCTACCTAATTGTTAATAACGTATTGGAGTAGACAGTCTCCTCCATTTAAAAACTTAATTGTTTTCTTTCTAAGTACTGTCACTTCAGTTGTCAATGAAAGGAGGAAATGCTTGCAGTGGTAATAATGCAAATACATACAATGTCATAATTACTGTCGTTTTTTTTATTGTTAACTTTCTTTATGCTCTTTGACATTTAAAGTTAAACGTGGATAAGAGCGTGGAAACGCACATTGTGTTCCGGTGGAATTGAACTTCTGTTTCTTTGAACGTGATTGTTCCATGTTAGATATCTCGTTACTCATAACATTTCCTATGAGAGCGGATGTTTTGAAGAGGCACTTCATTTTGATCTTTGGATCTTTTTGTATTACAACAAGAGTAGGTAGCGCGTTTGTGAGGCTACCCAAAAAATCTGCATTGTAAATATTCATAACAAACTATTTTCTTTACTACTTTTATACAAACACTAGCAACCCGCCCCGGCTTCGTACGAGTACAAATTATACACGTAAACCTTCCTCATGAATCACTCTGTCTATTAGTGAAAATTGCATAAAAATCCGTTGAGTAGTTTTTCAGTTTATCGCAAACAGACACACAGACAGACAGACAGACGCGGCGGGGAACTTTGTTTTATAATATATAGTGAAGTAAGCCAACAAGCAATCTGGTATACGGTATCCCGTTGGCTGGTTCAAGCCGTGACCATAATCTTCTTGAGTACAGTATAGAGCTACTAGTTTAGCCTAAATATCAAAATTTGTTTAATAAGACATTATACCGGGAAAGTTATAAAAACGATATTTTATAAGCAATAAAACAAACTATTTGAATTCTACAAGTTTTGACAAATTTTCAAACGTCATCACAAAAATATGATCGAAAAATTACTGGAAATCATGACGTGTTTTCTTGACAGACCCGTCCCGTGATAACCGGCCATTAAATAATGCACCAGATATTTTTATCGAGTTCATTGGAGTACATACATAGTATTCTAATATACAATTTAACATATTCCATTCGCGTGCCGTTATTATTTTATAGAAAGTTTAATACTTTATTTTATTGGTGGTATTTAGATAGACATACCTAACGTATAAAGGTGATACTCACATTGTGGAATTGTATTTAAAAAATGTTTGTATAGACTGTACACTTAAATAACATATTTTTAATACGAAGTTGAGTCTGAAAACGAAAAAAGGAAAAAAGAAAGTCTTTTCATAACTCAACCTTTTTGAAAGATAAAGTAGTAAATATTTTAAAAACTCCCGACTCAAAATAAAAAAAATAGTATGAAGGGCCATCTTGGATTTGAAATTTATCATAGTGTATAGTATTCTACTAGTAGTACTGTAGTACTACAAGCCCTTTCGTTTGATACCCATATTCAGGTATTTCGTGGCGGCGGCCATCTTAGATCGATTTTCATCAAACAAAGCTAGGAATACTCCGGACTAATTCACCTTTTAAACAAAAAAAAACAAAATCAAAATCGGTTCATCCGTTCGGGAGCTACGATGCTTATTGCTTATGATGATATTATGCCAAACTTATAACATCCCGTCGTTTTTGCATCGGGGGTTAAAAAATCATACAACGTAGTTTAAGGTGGTACCTATGGCTCTTAATGTAACGAAATAAGGTTTTTAATTATACTAAGAAACAAAAAAATAGAAACTATAATAATACCATAAATACCAATTCCACAAATCATATTGTCATTATTGCACAAAACTCCGTCAAATTCGATGTTATATAACCAGCCATTAAGTGTTGACAAAGGATGGTACTTTGTACTTTCACTACCAGATGTCCGAGTTAGCAGTTACTAAGTGCCTCAAATAAGTAGAACCTTGGAAATCGACGACGGTACAAAAAACATTAGTGTAAAAAATGATGGATGTAGCTATAAACTTACCTCTTATAAAAGGAAAGAATTAAGTAGGGGCTAAAATACTTTAGCAACACATTTAATTTTAAAATTCCTTTAAAAGGATTTTAAAAACACAATTCTTTTCCTTACCTTCATATAGTTCCGTTAAGAAGACTTTTTGTTTGATTGTGTGTTTGCTTGTACACACTAATATCTAGAACTAATAGCAGAGGATATGATAGTTAGATTCATGAGGAATAGTATAGGCTATCAAGCATTAGGCTACACCTCTCAGCTAGCCTTAAATATTTTTGTTAAGTAACTCGGAAGAAAAAGCGCCCTATAACTGCTTTGCACTGTGCACTGACGTAAGTGATTTTTTTTTAAATCACAACTAGTCAATAATACAAAGAATAATGGGCGAATTGCGACCTCTTTTAACGGCCACTTTGCACAATAAACAGATTGTTAATAAATATCTAGAGATGGTGTTGTAGTATTTAACTGCTAAAAACTTAATTCTAAAGGAAAAGGAATGTGGTGAAGCGTTACGCATTATTTATTATTATTATCTATTTAGACAACTTGCTGGTCTAATAGATACTAAGCTATTACCATATGGGAACTAATTTATTGTTCAATCATAAAAAGAAAACCAATTAAATGCTTTCACTGTTGGCTGTTGGTCAATGAAAATTATTACACTTACGTCATAATCCCATATTTATGAATTCGATAGGTATATAGTTTTAAATTTCATTTCATTAGGTATATAGTTTTAAATCTTCGTTTCTGTTCCAAGTTGATAATGTTAACTTTTTATATGTAGAGAACAGAGATAATATTAAATTTATTATTTTTTAAGGCTTTTTTTTTTAAGTAAAGGTAACCCCTCCAGCTAAGCTTAACGCTTGTATTAGGAGTGGATTCACGACGGTAGTGCACTGGGTGGGGTTCGAACATGCAACAACTTGATCGCAAGTCCGACGCCTTAACCATTACGCTACCGCCGCTTGAAAGTTATCCTTTCGTCCACAATAATAAGCTTCTACAACTGAAACTAGTCTTCGAGAGTGGTCAAAACTTCTACAGTTTACGGTCTTGCATCGTATCCAGCTAATTGGTATCTGACGCTTTGATGAGATCCAAAGAATTTTGCAAATGTTTGAGCTTCAGGGATTTAGTCATGCAAAGGTGACTAAGTGATATATAAACTTACTTCTCATCTATATTTCAGTACTTATATAATAAAGTTGAATAGATTTTTGTTTGATGGCTTGTTTGTTTAAATGCGCTAACCTCTGAAACCACCAGTTGGATTTGAAAAAATCTTTTGTATTCGATAGAGTATTCATCGAGGAAGGTAATAAATAGGCTATGTAACATCATGCTACGACACTTAGCAGCAGAGCAGTGACCATGAACGTGGGTAAACTGCGGGGTACGGCTAGTATGTAATATAAGTCTGGTTTGTCTCATTTTAAATTTATTAGATTCGTCACTATTTATTCTCAAATAATACTCGTACCTTGTTCTAAACTTGTATGTGAGGTAAAGTCAATATATTAAAAGTAGGCATACATTTTGAGTGATATTTTAACAGCTTGTATAATTATCTACTCACGGTCATTGCTTTCGTGAACCGCATATTCTGTTTCTGATAAATAATGAGGTTTGTTATGAAATCTCACTGCGAGTCGCAAACTACAAGAGTTGTGGGTTTACCTTGAAGGGGACGCCTCTCACACTTCAATTTCTAGTCGCCTTTCGAAAATACTTTTCTTTATAACTGATTATACACTTGGATCAACCATGTAGATATTATGTATGTTTTAACAAATTTTTCATATAATGATACAAAATTTATTGATTGATGGAATTTAAACAGAAAAAATTATTAATAAAATCGATTCCAACGATATGCTTGTCTCAAAATATAATTGACTCAAAATGATCTTTATTACATTTATTGTACAAAGTTTCCTAGTATGCACACAAATATTTTAAACGGATTTAGATTACAATTAAATTTTAACAAAGTTGAAAGTACGTTGAAAAAGAATATAATTTTTGATTTCTGGGTCGAACAAGTGGGACGATTGTCTCATGAACCGCCATTTTGTTACCATGACAATATTATCTAACTTTTCTTTTTGTCTAAAAGGTTTTGTTTTTATTTTACACGAAATTTACGGCCATTTAATCTTCTTTGTTAGTTTATTTGATGATAACACTAAAAATACAAGTTTTAACCATAATTCTGCAAGCTACCGTAGACAATGTACCATAAAAAATCATTAGAAAAACGCAATCCGTTCAGATAATTGAACGAGGGAAAGTGTTTTTTAAGTAACGCTTTGACAAACAGTCCTAACAATGTTGTAACAGAGCGTAATGATGATTGAATCATCTTCCAGCCACGGGACCAGTAATTTTGTTGAAGATTGCCAGCACCGCGTAATCAATCTTTCTTTTCTTTAAATACAACTCCTGCATTACGAATTAAGACTAATTTCTGTGTCGCGGGACTTTATAAACATTGAAAGAACGGACACAAAGAACCCCAGACTCGGAACAACTATTTGAGGATCACAAAAATGTTTGGTTTATTTATTATTAATTTAAAATACGAATTATGGCTGACGTTTTTTCTTAAAGCCAGAAATTAATGTAACAAAAGATGAATAAAAATCATCTGAGGTAACAGAACTGTGTATATCCATTCTAGTATTACATTATTTTAAGTTACTTGTGATTCAATGTTGTGATATCAATTACTTTATTTAACACTTCGAAAATAATGTATATTCGTACGGATTTTAATACAATAACGTGATAAAAATAGTAAGATAAACAAAAGAAAGAAAACCGTTCTACAAACTCAAACAGCATTAATTTTTTTATATTTTTACTCAACTAAGACTGCAAAAAAGTGCTCGGGCTGAATGTAGTGTAACACGAGAAATATCAGTAGTGTTATTCCCCATTGAACTTAACAACCACAATCTAATACATTACAGTTTAACAAATTTAAAAAAAAAACCAGCCAAGTGCGAGTTGGACTCGTGCACGAAGGGCTCCGTACCATTATCTATACAACATTAGACACTATATTATTTTATTCGGTTTTTAGTATTTGTTGTCATAGCGGCAACAGAAATACATCATCTGTGAAAATTTTAACTGTCTAGCTATCAAGGTTCATGAGATACAGCCTGGTGATCGACAGACAGACAATAGTCTTAGTAATAGGGTCCGAGTTTTTAGCCTTTGGGTACGGAAGCCTAAAAATAAGTTTTTATAGCGAACTGAATTTTAAAGTAAAAAAGAGTTCCACGTTGGTAGGAGGTGGACCTCTTGGCTTTATAATCCGACTATCGGTACAAAGCCCACTTTGTTGGACTCGTCAAATCAAACCATATGAGCCCAAACTCGATAGGTTTACTATAGCCACTGAAGATTTCCACTATCCACTTCCTGGCTCCAACATCAGATCAGCTCCATGTTGACAAATTACAGTATTGTCATCCAACCTATGTAGGTTAGGTAGGGAGTGTACGTGTGTACACTCCCTGTGACGTATTCTCTCCATCCCATGGTTGCCTGGAAGAGATTGCCTTGTGCGATAAGACCGCCTGTTTAATACCATGCGTGGTATCTTTGGAATGGGTGTGTGACACTAGTAAGGATATAAATAAAAACACTGTACCATGGGTTCGTAAGACTCCACGGTTTAATTGGCAATCGCCTTGAACTAAATTCCAGTCTTGCTCCGTCATACAAAATGTTTGTAGGCCTTATCTACTAACGCGTGTAACACAACCATAGCGCGATCTAAATTTTGTAAAAGCTCCATCTGGGGAATGAAAAGGTAATTAAGATTCTAAGCTCATGAGTTTGATTGATCGCACTATGTTGTTGTCTCGAACACCGCCAATTGTACAAACATATCTATACGAGGGCTACACTGAAAATTTCGGGAATCAAGAAAGTGACACAACATTACTATTTAAAAATGTATTTATTGCTTTTCGAAGTATTCTCCGCGAAATTTGACACATTTTCCATACGATGGAACCAATCATTGAAGCAACCATTCCATTCGGAAGTTGGGGTCTCCAAAATGGCCGTTTTGTAGGCGTCCACAGCTTCTTCAGGTGATGAAAATCTCTGACCACGCAATTTATTCTTTATTTTAGGGAAAGTATAGAAATCATTAGGGCTTAGGTCGGGACTGTACGGCGGATGGTCTAATAATTCTATGTTTTCTTGCTCTAAAAACTCTTTTGTTCTGTGCGCGGTGTGAGAACCCGCATTGTCGTGATGGAGGATGATGCGGCGGTTGCAGTTCTCTTTACGGAGTTCGGAAACGACCTGTGGCAAACAAATGCTAGCATACCATTCTGCATTAACCGTTCTTTGTCCCTCAAGAGGAATAGTCGCAACATGGCCGGTTTTGGAGACAAACGTGGCCACCATTTTTTTTTGCAACACTCCGTGAACGAACAATTTTAGTTGGCTTTAACTCATTTTCGAACACCCAAACTCGTGAATGGTTTTTTGTTTCGGGTTCGTACGCGTATATCCAGGATTCGTCACCTGATACAATGTTGTATACAGCATTTGAGGATCCTGCGTGGAATCTTTCGAGAGTTCTGACGCACCAAGTAACGCGAGCCGCTTTTTGCTCTTCACAGAGCAAATGCGGTATCCATCGGGATAACAACTTTTCTACACCTAATTGTTCATGCAAGATTATTTGTATTTGACTCATGCCAATGTCTAAATTTGCCTGAATTTCGCGGTATGTCACATGTCGATCTTCCTCAATCAGCTTACGCACAGCATCAACGTTTTCTTGGTGACTGCAGTTTTTGGACGACCTTGACGGGAATCATCACTGAGCTTGACACGTCCACGTTGAAATTCAGCAAACCAACGATAAATTGTGGTTTTGGATGGGGCTTCATCACCAAATGCAGAAAGCATCCGGTCAACACACTGATTTTGTGTTAAACCGCTTCGAAAGTCATAATAAATCATCGCCCTTGAATTTTCTCGAGTCAATTCCATTTTCTCAACGACTAAACAAGTTTGAGAAGACCTTGTGAGAAGACCGAGAAACTTTTTTTAAATAAATAAATGGTATTCGATTTTTAAAACCAAGGAGTTTTCAATTAAAAAGATTTTAATATGATAGGAATAGTGGAAATATTCCATTCCCGATACTTTTAGTGCAGCCTATGTAGTTGTAAGTTTTTTGTTTTTTTTAATACCTGGTGATAAAGAGTATTATTATTATTATTACATAGAAAGTTTCATTTAAATACATCCCTTATTAGAAGTAGGTTAAAAGACGCTTCCCATATTTGTTTATATAGTTAGATACAAGTGAAGCTAGTAAAAGCGTGTTAAAAAAGCATCTAAGCGATTCCAATTCGAGCAGAAATCTACTGTGCCCTTCCTACATAGTGTTACAAAGTAGAAACTATTGAACCTTATAACCAATGCCAGTGTTGTCCATGCAAATCCTCTGTCTGATCTGGCCATAAAGATGTACCGTCTCCGTGATTACGCGCAGACATGACACGCGTGAGCAGACTTTAGATGTGGGAGTGCAGTGACTTATTTATCCAAGGTCAAGTCATACGATAGATACCTTAGATACGTATCCAAGATAGTTTGTTTTATTTTCAAGTATAAATTTCAAAAAAAATAGTCCCGACTTAAAAATCCCTTCTTCGACTGGAAAAGACGCGATGATCTTCGAACGATCTTAAGAACGCTCTCGATCAAGTCACCTTTCAAACAAAAAAAAACAAAATTGGTTCATCCGTTTAAAACATTTGGTGCCACAGACACAGAAACACAAATACGCTGATACACGTTAAACAAAATCGCAGTATCTGCTCCACAACTTATACTCATATATTATAGACTTCCTCAATAAACAGTCTATTTAACTCAAAAATAATTTCTTAATTTCGCCTGGTAGATTCTGTGATAGATAGATAGATAACACTTTATTCGTACACCATAGTTACAGTAGAAATATCATACATTCATGTGTGAAACAGATAATGTACAAAGGGCCTTATTGCTAGATGCAATCTCTTCCAGGCAACAAGCACTGATAAGCATTTGCAACCAAATAATCAATCAATTAGCCTATTGCAGTCCTCTTCTGGATACAGGCCTCTTCCAATGTGCGCCAAAGCACCCGGTCGTCAACCTTTGGCATCGAAACAAATATAATATCTATACTAGGCCTGCCATCACTTAAATTGCCGACGCCGGACAAAAACTTAAAAAAATCCGGACAGATGGGTGAAATCGAGATTTCCCGGACACCTTAAAAAAGAACGCCGATTCCATTTAAATTTTTAGCTTGTTAACGATTTATCTAACAATTATAATTGCCTCTTGGCACAGAGTGTCCGGGTGTTACCCGGACACTTTTTGAAAACCCGGCCCGGACGCTCCCCGGACACCCTCTAAACTAGGACAAATGGCAGCCCTATCTATACTAATATTATAAAGCTGAAGAGCTTGTTTGTTTGTTTGCTTGAACGCTCTAATCTCAGGAACTACTGGTTTGAATTGAAATATTAAAACTGCGGGGACGGCTGGTATATTAGGTTATACGTAACCACAGTAACTGTGTGACATCACCATAGTTATTTAATAAACTTATATATAATATTTATTATTCAAATCTCTACTTTTATTGTGTAGTATATAAATCAAATTTACAATTTATAATACCATTTGAACAACAACACTTTCACTTCAGTCTAGATTTTAAAAAGATATCAACAAATTATTATGTAAATTAATGCAGATTCACGGTTGGAATGCTCAGCCTTACATGATTCGGTTGTATTATGCTCTGTTTTAAAATTGTTTAGAATCCTAACTAATAACATAAATGTGAATGTGTTTGTTTGGCTATTTGTTACGATTTTACGCCTTAACTACAAAACCGATCACCTTGAAATACAGGAAACGACACACATATATACCTTTCGTCCAGAAAAAAGAGCTAAAAGCTAGTTTGTTATCGTTGTTTCGAGATAAGTTTTGATGCAGTGAAGTTAAAAAAGCGGTTACGGTCACCAAAGACTCTATTGAGAGTATATTTTGGAATCGTTATCCGCATACCATTCAAATAATGAGTAACAGCGCTGCTGTTTACACTATCGCTATCATCTTTATCGAAGCTATGGGATGAGCATTGCTAATAGGCTTCTTAGTCTTCAACAAAGATCTGTCATTGACAGACTTTTTCCAAGGCAACCTTTGAATAAAGGTGGTCAAATTGTTGGTCTACCTAAAAATAAGCAATTCGTTGACGAACAATACTTACCGTAATATCTGTTGGGATTAAGATAAAACGTTTGGGAGGGCACATACTCTTGATACTTATAACTGATACAGAAGAAAGGCTTTTGAGTGTCGAGTGATACTGACGACTGTGCAATGGAAAGTGAAGCGTTTGAATTCCATCCTCTTGGTAGTGTCACTCGTCTCGAAGGAGCTCTACTGACAGTTTCCTAATGAATCACTATGCTTTCTTGCTTACTTTATCCCTTCTCATCATCGATTTAGACGAAACGGTGGAATGACGAGAATTGGGTATGTTTTAGCTTGTAGGAAAATGACTTACACAAAATTACTGCATTACATTTTTTTTATAGATAATCGTGCAGTTTTAGGATTTACTTTACGCTGCGTATGGCATTATTATGGGGTTGGAGCGGATATATGCTGTGGTTAAGGTCAATCTATTATATCGCAACTTATATTACAATTTGTTTTACTAATACTAGCAACGTGGGTCACACATAACTGGTGTTCTTGTTAACCCCTCCAGCTAAGTTAAATGCTTGTGGTAGGAGTGGGTTCACGTCACGGCAGTAGTCATTTACCATCAGGTGCCCAGGCTGCTCGTTTACACCCTATACCATAACAAAAACAATCATCTCTATTATAAATTAATATCTACGTGAAGAGAATTCTTTGCACGATTTTTTTTAACAAACGCGCACAGACAGGCTTGTGAAATTTGGAATACATAAAGTTTGTATGTTGAAGAAAGGCAGGAAGCTAAAATTTTTAAACATTATGTTACGGCTACATAAAGCTATTATTTTTAATTATTATTGCTTTGAGTGCCTAGTGCTACCTCGACCATTTCTGGTCTTTTGTAGCGCATTCTTGCTTTATAGTTCACGGCTCAGACTTATAGCTCCGAGAAACCTCCAGATCCTATCAGCAGTGATTGTTTGTATTTCCTGCGGTTGCATGATGTGCAACCATAGGTTAATACTTCGGTCCCGCATTAGTGGGCCACAAAAGCATAGAATATGCATTGCATCCTCTACATAAAGCTATAAGCGTATATATATAAATAAAATTAATAAAACAAGACATTCAAAACAGTCGAAATTCGACCGCCAGGCGATCTTTTAATATATTATAAAAAGGTAAAAACGTTACTTGTTTATTATTATGATATTCATAGGGGCCAGTCCTCGTTATACTCCGGTTTGTTTGTCTACATATAAATGTATACTAATTCGAAGTTTTATGAATCTAAGATATCATAAATCTATGGTTTCTAAAAGATATTATAAAATTTAAGCGACTGCTTTCACATTGACAAGCATTACGTAAACATGAATAAACCGAAACCTCCAGCGGGAGATGCGACATTAGTTCATTTTATTGCTAATTAATTTCCTGTTCAATAATATATTTTATTTAACACTTCTCGCTATTACTATTAAACAAATGTTTGCTTTAAACTTTAAACTCGCCCTTGTGTCATAGATTTAAAGCACTCGGACAATTCGCCGTATACACAGATAAAATTACGTGCTTTTTAGAAACAATTGTAACATACTTATAACTTAAATTAACAAGTATTAGTTACGTAAGATTGGTTGCGTCGGATCTCTGGTATTGAAAATGATGTATTATTTACATTTGAGTAATTTAATTGCGATGCAGTGAACGACTTTACGTGACCTTTTAGTGTTGACACATACTTTAAAATGCTATGTAGGTTATTAGTATTATAAGCAATACATGAATATAAACAAATCCTGCACGTATCGAGTTCAGACTTACACAACGTATTGTATTAATGTAAACTTTTTCTTTTTTTACAGATGTAAACAAACGGATAGAAATACAGGCCACTTGAGCGGATTATTGACCCAGTCACGAACGGTCACCGGAACCATTATGCCTTATATATCTACCACTATCTGAACGGACCTGACCAGCATTGCAAACGAGAAGCACCGTTAATTATGCCAATTTATTAGCCGCCACAATGATGGAAGAAATTACGACGCGCCCCAGTGTCGAATACATCCCTCCTCTACCTCCAAAAGGAAAGCAGAGAGGTTCGACAACTTACACACAAATTACAAACGATGAAGTTAACATGAACACAAACGGGTTCACCGCCACCAATCTCCGGATGGACTCGCTAAGTTCGATGCACTCTCTCGTCCTTAATTCTAAGACTCCATCTGCAACGGTATTCGTAGCGGCGACCCAGTCAGAACGACCTGTGAGTACGCCTAGTACGGACGCTCTTAACGGCCCACATGTGGTTACAATCAAAATAAATACAGATTCAGAAAAACCTAAGGCCCCTAAAATATCGAGCGTACATCTCAAAAGTGACGTTGATTTTGATCCATTTAAAATTCAAGATGTTTGCAAGAAAAATAACAGTCTAGTCAGAATCAACGTTGATGAAAGTGAAACGAAGATTCTTGACAACGTGGAATCTTTGAAGACGGATAAAGCACCCTACATATACTGCAACTCCTTCGTCAATTCGATGACGAACATGGTAATGTCGAGCGGTCAGTGCTCTCCAAGTGATACACTAGACTCCGGAACCTGCAGCGACCTTGACGGAACTCCACCACCTCTACCGAAAAAGAAGACATCCAAATCTAGTTCAAAAAAGAAAGCTGTATCTGTAACACTAATCAGCTCAATAAACGGGAGCAGTTTAAGCGAAGTGGATTTCGAAGACAACGATTCAAATATATCATGCGATTCTCTGAATAGCAGCGAACTGAATATAAGCGTGCACGCTGATGAAAGTCATAGCGAATATAGTAAAAAAGAAAAGAAACAGAGTACGGAATCAGCGAGCGCGCCAGTGACGTATAATAAAGTGAACAATAAAGACAGTAGCTTTCTACCTCAAGGTCTGCTGCAAGACATAAGAGACCGTTCAGTAAAACTAAATATGGTTGAAACTGAAAGTGAGTTGCAGTCCGAGCCACACGAACAGGAAGTAAACCAGAATAATAATGAGAATGCTAATATTCCGAAAGAAAGCGCACAGCTCACTTCGTTCCGTCTAGTTTCTCAGGTTCATAGAGAAACAAAAGATACGACGGAATCGTTGCCTGCAACCTTGTGTTCTAAAACGCCTCTGATTAGTGAGAGTACATACGAGGAGCGAAAGCAGCAGGACAAGATAAAACAAGAGCAAATGTTTTATAGTAGCCATTATTTTGATACGGACAAGTTTTATGATTTCCATCTCAATGAAAAACAATTTGATGATGTGCAAAGTGTTAGTGTTGGTGCTAAGAGTGTTTGTGAAGTGTCTGAAATGGAGTACTTTGCAGGCATAAAGGATTACAAAACTGAAGACACGCCGTCAACGATCAAAAGCTCAAAAGGGACAATAAGGGGCGTGAAGAACCGCGTACGAGCTGGCATCGCAACCTTCTTGCAGATACAGAGCACGACAAAGGTATTTCTTTATAGCCTCACTTTTCTAATTTTGCTATAACAGTTTTTATGTCCATTGCTACCTCGTTCTACGCGTACTGATTTTAGAGGTCATAACAACTAAATGCATTCGAAAGTATCACACGCGAGCACGTATTCTAGTTTATTCAAATTATTATTATTTAAAAATATCAATTATTCGGTATTGAACCTTCATGGGTAATCGTTACGAACAATGGTTTGTACGAGTACAAAATAATGTAGAAACAATTCACAGTTTTAATTGCCATTCAGAATTATGAACGGACGTTGCTGAGTGTCGGACCAAAGGCTTTTGTCCTACAACAATTGTCATTGTAAAGACATCGTGTGATGTAACCGTTAGAAAACACATGTTGACAATTCCTGCTTAATTTATAAATTATCATAATTTTTCTTCAAAGTACGAGTAATTTAATAATATTTTGTGTCTATATAAATGCTACCTTAAGCCGTTAAAACGTATATTTTAAAGCCTTGTACAAAAAAATACTAGTTTTCGCGGTCATTATCAACTATACCATATAAACGTATGCTACCATATATTCGGTCCAGTTTCCTAACGGTGTCAGGCTAGCTTTATTACACTTAAATTTTGAATTGTTTTCTTCTGCAATAGCTACAAAGTGTAACAACACCTTCCGCTTTTCCACGCTTAGTTTTAATTAAACTAAGATTGTCGTTTCCTATCGCGAATGTCCCACGTCTGTCGATAAGTGTGTCGGAAGCATCATCCAGTTTTCTAACAGTTTCTGTTGAGGTAGAAACTTCGAGAAAGTTAGAAAAAAATGTTTGATGTTGCCGATGGTTGATATTAAAAGTTTCTTATTCTTGTAGTAGTAACCACACTTATATACAACTTGATAAATAGAATCTTAGAAGGTACGTTTAGGTTAGGTAAATTGTATTTTCGATAGTAACGCCTACTATTCTCTCTCGCTATGAGAGGATGTTTTAAATATTTATGAACTTTATGGCTTACTGAGGTAGGTTGATTTCCTAACAATGTTGCCTTTCACACTGAACCAAATAAAACATAATTTCTAGTAAGCTCATATACTTCAAAAGTGCGTGACTATGATCGAACCTGAACCACTGTAGTCAGACGACAATAGGTAGAACATTCAGCTATAACTGCTTCTGCTAATAAAGCTGCTATTATATTATCAAGACTGACTAAAATTGTTTGTATGAAATAAACCAACAACAGATACTAAAAACAAAACGAGTCAGACTAAGTTGGCAATAAACACTGCCCATAATACGTACCTATGTCATATACATAATGTAGGTAGGTATACATGTATATAAACTATACTATTGACGCAAAAACTAAATATAAAACATTGACGATTAAAATTTGTAATGAAATTCCACCGCATCGCAGTAACGTCACGTGTTAACACATACAGAACACTTTCAATAATATTTAAAGTTTAGAACAGTAAATTTAAATTGTAATATTAACAAAAATATGTTTTTTGTAATGTTACAGGTAGAATATACTACGAAATATGTGCTTTGGAAATTAATTAAATAGTCAAGTTTACTCTAGCGTAAACTAGACCATAAACTTGCTCATATGACCTACATTATTTTAACAAAACTGAAACGTTTGTATCTTTAAAATAAACAACACTACAACATACACACACATATACAACAACTTTTTTATCTGGTCACCAAATAAATTGACAATGGACGAGGTAGGTCACAGTAGGCGTCAGCTTTATCTGTAACCGCTTGACTGGTGAAACAGAGTACAGAGAACCGCTGTCAACGTTTATAGTCACCGCTTTGCTCCTAAGAGTCGTAGCGTAACGTTGCATTGCCTATAACCTTCCTCGATAAATACTCTATCCAAAACAAAAATAATTTTTCGAATCCAACTTGTAGTTTCAGAGATTAGCGCGTTTAAAAAAACTATTCAGCTATATTATATTAGTGTCTTTAGTTTTGGTGTTTCGTTGCTTTATCAACATTTAACAGTCAAAACCGTAAATAAGTAAGTGTTTAATATTTTAGACACAGTAACGGTTTTTATGTTGAAATTGGTAGTAGTAATGTTATACGAATATAAGATTAAGTTTGCTCATGCGTTTTACGTATAGTTTATGAATGCTTAAAAAACCAATCCTACTAATATTATTAACGTAAAAGTTTGGGTGGATGTATGGATGTTTGTTACTCTTTCCCGCAAAAACTACTAAACCGATTGCGATCATACTTGGTATTAGACCTGGATTAACACATAGGCTACTTTTTATCCCGATATTCCCACGGCTCCGGGACTTACGCGGGTGAAACCGCGGGGCGCACCTAGTAGTTCAATAATTATAAAAAAAAAACAAATAAAATTAACTGTATTTACACGGTATTTAACGCGATCACGAAAAGGTATTACATACCTCTGAATTGCCTGACGTTTCGTCGTGATTGCGTTAATTCCCGTATAAATATATATTTAAGTATTATCATGGAACGCGAAAGTTTAGAAGTTAGTAAAGTTAACTGTGTTTTATGATAGAACAGTTTAAGAGTTAATGACTATTTATCGGTTTAAAAAAAAAATGTTTTTGCTTAATGAAAAATATGCAAACATGAGAATATCTTCCATATTTGCATATTTTCCTATACCGTGGTCGGACTTCGAACCGAGACTAATTAAACGTCTTTATATGAACACTTTATAGCTGACTCCAATGTTTTTTTTTTTGTATTAATCTCAAGAGCTTAAGGTTTAAACAGTAAGAGAAAACATTTAATAAGGAATATTATAGGGCATGATTTGTTATGAAGCGAGATGTATCATAAAAAAATCCGTTAAAGCTGCGGTAAACAGTTACTTCATTTTCTGTCTATTGGGATCCTAGTAATTTACATAGGGAGGCCTATCTCGGTATTAGGTAAAGGTTAAGGATATAAAGGTTTTTATTCTAGCTTCAAATACATTGTGGAGAAGTCCTGGGTAATCAGGCTTATAACCGGGTAAACATATTTCTACAAGATAACTTTAAACTAGGACTATAATTATTTAAAACTTAATTCAAGGTACTGTTGTCCAGACAGCGCAGTACAGCCTTTCGTAAAATCATTTCCCAAAAGCAACACACATACCCACTTACATACTAAATAACATGCATGCTTAGTAACACTTTAAGCTGAATTACTAGCAAAGTAAAATTACTAACAGACCAGTGCCAGACTAAACGTGGCGCTATGGCACTGTAAAAATTTGCGTGTCACACATGTTTTATTTTTAGTGCATGTTCCGGCCCGTAGCGGTCTGCAATAATTGTTTTGAAACTGTCCCGACTTACATGCTAGATATTTATGTATATCAAATGTATAAATCAGGCCTTAATTCGCGGTATTAGAACCAGATGAACGTATCTACATTTTCTTAATTTTACAGGAGAGCAAAAATACTCCGAGAATTTCCCTAGTTCCTTGTGGTTCTTTAGCTATTTTGTAATTTGTGAAATATTGCCTTTACAATTACATAAAATAAAAACGATTTTTGACTTTTTTGTAGATACGTTCATCTGATTCTTATACCGCGAATTGCGGGAGTATTTATCGCACTTTTCGAATTATAGAGACTTAAAAAAATTAAACGTTTTTTGAGGAAACGCCATAAAAGATTCGTATGTCTATTATTCTTTCATGCGATTTTTAGACAGACGTTAATAATAGAAAATCGTTGTATGTTACAGGTCCCTGTTCCCTGTTTTATCATTAGTCGATCAATATGATCGATTGAAGTCAAATGTCATGAAGTTAGTTTTATTTTTTTTTAATTAGGCCTTTATGATTCTAAAGGTACGACACCGTCACTGTGACACAAACGGTGTAATCAGATGATAACGTCAGGTTAAGAATAAAAAGTTTTACATGCTTTAAAAACAAATCGAACTAGATATTTGAAAAAACTCGCCTAGTAAACTTTGAGTAACCGAGTTCTTCTTTTTTGTATTCTTATAATATTGATCAGGTCGTTAGGACAAAGTTATGATATTATTGTACTGTCATCAGCCCTTGATACCTTGCAAATTTTGAAGACAAGTTGGTGAAAAATACTTTGAAAGACTCCGTTACATACATAAATCCAAACTTGTGATTTGTGCCACTGAGGCCCGATTTACACATCTAATGTGTCACATACGGCCTAGATTCGACCTCAAACTTCAGACAGCATTCGTAACTAGTCCAATGCTACTGTTTTTAAAGCCCAAAGAACTTCCTCATATCGCCTTCCGTGTGCTTTAGTTATTAACCTTGGTTGTTCACATTCACTTGCTTCATTAAACAGGTTATTATTGTTTCGTTCATTCGTTTAGTAATTAGACATAATACGTGATTATGTATGCTCAATAAATCAAATGAGTTGTTTTTGTTTGTTTGTGTATTGTGTTTGTTTTGTTGATTCTTCCGTAATCTTTGCTTTAATTTTCTTGGTAAGATGTTTTGACAAACATGTAGATAAGTAAATCACGGTGAAACATGCCCAGCAGGTCCTTATGCGCCTCGGTAATAGTGGGCTAGTGTGTTTACCAGCCCCCTATTACCGAGGCCATTCATATTTTTATGCTATTCATATTTCACAATAATAATAATTGAAGTCGACAAAAAAATGCAGTACAATGCACTGTGTTTGGTCACAGGTTCATCATAATGTCAGGCAATTCAAAGGTATCTATACCAATACCTATTACGTGATCGCGTTAATTCCCGTTAACATAATCATTTAATTATACATAATGGAAAACGAAAGCTTTTAATTTAAAAAAAAACGTTAGGTCCTTATATATAGATACCAAAACCATTTATTAACTTCCATTAAATAAAGTCGTCACATCCTATGTCAGGAAATTGGTGACCATAGAGGATGTTACATCACAGACATTCAAGAAATCGCTATTAAAGATTTCCTCTTATAACTGATAATTATTGATCGAACTTCTAATCAAATAAAACTACCATTTAACATAATGTTATTAATTTAACATTATAACATATTATCACGAACATATTTTCACATTATTTTTTTAATAATTAGGGATGTCTACAGTGGAAAATAGCTCGAGTACTTCTCGCTCTTCTGATGTTGGTGTTACCTCCTCGCTTGCTGCTTTATTTTAGTTTTTGTTAGCAGAATATAATAAGGTTAGATTTGTTTACTGCATGTTTCACTAACAATACCATTTTGACTTTCCTCAACGCAGATTTCTTACCTTAGTTTGAAATAAGACTTAAAATATGTAGAAATTGCAAATATTTGAAGAAAAGGCATTCTATGTATGTCATTTCCAACTAAATAATAATATGTATGTAAAAAACAAAAAGCTAAATCACCTCCAACTGACGACCCTCTCTAAGTATTTTGACACTAATCACGAATTCATGTTACGTCATAACTAAATGGTTAATTGTGTGATGTTTTTAAAACCTGACAATCTTTATTCGTTTCATTTAAAAACTTTAAAAAAGGCTTAAATAGTCAGTATTATCACGTACCTAACTGCAAACGCCAACCAGATCCATTGCGTCATTAACCGATGAACAAGCTGACAGCTGACATTTGGTATCATAATATTACCTATCGGCAATGTCAGTTTATCGGTTAGTAACGTAATCAAACTCATTCGGCAGATGCGAGTATTTTAGCGGGAAACTTTAAAAGTTAGGTTACCATCTTTTCGATTTTCCTTTTTCAAAAGAGGTTTTTTAATTATTTTTTTATTTTTTTTGCGTTAAATAAGGGCCTTGCTATAAACTAAAAGCTGTTCCGAAAATTTGACAACACCCTACCTAAACTCGATTGAAACATTTTGTCGAGCCAATGACCTACCTTTCCCACAATAAAATGTCACGCCATTTTTTCTCAACATGTAATATGAAGTGTTGAAAAAAGAACATGACTTATTTCATTCATTTAGTAAATCTATACTAATACAATATTATGCTTTCTAAAAAAAAATATATATCTGTATATTTTTGTATAAAGATACTACCTGAGACATATATTTTTGTTTAGCCACAAAAATCACTTTCGTAACCTATAACGAAAAACCTTGACTTTTAATGCTTTCATTTGCAAGTGCCGACAAAAATTCATTTACATTTACATTGCTTCATGACCGCTCGCCTACAAAAGATAAATGTATGTAACTTATTATATAAGGCAAGACCAGTGTTGAACAACCTCTGCGTGCAGTCTTATTATTTATTTATTTATTTTTATTTATTTATTCTTTTGTAGAATTAGTTTATTAGTTATGTCACTTTCTTGACTAAGAAACTAGTCTAGGTAAGTATTAGATGGATTATTTGTAACTAGCGACCCGCCCCGGCTTCGCACGGGTGCAATGATGATACTAAATATACTACAGAATGTCTTTATATACAACGTTCACAGCTTTTTTGTCATTAGACAATACAAACATGTTTTCTTCAGAGGTTACTCTTGAAAGAGCGACATATAATTGGCCATGTGAAAAACACTCAACGCTCAAATCTAAGCCTGCAACCGCCGCAACCGCTATGTTCCTGCATTTTAAATCTGTAATATCTTCGAAAATATTCATTGAAATTACATGCTGAAAAGGGCCATTTTGATCTGTATTAAATGCACAATGTATTTAAGGTACTTAATTGGATAAGGATTAATGTCGTATTGCTTAAAATCGCTTCGTAAATAAGCCATTATTTCTCGTAAAAAGTAAAAGATAAAAAATGGTTATTGTGGGTTATCCCTAAGAGATAGACATATACCATCGCAGACTTTTTTGTAGAACTTTTTAAGGTGTACAATACTGTGGTACATTATTTTGATCTATCTCGTAGGGTACAGCCAGCGTTTGCAATGTAAACGCAAAAAAAATGTGTTTATTTACGACATCACATTATAAACCTCTAAAGTTATCAGTGTTTCTCTACTATATTATGCATGTATAATACATATAAACCTTCCTCTTGAATCACTCTATCTATTAAAAAAACCGCATCAAATTCCGTTGCGTAGTTTTAAAAATCTAAGCATACATAGGGACAGACGGACAGCAGGAAGCGACTTTGTTTTATACTATGCAGTGATGAGTTCAAGGGCAAAGGATATTGTTTCCTGTTGAGCATATTGTACCTATCGCTTTTTTTAATAAAATTTGACAGTTTCCCATCGTTTCCAACTAAAGTTTAAACATTTTGCTCATCTGTTCTAATATTATGAAGAGGTAGTTTCTAAATTGCTAAATTGCTGGCTTGTGGCTAAGTGGTAACCGAGTAGGTTAGCACATCACAAGGTTAAGGAATACTAGCCAGGTCAATCTTAGGATAGGTGACCTTTTTTTAAAATTTTTTATAAAATTTATTATAGTTTTTTTATTAGGAATAATGTGATTTTAGGTTTCAAAACATCACAATTAATCATCAATCAAATTTGTAATCAGTGTCGATATCTCTATTCTATATGTTGATCCCAACATTCAAAGGAAAGTGATATATGCCCATCGAAGCATTACACTAAAACTATTACTTTTTATGAGAAATAGACCATAGACAAAGCTATCATAGTTTAATTCCACCACCAACATACCTTACCAATAATTACAATTTACAATAATTACACCCGTGTTAGCGAGAATGGCACATTCTTTAATCAAATTAACTTTTTTTAATGCCATAATAAAATTATACTACAGTAGAGCAACTGTTCTAGATTAGATCATAACGCTTATTTGAAACCTTTTTTCTTCAGAATATCCGTTACTAGACATGCTAGCTAAGATTATCTGGACTTATCATCTGGTCTCCTGGAAGAGGGAGCTGGGGTTGCTATAAAACCATAAACCATAACCAAAACCATAAAACATTACCAACAATTTGATGGTTTTACATCTAGTATTAAGAGTGTTAACAGGCACAATAACCACTAACTATCAGTGCGGTATACTAATTTATTTATTTATATATTTGTTAATAAAACTTTACATATTTTTTAACCCCCGACGCAAAAAGAGGGGTGTTATAAGTTTGACGTCGATGTCTGTGTGTGTGTGTGTCTGTCTGTGGCATCGTAGCTCTCAAACGGATGGACCGATGTCGATGCGGTTTTTTCATTTGAAAGCCAGTTTCTTTGCGGTAATTCTTAGCTATGTTTGGTTAATATCGGTCCAGCAGTGTAAAAGTATCAGCTCTTTTCCAAAATGATGTAAGGCATTTTGTAATTGTTGAAGGGATTTTCGAGTCGGGGGTGTTTTAAATTTTAAATTTATCAATTATTTAAACTAGTAAACCTTATATTATGTTATTCAATTGTCATATTTCTAATGTTTAGTTTCTCAGTCATTTTCTTTGGAATTTCTTAAAAATATTCTATACTATCTTATTTCGTTACATGGTAAAGATCCTAAAAATTAACATTTCTCCGCATGACAGATAACAATTAAATATATTTTTGCTATTGGATATTGCTTATAACTAGTTATCACAATTTACCGCATAATACTCAAGTCTTTCTAAGTAATGGCGATGATTTCATTGCGTAACTATTCAATATTGAAATGCAATTACGTCGATTCTATATAAATAGCAAAAGCTATTTAATGTGTTGAGTTATTTAGGAATGCTTTCGATTTTATAAAAAACTAGCAACCCGCCCCGGCTTCGTACAGGTACAAATTATACACCAAAACCTTCCTCATGAATCACTCTGTCTATTAGTGAAAACCGCATGAAGATCCGTTTAGTAGTTTTTCAGTTTATCGCGAACTGACAGACAGACAGACAGACGCGGCGGGGGACTTTGTTTTATAATATGTAGTGACTATAGAGAACATTGTTCCTTCTTAAACTTTAACTCAAAAATATTTTTAAAGACAACACTGATTTTTATCTATATTTTTTTCTTAAAAAAAAGTAGATACACATATAACTTAAGCTTAGTTTATTTGTTACCAATCCTTTAAAATTTTAAGTAAAATAAAGTAAGTAAAATAAAAGTAAAGTATGGCTTCATATAATATTTTTACAACAAGTTTGCATCACCCGATTTGAAATCATCTCTACTCCAGTATTGTATAAGAGCTGGTTAATATTCTTGTCTCAGGTCTGTGGAGAGGTTAGAATAGGGTATCCAACGCGTGCTGTTCCCGAATCCCTCCTATTTTAGACGCAGTACGGCACACCGTGTGGTTTTAGTCGGTTCGATTCCGATACACCGCCCCACCGAAAACGTTGGTGCGAGATCTTCGACGCTGACATGTAGACGGCTGCCGCCTACGTGTCAACGGCTGCAGTTGCCTCTGCCGTTGACAACATGCCGCTCGTTTATATAAAGGCAGCGGCAACCGTTATTACAACTTACGAAATATTTGCAACTTTAAGAAAGATTATTATTTTCTTTATAATGACTATTAACATTAAATCATTGTTTAGCAAAATTAATGTGAAAATCTTATACGATTTTCAATGATGATGAATGATTTACATCATATGAAATTCGCTTTTCTGCGTGGGAGAAGAATGCCCAACGGGATCGTGTGTGAGTGAAGACTGAACCGATAAATAGGGAAAAAGTGATTTACGCTACAATAAAGTATGTGTGTCTATTATATTACTGCTATTTATACATACTATATCCACAGCGTATAATTCAATTACATGCGCGAGCATCATGCTTTTTTACAAGCGTAAAGGAAGAATTGATTATACGGCTGTATGCGCTTGCGCTTCCCAGTTGTGATCACGACTCCGAACGTTCGTGATCGCGGTCGCAACCGTTGGTTGTCGTATCCAATCGACAATCAACGTTTCAGATTAATTAGAACGGTGTATATAACTGAATATTATATGAATATAATAAATGATTGTTTTAATTGATTAGGAAAGTTGGAAGACCAGGCCATATTCATTGCAGAACAGCATTTTTGGCACGAGTCATCAAATTACCGAAACAATTTTTTGAGACCTTTGTCTTAGTACTGGCTACTGGATCAGGAAACCAGCAACCAGAAACCAGAAACCCAGAAATAGCCAATATGAAACAAAAAACTCTTTGTTCTAAAATCTATTTTTAGCAATAAGGCTTCTTAGTATGAAAACGGGTTACGCCATATTCCACCACGATGGCTAAGTGGTGAACTTCATAAACCATCTAGAATATTATGGAGACCTATCAGCTATAAGATTTCCTCACGATCAGGCGTTTAATAAGTGACAATAAATTTCGCCCATAAATTCCAAGTCAAGAGGTACGCGACACGAGAAATGAATTTAATGTCGTCAGCGTGAGAAACCAACGATTACACAACTCCACTATCACCGATAATATTTATCAATTTTATAATATTATCATAATATCAATATTTATAGTCAAACAGAATTAATATAGTCAAAACTTGATACGGCAATGCGGCACCAAGTTTATAAGAATGACCGTTCTTTTCTACTGACGGGAACACAATTTAAGAATTTGAATTTAAGTAATTGGAGATTTCCTTGCAATGCTGGTAACAGCTATAAAACGGAGTTGCTAGAATAAAATAATTATGGAATTATGATAAGACTTAAATTTGTTATAAATAGATAGATGGACTCTTTATTGTACACAAAGTAATAGGTTACAATATTTTACATATATTTACTTACTAGCTAATGTTATGTACAATTGGTGACCTTATCGCAATTTGCGATCTCTTCATTGACAGAGAAAATATAGTTGAAAAGAGGGGCTGCAGTTTACAATATACGAAAATGCAAAAAATGGAAAAAGCAAATAATAATATATAAGTGCTATTTAGAGATACTTAGCATAAATTTTGCAAATAAATATTAAGATGGTAGGTAAATATAGACATAGGTACACAAATACACATACTTTCGTTTGCCCCCTATAACATAAAAAAAACTTACATACACACTAATATACACTTATATTAATATATTTTTATACGAGCCGAGGTAATTAGTCAATACTATAACTTTAATAATATTTTTACGCATAAAAATGTCTATTCGCATTTGTCCGATAGTGTTTCTTTGTATAATACGAATGTATTTATAAAAATCTATCGAAGTATATTTATCCGCTATAAAACTTATAATACAAGTCGTGCTTAATTAACATATAATTTGTGAATTTGTAAATCATTTATCGCGTCTTATAGTTCCCCGTTCACCACATAAAACGTATAAATCATAGTATCCAGTACTAAACGAAGAATTTTAAGAAAGTGGTTACATTAAAACCTTTATTTCCATAAGCAAAAATCAATCACAAAGAACATCGATCAAGTCTTTCTAAGTAATGGCAAAAATCCCATATCAGCATCTGATTACAAGGATTGAAGGAATTACATAAATTCAAAATCAAATGTACACAAGGGGCATCTCGCAATAACTAAAGCTAAACGGATTACCCGGACGGCAAATTATTTGAAATGCCATATGCCATGAGACACTATAAACAGGTAATCGATGGTACAGTACAAAACACATCTACTATACGTAACATCGCACACTTAGAGGGAGCTTACTTATGGGTGCATAAGTACTCCATCGAATTTCTAACCTCAATACCTACCGAATATAGCAGATTTAAAAATGTCACCACTACTCGACGCGAACTTCATCAACACGGGCTGAACTGAAAATAATAAAACAAATATATACAAATAACTACAGAAATCCAATTTTCAGCCCCAAAACATGATTAAAACACAAGATTCCTACAATATCTTTCTTCTAGCTGCATATAAAAAGCATAAAATCTGTACAGAACAGTAGTTAGTCTTTCGCCTTTTCTGAAAAAGTACTTTTATGAGTTAATACCTATTTAGATCTAGGGGTGCGATATGTGTATTTATGTATAATATGTTTGTTGTAGGTTTGTAGTAATATTATATTAGTACAAGTAACAAAGGCTATCCTGAATTTTATTTAATAATATCTGTACAAAGGTTGTCTTGAAGAAATCGCCGTGAGCGATAAGATTGCCGACTGTTTTGCCGAAATGTTTATTACATATAATGTTTGTATTTTATTTCACTAAAAAGGTGCAAAATTAAGAGATAAATAAATAATAATACTGCTGTGTGTGCGTGATGTAATTACTAGCCTCAGTCAGCGAGTTTATTTTTGTGAACGTGTTAAAATTCACTACTTTAGAATTTTGTCGTTAAGTTTTTTGTATGTCTACAAAAGTAATGAAATGAATGATTTTGCAAATCATATAGTAGTCACGATAGTTTTACTGACTTTATACTATAGTTAACTATGACACGTTTTTGTGTTTTTCATCCCACTAATATTATAAATGTGGAGTGGTGAAAGTTTGGATAGATGGATGGATGGATGTTTGTTACTCTTTCAAGCAAAAACCACTGAACTGATTGCGATGAAACTTGGTATGTAGATAGCTGGAGACCTGGATTAACGCATAGGCTACTTTTTATCCCGATATTCCCACGGAATCAGGACTCACGCGAGTGAAGCTGCGGGGCGCTGCTTGTAAATAATAATGATTAAACTATTTTTCTGTTGACCCTCTTGAAGTAATTGTTTCAGTGAAAGATTTCCTTATAGTAATGAGGATAAAATAAAAGATCAAAATAAAAAACCAGTCAAGTGCAAGTCAGAATCGCACACAAAGGGTTCTGTACCATCGTCGAACAAAAATAATTAAGATTGAAAAAAAACGCGTTTCTAGTAGGGAAGTCCCCTTTAATCTTTAATTTATTTTTTATTATTTGTTGTTATAGACAGAAATACACATTCTATGAAAATTTCAAATGTAACATATTACGGATCATGAGATACAGCCTGCAGACAAACGGACGGACGGACAGCGGAGGCTTAGTAATAGGGTAACACAAAAAAAAACAGTCAGTCGTAGGACTGCACGTCAGAAGTGAAAACATAACTTCACAATGTATTTGCATATACATACACACACACACATCTGTATATATATAATTAATTAATTAGGTTAAAAATAAAAAGTAGGGAATAACATATCTAAATGTATACATAGGGTACTCTGGAAGTTCTGCGCTCCTGGCCGCTCATAAATGTTTGAATTTCGAACGTTATATTTTTTTAAATATAAGGAACTCGGCTCCGTCTTGCGAATTTTCGATCAGGGTTACGTGTCCTGACGCGAGTTTAACATTTTTTACCCATCCCAAAAAGTGCACAACGCCGCTAAAGAAGTTTTCACTTCAAAAATACAGTTATTACTACACATTCCTCGTTAGATGACTACACTACTACAAACGGCTTATCGTATTAAACCATCAATTTATTAGATAGCCAAAAATGTCCAAGTAAAATCCAAGATAGATTACTTTCACCGAAGTAAATTTTATGGCGTTGAAATATTTATAATCGGCAAATCAAAAGTATGTTAGTAGAATAGACAGGTTCACAAACGTTTGGAAATTGGAATTATTGAAGGTTGCGGTTAGAGATTTGCACTGTTGTTAGTTCGGTAGGGTTGCCATATAATGGAATTACCCACATTTGTTTGTAACAGAATCATAGAAATAATATTAAATAATTTTAATGTTCCGTACCAAAAGTTAATATATTATGTATTTACGACAATGTATATTGAGACCATAATGACATACCTAACGATAGTAGAGTGTAGATATTTATGTAATGTAGTGAACAGATGAATAGATTGATTAAGAACTGGCATTATACTCGATAGCAGCCCTAACTAAAAATTAATTGGCTTGAGATTTGGCCATTGTAGATACCTACCTACAATGGCCACAATGTTATTACAAACGGAGTGAAAAATACCTGGAAATTCAAATGGTCATAACTTGTAAACGGATAGTTTTTTAAAAATTCTTATTGTAACTGCATGCTAGAGTTATGCCCTTTCAGTGATTTAAGTAAGTGTTCCTTTTTCAAATACACCCTACATGTTTTGTCACAATGTTTTCTCTCACCATTAAATCAAAATGGACCAATCTGGAACCCCGGACCGACGTCAATAGCAATGGGTTAACAATTCAGCTATATATTTTGAAGTATTTTTTCAACTACTGCATAACTCACCTATTAGAGTCCATGTAAGCAAGATCGTGGTCAAAAGCTTACTTTTAAATTACACAATCCCACTAAATTATTACAAGTATTGGCAACCATAGCTTAGAATAAATATTGAACCAAGATTGCCTGCAAAAGATTGCAGATAACGGAGCTCTCAGTCCTATGATTTCTCTATTACAATGCGGTTGGGTAACATAGAAAAGCATAGAAAACGTATGCTTATAGTTTATAATACAATTTTGTGGGATATTCGCGGTCACAATGCATTATAGAGAACACAGGGGCTTTAGCCGACTAGGGTGTTGCAAATTACGGCAATAACACCCTTCAAAGGCTAGGCTAATTCAGCTAGCTATTATAGCTAATTCATTCACCACCTCAACCAGAAATGTAATGAATATGTTTAAAGAGTGTCAGCGGCTGCGTGTGTGCGCGCATGTGTGAGTGAGTGTTTCTAGGAAAACAAAAGATGTATGAAAATATCAAAAAATAAATTAAAATTAAAAATATAAAATTACTAACCACGGCTACACGCCGTCAATTTCAATTATCCATCATCAGTGGCCTTTTTTCGTCTCCCGCCACCTCATTCTACCACATTTGCCAGATCGAAATAATATGAGGAAACATACCCAGTCCATAGGCATTTTACCTCACATGGCGTTCTTTTATTCGTAGCTCCTCCTTTCTTCTTTAGAACACTTATTTTTGCACCCTTTCAACCACATACATCGTATTTTCTCGTATCGTTCTCTGGAGAATCTCCCGCCATATTTCTTCTTACACTTTTCAACAGTGTTGCCAACTGTCCTTTTTTTCCACCTCCTACTTTCTTACCAATCCAACCATTATAAAGATGCGTTCTACTTTTATGTTTTCTCGTGTTTACCCTACCTAAGACCACCACTAAACACCAATATAGTGTAGTTCTATTAGTGAGTAGGGTATGTCGTCAGGTCTCCATAATAGGGTCATCAATTCATGAGTGACACCACCGATGTCACAAGGCCCCGGTGGACTCGACCTATGTGGCGCAGCGATAGTGCGTCTGACTGCCACGCCGGGGTTCATGGGATGTTTATTTCCATTTGTGTAGGTATTTCTATGTATAATATGTAAGTACTTATTTTTAAAAATATATATTATGGTTTATAGGAATGGTAATCGTTTACTATCATGACCATAATGTTTGTTTTATAAAAAGTTTTACAAACAACATTTTTAACAAATTACTTAGTTTTTTTTTTCATCTCTAAAATTTCTTTTCTTAATTTTCACATACATACAGATAACAATATGCAACTCACACATTAAAACTAATAAAAGAGAAAAAGAACTGTATATGGGCTATTTACATGCATGCGTCATAAAATTCCTCCACATCGTCGCCTACTGGCAGTGTTCCCAGAAGGCTGGCAGCATTGCCACGTTGAATGGCAATGCTAATTCTCTGTGCAAGAAAAAGGCCCGCCTTCTGGTCACGAGAAGTGTCGATCAGTCGCTTAGCTAATTCCTTATAAACGGAACGAGCACTCGGACCCCATGACCCAAGCGTTTCGACCCCAACGGCTCAAAAACATAGTTACCAACTAAATTATTGTATTTACGCCGTTTGAGGCTTTCTGCTGATGCAGCAGCAGCGCCAGCACAACCAGCTGTACTTGGAAGATGTGATGGCGCGAGGGTGTCAACGCAGGTTGCGTCCCACACCAAAGGCCTACCCATCTTCCATGGCAGTAACGACATACCATCTGGTCTCTTCCCATCGTCTCGTACCAGACCACTAGGTTCACGTACGGCTGGCACGCCGGCGGTGACAAGAGCACGACGGAATAATTATATTAATTACTTAGTTATATAAAATACTGTTTGTTTCGGATACGTTGTAACATACATTTGTCTCTCATTAAATTAACTTACATTAGAATCTTTTGTTTTTGAAATGTAGGTATAATAATGTTATATTACATACATACATACATAAATTAAATTACTTCCTATAATTACCGACTAAACTGGAAGCGACGAAAGCAGGCGGTTATTTATTTAACGCGAATATTTTTTATGTATTATTTAGAGAGCATTCCAATTGTGATATTATTTTCATTGGGATTACGAAAAACGTAATAAGTAAGCACAGGTTTCAAAAGGAAAAACGACAACCTATATAGAGTTATTTGGTTATCCGTCTGTCTACCAAATATTACGTTTGAAGAAGTTTAACATTAGGATAGTATATTTTTATCTTTATATGAAAGGTATTAACGGTACGAATGTCTTTAATACTCTATCGCCTAAAACTCATTTTAATAAGCTAATTTAAAAACTAATTTTAATAAGCTATTATATACCAGTGACGTAATTGAACATTTATCTTACCAAGTCAGAAACTTATTAGGTGTTATGTTGTAGGTTAATTCAGATCAAATTTGCTGCAGCAGTTTGTCAACTCGATATAGATCTTATGTTGAAACAAAACCTGCAACCTTCATAGAGTCATTTCAGATTCGAGTGATCATTTTTACATATTTTCTACATGTGTACAGTTAAATTTTGCGGTAGGTATGCATTTTGATAGATTGTCTGATTACGTAACAATGAAAGTGAAAACAAGTACTAGTTTAATAGTTCCGCTAACTTTTAAATGGTTGCTAAAACATCACGGCTGGCTGGCTCGAGTAGCCAGGAGACTGTGAGGCGCATGGCGGCAGACGATATACCTTACACCATCTTGTCTGGTTGTATATAATACTAGCCGTCCCTTGCAGTTGTACCTACGTTTTTGGTCACTGCTCCGCTGCTAAGAGTCGTAGCGTAATGTTATATAGCCTATCCTATCCTAGCCTTCCTCCACTACAAAAATAAACTATCCCTTTACGAAGCCGACACTGCTGCACTGCACTTTTTTGCATAAGATTTCTGTGTTCCTCATAATGGGAGAAGACACTGACTTCTGTAACACAGGTCTATGAGCCTAGCTCAGGAGTCAGGGACATAGTGGTGTACTTTTTAGGTAAAAAAAAAATAGATGGAACACGTCATCTTTCATGATCATGTGTAACGAATATCTGTCTAGATGTTCTTGTAGAATAAGATTGCCTAGTGCCTAGTTATTTGCTAAAAAAAATAAGAGTATTTACAAAACATTGTCCAAACAAAAATAAATCCACCAGAAGTGCCAGATGAACCTAGGAAAGTTGAACATGTGCTAACAGAGGAAAATGTCAATCACTTCTTTAAAAAATTAAAATATTAAAACAAAAGGTAGGTAACCATCAATACCCTAGATTTGTTTAACGAAATGTCAAATACATTTCCGTAACAGACAATAACACCACAGATAAGATAATAGTTACTTCGTCAAACTGTCCTACAGTTCTAGAATCCAAATCTTCGGCTGACCCGAAAATTTTACTTGGAACTGTTAGTAAAAAAAAATAATTATTAGTCATTTAATGACGTAGCTTCCATGCGCAGTTAAAATAAAAACCATTTCAATAAACGTAATAAACCAATTTGTCATTTTAGAAACGAATGTCAAGTATTTACATTTATATAAACAAACGTAGAATATTAATGGTTTTATATACTTCACTAGAACATATCAAATGTAGATAAACATACGATATGCAATCGCATTAATTCAAATTTTACTTATTTATTATAAGATTTCGGTGAAAGTATGTTTGGCTGACTCCTTTCATTTCTTTAGTTGCTTGTTGCTAATGTTGTGTGGTCAGACAAAGTGTTAATGCATTATTTTTTATGACTGCATTCTCAACATTTATAATTTGAAGGTTTTAGAGGAAATTTTGGTCAATGAACTTTTAATTAATTTTTCCTTGTACCATTAAAAGGTCTGGTTGAAAACCAGCGCTAGGCACATATCTAACAAATGCTGAACGCTGCGTTCGGCACGTGAGGTACACATTTTTCAAGCACGTTTATTGTTATTAGGTGTAAGTTTGTTATTACTTTAATTTTTGTGCCTTATATTAATATTATTTCTTTCTTCTTTTATTGGGGAATTAAAAGGGTTTTGTCTCACACCCAAATCAGCACTCGCATCACCACTTCACACTCCCAAACACGTGAAAGCGTAAAAATGACTTAATTGATACTCTGCTTGAATTGTGTTAATTCTTTCTGAAGTTTTGAATTTTTTTGTACTAAAATAATTTACAAAATGTCAAACATCGTCAATTAATTAATTTGTACACACAAATATAACATACAGTTATAACATTATTATTAGAATTGTTGTCTAAAATTAATATCTCGACTCCAAATAGGTTGCCGCGCTCGAGTGTCTACAGGCTGCTCATTGTCCGTAGATACAGGACTAACATTGGTCTTAATTCGCCTTTAGCAAGAATAGCCAAATCGTACAATAGTATTCAGCGACTGGCAGATTTGGATATCGTTGGTGATAATTTGTTTGGATTTAGGAAAAAAAATCACTGAATACCTGAGTTCCAAGCTTCGGTGATTATGATACCATAGTGGGCTAGGTTTAAATTTATATTTTTAGTTAATGTTTCTATTTCCTTTTTAATTTTATTTTAATGTTTTACATGTAAAACTGTTTATTTAATTCCTGTGGTGAAGGTTTTATCTGTGTTAGATGTGGTTGCCTATAAGTAAGTGAGCACAAGGCATGTCTGTAAATTATTATCTAGATGTAAGAAATGTGTATCATTTGTTGGCGATCCAAATAAAAAAAAAAAAAAAAATAACATCTTAATCAATCGGTCTTATGAGCGAGATGTGATACATAAACTATAAAATAGGTTAACTAGTCTCTGAGTGATTTGAACGACAATGGTTTTATAAGTAATGAAACTGATCTTAATAATGGCAAGGTTCTCTGTTACTTTGACTAGCATTCCTAATAAGTCAGTACTTATCGGCTCCGATTTATATGGCATAGCGTAGGCGTAGTGTAGGAGATGCAAGCAATCATATTTACCGCATTTCAACTTTTCTTTACTATTATTAGAACTATGTTGTCGTTACTGTACAGGATTGATTTCAAGTATGATAGAAAAATATCCGAAGAAACATTTTTCCAGAGATTTCTTTTCCAAATCATGTTTTTTTCCGATTTTTTACAACATACTATATCAGGTGTCACCTGTACTAACGGCTATCTATATTTTTGGAAGGATTTACTTCGTATTTTTTGTCGCTGAACTTTTGTATATTTTCTGAAAACAATAAATATTAGAAAAGGCAATTCGATTAAATTAAACAGTGTATAAGTAATACTTGCTCATGTAATTATATTTTAAGGCGTATTTTTATGGATTGCGTCTTATTCATATGTTCATACGACTTAAAATGCATTATGTAAATTTTAACGGTCAAGCAAAACATTATAAGTAGAGATCGGATATTCGGATGCATATTTACCTAAAGTTGAGATGTTGGCTATTATGGAAAGCACTTTTTTATCGACAAAATCCCGCGATTCCGGGAAATTCAAATTTAAGTGTATACTCCGTGAGATGTAATAAACCCAGTTTGACACAAACGACTGTTGCCCTGTTACAACGGAATATGGTTGCTTTTCCCTACTTTTATTGTCAGTGATTTTTGACTAAGCAAAAACAACCTTATTACGTTACTCAAATCGGACCTATTAAACCTCAGGGAATGTAAGCATTTTGTAAAAGTGTGAGTGAGACGGTAATACTTGCTTGTGCGCAAGTAGCGACGCGACAATACAACTACATTCGTCGTTGTGCTTGCTATGCGTTCGGGTGTTTCTCAAGGTTTTTTAATTTCTTCAATTACCTACTTGGCTATTGAATAACGGTTTCTGATTTGCATTGTGATTTGGATTTTTGTTTTGCTTGAAACAACGACTTTGTGTCACGAATCCTGGATTTACCTGCTCTGCGGCTTGGACCTCTTATTTCTTTTATTAACAAGGTAAGCATTATTTCTTACTTGTATATAGCTACAAATCTGATTTGGATTAAAGTGAGAAAATTTGTATAATATAATAAAAAACTCTCTAGTAAAGTCAAATGTACCTGAGTAATGGTACTTTCGGCAGGTAGTAACATGTTCTGCTCTCTAATTGGTCGGCTGTTGCATTAATAGACTATTGTTTAAACATTTGCAATATTTCAGGAAGTTTTAAAACATTGCGCTGTGTAGTGTTGTGATGTGATACTGCACTTTGATCCATCTTTTCAAACCATCAAAGAATGATCTTTTTTAGTTCGTAGGTATTATTCGCTATTATGATGGCGGATTTAACTCAAAGAGAAGACAGCTCAGTCATGGCTACGAAATCACCCAGAGATGTTTTACGACCCATCAACTGGAACTATGAGCGGTACGAAATATGATACGACATTAAAAGCGAAGAAAACCATTTTGAATCAGCATCTAAAATCACAAAAACATCGAGGAATTCAAGCAGCAGTACCAAATGACTTTTATATTGACTTGATTAATTTTCTCATTATAAATAATAAATTGGGATTTTCAACGTTTGACCACGATATGTTGCACATCGTGGTCAAACGTTGAAAATCCCAATTTTCGTGGTTTTAAAAAAATACATTTGTAACTGTAAAAATCAAGATAGAACCATTCCAAGTAAGTCTTTGTTAAGGACGAAATACTTGGGCTATGTTTATTAAGATAAAATGAAACTTATCCACAGTGAAGTACAAAACAATAAGAAATGGATGACATGTTGTAAAACCATTAAATAAAAACTCATCGGGACGAATTTACCTGTTAATTGTCTAACTTTAGATGTTGTTAACGGTCGTACTGTGTCCGAGTTTGTGATTGAATGTCTAAAAGCTTATGGGGGACCTAATTCAACAATAAAGTGCAGGACGTTTTAATGTTATGAAGCGACAGTGTAGCGTATACGTGTTTAGCTCACGGCTTAGATAGATTAACAGAGACAATATGTTTAAGGTGCGGTGATGTAGACACTCTAATTAATAATGTCAAAAAAATATTTTTAAAAGCTCCCAACAGAGTACGAATTTTAAAGGAACTGCATCCAAATTTGCTTTGGCCTACAGAGCCAGTTATCACTAAGTGGGAACATGGCTAGAGGCGGCATTTTGCTATGCCAAACATTTTGACAAAATATCGAGTGTTGTAGCTTTATTGGATAGCAACGAAGCCATATCTATCTATCTAGGAAAGATTCTTTTCAACCTACAAGTGGATTCTGAATTTGAAAAGAAATATACTAACAAATGATAACCTCGAGAAAATTATTATTCTATACTATATGCTCTGAATAATCCTGAATTAAGAAGTTTTGAACAGTTAGTAGAACCAGATGTAACACCATCATGTTCAACACAAACAAATACAGAAATAACAGATTTCAGTGACCGAACCATAGTTATAAATAGAGATCAAAGATATTGTCACTGGGGTAATCTTTCTTCTTTAATCTTTAGCCACCCAATGTTGAGTAAAGGTCTTTTCCAAATCTCTCCATATTTATCTCGCTGCCACTTTAATGGTAAAATACAAAATGATTTAAGTTTTTATTTTCTTCATTTTAGCCCTGTAAGAAGTGCATGTCCTGGCTACTTATAAGAAAAACAATTCTTGTATGACAATTATTTATGTATATTTTCCAAAGTGCCCATGTACAACTTTTCTATCTTTCATTTCTCCTCTATGTATTTTCTGTGTGTACAACATAAAAATATTGTGTAAGATAAGATGTCCTTAATGAATAAATAAATTTATATTCATTTATGTTTTCTTATTTTCCACACCACCATTTCTCTTACACCCTACATACATACACACATACTCGAATGGGAGATTTAACTTTAAGTAAATATACATCTGATTAGTAATGCGATCCCGGAATCCCGGGATTTTATTTTCATAACAATATTCTAAGAAGCCGTTTCCATAATTTGTTAGCAAAAAAATTACTTTAGGTAAATATGCATCCGATTATCCGATCTCTAATTATAAGATAGTTTTATTTGTCAATATTACTCCTTGTTATTCTTTGAAAATATTATTTTCTTTTATTACTTTCTTGCCATTGCTAGCAATATCCTTGAGGCTAGAGCACGTGCCGAACCTTTTTTTCATTAGTCAATCGTGAAGTATGCAATAAAGTTTGACTAATGACTTGTTAACTCAGTCATGAACTCGAAATAATCGATATTAACCAATCTTTATTTAGATTTCTATTGCCTAAAATGTAACATAGTACTGTTGTACTGAATCGATGTGTATTTGTAACAACAAATACACAGCGATTGCCTCAGCAATAGGTGTCAACATTATCTTAAATAAATATACTATGGTCATATTTTTATATCAAATTGTAAAATAATATAAAGACTGTACATTTATATAGAGTTAAATTTATTCATTTCTTTATGACAAAAATGGTTTTAAAAAAAAAAATACTATTTTTTTATGGTATAGGGGGCAAATGAGCAGACCTGATGGTAAATGACTGCCGCCGCCCATGGGCACCTGCAACTCAAAAGTCACAAGTGCGTTGCCGGCCTTTAAGGTGGGAGTAGGGGAAGAGGGGGAAGGGGGGAGTGGGAGTTAAGGGTTAGGGCCTCCGGTAACTACACTCACTCGGCGAAAAGTAATGCAAGCATTGCTTCACTGCCGGTTTTCTGTGAGGCCGTTGTATCACCCTGGTCGAGCCGGCCGATACATGCTTAGGCACGTCATGCCTCTCCCACGACTGGTTACAAGAATCTATATTTTTATAAATACCAAAATATACACGTAACTGACCTGATACACTTGCAATGCCACTAAGACCTGCCCTGATCTCCTTACCCTGAAGCTCTTACCAGCCTACACGCAGTCAGGAAAACAAAATATATGGTAGTAGTGCTGTACTCTGAAACCAAAGTTACTTCTCTTGTCGAGATACATTACTAAGCTCTGAGCTTTGTCATCATTAAGCGGGTGATAGACGTACAAGCTTTAAACTAGCGGTTTTAAAATTACGCGTATTTACTGGGCTCGACGTCGACGACACATGACAAACTTATATATATTATTTTATTATGGACTCTATCCCGCGCAAGAATCAGCGCAGGAATTCCGCCATGTCAAGTGTTTTATAATTATACAAGTTAAATAACAAAAACGTAAAAAAATGGACGTCTATCTGTAAAAATATAGCATGACAAACTTACTCATACATATTGATTTGACATAATGGAATTATGTCAAATTGTCGACCACAGAGGAGCTCTTGTGTTATTTAGTAATAATATCATATTGCGTCCTGAAAAAAGTTTATCACCTATGAATTTAATAAAGGAGTTACATCAGGAAAAAAAGACTTTCGTAATTGTTTACATATGACTGAGGCATTGTATGAAGACCTCTTGAAAACAGTTATCCAGTGCTGCCATACGTGCGAGCTGATGCAGGGTACGAGCAAAATTTTAACCCGTTTGGATTATAGACGAATTTAATGTACGCGTACTTTAGATGATACACAGGCGGAAATCGTTTACAAGTCACACGTACGCGTACTTACTCGAATGGCTATCACGCCTTTAGGTAGGTAAGTCTTGTTTGTTCGCACTATCATTTATTAAATTTCATTACAACCAATGATATTGTTGGTATATAATATCATTGATTACAACTAACTTGTATTGTAAGTTCTTTGCAATAGATATTCCTCGGTATTCGAAGGCAAACCGCATACCTATCATATCTTAGTTGCATACCGGTTGTTTATAAGTAATGAAAGCTAATTGGCATCTGTTACTATTGCTCTGTAACTAAATCTGCGGTTTTGCCGAGGTATTAAATGGCAATTGTAGGAAATGTGCTTTTAATTGATGGTTTGAAGTTTCCAAAAATATTAGGCCTAGAGTTTACTAGTGTTATACTCGTACCATTAAGTTGATGGATCATAGATATTTTTGCTACAATTAAAGCTGTTCGAATGAAGCAGTCTGGTGATCTCATGGTCTCTCTTTGTCGTGACTTTATCATGCAACTAAAGTCTTCTTCCCATAGATAACTTAGAAAACAAAACGAAATCAATGCCTTATGTCTGTGCCATAGCATCTCGATGTATCTAAAATTTATGTCGGTTATTAAATTCCTTTCTGTTGTTTTATACGTATAAATATTATATAAAAGCTTCTCAAAATATTTTCTCATCCGTAAAAGAGAAATCGAGAATATTAATTAAAATAACGTTAATTTAGCTTCCTATATAAACACCGATTATATATAACATGCTAACTTAGTCATCATTTCTTCATCGTTAGCTTTGCTGTCATCTTGAATTAAAACCCGACTGAGCAGACGTGTTATTATTTAAAAATGACAAATGAATACTGCACATTCTTTTTTTTTTTTGTTCTTAAACGATGTATCGCGTTAAGAATCGAGAATGCGTATAATACATCTTGATATTTCAAGTATTTTTTAATTTACGGCTGTTTTTATTTACTTTTACTTTTGTTTGAAGAATACATTTGAGAATCCTAACGTTCATTTTTTTATCAACAGTATAACAAAGATGTAAAGTTAATGCTATTATGTTGATACGTGTTAACGAAGAAGTGGTCTGCTTTTGTAATTTATAATAATAATAAATATTGTACTATATTCAACAGTTTTTTTGTTATTCCTATTCTTACAAGTTACAAAGTTTTTTACGGTTGAAAATTTTATAATTATATCTGTTAAATTTCCTTGTAGTAATAAAGTCGTGAAGCGTTGAAGTAATGTAATAACAGAGTATTAAATCATGAAGAACAGACATATAAGTCTTTTCCTATTTAATGCAGTACAATTAAGTAATTAAAACCAATGTACGTTTAAGTATTTACATCGTTCTTTTGTAACTGACTACATTGTTGCAAAATTTTTACATACATTCCTTGTTGTGTTTGGCAAATATTTTAATAATGTATTCATAAATTAATACTTGAAGATATTTCTTTGAACCTTTTTTAAGCAAATATCGAGTACGGAAGAATGTAATATTTGGAATAATTAAAGTTTATATATAATAGAAGTGTACTTCTATTCTATATAAACTTTAATTTTTAGTATTTTTAATTTACTACTACTTTTAAATTTTTTTATTTTTAATCAAAAAATTAAAAATTATGTGAAAACATAAATACAAAGTAAAAAGACAAATGTCATGATACGGAATGTCTAAACAATGACAGTGCAATTTATACTGGAATTAATAGCTTCATCTAAGATGTTTTTAATATGTCATTGAGATTCATTTAAGTTAAAAAAACCGGACAAGTGACATATCTTTTGATTGCGTCGACTTAGAAGCTTGATTTTTTTACACCTTCAAGGGACCGTAGACTTATATATTTGGTATTAATTTCAACTTGATGCGTTCACGGATTCCTGAGAAAAAAGTCTTGACAGACAGACAGACAGACATACAGACAGACGGACAATAAATTGGTCCTATAAGGGTTCTTTTTTCCCTAAAAAGTTAAAAAGTAATGAAATATGGTTGAATTACTGACACCAGGGGTTCTCTATTATTAATAAATATAATAAGACAAATATATATCAAAAGATTTTGTACTTATACGATTGTAAGGAACTACACATGCGAAATCTGTGAATTATTTTTGAGCTCTGATCTTTAAAGGTTAAAAATTCAGTATTTCATTAATATTTGATTATCAATGATCAAAATGATTCAGCGGAGCAGCCGCCGCGCCGTCGAAATCTATAGAATGAAGCGGCAGCATTCCGCTACGCTAGCAAAGACATTCATTTCTCACTAATTAAAACAAAATGATTTTTTTTCTCACATGGGCGTAAGATGATTAATCACATTTACAGTCTCTTGTTGCTAAACGTCTGCAAAAAGGCATTAACATTATCAGATAAAATATTGTGCAACCTGTGATTTTAATACGTCTATTGTGTAGTAATTCGTACAAAATAGTTGTTTTTATGTTCACAGCACTGAAGGCGGTACCCGTTAGCGAAGTCAAATGCAAAGATTTTTCTGAAAATGTCTGCATAAAAAATTACAAAATAAAATCATTGCAAATGACATGAAAGCAATATGATTTGATGATATATGTGTGCAAATGAAAAATTGTTTTCAAAATCCATTTTGTTCTGTTTAAAACATTGGATACAAAAAGGGTCGTAGTGCTTAACAGAACTCAAAAACCGCATAAACCGTTTGAGTTAAATATGAATTAACCATTTAATTAGACATTTCCTAAAAATTCAATTAGCCCATTTCAATCCACTACTGGGTATAGGCGAGAGAAGCCATGTGCGCCATAGAACGGGTCCTCCGCCTTCCACATGCAATCTATCCCTGCTCCTCAGGCTTCTGACCTTCCTCAGGTCGTCATTCCATGCCGCTGGAGGGCATCCTATCTTCCGTTTGAGGATTCGGACTTTAGGACCCGTTTACTCCAATAAAATAATAAACATATAAACATACTAACAAGGATTCGTTTTGCTTACGGACGGTAAAATTTCGTTAAAGTTTCAACGAAAGTTTGCCGTCCGTAAGCAAAACGAATCGTTTCTTGATTATAGGAACGCGGCATAAGTAATTAAACAACATCTTATATCATCTCATCGCTTAGGATCAAACCGAATCGGCAACATCTGTGTTTCCTTTTTAGCATGAAATAATATAATGGTACTTAATATTATAAACGTGAAAGTTTGTGAGGATATATGGATGTATGGATGTTTGTTGCTCTTTCACGCAAAAACTACTGAACCGATTGCAATGAAACTTTGTACGTAGATAGCTGGAGCATAGCTGGAGACCTGAATTGACACATAGGCTACTTTTTATCCTGATATTCCACCGGCATTGGGACTTACACCGATGAAACCGCGGGGCGCAGCTAGTATAAATATACATGTACAATCTACACATTTAAGCTTGCGACTAACAGCCATTAGGCTGACATGTTATGTTTCTTAAAGCGCTAATATGTGAAACTCTTGTCCGTTTTTCTAATTTGTTTCTGCATTTGAAAGCTCATTTCTTGAGTTAATGTAACAGACACTTAAACATCACGCTACTGGCCTCAGGAGCAAAGCAATCACAATTAATGCTAGTGAAACTAAAAAAAAAACTTCTGGTTCTCAACAAGTGTAACATTCCTTGCCTACTTATTAAGTACTAGAGGAGGACATACTTACTGCTTAATAGCGGCGCCCCGCGGTTTCACCCTCGTAAGTCCCGATGCCACCGAATATCGGGATAAAAAGTAGCCTATGTGTTAATACAGATATCCAGCTATGTACATGCCAAGTTTCATCGCAATCGGTTTAGTAGTTTTTGCATAAAAGAGCAACAAATATTCATACATCCTCACAAACTTTCATGTTATAATATTAGTAGGATGAACCCACTTTCGACGAACATTTATTATTATCAATAATGTATTTAATAACACTTACAAATAAAAAACAGAAATGATATGCCAATAGTATTTGTACTTAAGTAATGTGCTCACGACTGTTTATTTATACTTTACTAAAAAAATACTTCGGTAAATGTTACACTATTAGAAATATATAAATAAAGCAGCGTCCCGCGGTTTCACCGGAATATCGGGATAAAAAGTAGCCTATGCGTTAATCCAGGTCTCCAGCTATCTACATACCAAGTTTCATCGCAATCGGTTTAGTGGTTTTTGCGTGAAAGAGTAACAAACATCCATCCATCCATTGATCCAAACTTTCACATTTATAATATTGGCGGGATTAATGCGTATATTACAACAAAAAATGCGAAACTAATCCGTGTGGTACATTTAAATGATTGATTATATAAGGTATATGCTACAGTTTGCTGTGGCCCGTTAGAACATCGAGTACTGTAATGTCGAATACCGTTCTTCACACTGTGGATGACTAATCGCACTTTTTATGATCATTTGATGACACGGAACTCGGAAGAGGTGTTTTTGGTCTAGATTAAGTTTAAGAACCTGACTACACTGGTGTTAATGTTATACAAATAGGATAATGACCAATTACTGGTTTATAAGATGTTACAGTTAAAGCTACAATAATTAGTCTTCTTTTCGTTTTTTTTATGGAATAGGGGGTAAACGAGCAGACGGGTCACCTGATGGTAAATTACTACCGCCGCCCATGGGCACCTGCAACTCAAGAGTCACAAGTGCGTTGCCGGCCTTTAAGGTGGGGGTAGAGGAAGGGTGGAAGAGGGGGAGAGGGGGGGGAGGACGGGTTACGGCCTCCGGTAACCTCACTCACTCGGCTAAAAGCAATATAAGCATTCCTTCACTGCCGGTTTTCTGTGAGGCCGTGGTATCACACCGGTCGAGCCGGCCCATACGTACCGAAGCATAGCTCTCCCACGATCTCCACGATGGAACACTTCGTGAATGATGGAACCCCTGCTTCCCTGATACAGCTGAATGGCAAACTATTGACTGACTGACACCAACGACACGCCGCCATAACTCACTTGCTCTTCGGTCACGGCCCTCAGGGCATGTTGTCTGCTCCAACCTTAATATTAGTTATTACCCTTATACTATATTTAAGAGTAATTTTATTACAATTTATTAATAACTTATTTTATAATAGAATGGTCCGACTTAAAAATGATTGTATTTGATACCACTTTCATTTTATAATATTACGTAATTTATATGCTTCGTTGACTGTCTGATATAATTATTTAAATATTTTTCAGATTTTTATTTTCATATTTCTAAGTTTAGTCTTTACATGTAAAAAATAGACGTTTGGATTCTCATATTATGTATTCATCAAATGAAAGTAAAAGTCAATAAAAACAACCAAAAAATAAAAATATTAATATATTTTTTTAGTTCCGACTTTTTTTACTTTGAATCACTTGTTAAAATATGATCCATGAATATCACCCGGTATATGTACTATTTATATTTTTTTAGTTGGATAGAATATTCTTTATTGTACACCATTAATAAAGTACAGTTGAAACAAATAATCATTATACAAATCAGAGGACAATGGGCGGTCTTATCGCTAAAAGCGATCTCTACCAGACAATCTTTTGGGTGGAGATAACATTTAATAAGAACATAGTAGCTGATGGCGTACTATTCGAGATATAAACAAATCCCACTATCCCACTAATATTATAAATGTGAAAGTTTAGATGGATGGATGGATGGATGGATGGATCTTTGTTACTCTTTCACACAAAAACCACTGAACCGATTGGGATGAAACTTGGTATGTAGATGGCTGGAGACCTGGATTAACGCATAGGCTACGTTTTATCCCGATATTTCCACGGGATCGGGACTTACGCGAGTGAAACCGCGGGGCGCTGCTAGTACTTATAAATATACATACATAAATAGATATATACAGTATTTTAGTAGAGATAATATAGTATCGTAGATAGCAATTTAGACCTTAGTTTATCAAAAAGAAAAGCTCTGGACTTTTTACTTTTAATCAGTCTGTTGTTAAAATATGATCAATGAGTATCATATTGTATTATGTACCAATTACATATGTATATAAGTTCTAAATACATTGTATCTAATAGATGTACTCAAAGTTATTTGTAATGATTGTTTTAATTAAAACAAGTTCTTATTTTATTTATGAAGCAAACAAACAATTTCCTCACTAGTAAATACCCTTATATCGTATTACATTCGCATTTCCATCTTGGTACTAGTTGTAAATATAGCCTATGATGACCTTTTCAAAGTATTTTTGTGTATTATGACTTTATAACACATTTTATAAACTTTTTTTTGTTTTATAATACCTTGAGATACCTCACACACGGCCGTCTGATTACAACCATACTCCTGATAAACATACCTACTTGTATATTACTAAATACAAACATAAGTATTATAGATAAACGTGATCGTGCCGTTCACACAATTATTTGTCCTGGGTGGGAATCCAACCCCCGACCACTGATTCAGAAGTCAGGATCGCTAACCACTAGACCAACAGGCCCGTCAGTCCAATAATTTGCTTAAGAATGACTAACAAACAGAGCAATTTACAATAACTGAAACCCTGAACTTCCTAGAACAAAGTGAACGGTATATTACAAAAAATAATTGTCTGCATTATCTTGTCCATTCAATAAAAACTCGATTATGTTACAATCCAAGGTTATCAATCGATTTGTCTCATTGTTTATAAAGTGCACAATCAACACTATCGTGCTATATCGAATCGAATATCGAATAATTGATAATCTATAGGACTAATGTGTCGTTGAGTGCCATGCGTGATATATATAAAAGGGTGATTGTTTTAGTAACGCGAGGTCAAATTGTTCTGAATTACTGTATTTATGTTATCGATCAAATTAGATGTGAAATCGTGTGTGTATTTTTATTATAATGTTCTTGAAACCTGTTTAATGCTATTTACGTATGATAAGTAAAGTTGTAGATTCGATCGATGGTATTTAGCCCTGCTTCGGCACATATGGGCCGGCTCGACTGGAGTGATACCACGGCCTCACAGAAAACCGGCAGTGAAGGAATGCTTATATTGCTTTTCGCGCAGTGAGTGAGGTTACAGGAGGCCCTAACTCTTCCCTCTCCTCTCCCCCCCCCCCCCCTCTTTCCCTACTTCCAACTTAAAGGCCGGCAACCACTTTTGACTCTTGAAGTGTAGATGCCCATGAGCGGCGGTAGTCATTACCATCAGGTGACCCGTCTGCTCGTTTGCCCCCTATAACATAAAAAAAAATGTTTATTCTTAGATAATTTCAATCTACAATCTTGAGTTTGCTGAAGTGACGATAAATCTTAACTTTGGTTAAACTGAATAATTTACAGAACTTGGTCAATCCACTTAATATTGAGGAAATCGGCAGCTGCGTCATCGTTTCAATTTCATTTTAAAGATATCGATTTAAAGGATGACTTAGAATTTAATTAGATAAGATACAAAAAGGCACAAACTTTTTAGGTCAATTAGACAGGATATGAAATCTTATGGAGTAACTAGTGGCAGACAGTGCTTCAGATCACCGTCAAACTTTATTCGACTTCGATAGCTAGCGGGTTTCAATAGATGTTTCAATGATGTTAGTTTAAAAATTACTCGACAGTCACACAGAATGATAATAATAATGGCTTCTCAATGGATTTTAATCAATTTCTTCATTTTCTACATCGTCTACAACACAAGAGTACATTTTTATTAATAATAAAATATCATTCTCATGTATTATTTTTTTTAAATAAGTTTCATCAATATCGTGACCTACATCGATTACTAATACGCTATACACTTGTACTTTATTGACTTTTTGATAAATCCGTGAGAAATGTCTCTTATACAAACAAAACTTATCAATAAACCCCAATAAGATTGGCTAATCCCAGTTTTTATCAATGTCGCAATAAATATTACGCTTCTCATAAAATTCTTTACTTATTGTTCTTCTGAGTCGACTGCAGGACAGCAATAAAACATTTTAATTTAATGATACGTATGGATTTTAGACAAAATATTCCAACAGATGCATGGATTTTAATGATTAAGGTGGTGGTGTGTTGCTAAACTAAATGGTGAAAAATAATCCAATCACATATCACTAAAGAAGTCCTCCAGAACATCTTTTTTGCTGAAGAATTTATAACACAATCTGAACATATAACAAAACTTAAACATATTGATTAAAAAGTGAAACCAAAGTTACTAGAAAGTAAACTAAAAGATAAATAAAACATGACGTAAGAAGGTAAAAAGAAACACACAGTACACATTGTCGTAATAAGTTAAAGGTTGCTTACTTGCCGGCAATAGCCAATTCGAGATATGCGTCCCTTTTTTTTTTGTTGACGAGGTGGAAGATCCTACATGGATGTCCTCCGCCTTGGGGAGGCGAAGGGGTCTGTCGGACTCTTACCGACTAAAACCACCCCGGTGTTCCACTATTTGCCTATGATCAGGGGAGCGAGAATCGCTATTGCATTCTTCCGCAACCCCCGACAGAGATATGCGTCCCTCATATAATTTTCCTGCATAGCCTTTTTGCTTAACATTCTCTTTCAATATTCGTACTCCCAATTTACTCATCTATAATTCCCAAAGTGCCCTTTTGGCGGTAACAGGCTTATCCCCTATAACGCGAGTAAGACCAAATAATAGTTGGCAAGATGTGAGTGGTTTAATACACCTCTGCATACCCCTTCATATATGTATGTGTACAATTACTGCCGGCTTACATTACACTTCCCACCGATTTCAGGCCAGCACTCATGAGCGAGAGTAACCTGCGTGTTTCTTCATCATCATTTTTTAAACATTTATTTTATTAACATGGATTACCCGGTCATACCAGAATGGATCTGCATATTTTCTTTATCAGATAAGTTGACAAACAAACACTCACATCATGGTCCATGCCTGATGGGTAGAATTTACCGGTGCCACTCTACGCGCTATAAACGCTTGTGTATTCCATTGCATTCCACATATGTGTTTCTATTTACATTGTGTGTTTATTCAACATTTAGAGACGAATACGAGAAAAACAAGACGAAAGTTATCGTCTTGTTCTTCTTCTTGTAATCACGTCTCTGGTCTGTGAATTTGTAAATTTAGTTACGTCCATCCTATAGTAGTGCAATAAAATGTTTTCCTTCGTCTCCATGTCAAGGGCCACTTTTGCAACACACTTGACTTGGTATGTAGATACGCAGTGTCGTCATACGAGTGTAGTACAAGTACACGGTACTGGTATTCATCGTGTATGCGCGGCAAACGTCAACTTGAAAGTGTGGGAAGGACGCCACCATTGTCTACAACATTTCTATTCTATTGCCATGGGCATATTAAAATCAATTTATGTAGATATTGTTTAATTTATTATATAACAATGTTCACGTGAGAATTTACATTCTCAGCTGAACAGCAGAAGCTTGCAAGTATTAGTACTAAAATAGTACTTTACATTTTTGAAATCGTTGATCTGTCTGTCTGTTTGTTCCGGCTAATCTCCGGAACGGGTGGACCGATTTCCACAGGACTTTTATTGGCAGATAGCTGGTGTTATGAGAAGTACCTTAGACTACTTTTTTTTTGAAAAAATTAGGGTTCTGCGCAAAATATGTAAATACGAACACGCGAGCGAAGCCGCGCGGGAACTGCTAGTACTGAATAATTAAAAGAAAATTTACATTAGATTTTATTTCTAAAGAAATAGAGTGCAGCATCAGGAAAAAGTTGGTAAGACTTTACGCCACCGCCCATGGAACCGTAAACAAACAACACTTAACCCCTTTTTAATTGACACGATCAGGTACTATGCTAAAACATACTATTACATCTGATATTAATTACAATGAAAACATTACGAAATCGTTTTATATCACAAATAAGGTGTCAGTTACAAAAAAAAACTGTTTGGCAATATTATATTGCGTTCGTTGTCCTTGTCACATATTGTAATAAGATCCATTATTACTCATTCACTGGCTACGTTTAGGTCTAGTAAACTGTAACAGCTTATCAAGCGGTCTTATGTTTGATGTATTTTTTTTTTTGTGTCAAGCATAGGCATCTTACCAACAACTATGGCACACGAAGAAATATTACATAGAGATAAAAATTCGCGTCGAACATAGAAGTACCTCTGTTTTTAAGTCGGTTAAAAAATGTAATCGTGCATGTTTTCATCATCCTTCAGTCGACCTACACGATTGTAGATCGGTATATTCGGTAGATACCAAATCAAAATATATTTGGTGTTGCAACACCGTCGAAACTCCACCTCCCAAAATATATTTTCTACCAAATTGAATTTTGACAACGGAACAAACCATATTGAATAGTTTGATAAACAGACTCCATAAAATCTTCCATTACATAACGCACACTCGTTGACTTTAATGAACTTCTAATGACACAAATCCGTAAACTTGTCATTATTAAATCATGAAACGGAAACATCTGACTGGACTCAGTGATGTGCTGTTTTTAGTCTCATGTTCAACATAATCAAAATATGTCCTTCACATTTACTTAACATATTTTAAAGTTGAGATATACATATACAGAAAACAGCATTTAAAACCTACATATTATACATCTTCTTCTATAAAAAAAATATGTTTGTTTGTTCGTATTTTATGCGCAGCCGTACCGTTCATTCGACCATCATTAAAATTTTGCATTCACGTTGCCAGGGATACAGAAAAGGATATAGGACTTCATCCAGAAAAAAGTACTTTCCCCAAATGGACTTTTAAGCGAGCGAAGCCGCAAGCAAAAGCTAGTATATTACATAAAATTTTCAATATAATTAAAACCTCGCAGCCTTCATCTCACTTCTTGATTAGACTTGATTAAATCATTTTAATATCAGTATAAATGGATCTCATATACCAACATTAGTGTGCATGCCTCAGGAACTTTCTCGTACAATTAATGATGTCCATGGTTCCCTAGTTTTCCCAACCGGTACGGACCGGTTGCCACTAGTGGAAACCTGTTCGCCTCACAAGGTCGTATAGCTGGATCACGACTTATGTAGTTATATTTGTCTGTAACTGTAGAAGGTATGTTAGTAATGGTATAACTAGTTATTCATAAATAGATACTTGAATACAATCTAATGAATCGGATTTTGAATGGTGACGTGCAGGCTACTCAGGCAAATGTACCTACTAATGAGGGTATGTATAATCAATGACTGAGAAACAAGTTTACTCGTATGCACATACAATCAATGGCAGTTGGTAAATATGTATTTGAATGAATAGAATTGTACAAAGATTATGTTAATTTCTACTATAAATCACTGTGTTGGGACGGGAGGTGCACTGCAATAGGTATCAAACTATTGCAGGACTTGCTAATTATACTAAAAGCGACATATTGTGCTAAATACAAACTTCACTGGCTAAAATGAATCAATTAATAACATAAAATATGTCTGTTTCACATCTTTTTCAGGTGAAGAACAATTTTAATGCTTGAAGTATTTTTTTTTACTGAAGTAGTGTTGTAAAAGAGTCTGGCTAAATTAATTACTAAATTAAAGAGCCTTCGAAATGAAATCGGTTCTAAGGGATAAATATTACCGTACTTAATTCTTTCATGAGAATTCTGACAAAGATTTTCAAGTTAAACTTAGAGATTGTAAATGTCTATTTCATCATATCTTATCTTTTGGGTATGAATTAATCAATCGAACGCGTTTCCCAATTCCGTAATACATTTTTGATTTACGACTTTGCAACTATAAAATATACATTAGTATGGATTGTGTACAGTAATAAAATAAAGAAGGTAGGTGTTCTTATACAAAAGGGAAATGTTAAGGTTATCCACGTTCTGACAGTGTAGGATCTGATTGCTAACTGAACCGAAAATGGAAATTTTCTTGACCTTGACTTGAATTCCGAGCAGCAAGTAGCAGCCGCCAAGCCAAAGGAGGATTTGGAATATGGCTCATTCAGCTATAATATGCCTGGTCCCAAGTATAACCATGGCTTCTTTAAGTCGTGAGGTATGCATCTGATAGAAAGAAAATATATCATAGGGTATATATCTATAGATTTTGCTTTGAGAAGCAAACAACTATGTTTTCTAATGTTGATTTGTAACATTTACTCGGCCAAAGTATTTACTTGCGAGTATGTTTCTTAGAAATCTCAGTGCTGATTACTCCAGTTTAGATGGAAACTTGTTGGGCAAATTTCTAAACGAGTTTTAACCATTAATACGGTACTCGTATTTTTACAAACCTCCATGACAGTTAGACTTTTTTGTAAACCTGAAAGTAGTTTATTTTGATGAGCATCGATCGTTTGTTTACGACAATGTCGGACATGTTTACTTCAAGTTCTACATGTTAGTACATGTGCACTCAATTAATCGAATTTAAGGTTAGTAAAATGTAAAATACACGTAATATGTGCATTATACTTTATGGGCCAAAAGAGTCCTAAAAAAGGTCAAAGGTGTCAAATCTATCGAAAAGAGATCCGTCTTGGCCGCTATTTCTGACCACTATGCATTTGAAGATAAGTAAATGAGTGCAATGCCTTTTCTAGTCCCGATGAGATTACAAGTTCATTGGGTAACCCTTGAGCAATTCGCAGATAACAAAACGCTTTCCACGTGGATTTTTAAAAAGTTTTTGTCCATAGAACTGTAGAACCGCATTTGTTCTACACTGTTAACAAATGGAGAGAGGCTGGCCTCATACCACACCGTGTCCACAGACTTCGAACGCATTTGGCACCGTTTATTCTTCCTTGTTTTTTCCTGCTTGTTTAATGTGTTTTGGTTTCGTTACTTGAAAGAAAATAAAATTGCCCAACTAAAACATATGTGTTTTCAATAACTTTGCAGTATATATACGTTGCTATCATAGATTATATAGTCCAGTACGTATTAAGTAAGGTTTGCTTCTATAACGGCTTTATCTACATCGAGTACTGACCAGGTCCATTATTTTCCGCTTATTAAAATCGTTAGCTAATGATTTCGCATTCATGAACCATGTCCCTGTCAACTTCCTGCAGAATAATTAATAGGTACGTAGATAAATTGATAATGATGTAAATACTTATGGCAGACTTCAAGTCTCCTGAACATTACACACGGTGTAAAACTATTCAAAGATTGTGTGTAATAAAAAAATGCATCCGGAAGTTAATAATAATAATCTATGATTTATATTAAAATAATGTTATAAATCCAGAGATCACTCTTTATTCGGAATACAATACAACTCACGTAAGGCCGCCATGATTGCCATTCGATGCAGAAGAGAGCTACCTGCGAGGGGCAGCGTGGCTATTTATAGTCCGATTTCTGTTGATGTGTGACGTTACTAATTTGTTCAACTACCGTCACCTAACAATATTATTTATTAATGTGTATTTTAGCTGTGTTCCGGTATTTCACCACTTGCCTGTTATCGTTTCCGCTTCGTACTCTTGAAAGTTTGCTAGATTAGTTGATAGTAGCAGATACTGCTTCGCTCTATCCTCCAAAAAATCTAACGAAAAATGTGATATATTTTCTTTTTCTATACAGTAATATGTTAGTGTAAATTGTTATGTTCCTTTAGCGGGTTTTAATCAAGCACAACGTATTTCTGTTGTCAGAATACATTATGGTGTAATTGCTTGCTATGATAAGTTTAAAAATCCATATGAAAGAAAGTACATGAACATGAACTCAAATTGGCATTCTGTTATGATGTAAAGTTTTTTTAAGTTAGTAAATATAAATTAACGTGGCGGAGCCTACTAAAGTAATTACATGTAATGAGATGCACTTATAATAAGTGTGTCTAATGTTAATTTATTTCATGAATGTTCATATAAGTTACTTAACAACAATTTACATAATTTATTACATAACTGAATACATGTTTGTGTAATTAAGTTTAAGTACTTCCAAGACAGGTTCCAGGACAGTCTCCAATTTAATCTTACCTCCGGTTATCTATTCCTGATACTTCAGTCCACTTAAAAGAGAATAAATCTTGATAGTCTCAATAATCGTGGGCTGGAAACCATCTCTGCAAGTAAAATTCTTCCGAGATTTTCTTCCTAACAACTCCAAAAAGTAATCTTTAGTGTCCATTCCCGGGTTACGGTAAAAAAGTGCAAACGATATGTTGGCAGCGGAAAGCGGTATAATTTTTGTTATTTTAAAACAAATTATTCAATCTACACTTAGCATGGAAATTTTATAATGTTTATGTGTGAGTCTATCCCACGGGAACCGTAGATTTTGGGACGGGCCGGGCCTATGTGCTATTACAGACTAATCTATCTCTGTGTCAAATGTCATCCAGATTCGGTTACGTTCAGCCAATATGGCGTGATTGAGTAACAAACATCCATCCATGCAAACTTTCGCATTTATATTTTTCCTCCGCGCCTTTTCCCAACTAAGTTGGGGTCGGCTTTCAGTCTAACTATGATACGGCCGAACTTCGATATTTTACGTGAAGCGACTGCCATCGGATCTGCACAACCCAAGTACTAGGCGATATCGAAGTTCTGTAGTAAGACTAGGTTGTCGGACTTTTTAGGGTTCCAATTACCCCTAAAGAATGCCACAGATGTTCGGATGGCAACCGGGACCGACAGGTTAATGTACTCTCCGACGCACGGAGGGGTCTCAATGTGTTAAGAATCACCATCCTAAGACTAACCTGGATAATATTTCTTAACATTGTAATGTGCTAACCTACTCGGTTACCACTTAGCCACGAGCCCCTCTATTGCGATTACTTACTAGTATATGTAGCGTATTGTATACTGAATAGCTTATTTAGAATTCCACACTGGGCTGTGATTAGAAAATTATGTTTGTGCACCGCAAATAAATCCCACAGAATCTGAGCGTAAGTCTCGCAAACCTATAAAAAACACATCATTTTTTATCAAGATTTCATTCATTAAAATCCCTTTGCTGCCTAAATTATGCTAATATGCCTAAATACTAGCACCTAATACTAGTTAGTATAGCATATTTTATTATAATTAACTAATTGTGACGTACTTTATTTACCTACCATTCAGTACGAACGTACCTTATGTTATTTTGCAAGTATTCACATAATTTTCTCACTGTGGCTCGCCAGTTGTGCTTAATCTTCCTGCAATGTCCACTTAGCTTTATATGCCAACTGATGTAATAGTGGTTAACGGCTTCGTCTTAATAGCACCGCCTTTAGCTCCGGCAAATAAGGCATAAGCTACATGTTTATTTTGACGACTTTCGTTTACAGTGTGACCGCCATAATTACGTAATGGAAACACCAAATAATGGAAAGAGAGGAAATATTTACATTTTGTAGTGCATTCCGTTCTTATACGCTAATGAAGCTGAATATAAGTTAATTTTTTTATGGTATTGCAACTCGAGAGTTACAAATGCATTGCTGGCCTTTAAGGTGGGAGTAGGAGTGGGAGAGGGTAAGGGAGGGAAGAGGGGGAGGGAGAGAGGGGGGCAGACGGAAGGGTTAGGGCCTCCGGTAACCTCACTCAATCGGCGAAAACCAACATAATCATGGTTCACTGCCGGTTTTCTGTGAGGTATTATTCCGGTCGAGAAGGCCCATATGTGCCGAAGCATGGCTCTCCCACTTTTATTAATTCTTGGTTTGAGATCAAAATGTAGGGAGTTTAAAGCCTTCCGCCTCTATAATCTACTGCTGATGTCAACCCATTCCTCACATTTCTTTAAATACATAGTAATTAGTCAGTGTAATTTAAGGAGGTTATCAAAAATATTTATAACGTGATAGGTAGTGACAGAATGATTGCGGAAGGCGGAGGATCGGCTGCTAAGACACACATTGGGTAAGGGAGATGTCCAGCAGTGGACTAGAATAGGCTAATTGATTGATTGAAGTGATCCCCGTTACATCTTTACTTTAAAGAAGTCTTCCAAAAGTCGATATCTAAAACAATTTACACTCTTTAATAATATTTGAATAGTGGCTACTTCTTAAATGTAACATATTATTTAGATGGCATTAAAGTTTCAGTCTTCTGGCAAGTGATTAATGAACAAATTCATACCCATTTAGGAATCTGAAACTACATATGTTTACTAGAAACAACTTTCAAGCTGTTAAGGAGTATTACTTAAGGTAAAAAATTCTTAGTTGTTACAATGAATCTCTCATACATTGTATTTAAATAATGAGTTCCTAAAATAGTCTACACAATAGAAAAAAAAAGAAATACCAGCTTAGCAACCGCAAAAACCCATGACGTAATTTCTAGTGAACTTTGAGTGTGTTCTAATATTGAATGTTTATGTCATTGATTCACCTAATAAGTGAATCAAAAGTAATCGACGAAAACGAAGAGTTATTAATCAAAATGTGTTTGCCTTTTTTGGTGCCATAATGATTACCAAACATGTTTCTAATATCAGTTATGACATACCGGACACCAATAAAGTTTATACGGTATAAAAAGGGAGCAGAGTACCTAGTTCATATTATTATTTTATTTTTGATATTTTTATTCTCGGGTTGCAGGTGTCCATGGGCGACGGTAGTCACTTACCATTAGGTGGCCCGTCAGCTAGTTTACCTCCTATACCATAAAAAAAGACTGTCCAGCTGATGCTCCTATCCTAATGGCCTTTCCAGTCACAGGAAATGCAGGACATTCGGGTACGTGACCCCGGCTTATGTGAGCTACTGCCGTCTCAGACCAGTTCCCCATTCGAGACTTGCGGTATCCCTTACCCTAGATTCCTCTCCCTACCCATTCTTCCTAATACAAATTTCCCTTCTTCCTTCTTTTCCGTCTTAAAACCACTACTTTCCCAAGGCAGGCAGCCAACCATAAAAAAAATCAGCCAAAACACTTTGCAATGTTACACATTGCGCCGACCCTAATGATAATTGGGAAAAGGTAGGATGATGATGATGATATTTTTATGAAGAAACTATATTTAAAAGAGATAGGGCACAGCTGAATCACTTCATATCACCAGTTTACAAGGGAAGTAAAGAGTCGTACAGAAGTATCAGAATCAGTAGGTACCAGAAAACAGATTATCGCTTCAACACATCCATACACTTACGTCTGAATCCCCGAAAGAGTAGGCACATTTTGCACACTACAATATGGTCTCACTCACGTAATATGGGCAAGCCTATTGCCATCTCACTCACGTAATCGGGGCAAGCCTATTGCCGTCTCACTCACGTGCCAAAGGGCTCGGCGGCAATAGGCTTGCCCCTATGGCAAGCCTATTGCCGCCGAGCCCTTTGGTAATCAAAGATGAGAAAATTCGGAAAAGTAGGCAATGAAAGGAAAAGGGTTATTGCTTTTACGGATGAATTGGGGAGTGTAAAGCTACCCTCGGGTCGCATGTAATTCGCACTGGCTATGGCGGGAAGTCCAAGCCCTCTAACCAATGTATTTATTCCCCTTTATAACATTAATCTACTGACATTAAGATGAATTCGGTTTTGAAACAAGGCTTTCGTGTGAATTCATTTTGTAATGCTGGACAAGGTTAACAGATGAGGTCAATTGATTTGATTCGGTTCGTATGTGAATGGTTCTTATAACGCTTGCCGAATTTAACGGAGCTTAGAGCAATTTAGAAGCACCTTGGACTTAAAGACTCTAGACTGATAATTTTAATGTGTCCTTAAGACTGTATGTTATTAAGACCTTACTTTAGAAGTTTACATTAAAAAAATGTGTTACGGAAAATTCTCAAACTTATAATTAATACATAAAACATCTTATCTAAATACAATAATACCTGTGAATCACATTAAAAGTAAATCTAAATACACTCACAATACTCGATGTTTTTGCCGTTTGGTAAGATCCACTTAATTAGATACTAGATTAGATAATGGGTGAGGACTTCGTGTTAATTCCCGTGTGAATACATAATTATATCAAGGAACGCAAAAGTTTCAAATTTAGTAAGGACTTCTGGTTCCTATCTAAGTATTATCCAAGACTAAAAAACTATACGAACAGGCAAATGGGATCGTCCGAGATCCAATTGATCCACCAGGTTTCGTTTGTACTCGCACAGCACCAATATTAATCACAGATAGTACTGTTCTTGTTTTTCTGTTTTTTGCCGTTTCTTTAAATCCAAAGCAAATATTAGCACACAAGTAGCTTATACGTAGAGGAAGTCAGCGAAGAACGGATTTTGATAACTGAAGGATTTCGTAAGGTTTTACGAAAACCTTTGGAGTTAACAGTTTTAACCCTAGCTGGGTTAACAGCAGGTTAACAACAGGCAGTTTTAACAGTTGTAACTCCGAAAATGTTTCGAAAATATTGGGACTTCTCAACCAATGATCACAAAATTTTATTTGCACGTCAGAGATACAGAAAAGAAAATAATTTACCTCTCATTCAGAAAAAAAAGTACTATGCAACAGGGTTTAAAAAAATAACTTTTGACCAACAAAGTGACAACGCATCGAAGCCTCGTGCAGAAGATAGTCTGCAAATAAATACAATGTTAGTAATTGAATCGTTGAGAAAGTTAACTACTAATTAAATGTATGATATCCGCCACCAATGATAATACAATTATCAACCTTACCATTTACCATACACGCCTCATGTATAACCACTCCACCTGTAATTTGATGTATTTATCTACATTCAATGCAAATAAACTTTGATTTTTGTTCACTGACTATTTTCGTTCTATAATTGACTATGCTTGTAACTATTAATATGTTTTTGTCCTGTATGACATCGGATTTAATTATTTGTATCGATCTAATAATGTTTTTTTTTACTCTGCTTAACATAATTAATTATTTTGATTTTATTTTGTTTTTGCATGCCACTATTCTGGTCAAAATACTTGTACCTTGAATATTCTTTATTGTAACACCATTTGTCACAGTATTTTTGCAAATAAATATGATTCTGATGCTTTGATTTGATCGCGAAATACCCTACTTAAATCAAGCTAAAATAAGTCAAGTTATTCGTGTCATATCTCCAACAAATTAAATAAAAACTCCGCATTGTTAATACAGTAGTAATAAACCAACTGAATGGTTCTCCATAAAGTAAAGGTCATATGAAGAAGACACGAGGAAGTCAGCTTAGTCATTGTCGGCCACTTGCCACGAAGAAAGTTTTCCTTGAACATTACGAACGTATTGAAGCGAAACATTCTAAGAGCTATTGAGAAATGCTGAACATGTTACTAGCTACGATAGGTATTTATACAAGATATATTTGAAAAAGAACATTAACAAAAATCACTGAAAGGGGAAGGCTCATAAAAGATAATCCATAAAAACTAACCTCGAAATTGTTTTTAGTTAATTTTTAATGGATTTTCTCAATAGCTGAGTGAATAGTTCAAAAAAAAATCCTACGGTTTAAAATCTTTAACTTTACACATTCTACCTACTTATTATTTAAAACGGAGGCAAAAATACCTGAAAATTCAAACTTTTTCAATTCAATTTTTTTCAAAAATTCTTATTGTCACTGTATGCTAGAGTCATGTCCTTTCACTGATTTACGTGAATGTTCCTTTTTCAAATACACGCTATATACCAACTAGCTTTTGGTATCCCTCAGAAACCGTACTTTTCTGGGTGAAAGGTTTCTGTACCTTTACCTCTAATAACGTGTATGAATATGATTAACGTTAGTACTGCAATAACATTAATGTTTATAGAGATTGTTTAAAATAGTTCAATACCACTAATATTATAAATGTGAAAGTTTGAATGGATGGATGAATGGATGTTTGTTACTCTTTCACGCAAAAACCACTGCACCGATTGCGATGAAACTTGGTATGTAGATAGCTGGATACCTGGATTAACGCATAGGCTACTTTTTATCCCGATAGTCCCACGGGATCGGGACTTACGCGGGTGAAACCACGGGGCGCAGCTAGTATTTAATATTAATTTATTTCTTGACCTTTTAAAAGAGATATGATTAATTCAGTTAGTTTCTGAAGTCTTTGCTTTAAATACGTAATAATTGCAATCAGTCAAGAACTCGTTCCTACAAGGCGTTGATGCATATTTGAATATATAAATGAGTAGCATTTCATACTTCGGTAGGTTTGTATGCGGCGTTCGTTCCGTTGTGGCACGGATTAATTAATTGTACATTTGACTCTAGTGTGCGCCTGTAGCCCTACTGAGTAAGTCGCCTCTAGTCCGTCTTTTGTCGTAGATATATTTGTGTACTACAAAGGTTGTGTTAGGGATTGTCCATTAATCACGTGAGGCTCGAAAGGGGGGAGAAGGGGTATAGTGAGATATCACGTGTATTTTCCTTTTCGTAGAACGCGCTATCATATCTATATTTAAAAGTAATATTCTGAAATTTTTAAATATATTTTGAAGTAAAAAAATACACGTGATTTTGGCTTGGCGGGGTGGGGTTAGTCTAAAACCTCACCACGTGTCACCAGGGAGGGGAGGAGGTTAAAAGGTTGCTAAAAAACATCACGTGATTAATGGACGATCCCTTAGACGGCTCAGACATCCAGGCAACGGCCAGTTCGAGTTGCAGGTATGCGACCCTGATCTGCTCGAACTACTTTCTTATACTCCCCAATTCATCCGTATAATCATATCCTTTTCTTTCCATTGACATCCTTTCTCACCTACTTTTCCCATTCATTCAGTAACTCCCAAAACTCCTATCGATAATTTCCAAAGTGCCCGGTTAACAGCAAAAGGCTTGCCCCCTATTACGTGAGTGGGGCCATAGTTGGTGTGTGGGTGTTTATAATGCCTCGGTCAACCCCTTCAGGGATACAGGTGTATGTGTACGTATGTGTCTGTCAGGGCTTATAGGTATTTACCGAAAGACTCAAGCTGTATGCTTGAGTCTTTCGGCTTCTTTTGACAGTTCAAGTTACACTGGTTAGTGACGGCCTGTTAGTCTAGTGGTTAGTGATCCTGACTGCTGAGCCAGAGGACAACCTCTGGCTCAGCAACGGGTTCAATTCCCACGACAAATAATTGTGTGATGAGCATGATCATTTGTTTTATGTCTGGGTGTAATTTATCTATAACATGTATGTATTTAGAAATATATTAGTATATTTATCAGCAGTTTGGTACTCTGGTTATCATAGTACAGGCTGTGTCTAGTTTGGGATCAGACGGCCGTGTGTGAGATGTGTGAAGTTATTATTATGGTATTGTAAAACAAAACCCGTTAATTTAATGAATTATTGCCAAAATTTAATTCTACTACCAGACGATCTCTCTATAGTACTTGTTTTACAAATCATGAAAGTGTAAAGCTAAAGATAAACAAAATAGTTCATAGACGTTCAGAATTCCTTATGAATAGAGCCTTACACATTACTCAGTTTCGCAGAAACCAGACATTTCTAACAATTTTCTCTAGAAATTAACCAGTAACTAATGTATGATGTAAACCAAATGTAATGCTTTCTTACATAAGAAGAAAACCGCAGGATCGGGGTTACAGGGCAAACAGGTTACCTAAGGCAAAGGTTATGTAATTGACATATTAGCCTACTTAAGGGTGCGCTAGTTGAAGAGTCGAACTCATCACTCGGAGGGGCTAATATGTAGTGTTTTTTTTTATGATATAGGGGGCAAACGAGCAGACGATTCACCTGATGGTAAATGACTACCGCCGCCCATGAGTACCTGCAACTCGAGAGTCACAAGTGCGTTGCCGCACTTTGAGGTGGGAGTAGGAGAAGAGGGGGAGGGGGGGAAAAGTGGTAAGAGAGGGGAGAGGGGAAGGACGGGAATAAGGGAGAGGGAAGGGTTAAGACCTCCGGTAACCTCACTCACGCGGCGAAATGCAATGCAAACATTGCTTCACTGCCGGTTTTCTGTGAGGCCGTGGTAACTAGCGGAGTCGAGTCGGCCCATACGTGCCGAAGCATGGCTCTCCCGCATAAAAATGATATATGTAGCTGCACTCGCATAACAATGAAAAGCTTAAATAATTTTTGTAGAATAATTATATCAATTAACTTACTCACATATTTTTTCATTATTCTCTTAAGAAAATCGATAGTTTAGGAATCATAAATCAATCTTTCTTGGGAAGGTTCTCATTAAATAATTTCTAATACAATTATTTTAAATAAGGAATAGTTGTGTGATTAAGTAGGAGAGCAATGCTTCGGCAGGTATGGGCCTGCTCGACCGGAGCGATACCACGGCCTCACAGAAAACAGGCCGTGAATTAATGCTTGCGTTGTGTTTCGCCGAGTGAGTGAGGTTACCGGAGACCCAAACCCCCCTCCCTTCCTTTCCCAACTCGCACTAATCCCCAATCCCATAAAAAAATTTAATTCACAATTCTATTGGATTTTATTGTAGGTTAATTAATCATTAATTATTGTTATACATTTAAAATTAATTCTAATTTTGATATTCTACTTCTACACATATAACAAGCAGACAAATAGGTTTACGACATCGATTTTCTATGGACGTAGGCACGCTGACAAAACAGGCAATAATCACTTCTTCCACCCTCCAACACTGAAATTGAAATATTACCAGAAGATTAGGTATAGTGTCTCCTGAGTTACCATGATTCTTTTACTATCGTATTTCGTCGTGTGATCGCACGCAATCATTAATACTGCATTACACAAGTTACACATATACTAATATGGATAATCAATTCAAAGTGTATCTTACACTTGTGTTATCGGAAATAAGTCATTACATTTAGACTGTAATTCATTGAATAATGTGTTGCATGTCGACATTGTTGGTTTTCGCATGCAATGTTCATTTCTTTATCAAATTAGTAAAATTTTAGTAAAAACTATTATTAGGAATTATCTTCTTTTAATTTTTTTTGCTTAATCCTATTCCACTAATATTATAAATGTGAAAGTTTGGATGGATGGATGTTTATTACTCTTTCACGTAAAAACCACAGAACCGATTGCGATGAAACTTGGTATGTAGATAGCTGGAGACCTGAATTAACGCATAGGCTACTTTTTATCCCGATATTCCAAGGGATCGGGACTTACGCGGGCGAAACCGCGGGGCGCTGCTAGTCAGACATAAATAACTAAAGATTTTGTTTTGTGATAAGCTAATTGCTCAATCTCAATTTCAAACTTCGACAGTGCGCTTGTACTGATCAACCTGGATTCAGCATTGCAGAAGCCTATTTCAGAAGCTTGAAACTAAAAATTCAGAAATGTAGCCTTTGTCTAAAATATCTAGTTATGAGAATCGACCTCCTCGTCAGTTAGAAATACGTGTATGACGTAATGTTTTCAACCCATTACAGCCTTTAAACGGAGCAATAATAATTTGCAGTATGGTACAATAAAATTTTACTGTACCTCTTGCTACAAGTATCCTTTTTGATATCCGATTGTTCTTCTAATCAGCAATACAACATATATTATGGCCATGTTATTACTGAAGCCCTTACTGTTATTATGAGCCTTATAAACACCAGTTATTTACTTATAAGTACGAAATATGGTACAAATATATCACTACAAATCACTCTTAGGTAAGGTTTTTACTGACGTGCGATTGAAGCAATTTTAATTGTTTGAAATGCATTCGATTAGATTAGAGCCTTAAGTGGTCTCGTGTCATTTTGTATAAAATATATAAAGATCTTTTTTCTTTATGTGGTTTGACTGCGTTTAAAATTTTTATCGAAATGTATCGCTATGAAAACCAGTTCAGATGGCTTGTCGGAACAAAAACACAGTTGTAAATATTAGCTACTACTAGCTGCGCCCCGCGGTTTCACCCGCGTAAGTCCCAATACTGTGATAATATCGGGATAAAAAGTAGCCTATGTGTTAATCCAGGTCTCCAGCTATCTACAAACCAAGTTTCATAGCAATCGGTTCAGTAGTTTTTGCGTGAAAGAGTAACAAACATACATACATCCATACATAACTTTCACGAACATTAGTAGGATACAGTACAGGTGTGTGTTTCCGGGAAGCACCTGACACTTCACTCCTTGATTAAGGGCGTCGGAGCCGATACTAGTTAAACTTTCAGAAACATACTTATCTTTAATAAGTCAAAGTCTTTAAAAAAATCATTCACAACAGTTATTATTCTCATATACTTAACTATTTATCTGCAGTATTACGAATGTTACCAAATTACCTTTCATATTATATCATATGTTATTGAACAGCAGGGCAGATTACAATCTTGCATCAGACCTGATTCGCCATTTTTATGTAACTTGACCATAACAAGCTCGCTGGCATACCACTTTGTTTAATAAGGCATATGCCTAAGGTTAGGTACATACATATTAATATGGATAATTAGTAGTAGTAAGTATCTTGCTTGTTTTATACTTAAAAAAACATATGTAAATAATATATGTAACTAACAGTGCCCCGCGGTTTCATCCGCTTAAGTCCCGATCCCGTGGGAATATCGGGATAAAAAGTAGCCTATGTGTTATTCCAGGTATCCAGCTATCTACATGCCAAGTTTCATCGCCATCGGTTCAGTGGTTTTTGCGTGAAAGAGTAACAAACATCCATCCATCCATCCATCCAAACTTTCACATTTATAACATTAGTGGGATTTGTAAAAATCTGTTTGTTGGTTTGCTTTTGTCATATATTCATTTCTGTTGTATCATCATAAGGATACAATTAATCTTTGGTCAGTGTTAGTAAGGGTAACGGAAAAGTTTCTGAGACAGAAAAAGGTATTTTAACGTATTTTTGTTCGTGGGAGAGCCATGCTTCGGCACGTATGGGCCGGCTCGACCGGAGTGATACCACGGCCTCACAGAAAACCGGCAGTGAGCAATGCTTGCATTGCATTTCGCCGAGTGAGTGAGGTTACTGGAGGCCCTAACCCTTCCCTCTCCCCCTTCTTCTCCCTTCTAAGCCCCTTTCCCCTTTTCCCGCTCTTCCCCCCTCTCCCCCTCTTCCCACCTTAAAGGGCGTCAACGTACTTGTGACTCTTGAGTTACAGGTGCCCATGGGCGGCGGTAGTCATTGCCCATCAGGTTTGCTCGTTTAGCCCCTATACCATAAAAAATGCCCGACTCGATTAATTTTATAATAAAACTTTATAAAATTTGTACATATTCACTTTGTGTATTTTTTTACAGTTAGTTGGTGTACAAAAAAAAAATTTTGTTTTATTCTATTGTATTTAACTTAAAAATGCTTGATAAATGTGTTTATGGCGTTCGTAAAAATGAGTTGAATTAATATGATTTACTAGCTGCGCCCCGCGGTTTCACCGGCGTAAGTCCCTCGTTAAGTTTTCTTTTTTGTGCAAACTTCACATAAACCATCTACTAAATAGTCCGAACAAAGCCTTTGAACATTTGGTTTGGATAGGTGAGCCCGTTCTTGAGTTATAAAATTACAACGAAAAGTGGCATTGATTTTTATATATATATATTAAACGTCGTCTATGATACGGCCTATTTACACACAATCAATCAATCAATCGATCACATATTTGCTGAACAAGGGTATACACTATACAGTGGTGTACAAGTATGTGAAAAGTACAATTTTCCGAGTCTGAAAATATTATTCATTTCATTCCTACTTTGCAACATTTTTTAATTTCTTATAAATTTTTCGTAACTGGTTTTAAAAATATATATACTATATATAGAATCATCATTGAATATAGAATATTTTGAATAAATAGTACCTTTTATATACCTTACCAAATAAACGAAACATTTCTAATGTTGCTAAAAGATTAAGTCTTCCATTATTATAAGTATAAAAAACCTTTGTTTGAAGAAACTAGTTTCACTTACATTATTTATTTTGAAGTGTCGGAAACATAACAAGTTGTACCCGATTTGTTTTCACATCAGCACTTAAAGCTATTGACTGAGTAACATTATAAAGTGTTGTCGGGCAGGCCTTATCAAACAATTCTAGCTGCTTGAGTGTATGAACGTTATTTTATCTTTATACTCTCTTTGACCTTAATGGACTTAATCGGGGTAATATTCATTGTGGGAGAGCCATGCTTCGGTACGTATGGGACAGAAAACCGGCAGTGAAGTAATACTTGTATTGCTTTTCGCAAGTGAGTGAGGTTACCGGACGCCCTAACCCTTCCCCCCTCCCCCTCTCTGACCCTCTTCCACCTTTACCCTACTCCTACCTTAAAGGAGGGCAACGCACTTGTTACTCTTGAGTTGCAGGTGCCCATGGGCGGCATCAGGTGACCCGTCTGCTCGTTTGCTCCCTATACCATAAAAAAAATCTAAACGATGACAGCTTTCTACGGTAGGATTGTGTGTAGGTCCCAAATAGGGAGTCGTTTCAAGCTCAAGCTGGATAAGTGTAAGAGTAGACTTCGGTCAAGTAGACTACCAAACTGGCTGGTATGTTGTTAGCTGACTGCACGGATGGCGCAATGGTTTAGTGGTCACCTCGGCACTACGCTGCGCCGAGTGTTCAAATCCCACACAGGACAAAAATTTGTCTGTGTGTGATCCACAAATATTTATCCCGAGCCTGGGTGTTCTTTGTGTCCATTGTTTGAATGTTTGTAAAACCCCCCACGACACAGGAATATTCCTAATGCGGGAGATATCTTTAAAAAAAAGTCATACCTAAATGTCAGACTGCGGTGGTAGACTCCGTATGGAGTCGTGGAGCTCCATAAAATGTGGTTGAGTTCCGTGATTACCGATTTAGTCACTAGTCCTGACTGGTCAGCTCAAAACTGAAATGGTTATTTCGGAGAAAGACCACCCTCGATATCCGCCACGCCACGCCACTTGCCCGATTTAAGTTATGTAGACTTGGATCCTTGATTTGTTTTGGTGTTTCTTCTAAAGCTAGAAATAGGAAATGCCGGTAACATCTAACAGTAAAGAATATCTCGACGTGTAAAAAAAAACACTTATTGATATCATACCAGAGATTCTGGAATAGAATGTCAAGAACTTTTTGAGTACATGTTGATAATTACTTAGCTTCGTTGGAAAGGATTATAAACTTTATTAAATTATAAATAGTAAAAGATATTTAGCACGTGACATAAAGGGACCTATTTTTGAATTATGCACACCACCGAAGTCCTTATCTCAATACCTACTGGCCAATAAATCAAATTTAGAAATATCATCACTACTCGAAGCTAGACGATAAATTCACCAACACGGGCTCAACTCAAAAATTAATTATATTAATTAATAAATAAAGTTAAACAAATATACAATACATTGTTAGGAAATAGGGAAATAACTGCAAAAATCCAATTTTCAGCCCCAAAAACATGATTAAAACACAAGATTCCTACAATATCTTTCTTCTAGCTGCATTTAAAACTACAAAACTCCTGCAGTGCACACTTAGCTTTTCACCTTTTCTAAAAAAAAGTGATTTTTTGAGCTAGCTCCCTTTAGATCTAGGTGTGCGATGTGTGGTTTTAGTCGGTTCGAGTCCGACATACTACCTTACCGTTGCCCCGGTGAGGTGACGACCCGTGGGGGTTTCCACACAAAAAAAAAAAAAAAAGGTGTGCGATATGTAGACGTACAATTTGTCATCTATCATTAAATCAATAAGGACTAAAGTCTAAAGTATGAAATTACCAAAATATGGATTATTTAATTGAAATAGTGTACAACGATATGAAATGAAAAGTGATCGTTATGACTTTATGTTTTTTCTTCTGTTTGTTTCTAACATTGATTTTATACGTATCCACCACATTTATCAATTGTAAGTTTTTTTACTTGTGTACTGTTACATGCATATAAGAATTTGCATCTTCCCATTTTTTTGCTATTTTATTATCTATAAATAAAAAACAAAATAACGCTTAATAGAGGACACAATACATGATCATAACCTAAAAAAAATTTCTTGTAACTATATAGAAATAAGAAAGTCCAATGAGACCATAAAGAATCAATAAAACTCGACTAACCATCGACAACTTTCATTTTTTATAATATTATATCATCTTAAATCAATGTCTTCAAGTAAATATACTTTCTAATTGTGCTTAACCATTCATTCAAAAGCCCTTATTACGAAGCCACTCATTCATTAAAAAGCTCCAAATCCACCATGAAACCAACAAATTAGTAATGAAAAAGCTTTAAAAGTGGAACAAATCGATTTGCTAATCCCATTAGTTTTGTGATAGTGACAAAAGCGTCACCGAATCAATATAATGTCAGAATAACATTACGTGTGCGAAAGAGTCGCGGACATTAAACGTAATTGGTTACGTCACTCAAAGTACTGTCGAGATGAGAAGTTTTTCACTTACGTTCATACATACTTACCTACACTTAGCCTGTGTCCCCTTAGAGATAGATAGGCAAAGGTGTATTAAACACCCACATATTGCCAAATATAATGTGATCCCACTTCGTCAACCGAGCACCTTGGGAATTAGTGATGGGAAAATTGGAAATATATTGAAAGGGAAAGGTTCGTAAGAAGGAAAGACAATGACCGAAAAGGAATATTACTTCTGCGGATGGATTGTATACTTGTAACTTGAACGCGACTAACGAGCTGTTCTTAATAAAACTTCTTTTTTTTGTGTTTGTTATTGTCAGGAGAAGGTTCTTAAAACTTAACGAGGGACTTACGCGGGTGAAACCGCCGGGTGCAGCTAGTTAAATTTAAAAAAGTTAATCTGCTCCTAAAATAGTCCAATGCTTAGCTGAATGTAAATAGTCAAAAATTATGTACATAAATGAAAATAAATATAACATTGGGACTTAGGGCAAACATTTTGAACTTTTTAGCTAGGTACTTAATTTTACTTGAATCAACGTTTACGTTTATTACTGCGGAGATATCGCCTTAAAATTAAAGTATTAGGTAGTTAGATACAAATGAAATAGGTACCTTTTCCGGCCCTTTTTTAGATAAAGTAACACTTTTATCAACACCTGTACAACCTGCAACCAACATAAAAGTAAAGACACTGATATAAACACGTCTAGCGTCCGACTGTCTATAATTTAAAACATGCGAATCTTTCAATCTTGTGGGATCACATTTATATTTGAGAATGTTTCGCTATAGATACTCAGTTCTAGTATGTAACTTGTTATTTTCACATGGCGCAGGTGTGAATAGAACTTAGTGGGAATCGTTGTTACATACATAAGGTGTCAATTAGATTATATGTTCTTGTGTAACGCTACGGAACTGAATGTTGTTCCGGTATACGTTGTTTAATCACTGTTGTGTTCTTGCCACTTTACAGTACATAGTTACAAAAGTAAAAAGTTAATTTAAGAATAGAAAACATGCGTTTGGATAAAGTAGGCAAGAAGCCTACTTTATCCAATCACAAGCAGTCATATTTTGTTAGTTTTCAAGCTTTTTAAGTTTTGAAGCGCACTCTGTTATTTAAAGTTTACACTAATACGAATACTCGTCATGTTGCTAACACAGAACATTAATATCTTAACAGTAACGTTTTAAAAACATAGATGGCGCTGTACACAAAAATAAAAGTTAATTTGTGTGAAAGTGAAAATACTCTTAATAATAATTCAGCGTATTTAATATTGTTTTTTTTTTGTTTACAGAGTTACAAAGAAAAAGATGCTGGCAAGGTAGTGGTATATACGACGACGATGGGCATCGTCAGGAGCACGTACCAGCAGTGTGTCCTTGTGAAGAAAATTCTAAGAAACTTACTGGTGAAGTATGAGGAACGAGATATCTTCATGAGTACAGAGTACCAGGACGAAATTAGGGATAGAATGAGGAGTGACCAGATCCTCGTGCCCCAGATGTTCGTGGATGGACAGCATATTGGGGTAAGTAAAACTCATCTTTTATACTTCAATACTGCGGAAGTCTGAAGATAAAAAAATTGTCAGTCGTAACTCGTAAGACTGCAGAAGTGAAAATATAACTTACATATATTATATATACACACAAATCTGTATATATGTATCTGAGCATGACGGTCACACGAGTTCAGTGCATTTTAAAGAAGTTTTCACATCAAAAAAAAGTGTTTGAAGATTAGATACTTAGTATCGCTTAATCAAGTAGGTAGGTACCTATAAAATATGATTATTCTGTCTGGATTAAACTTCTTCTTTAGCATTTCTTGTGACAAAACAACAATTCACACATCATCATCATCACATCATAACATCCTACACTTGCCGTCGTAAAATTTGAACACAAATATTCGTTTCTGTTTTCGATACAATTCACCTTTACATTTCTATTCCATCCATTGCTCCTGGGATTCTTTCAACTAAGATACAGCCAAATAAATTTGTCTTACCGGCGGTAATATCCCTTAAATCAATAACTAAATGCGAAGCTATCATTTCGTGAAATATTTAGACAAACTAAACGACAACTGATTAAAACTCGTAGCAGATCACGTCCTGTTTTGAAGGACTTTAACAAATAAAAACATCGTCTTTATATAAGGACCTTTATGATAAACGGCTCTCGTAATTTTACCGTTAGGTAGTTTTCCTAGTCTTTTAGTTATTAACCGACTACGCGACTTCAGAAAGTAGGAAGATTTCAATTCGATTAATTTTTTGTGTGCGTTAGATATGTTACGTGACATGTTCGCCATTCGTGAACCGATTTTAATCATTATTTTTAATTGAATTGGTTGTAATCAGAGATGTGAATTATTTGAAACACATATTATATTTGAAATGCAAATACAAAATGCAAAATACCTATTTTTATTTTACATTTAAAATTAAAAATGTATTTTGTATTTTATTTGAAATATTTTATACAAATATATAGTATTTGTAGAATACAAAATAGTTTTGTTCCATTTTTTAATTCATTTTTTCTTGTTTTTCATACTTAAATCCAAAATTACTTGATTTATTGATCTTGATCCTAAATGTTGTCTACAATAATGCCAAAATTGCGCGACAAGCAAATGTTAGGTAAATGGCGTCAATCATTTTTGTGTGAAAACTCAGTTAAATAAGTAACAAGGTTTTATTTGGAAAACCTATTTTGAAAATATGTATTTTGCGTGTTGTATTTAAATACTTTTACTAAACTATTTTTTTACATCTCTGGCTGTAATCAAGGTTGATTCCATTCCATTTTGAAGAAAATATTCCACCTGTAATGGTGAAAAATTAAGTCATTAAAATCAGGGATATTTTTTTTAAAGTTATTTGTTTTATCATAATTATGTCTACAATGAAAGTTGATACTTTTCTTAATACAATATGTTAGTTATATGTATTTCCATTATAACCCCTAAAGAGTTAGATAGAGGAAGTAAAATACGTATAGCTGTCGAGGCTATGTAATGTATCACGCTCATATTTTATCTGTATCTAAGTAATTTTGAACTCGGAATTTCCTACCAGAAACAACACTGGCTGGTTGCTAGCTAGAGACTGTCAGTAGATTGATTGATTGCAATATAGCACTGGCAGTGGCTTTGGCGATAAAACATGGAGAGGTCAATGAAATTAATTTAATTGTACACGTGTACAGTGTCACAGTGTAGTGACGCGTAAACTGTGTGATATATCGAACAAATAACAGTTAAATATATTGAAGGTGTCTGTTTTTTCGAAGTAACATTAAAAAAACCGGATAAGTCCGAGTGCGACTCGCGCACCGAGGATTCCGCAAGCAAACAAACTTGAATTTAGATAATACGTCCATCACGGGGATCAATTCTCGAAGACTTTCCTGCCTGCCTGTCTTTTTCGAAAGACAAACTTAACTTTGCGGTTGCGATGTATGACAAAGTCAACAATCCAACCGCAAAATATAAGTTTGTAATCACAAAAACTATTTTTTATGTGATATAACAACAAATTAACAACTTTCGGATTTTTTCCTTTGCTTGTGCTCTCAGACCTTGCTTCTTGCCAAATTTCATGATTCTAGGTCAATGGGAAGTACCCTGTAGGTTTTGATTTACCTGCGAAATGTTCAAATTTGTAAAATCTAAGGTTTAATGGCCGTAATTTTTGATTGCGTTGACTTAGAAGCTTGATTTTTTTACAGCTTCAAGGGACCGCTGACATAATTTTTTGATGTTAATTTTAACTTGATGCCTTTTCTGGTTCATGAGGAAAAGGGTCTTGACAGACACAGACGGACAGACAGCTATAACAACAAATTGACGACTTTCTGATTTTTTCCTTTGCTTGTGCTGTGAGACCTTGCTTCTTGCCAAATTTCATTACATTCGAAATGTTCAAATTTGGTCAAATAGAAGGCTTGAGTTGGCCACTCAAGCCTTCTATTTGACCAAATTTGAACATTATCTTTTGATTGCGTTGACTTAAAAGCTTGGTTTAAGGGACCGCAGACTACGTTAGGTAGTACTGGGTAAGCGCGATCTTCTGTATTGTGGCGTGCCTCCCTAGTTTTCCTATTAAAGCAGTAAATAGAAACCGAGGTAAAAATACCTGGAAATTCAAACGGTCAAACCTTGTAAACGGATGGTATTTTTTTTGTACCTTTTTATTGTATCTGCATGCTCGACTCCCTTTCAGTGATTTAAGTAAGTCCTTTATTTTCAAATACAGCCTGTATAACTTATTTATATACATTTTTTTAACGCTTCTCTTTATTTCAAGAGAAATTCAATCTCACTTCAGTACAGCTTGTTGAAAGTTTGGGATGGAGTTATTTCAATTAGACAAAAGTGCATGCAAGTTTACCGGTCGGTAGATAATAAATTATTTAATGCTTATTATATAATTTTAAGTTTTTAGTCTTAAATTTTACTTAATTTTTATTTATTAACTCAGGGAGATAAAACATATATAGGTACTATAATATAATAAAGCTGATGAGATTTTTGTTTGCTTGTTTATACGCGCTAATCTCTGGAACTATTAATCATTATTTTTGTATTGAATGATTTATATCATTATTTTTGTATTGAATAGAGTATTTATTGAGGAATATTAACATCACGCTACAACCTTTAGGAGAGGAGCAGTGACCATAAACGCAGGTGAAATAAAAACGTAATATAAATTATGATTGCTAGCATCGTCTCACAAAAGTTCTAGTCGTAACGAGACGGCCGAACTTCCCAACACAGACATCATAAAACTAGCTCCACAATACGTCGGTTTCTTCCCCCTTACTGCGATCGATAAAACTCCACTTGTTGCTCCAATTGTTTGTTACCGGCACGCGTAAGACTCATAAACAAACGTTTGTACTCGTGCCAACGAGGATTCAAAAGAACTGTACAAACGTTACTAGGAATTCTCATTATTAATATTAGATAAACATAATCTAATAGAGTTGAAATTTTGTGAAAGTGTTTGATAAATTACGCCTTACGTTGAGATGAATCTAGAAAGACAGAAACAATCTTTCTGGGTGCTCAGGATGATGATGATGTGCTGCAGGATAAAATTTTCGTCTCCAAGGTATACTTACTGCGACTACTTCAGTGCTTTACAAGATCTGTCATATGAGATACCCCAGTAGCTTTATTGTAGAGAGTCATAAACGTGTTTTTAAGTAGTCAAGTTTTTCTTTGACAGCTGGTTTATCTATCGGTTGTTTGGCGGGTATTAACAGTTATTTACCACATAGTAACCTTCAGCGAGGATGTTAGCTTGTATGGGAGAAAGAGGACTTAGATTCACTGTTGTTAAATCGGTAGGCGGAAGCTGGACAGCGGGCGTGTCTTACCACCATAAGTCAGGCCGTGGATGAGACAGGTTTTACGACCTCCAAAGTAATAGAGCCGTCCCACGAAAGGTTGTACCTGTGGAGTTCCTAGGGTATAACGACCATAGTAAGTTGGGATCGTAGACTAAAATACTCAAGTAAACAGTGGAGAGCTTTTTTAATTAGGGTGTCACTGTTTACATAAAACAGTAATTTGCCAAATTATCTCTAGAAATATTGTAATAGTAAGTAATATGTAAAAAATGTCTACATCTTTAAAAGCTCTCATTTGCATCTTTAAAGAGCTAATTATCTAGAAAGCTCAGAGTACTTTTCATTAAAATGTTGCTACTGAGTTTTATCTTTATGCAAAATGCTTCGCGTTACACTAAATGTGAGGCCATAATATCGTTCTATCTTTTAATTTCTAAAGCCACTTATTTATACATACATTCCTTGTATCTAATTTTGCGTATGCTATAAAGGAAAGACATACAAAAAAGAATAACAGTCAAACATAGTAACAAACTTAACTTACCGACTTCACGACCAAAAAATGCATTCGTCCAGAATTCATAAATAAGTTTCCAGAACTCAAAAGAAAGCAATACATACAATAAATTCATTAATAAACTGAAAGCCTTTTTTAGCCATAGATAAGTACTTAAATGATAAATTGCTTACGACCACGGCTATCCTCTGAACATCGCTTTGTCTACATATTAAATTAAAATGTATAATACATAAGTTGTCTACTTATTAGGTAATAAATATTGAATAGTTTCTAGATAAGAATGTCAGTCAAGAATATTTTCTTGTTTCAATTTTACATAGTCGAGTTTTAATTATTAAACTTAATGTCACATAATGTCCAAACAACTAGATATTTTCTTTTCTACAAAAATTATATTAGTGAATATTCATTATACTGGGATAGTTGGCGCTCCTTGGGGAAGGCCTTTGTCAAGCAGTAAACGGCGATAGGCTGATGGTGATGATGATGATGAATATTTGTGCCCGTCAAGGTCCGAAATTGAGAGTATTCTGTTTTTTACACCTTTGTAAACATTTTGGAATGCATGCAAAGAATTGAATTGAAGTTTGGAAAACTAGGAACATTGGACACAACATAGTTTCATTAATGGCTACAACTAAACTAAATGCTTGCGTTGTCTGAAGCGGGTTAAAAAGCTCATAAAAAGGACCTTGACCGAGAAATGGACAGTAATGTGATTCTATTCTTTAAGGATTTCGGTTTTGCTGTTTGAGAATGATTCTCAAACTCCAATTTTGGAAAAAAAATACAATGTTTCAGAAAACTACTCGTAAAGTTTTAATTTTTTTAAACAGACCTAATATCCTTCGTATCCTTCCTTATTTTCGTAACTGTACGTAATATTTGCATCTTACTTCAAATAGCTTATTTTCTAGGCAACTTTCAGTAAGTTCCAATAAAATGTAGCAACTACTTGTCTGTCTTTTTGCGAAACGCTTTCTTTGCTGCATTTAATTCCACTGCGAATATAAGGTTTTAATATACATGTTTAGATCTCAGATTTCTTTTAAGAACACAATTTAGACGTTCAGTAATGTCAGTAAAGGGTTAATGAAATTGACCTAATAAGGCCTTTGTTCTATTTCTATCTATAATCTTAAAATGTAGTATTAATATTATCACACCTCTACCCGTTCTTGAAAAACAACGCTTGGCGAAACAACCAATAACATTACTTGAATCTATAAAGCTAGTCAAATACATAACTCAAACTACGAGAAAACCTTGAGACGTGGGGAGTAACGTTAAATCCATTCGTTTAGTTATTGTTTAGAGGGTTCATTGAAACGTTTAAAATGAAGTGGTGATGTCTAGGTCCTTATAACGTTGTAACTAAAGGCTTTGTGCAAATAACATCTAAGAGACTTAGAGGTACTCAGTCGTTTAGATCCTCGAGGGTATTCAATGTTTAATTTAACTTAATGCCAAATTAAATAAAGGTCTTAATATCATGTTTGAAGCTTGAAAAACCTATAGTGCCTAACTTTCCTTCTTACTTGCGCCTTCTAGAGCAGTTTGCCAGAATGCATAATGAGTACTACGTTCAAATGGCAAGTGACTCTGTCCCATCGGTTCAACTTAGTTTACTTCGCTCCGAATGCAGGCAACGCATTTATTCGAACAGGAAGTGCATCTCCGCAATACGTTTTTGTGTAACTGGGTCGTGAAAACGTTGGATGAAAAGTTTTCCCATGTCGGGCGGCTTCAATGTATTTCATTTCATTTCTATTCCATCACATTTAAAATTAAAGTTCACTTTTACAATCACGTTCACATTTCCGTTCCTTTTTAAGTTAACGTTTCGCATTTCCAGAGATATTTAAAATAGTGAGTAGACTACCTTGGTACTTAGATATTGTCAATCAAGGTATCCCTCGGGACCAATACTTCATCGTGATGAACGATATCCTACGTCAGCCGAAAAATAAATAGCTAACAAATTTCACCTACTAGTAAGTCATAACTAAACTCACTAAATTAAGGAAAATGTAATGTTATATTTTTTCTTTTTTTTTATATCTTTTTAAGTATGTTGTCTAAACTGTGAATATTGTGTTATCTCGTAAATGGCATGTATATCAGAACCTTGTTAGCTTTTTTTTTTTTTACGTGTGGAAACCCCCACGGGTCGTCACCCCACCTGGGCTAAGCGGTAGGGTGGTATGTCGGACTCGAACCGACTAAAACCGCACGGTGTTCCATCACAGTCCATATTAAAGGAAATCCCTGTGTACCCTGGCAGAGAACCTTGTTAGCTAGATTTTACCATAAAGGTCACATATAAATATATGCTGTGAGTTAACCAAATAAATAAATAAAATAAATAAGCATTTTTTATTTTACCAGCCGTACTTTTAGATGCGTGAAACCAAATGCAAATAAAATTGAAAGTAGTCAAAAAAAAGGAAATTTTACGCCTGTCGAAAATGAGACAAATACCTCATTAACTGACACATTGGGATATTGACTACATTTCTATTTATATTCCCGTAGGAAAATCGTTTTTGTGATAAAAATGAATTGTTAAAACATCATTTTACAACGTCCAAACATGAAACTCATATTTATGCATGCAATATATTCGCTACCTACGTAAAATTAATGGTTGTTATTTTTATACCCAGTACGTGATTGTCGCGTGCAGGTGAAATTAATTACATTTGGTTGCCAAACAGTTTAAAACAACGGGCCAAACAATAGCACATTCAAATCAGTTAGAAATATTTAAAGCTTTATTTATGAAAGATTCTTTTAAAGGACGGTTTTTATTTTTAATGTACATTTATTTCTTTTAAACCATATTAATGGTTTTAGTATTAATAGGACCACTCATTATGTTTTCATCGATATTTTTTCGTGGACTCAGACCATTGCGTCTGGGTTCCTTGAGCAGGTTTTGTTTTACCTTCATAACGACATAACAGTCATGCGAACCTCGAAAGTATTTATCAAATTTTAAAATTCGAATTCGCTTGCCAACCCTACTTATGTTTTTTATAGTTGTCGACTTTTTCTGTGTACAGTATCTTAGAACTATTAGAAATTTCCACCACAGTCTAGTAGTAATGAGTAAATAGCGGATGTTCTAAATAAGATCGCACGGCATGGATGCAACAAGGTAAACAAACACAATTAGCGCCTGATTCCCGGATAATTCAAGTTGCACTGACGGGGGACTTCTAAAAAAATTAATTGGGCTTGCCATGCGATACCTACGTAAATCTACCATAAAATCTCAGCTATAGCCGTATTTTTTACACGATACCTTATTAGTAATTACTTTTATTTTACATCTTTATGGAATATATAACTTTGTTATATGTAACACACATATACTTGTGATGTCCACTTCCCATAATTTGACATTTTAATTATCAGTATTTTTTGTATGTTCTTTAATTTTGCTTCATTTTTATTATAAATCAATCATGTACTTTACTATATAACGTAAATCTTTATAATAGAATATACCCACCTTAAATTTAAATTGCATGCTTTATAAATATCGAAATATACTATACCTATTTCCACGCTGAAAGTGGCAGAATATGCTGTACAATAAAATAATGTAAGAACCTGTATTCATCATATCCTTAGAAATAAAGATATTATTATAATAAATACTAGTCCGGACTAGGTCTGTGCTTACAAAAGCACAGACCTAGTCCGGACTAGTCCCGCAGCCACACATACAAATGTGCAATAATAATAATAATTATAATAGATTATCTACGTCAATTATTCTATAATAAAAGTACAATATGATCAGTTGAATAGAAAGTTGAATACAATATGTACAAAGCAGCACGCGTCTCGAGTCTTCTTCCACGTGCCCGCTGTCCTTGAGCTAAACGTTTAAGTACAGCTTATCCGTACTATGTATTTGCGTCGCTAAGTGGTTTCTGTTAATGGCTTCAGGACAGGGAGCGTTCCTGTGTCTGGAAGGCTATCGTTTACTAAAGTGGGTTAATTTAACAGGCCAGGCCACGTCCACTCTGAACGGTTTAACACGACAAGTATGCGGCGGGCTCGATTAATCGTGCCAAAAATTCAGTGGGATGGCGAGCGCCAGGCTGGTTGCATGTTAGTTCTATGTTTACTCACGCGCTAGGTCGCGTCATCCATTCGTATCTAGACTTTCGAGGTAATTAGTACCTAGCCTTGGTTTGACATATAAAATTGTTCACAAAAATAAAGTAATAGGCACGTGAGTTACTGGTAATTAAATATTCAGAGAATTCTTTGAAAAAGACAATCCTAACGTAGCGACGTCGTCGTCAGAATAGATAAGAGTTACGCGATAGAAAAAGTGGCAACTTCTTAAACGTTACAACTGTAGGTAATTAGGGCTGGCAACCTGATTTGCGACTTTATTGTGTTGGAGCAAGAGTCGCTATTTATTTAAATGATTTTGCGGAATGAGACTTCTATACCTGCTCTATTACGTATTCTGTGACTCATTTGGGTTGAAAACCAAAGCGTGACGGTTTCGTCAAACCAAAACTGTCTTTGCTTATGAATGATTTAAAAAAATATATTATCGTTTGTCTTAATAAAAAAACAACATATATTTAGTAAAAATAAATAAATATAACTAATTAAAGGAATCTAATTGCGAGTTTCGAAGTATAATTTAAAATAAATGGCTCCCTGAATATACACGCCTAATAAGACATGGTTGGGAGTGGCTGCGGGACCATGGAACTACCCACGATAATAGGTGGGTGTAGACCAGTTGCCTCAAAAGGAAAAGAGAACCCTTATATTTTCTTTTCTTTCTTTCTTTTCTATAAGATGACTCGGTTGTAAGTTTATTTGTCTGTCAAGACCCGTTTCCTTAGTAACCCATGGACTCGTCAAGTTGAAATTAATATCAAATACTTAGCGCTGCGGTCCCTTGAAGCTGTTAAAAATCAAGCTTTTAAGTCCATCAAAAGATACGGTCATTTAAGCCTTAGATTTGACCAAATTTGAACATTTTGCAGACTAAATCAAAACTATAGGGTACTTCCCATTGATCCAGAATCATGAATTTTGGCAAGAAGCAAAGTCGCACAGCACAAGTAAAGGAACAAATCCGAAAGTAATATTTGTCTGTGTGTGTGTCTGTCAAGACCCTTTTTCTAAAAAAATTAAGCCATAGATGTTAACAAATTTCAACATTTCGCACGTAAATCAAAACTTAAAGGGTTACTTCCCATTGACCTAAAACCATGAAATTTGGGAAGAAGCAAGGTCTCACAACACAAATTAAAAAAAAAAATCTGAAAGTTGTTAATTTGTTGTTATATCACATAAAAAAATAGTTTTTGTGATTACAAACGTATATTTTGCAATTGAAAAGTTGACTTTTTGTAAATCGATGTATGGGAGAGTATTTTTAGAACTGCAAAGTTAAGTTTGTCTTTCGGAAAAACGGACTAAAAATCTTCGAGAATTGATTCCCGAGATGGACGTTTTATCTACATACAAGTTTGTTTTGCTACGGAACCCTCTGTGTGCGAGTCAGTCTCGCACTGTCCGGTTTTTTGTTTATAATAAGGATTCATTGCTCGCTTAGGATGGCGTACGTATATTTACAATATTCTTAATATTTATTATTGACCGCAAGTGAAGATTTAAAAGGTTATAATATAGATTTTTCCTAAGATAATCCTTTCTGATATAGGCTTGTAAAAAGTAACTGAACATTTCCTAATCCATAACATATATTGCCAGTAGAAATTAAACTTATGGCGTTACCATTAACAAGTTTTACTGAAAATTGAACTTACATGCCTCAGAATAAGATATATATTCCAGTTTTATAGAATAATAATGTTCGAAGAAGATTTTCTTGAGCGCCCTCATTTTATGCAATAGAAAGAAAGTAGGCAAAACTTTGTAGTTAACGTCAAACAGATTGAGATCTTAGTGGGCTTAAATGAGTTTTTTTACCCGTTCTTGACATAAATTACTGAAGTAATTTCTATGCGATTATTGGAACAAGATAGCAGGACTTACCTTGTAACCTCATCTTCCTTATTGTTCTCATAGTATCACCAGGTATCAGTTTTTTTTCGTTTTAAAGAGGTAGGGCTTACCAGACTTCTGCTAGAATGATCCAGTACCTTCAGCTCAACCAGAAGATCGTGATTACACTGCACTGCTGGCAAAACGTTGTCCTTTTCTACTGATGTGGTCATAAAAACACCTTGAGAGGGCATCGCTAACCGCTAATAAGCGACGTAAGCGACGTTGGGCGGGACTTGTTTGCTACCATAATTATATAAAATAAAAATAACTAAGTCTATTGTTTATTGACTTAACTTAAGCCCCCCTGATGACGACGGTGAGAAGTCATTGGGGTAGATATCTCCTCTAAACTCTTGGAATAAAACTGAGGTCAAAAACAATTGCGAAAGTTTATTGCATTCGCTTAAATTCCTATAAAACACAATATTACCTACTCTCAATTTTGTAACAGCTCTTAAACGTTGTTTGTAAAAAACTGGGCAAGTGCGTATCGGGCCACGCGCATTGGGTTCCGTACTTTATTACTACCTACTATATACTACTAATTTTTTTCTAAGTATTTTGTATCTTGTTCGAAATTTTCGGGGACTATTACACTCAAATTAACAGAAGTAACTCAGCCATAATACTTTTCCTTCTAAATCCATTATATTATATAAATACGACCAACATGACAGTTTTCAGATTTTTCAAAGCAACAGTTGAGCGTGTAGGGGAAAGTGCACTTTAAAGTTTAATATTTTGAAAATTGATCACTGAATCAAAAAATAGTCTTGACACCTCCTCGATGTTTTTGAATGACCTATCCAACGATACTCTACACTATGGAATAGGCGAGAAATAAACCTTACCCACTTTACTTGTAGAGGAGGTACACTTTAACACCGTGATTATTATAATATACCCATGCACAATTACAGCTTTTTAGTACTAACAGCCTCTCAGCTAAGTGGATGGATGGTCGGAAAGACAGACAGACATGGCGAATCTATAAGGGTTCCTTGTTAGAATTATGGAACTCCAAAAAGTAGAGTTTCCGCTGTTGCCTGATTTTAATATTGAACAAAGAAATTGCGGGTTTACAAAAACCAAACTTGCTTCTCCAAATTATAAAACCATCAAATTGAACGGTTATAATGGTTACATATTTATTTAAAAAGTAACAAATTAAGTTTGAAATAAGTTATTAGTATGTGAGATAATAAAAATATCATTCAAGCAAATCCACTCTCAAACTGGATTTCAGTTAACTGTCATTACTCCAGTTTTGGATGGTTAAACAAGAATAATGAGCGGGTTGTCAGTTCATATTCAGTGTTATAATTGGACGAGTGAAAAACATTTTTAATCATACTAGGAATGATAATATTTATTATTATTTCAAATATATTACCGACTAGCTGTTGCCCGCGACTTCGATCGCGTGGAATTTCAGTGAAATCTACCCCACAGACACCGTACATTTTCCGGGATAAAAAGTGGCCTATTTGCTATTACAGACTATAATCTATATCTGTGCCGTATTTCATTCAGATCTGTTCTTGCTTAAAAGAGTTACAAACATCCAAATTGTGTGATGAGCACGTTGTTCTGTGTCTGGGTGTAATTTATCTATACCTAGCAACCCGCCCGGGCTTCGCACGGGTAGCAGAGACATCTTCAACAATCATCAACATATTTACACAAAATCTTAACAAATTATACACCTAAACCTTCTTCATGAATCACTCTGTCTATTAATAAAAACCGTATGAAAATACGCGAAGTAGTTTTTCAGTTTATCGCGAACAGAAAGACAGACGGACGCATCGGGGGACTTTGTTTTATAATATGTAGTGATAATATGTATGTATTTAGTAAAACATAAGTATGTTTATCAGCAGTCTGGTTACCATAGTACAGGCTCTGCCAGCTTGGGATCAGACAGCCGTGTGTGAGAAGTGTCAAGTTATTTTTATTATTATCCATCTGTCCATTTATTATTATTTTATTAAATTATCATCTGTCTGTAAACTTTCGCCTATATAATATGAGTAAGATTTCAGTCATTTAACAACTCCAAAATCATTTATTAGAACTAGATTTTAGAAGCATGTATATGGTAACACATTGATATTTCATGCATAACAGATAGGCATGAAATATCAATGTGTTAGCATACCATGCATATCTGTTACTGGACAAAATAAAAACTCATTAAATTTGGGAAATGATACCTATCTTTAGTTCAAAATATATGAATGGGCTCTTAACACTTATACGAAGATTGATCACCATTGTTTCGTTTCGATACAAGCGAGTTAAAAGCTTAGACTGATTTATTACTTCGATAAATACAAAATAAGGCGAATTTTGTGCCAAATCTCTTTATTTTGCATATATTTTTTTAAATATTTTTTTTTAAATAGGATTTCCTTTTTAAGTTGGCCTAAATAATTTTGATTAAATGAAAGTTACATTTACATTAAGATGCTGATTTGATTTAAGTGGGTTTTGTGTAATTAATTTTAACGTCAAAAGCGTAATTTTTGAGTGTTATTATACATTTTTGTTACTTAAATTACAAAATCAATATTTTTATTAAAACATTATATAGAGTAAATATCAATGTTCATCATAAAACGTATTTAGTACTTAGGTATGTATGTGAATGTTATCATTCACGTACAGTTGTTTTCAGAACCGAAAGGAACCGTGGCTATAAATTATATTATTACTTGCTAATTAATATACATTTTAAAATGTAGAAATGTTATATCGTTTCTAGGCTGATTTCAGTACTACAACGGCGGGTCCTTGTTTATTTCTTTTTATTTTAGAAATGATATTTAGGTACATGCTATAATAATGAAAATCGTTGCGATTTTAGCAATAATAATAGCTCCAGTTTAAATACAGAGTATATACTAACTTTTAAACTTTCGCATTCCATGATATAATTGTGTGTTATGCTATGAGTCAGCGTGTGACCACGGCCTGTGCAACCTGGTCGAAACGTCAGGCAATTCATAGGGATGTCATACCTTTTCGTGATCGCGTTAATTCCCGTAAATACATAATTATAAATACAGAGCACTGTACAAAGCTGTGTGAAAACTGTATAAGGTAAGACAATGAAAAGAACTGAAAAAATAAGAATTTATTTTAAAACAATTGGATTACGAGTAAATTAAAATGTATTTCAATTATCCATTGATCTTCATATACTGCCAGACAATGTTATGTAAATAACCAGTAGCTATTATGAGAGATATTAAAGGCATAACATGGTTTTCTTCAAATACCCCTCTAAAATACCATCATCGAATAATACACAGACACATGTTAACTTATGACATACCTCGTTTTACATCGGGGGTTAAAAATAGTCGTTAACATAACTAAACATTTTATACGAATATGTTGGACAATAAAAAGGGATAAACCTACTCGGGTTACAAGGCCTAATCTGAAAAGGAAATGAATGTCTGAAATGTAGTGTAATAATAAACCGAAAGCTTACATCGCCATAAGAAACTAAAAAGCCTAAAATATTATGTTATCTTTAGAAGAATTGCTTTAGATTACTTCAAGATTTTAGTTCATTTGCTCAACGTAGAAATGTTAAACCGTTACTAGGCTGATTTCAGTACTAGAACGGACTATATTGCACCTCGTAAGTACGTGGAGCGTATTATGAGTCGATGCAACTTTATGAATACTACCCTCCAATAATGGTACAAGCGTAAGTTACTACAATAACATCGCAAATCAATTACCTGATATGTTTATTTGTTTTTTATTATATATGTTGTTATGAGAAATTAATTATAAGTATGTAAGCACTTTTACAGGCGCCACTAGCCTTATAAAGTAGCATTATTGCCAGTTCAGTGTATGACGCTTAGCAGTAAGTTATACATTGTAACCGAATTTATCCTAAATAAAGACATTTTGAAATGAAATGAGTACTAGAACGGCGGGTCCTTGTTTCTTTCTTTTTATTAAAGAGGAGATGAGTCTAGTTCAATAAACACTCATCAATCACGATTAAAAATAATGCAAAATTGAATTATATAATCGATTATACATATTGATCGTCATACTTAATCCAGATGGAGTCATTGACCTTAAATGTTTTGCCAATTATGTTGGAGTGCAACTTTTTTTTTATGGGATAGGGGCAAACGAGCAGTCCTGTCACCTGATGGTAAGTGACTACTGCCGCCCATGGGCACCTGCAACTCCAGAGTCAGAAGTGCGTTGCCGGCCTTTAAGGTGGGAATAGGGGAAGGGGGACGGATTTGGGCCTCCGGTAACCTCACTCACTCGGCGAAACACAACACAATCATTGCTTAACTGGAAGTTTTCTGTGAGGGCGTGGTATCACTCCGGTCGAGCCGGCCCATACGTGCCGAAGCATGGCTCTCCCACTCACAGATTACAAGAACTATCTACAGAACCCTCTGATTTGAAATGACATTCTGGAGATTTCAATCTGTAATTTAAATAAAACAATTTCCAATTAAATTAATATTAATTGGAAATTATTTCAATTATGCTACATCATTCGAAAAAGAAAGGGTAACGAAGCGAATTAAATTTGTTTAAAAAAAACAATCTTTTACCAGACTCCGGCAAATCCAAAATGAAGGATTATGATTTTAGCAGTATATGTATATACACACATATACTGCTAAAATCAAAGAAAAAGTAAGTATATTTGTATTTACGTGTGTTCCACCGTATCGCCTAAACTTTTAAATCGACTTTGATGAATGAGGTGTGAGGTAATCTATTGAAGATTCGTAATAATGATTCGAGTGACATAGATAGAAAAATAATAAATTCAAGGAGAATTTATATATTTATAAGTTGTCTTGATTTCTGTTTGAAATATTTTCTTGTTTCGTACTTTTTAGATCACTTTTATTTTGCAGTAATCGGGTTACAGTTATTTTAATATTTTTTTATTATGTTATAATTTCTGACATTGCTTTTAAGAGTCAAGTTAAATTATATGATTATACATATTTTGATTAACAAAACACAGGTGTCAGGCAACATAATTGGCAGAGTTAACAGTAATACATTGAATCTCGTCGTCAAGTTTGTTTAATCCAATTTAAAATTATGAGATAAAATTAGCATAATCGCTTCAAACTTAGTCATATTTTCAGCAGTCACCGTAAATTTGTCCTGAAAAGTTTAACCATTGCTGTCTTTTAAGTTTGATAACACTTGCCGCACACATCTGTCGTTTTGGAGTTAATGAACGTATGACAAAAATAATTATCAGTAACGCAAGAAGGCAGGAAAAAATTAAAAAGGATACTCTAATAAGTTATTCGCAAATTTCGCATTTCAAATTTTTGGGAAATCTGTCAAATTTGCACTAGATCAGGGCCTTTTTTTCTGATACCTTTCACGACAGGAGAAGTAAAAAAACGTACATGTATCAAATATTGCGAATGTCGTGTGTTTAGTAAGTTATATTTTGATTACGCATTTACAACAAAATTCATGAGGAGATTTTAAGTTAAATAAAAAATAACGTAGTTCAATCTCGGTCCAAGTGTTGTCGCATAAATATTCCTTACTCTGAGATATCAGACGATTTACATGGAAATACTGTGACAAGAAAAAGCCGGTAACGGATGGCGTTGAAAACACTTGTCAATAGGAAGTTTGCCGAGCCATTTACGAGTATGAGAGCATTTTAGTTCTTTGCCTTGACTTTCTGGGAAATCTTATCTTATGCAGTTTTGTACTCTGAGAATCAACTTCCCATTTAATGTATTTAACTATTTATGTTTAGAACAAGTGTAATTGGAATGAAATAATAACTCTTTCTTTTAAGTAGGACGGCAGGAATATGTGGCCAGTGATTTAGCTAATCATGCGGCTATGGGGAGAGCACAGAGAAAGATAGAATTTATATATAGTACTAGCGACCAGCCCCACCTTCGCACGGGTGTAATAGATACTAATGTGGTGAACAATTATCGACATATGATTAAACAAATTAACACAAAACAATATTAAACTATACGTTTAAACCTTCCTCTTGAATCGCTCTATCTATTGGTGTAAACCGAATTAAAATCCGGTGCGTAGTTTAAAATATCTAAGCGTACAAACGTCGGAAGCGTCTTTGTTTTATACTATTTAAAGATATCTATTCTGTTCCATTAGTGAGAGATTGTCAACTAAGAAATAACTATTGACTTTTTTCTTACTATGTCGGCAAACCAGCAGATGTGCTATAAGCATTTGAAGGTCACCATGTCATTGTGTGACTTACGTGTTGTATGGTGAATGACAAGCAAAATCTGGTTTACACAAGTTAACATTTTCTGGTACTAGTATGGTCTGGTCATACGATAACGATCGTACGTCTAACGATGTGATAATGCTAATTATATCATCTTACAGAAAGTAGCCAATCGTAATGAATCTTGCGAATCTTCGCGTAATTTTAACACAATAGCAATCACTACCGTGTAACTTCTACTTTCGATAACACGCTTAATTTACAAATCTAAAAATGGTCTTTCTATAGACATGTTTTTCCTTATTTTGTTTCAATAAAATCGAATTACTGAGTAAAACTAGAATAGAATTGGCGATGCGAGCTGCTTATGTGATTCAAATTGGCCTTTATTACTCCTTGCACTACTTCGTGGATGTATCTTTGTTTGGAGTGTTTGATATAACAGTTATATTAATATTGGTTTAAAAGAAATACTAGGTCGTAATTTGTCTACTGTAATTTGTGTCGTTTGAGGTCTTAATGGAAAATATACTCGTAGTCAAAGTCAAATATCTTTATTTCATTAGTTCTTGAATTAAAAAATTATAGAACAATGTTCCCGCAACAATAGGTTGCTTTGTGAAAAGTAAAGCAAATAATATATATATATAAATAATAACGCGTTGCAAATAGGTAAGATTGCTATCTGCCAATGTCGATCTATAACCGCCCGTTTCCAATAATGTAATAAATTTATTTCGTGTACCTCGGAAATGGCTCAACCGATTTGGGTCTAATTTTGTATATACTTAGATGAAGTTTTGCTCTTAAAATTTATCTACACAGGTGTCTTTCCTAAAAAAACGCTATTTATCAAATAGTTTTTAACAAATAGATAAAACCCGCAAATATTAAGTAACTGGGCGACCGGGTTGTTTGTTATGGTTTTAATTATTTTACAAATTTAGAAATTACTCCGTATATTTCTGTAACAAATAAAACAGTTCGTTCGTAGTATTACCGTAGTCATCGATTAATCCCTAATTACATTACTGGAGATTAGTATCACACATACACACTAACATTTTATACAAGCTAAATTCATCCTAGTAATATAACAAAGACGTCTCAATTAAAAACTTTATAATTAAATACAATTTCATTTGGTTTCAGGATGCCGACACTGTGGAGAAATTGAACGAAAGTGGAGAACTGAGGAAAATGCTGAAACCTTATAAGGTAATGTGTTTTGCTCACTTAAACGCTATATTATTAGAGGATCATGTTTTGAAAACAATGTTGATTGGATAATAGAAATCTTTTAGAAAGGGCTATAATTATAAATCTGGTACCTATATATACAGTTCCAAAACTTGAACGCAAATACACTTTTATGTTCTTTCTGTTTTCATTCATATTATTTTATTTTACCTATTTTAATAGACTGGTTCAACATTTAATCAAAATACGCAAAACATCAACGAAAATGAGTAAAACATTTGTGTTCTGACACCGTGAAGCAGGTTCACTAAGCGTAATACGATGAAATCTTCTTTAAATCGTTTGTCGATAAATAAAGAGCAAGTTCGAAGCGTGAGAAATCGTTTAGACTGGGTATTAAAACATGTCGATTCACCTATTCTTTTATTCATTTATCTTTATACACAGCTCATTGTCTTTCGTCCTAACATTTAGGTATATATTTCTAATGGTGTAACAGTATAAATAAACAGTAGTAAGCACATTACTCAAGTACAAATACTATTGGCATATCATATCTGTTTTTATTTGTAAGTGTTATTAAATAAATTATTGATAACAATAAAGCTTCGTCGAAAGTGGGTTCATCCTACTAATATTATAACGTGAAAGTTTGTGAGGATGTTTCTCGCAAAAACTACTGAACCGATTGCATTGAGACTTGGTATGTAGATATCTGGATACCTGTATTAACACATAGATTACCTTTTTCTTTTTTTTTTAAAGATTTCTAGCACCGTGGGTCACACATTACTAGTATTCTTGTTGGAGTATATTAAAAGAAAAAAATACGCCAGAAGGGACGGAAAAGGATATTGCTTATACGAATGATTGGGGCGTGTTAGCTATAGGCTAGAAAAGGTCAGGGTTGCATACTCAAACTGGCTATTGCCGGGCAATAGGAGCCCTTTAACTGAATCCCCCTGGATGAGGGGAGTGAGGGGAAAGAGGGGCAGAGGGGAAACATTGCTTCACTGCCGGTTTTCTGTGACACCACATCACTCCGGTCGAGCCAGCCCAAGCGTGGCTCTCCCATGAACAAAGAAAAGAAGGGTTGATATTATCAGCTTGTTTCTAGTATTTGTAGATGATTTGTACAAGTCGCAAACCAATAGTGAACCTAAAAAAACCTAAAGACTAACAAAAAAAACAATTTTTCCGTAAGTTGACATACAATTGTTGAGAAAGAAATTCTCTGTTGGTACATAAGAATAACATTCATTTCTATTTTACGGATTGGCAAGAAAGTTTTGCCGAAACCTTTTTCATGTTCCGCTACATCTTCTGATAAATTCTTTCAACAAAAGTCAATGTTATTGTTGCATATGGCTAAAAAGCTTTTTTTATCTATAGAGACCGTAAATACGTATTTAAATGATTACTGGTACATTAAAACGTATACAACGTACTTTTAAAGTGGAACTGGCAATTTTCTGTGAATGCGCCGTTAGCAAACAATAGATATATAAGTTATTTACCAAATACAAAAGATACAAACTTTGTATGTTCAATCAGCATGAGAAATTGTTAAAACAAGGTGTACAAATCTCATTCTGATAGTGACGGCAAAGGAAATTAAACAGCTTTGTAAGCAAACCAATAATATTTTGATTGGATATTTTATGATGTCTATGTTATTTCTACGTCTGAAGATTGCAAATATATTCACAAATATAATCCTACTATGTGTGTGTGTGTAGTCGTATATTTTAGTCTACTGGTTGCTGCGAAGTAAAGGCTTAGAATAAATATTATCTTAATATATAATTTCATCAAAAGGTGCATAATTTCTCCAAAAAATAACGGTGTTTATACTTGTATTCAATACATTAGGTTGATATTTAACGATTATATGTAGATGTAATTGCCAACATAATACAAACCACCGCGCCACAATCCATTAATGTAAGAATGGTAGTGGCAGAAATGGCAGCCCTGTACTCGATCTGCGGGCTAGAGAAGGAGATGCATCTCTCATGTGCGCTTTTTAGACAGTAAATAGGACTCCAAATAAATCTGGATCAGTCCTACTGCTGGGACTCCTGTATACCAGGATCAACAACAGTAACCAACACAAACGCTGAGAATGATATGGCCTTTGAGCGCGTGGAAACCTCCTCAGGCCGTCACCCTACCGGGGTTTTAGGTGGGGCGGAGTGTCGGAATCGTCTCGACTACTCCCGACTAAAACCACACCGTGTGCCGTACTACGCCTAAAATATGAGGGATCCGGGAAAAGCTTACATGGCCTATTCCAAGGAAAGTGTATGCTGTTTTCGTTTTAATACGTAGGTTTAGTTCTAGGGAGCCAGGCAGAAATTAATAGCGAAAAAATTCTGAATCTTCGGGTCCTGAATAGGGTTGATACGAAGGTATCATTACAGATGGTTGTATGTGGAATAAATACCTACAAACCGTAATTTAAAAAAGTACAATAGTAGCAGGGAGGTCATTCTACTATTTCAGCATACGCAGAACCATTGGCATCTCCTTCGTCACCTTTGCTTATACGCCTACTTTCACTGATTCTATTTTAGGAACGGACATTCCACAATTGCAAAGCCAAATTTCATTTACTAACAACCCTATGTTCGTGATCCACGAAAATGTAATCCATCACTATCACATAGACGTAGGTAACTTGTTTAGCGACGAATAGGCAATACTACGAGTGAGTTTACTTAATCTTTCACTTACTGGAAGTCACCACGCGGCTGTAATGTTATTGGGTTTAGATATTTTGGGTTTAGATATTTTTGCAAGAGGTATAATTTTTTTACAGAATAACGATTAATATTTATCTTGGTAACATTAAACATTACCCATTTTGTTATTTATTTATAATTTATTATATGTACTATATATATAATTCATAAAATATTAAATTAATAAACTTATATCATAATTTCGGATGTACATGTCGTTCCTACAATATTAGTACACCTTTCTGCAACATCCTTGTAGAACTCTGGACTTTTTATTAACTGTTTAGGATCATTGGTTTATCCCGGGATCCCGGAATTATCTTTAAATAATCCCGGAATGCCGGGATTAGTAAAAAGTTCTGGGATCGAATCCTCTAGGTGTAATATTACTAAACCACTCTAATCTATCAACGTGTGACAGACATAAAATTGAATTGTTCCGAACGTTATAGGTGCGTAAAACAGTTTTCATCAAAGTGAAATCGATTCCCTTGCCAAATATTATACTTAGCGCTATTGCTTGTGACAATATTGCGCGACTTCACACATTATACAATACGAAGTGCGAAATAAATGTACACGTACGACCAGCTAACTTGACTAAATTAGGACTTATACGAAAGGTTTCATAATCGTGCTTTTTGGTGACAAAAATACTTACGTTTTTTTCTGTTATATAAGCTTGGACATAAGCACCCGGCCCGCCTGACTGTACTGTTCTGGTGCAACTGTACTTGAAATACCAATATGTCACTTGCTTTGCCAACTCTATTCCCAATCCTATGAACTTCTATTGACTCTGCTCAGCAGAAAATAATAGCATCAACTTAGTCCTTTTCTTATATCTCTTCATTATACAAGCATTGATGCGGGGCTGTTGGTCTAGTGGTTAGTAATCTTGACTGCTGAGCCAGCGGTTTAGTGATAAGCACTATCGTTTGTTCTGTGTGTGGGGTGTATTTTTCAGACGGGTCACCTGATGGTAAGTGGCTACCGCCGCCCATGGGCAACTGCAACGTTGTGGGAGTAGGGGAAAAGAGGGGGAGAGGGGAGAGTGAAGGGGTTGGGAGTTGAGTAGGGCAGATGGTGGGGAAGGGGGGGAGAGGGAAGGGTTAGGGCCTCCGGTAACCTCACTAGTTCGGTGAAATATAACACAAGCATTACTTCACTGTCTGTTTTCTGTGAGGCAGTGGTATCATTCCGGTCAAGCCGGCCCATACGTGAGATATTAAATTTTATATGGGCCGAATACTCATCTTTTTTCCAAGGATCTTGCAAACTGGTTGAATAACTCTTAACGATTGCGATCTTAGAAGGCTGCCTAATACAAAGTGTTAAAATTACTATTCAGGGTTTTAATGTACCAGTCTTCTTATACGATAATATATAACAGCAAGGCGGTGGAATTTTGTACTGCATTGCCTGTATTTCTACTTACACATTTATATTTTATCCTTTTTTTCTTAGTTAAAAACTTTATTATGTTAAAAATAAGAATGTTACTGGTTGTACGAATATTGTAAAAAAAATGAAGCATGTTAAAGTTAAACATAAATTACAGAGCCCCTGTGCTTTCAATACTCACAAGTATTTTTCTATTTTTCATGACATTTTATTACTGAGAGTTTATCTTGAACTTTATTAACTTGAGAGGCTTTTATAGGTTCCACAAACACAGATAATGGCTTTCAATTTGTAATAGGTTTTTAGAGTGAAGTACCTTTAAGTTTCAGACGTTTCGCTCGAGGCACAATACGCGACCACTGTTCATACGTGGACAAATAATAGACTATAATAGAATCTTTATATGTATACAATATTTTAGTGCTAGGTACATTATACCCTGCACTTAAATTATAGTATACATAATTACATATCCATACGTTACATGTTTGCAATGTCATAATAATTCTTTCAATCATAGACTCTCCCAAAGACTGGATTTCATATGAACTCCCGCATTGGACATTATATCTCCCTTCAACGGTGTTGTCGTAGCCAATAATGGCAGGTGTTAAAAAAGGTGGTTAATATGGAGCAGGAACAAGGTTGCAGAGAGAACAGGTCTTTGAGGTACCCCGGCATGGATCGCCATTTAGTCGGAAAAGCAGCCATCTAAGACAATCCGAATCGACCGTTCGCAGAGTTTAATTGGTATACCATATGTAAGTAGCTTACCTTAAAGAGCCTCATACCAGACCTGGTCAAAGGCCTTAGATATATCCAAAGATACGGTTATTGCCTCACCATGATCTTCGAAGGCCTCGCGCCATAGACGGATGGGATCAGAAAGGTCCCCAGTCGAACGTCCTCTTCGAAAACCATATTGGTTGTCATTGAGAAGCTCGTTGGTTTTAAGATACGCCAGGAGAAGACCGTTCAATACATGCTCCATAATTTTGCATATTATGGATGTGATGGCTTCCCTTTTTGGGTACAGATTGAATGTTAGCAAGCTTCCAGGATCTTGGGACCAGAACAGGAGATAATTCTCCTGCGCGTTTAGGAACCACTGCGGGAATGCCCTCTGGTCCACGGGCTTATTCACGTCAAGATTCTGCAAACATTTGAGTATCTCTTTTTGGCGGATTTGAACAGATCCCATATAGGGTTGTTTCTCAGTGGTGTAGTCTGCCCGGTAGACATATTGCTATTTACCGGGATTCACTGACAACCGCTTAAACAGATCGATATAGCTGCGCTCGTTGAATTGTGTTCTACCAAATCTGGTAAATAACAGTTACAGATAAAGCAAAGCAGATTTCTTGGATTGCCACATTTTACACGTCTAATATTAAACAGTCTTATGTATTTTGCTATTTGTGCAAATAGTGCGACATTGATCCTTTTAACACTAGTGTGACAGCAGTGCCAAGGTGCTTAAGCCTTTAGTTCTTTAAGGATAGCAATGTGAGGTCATAGTGGTATCATATAAAGTTTATACACACTAACCTAGAATAATTATGATGATTATTGTGATAGATGTGTAATATGTGTAATTGTGTCTGTGTTTGAATACGATTTTTGTTATCATTATCCTGCAATGTCTTGTTCACTTTAGTTATATTCTGTTTTGCATGAGTGAAGATTATTGGCTGCCTATTTTCTTGACTAATAATATTCTGTTTTACTTTTCTGTAAATCTTCCATAGACGTTAAATAAATAAAGACAGGCATATTTGCTTTAGGATAATAAATTCGATTAGAGTTGATTTGCGTAACAACATTCATAGTCTATCGACACTGAGAGACTGAATAGTCTATGAAATTCAGTGTACAAGTAACATCACTCCCGCCCTGCACACCTCAATCATTTAGCAATTTATCATGGACATTAAGAAACACAATTATAGTGTGTTACGCCATTTTTCTCAAATATAGTATTATAATTCTCTAAACTTTTTTTTCTCCGTTTTTCAGAGTCCAGATGCCTGCAACACCTGTCAAATGTGTGGCGGCTTCCGTCTCCTGCCGTGCAGAATCTGCAAAGGATCCAAGAAAAGCCTACACAGGAACCACTTTACGGCAGAGTTCGTTGCCCTTAAGTGCATGAACTGTGATGAGGTCGGCTTGGTTAAGTGCGAAGCCTGCTCTTAAGTGCTCACTTATTATTGAGAATGCAAGTAGACCTCAATTTATGGCTCAACAATTAAATTAATAAATCCATGAATTTAGTTTGTTCCACTTTTTTGTTATGCAGTTGCGTAATAAAAGTACGAAATGTTTATCTTTTAAGTATGATCGAATGAAGAAATTATTATTAGTATTTAGTCATCAATATTAGCGAGTGTTTAAATCACTTACGATAAGAGCTAAAAAATAATGAACTCAAATGCAGTAAAAATATCATGGCTCATTAATTTTTATGATTCATGAACATTTTTAAAAAGTTTTAATATCTTTATTAATGTTTTAATTTTTAGTTCACTTTAACTATTTCCTTTTTCAAATTTAATTAGCAAAGTTAAAAGTAATACAGTAAAGTCAAAAGCTTTGCGTGTATCAAATTTTCAGTAACAGCGCCATCTAGCAATATCGAAAGAAATGTTTTTACATTTTGATTTTAGAATAGTAATTATTACTGTAGCAATAGCGACAAAACTGTATCTTGTTTTTGAATATATTGCTCTATATCCATCGGGCATTTTATTATTAATATAACATTAGATTATTGTTAGAAAAATAACAAAATATTTACTAACATTCACGGGTTGATTTTATTTTTATTTTGTATATAACAAAATAAGGTCAACCATTTTTAGAATGTATGACTTTGTAGAACTTCACTATTTTGATCCTCTGAGGTTTACACAGAGCTAATAAATTTCAACTTTTCCATCTTCTATCTTCATTAAGTGTAATAAAGGTTACGAAACGCCCTTACGTTCTGTTCTAGGTAATTGAACTTAGAAACGAAAGAAATGCTCATTTAGGTAACTCCAACGATATTTATATGCAAATACTGAAGTCTAATGAAATTAAAAGCTTTCAAAATCTTTAGTAAAGCAATGGTGACACCGTTCATTCTTCGAAAATGTTGTTCTTAATATTGCAAACACAATTTGCAATAAAGAAAAGCAAATACACAAAATCTTTAATGTATTTTTCTTTTATTATTACTGAAAAATAACTGCTTTAGTTTTTGCTTGCTAGAAATGCTATTCTATCCTAGATATACCTACACAATATGTATTTCCAGAGTTAGATATAATTATACCTATTATACATAGGTAATATCTAATAAACAGAAACGTAAAATATAATTCTCGTCGCTTCTAGCCTCTTAAAAGCTCCTTAACATATTTCATTTACAAAATGTTTATAAACTTTTCTGATAACTTAGAATTTGGGTTTTAAAAATAACCTTAGCCTTATCAGGCTAGTTAGCTAGCCTATTGAGCTACTAACCCGATAAATAGCCTGCATTTTTCAACTAATGTGGTCTGTGGACTATTTTTTTTTCTTTTTTATACCTTTAGTTTCAAAACATTACTCAGATTAATACAAAAACAACACAGACATCAATATCAAAGAACAGAAACTAAAGTTTTACAAAGACTCACATTGGGTATATTTAACAAACTAACTCTCGCGTTCCATGATACAATATTATGTACCTACATGTACGGGAAGTATGGTCACGTAATAGGTGTTACATACCTTTGAATTGCCTGACGTTTCAACCAGGTTGCACCGGCCGTGGTCTGAGGCTGACTGACTGAGTCATATTTTACGTGATCTCGTTAATGCCCGTACATGATTGAACAAAACATTTTGAAAGAATACACACACACATATTAAATTATATCAGCAGAATTGACACTAATAACGAACGAATGAGCTATCGGTGACAAAATAAATATCACGCAATGTTACGCAGAACTTACCTTTGCTCAAGATAACTAGAAACCACTTACTCCTATACATAGCTATCAGCTGTTACGACTAGTATATAGACATATGCATCAGCACCATCTAGTAACCATCAATGACAGTAGTATCATTTGATCAATTCAATTTTTTTTATGAACTTTTATTGAATACAAGTATGGAGTATGGAGAGTAGTGCAATTAAAAAAAAAACACAATTAAAATTTTATCTCTAAAAATACCCCCCGAAAAGTTATTTCCCCTAAAAAACCCCCTGTATAGATTTTTTCTCCCTAAATTTAGGGAGAAAACCCCCAAGTTGGCATCAGTGCTATACAATTTCCACTTTAGTTAACGTCTATAACCTTTTCTTGTTTAGTAAAAAACCGAACGTTCAATGACTACATGACTCCATACTGCCTTTATTCGACTGGGTTATTTCATTTACTCATGAATGCTTTATAGCGCTTTATTTTACTTGAACTTTAGAGTTCGAAACAGTAATAATATACAAATCGTTATGTTATTATTTCAATTAAACTTTTTTATGGCTATCAAACGCTAACTTCGGTACATTTAAATATCGTTGGAATTTCAAGGTATTCTACGTTCAACCCGATTGCTTTTTCTATGTAGCCTAAAAGCCGATTTGTTGTCTAGAACTTGACGTAAATCCAACTAATTAGCTTTTCCCGATTTTTTTTTTATTCTGTGGTCTGTATAATCTTTTACCTTAACACATAAAAAAAATTAAAGATTTAAGACAAGACCTGTCACGTATAAAGTAAAGAAATTTTACTTTTGTTAAAAAAAAAACAAAGTGAAGTTTAAATTTAGAACTAAATTAATTTAGAAATTATCTGTTAGTTTTAGATAGGTACAGATAATAATATGCCATAAATTAGCTGCAATATTTCTTCTTTTTTTATAAAAATGTTTATAGTAAATTTATATATTTTTTCACACTTAGTATAGTGTTATATTAATATGTAATATTACATGATGCATGATATAAATGTATTTATTAAAAATTGAGGATAAATAAGCGCTTAGTGTCAAGGTGATCTAAAATTCTCAAATAGGAATAAAATTTGCATGTTTATTAATGTTGTTTTATTATTAATCCTTTGTGTAAATCTATATTTTCTAAAGAACAAAGTGAATTGTCTAAGACATTACTACATTTAAAGATACATAATTACATTTATTTAACTGCAAACTTCGAGAGAATCATTTGAATTGTAAATATTCATTTCATTTACTTACTACGAAGAAATGTAAAATATGACAGCGATGTTTTTAATATCTGTAAAAAATTGTAAATATATATTAAACTATAAATCTATCATAAATTATTCACATAACATATAGTTATTCAATGTAATATAATATTATTATATTTTTTCTAACACAAATAAAATATAACATAATATTATAGGAGGTAGAGGCAGCAGATTTCTGTTCGTATTGAGGCCGATCGACTGGTCCAGTACCTCCATCCTACTGAAGATTATAAATACTACTACCAACTTAGGTTTGTTTTTTCAGCTGTTGAATAGAATCCAACGGTGCCTGAACAGGGTGAAGACCGTATAAATTGTAGTTCTTGTTATTCGCAATTTTGACGTGATATTAATATTTACAGTTTTTTATTTAAAATATTATTTAATTACATTTGTCATATTAGTTACGTGTATCATTTGTTGGCAATCTTTATAAATAAATAATAAACAAATAGAAAGCTTTCACTTTTTAATGTAAATGTTAAATTATTTCAATAAAATATTTTGATATTTCGTTGCAAGCCTGATGGTGGAATATAGTAAAAAATAGAATAGCTTATAAGATTTGCAAATGAATATTCATATTCACAAATGAACAAATAAATAAATAATTTATTGTCAAAAGCCCGGTAACACAACAATATTTTTTGAGGGCGCACTTACTTGCTAGCTTGCACCGGGCGAATGAAATGTTAGTTCCGATACTGTTTACGATGCTGGTTACAACCCACAGGAAGGGGAGACAGGATTCTCAATGCATTAATGACACCACTTTTTTATATGTTATAGGGGGCAAACGAGCAGACGCGTCACCTGACGGTAAATGAATACCGTTGCCCATGGACACCTGCAGCTCAAGAGTCACAAGTGAGTTGCCGACCTTTAAGGTGGGAGTAGGGAAAGGAGGGTAGAGGTTAGAGCCTCCGGTAACCTCACTCACTCAGCGAAAAACAATGTATTTTCACTGCTGGTTTTCTGTGAGTCCGTGGTATGACTATGGTCGAGCCGGCACATACGTGCTAAAGCGTGGCTCTCCCACGAACAAGTGATACCGAATTATAAATTATAGTAGACAAAATGCGGATGTTTAAAACCCCTTCCAGGAAATAGACGTGAGTATATGTATGAATCCAACAATGGTGGTGACATCGGCATCGTGTCTACGTTAACGTGGGCAACGATACCATAACTGTTTAAAGACTAATTGATATTCAACGCGGTCACCACTCTACGTCGATTATACTTTGATCACACTTAATTTTTCTTAACATGTGCTGAAGATTCTTACTGATATAAAAATGTCTGTCTGTCTGTCTTCCAACAAGGTTCTGCTCCTGGTCTACAGAGTGACCGTCCTACCGTCGTACCTACAGTGGTCACGATCGACTCAAACCTGACTGGACTGTTGGTCTAGTGGTTAGTGATCCTGACTGCTAAGCCAAAGGTCGTGGGTTCAATTCCCACCCAGGACAAATAATTGTGTGATGAGCACGATCATTTGTTCTGTGTCTGGGTGTTATTTATCTATAATCAGGCCCCTCTTTTCTATTGGGCACTGTGGGCAAGTGCCCAGGGCCCCACGGCTGACGGGGCCCCGGCCTCCAGTCAAAAAATTCATTCTTTGCAGCTGCTGTTTCATTCTACTCATTATTAGTACCCGATTCAATGAAAAATAATTATTTAAAAGTGCGGTTTACCAAAAGTTTCTAACCCCAAACTTATGTTAATATTTTGTTTCTTTTAATTAGTTTTGAATGCTCTGTGATATCTATTTATTTATGGTGATTGTAAACAAATAAACATTTTTGCTTATCTACTCTTATCGACATAGGGGCCCCGTGATCTTTATGTGCCCAGGGCGTCCCATGGGTAAAAGACGGCCCTGTCTATAATATGTATGTGTTTAGGAATATATAAATATGTTTATCAGCAGTCTGGTTGCCATTGTACAGGCTCTACCTAGTTTGGAATCAGACGGTCGTGTGTGAGATGTGTCGAGTTATTGTTATTTTAAAAAAAAAACCTCGCTCTTGAACAATGTTCTGTTCTGAGCTTTATAAAATAAGATGAGATGTTAAGAGAAGAGAAGTTCCTAACTGAGTTGACTTTGTAGATTTTCGATTTTTAAACGATTGCTTGCGACGCTGATACACTTGTTATTGCAAGGGTCTAAATATTTTACGCCATATCCTTATTATCAGGTGGGGGATACGCTTGCTTACCATCTAGATAGAATTTGAATTACCCTTACCGCAGCCATGGTGGTAACTCCAACATTAGCTATACCTAAGGCCTTCACATGTATAGGTTCTTGTACGTTCATCAACAGTAAGAAAACTGTTTTCCTGTTTTTCACATCAATAGATTCCCACGGTAAGCCGTAAACTGCATGTTTTAGTTTTTCACTCTGTAAATTATTATATATTGTAACATCACGCTACGATCCTTAGACGTAACGGCTAGTAAAATATAAAGTGCTGGTAATTTCTAAGCTCATGCCCTCTTTTCCTTTTCTTATTAATTAATTACAGTAAAAAAAAATCTTTTACTCTGCAATTCTCTAGGGTGTCAAGTGGTTTGCGAATTAAAGGGTTCAAGTCTCAAAATTAGAATCTCGCGCGACAATTAATAGTAAACCATGAATTGAAGCGCAAGATTCTAAACCTGGTTCAAACTCACAACTCCAGTCATTTCATGATTGTGCTATGTGCCTAACACATAATAAAATATAAGCAATTGATTGTTCGTTTGTTTGAATGAATCTGAGAGTATGTTAACACCTTGTTGGCCTCCGAGGTAGGTATAAGGATGGAGCTAAAACAAGTAACTCAGACAGATGTCCGCGTCTCCAGGGCTTAAATATGGTTGATTAGTTGATTGAGGTGGTTGATTCCAGCGCAGACCAAGAGCAAGACTAAATCAACCACCTCTAATAGATCAATAATTATGATGTGAATCCAAACTATGTGATTATTTACTCTGTTGCGCACAAAATAGAAGAAAACGGCTCTCCATTTCCTTCTATTTTGTGTCTGTCTAAATGTCTCCTCCGCCGTTCCTTGACATTTTGTATAGAACAGGAAGGCAGACATGAATAGATTCTACCCCTTGTAGAGGAGACCCTCTACAAGGGGTAGAATCTATTCATGTCTGCTTCCGTTGAATATCTTTTTCATTAACATTTCTAAGTCAATTTGAAAATTAAAAGCTATTTCTAGTGTTTTCATCAGAAAACGACGTCATTTTCTATTTCGTATTGGCGGTGATTGATGAATGTATTCCTTCACCCATTACCTATTTTAAGATATCCGCCAGGTTTATCATTAAGGTTTAGGAATTATTTCGCACTTTCAATTAATTCTAAAAACATGGCGTGAACAAAATTGTTTGTCGGCATTGGAGTGTTTTCTATGGAATTATTTTGTTATGTTTTCTATCCAAGGTATACTTAGTACGGTACAACAACACTGCATTATAAATAATTGTATATTGCTTGACCCCCAACAAGAAGGGTCAATTTACTTTTAAACTTTCGCGTTCCATGATATAATTATGTATTTATACGGGAATTAACGCGATGACGAAAAGGTATTACATAACTCTGAATTGCCTGACGTTTCAACCAGGTGAGGGGCGTGCACCTCTGAGCCAGTCAGCCTGTGACCACTGCCAGTGCAACCTGGTCATGTCTGTAATACCTTTTCGTGATCGCGTTAATTCCCATACCGTCCCGTCAATTTATTCCATAAACGCTGCAAAACTGTTTAACATCACAGCTACTTCAAGTCAAGTAAGAACCATATTTTTTATTGTTTCTTTTGCCACCTAAAGATTAAATAATTAATAAATGATCATACTGTACTTCCAATCAGTTCGAATACGATAGAAAGCTGCATTAGTTGTTGAAACAATATTAATGTCATTGGCACATAACGAACCAAAGCTTCAGCGGTCTGAAAATCAGAAGGAAACCATTAATTATTTACATTTGACTGGCCTGCTGGTCTAGTGGTTAGTGATCCTGATTACTGAGCTAGAGGTCCTGGGTTTGATTCCCATCCAGGACAAATAGTTGTGTGATTGTTACCAAAGTACAGGCTCTGCCTAGTTTGGGATCAGAAGGCCTTGTGTAAGATGTGTCAAGTTTAGCTTTTAATTTAGATTATTATTATTGCTATATCTGTATGTCTCTTACTCTGGTAAGGTTGAGAGCAGGTTGACATTGTATCAAGGCAAATGCGGTTGATCGTATTAAACTTTCTGTGGGACAAACGCAGGTATTATTTAGATTAAAAACTGGTATACTAACCATCTGTGAGCATTCCAAAAGTAGCAAGCACCCACTTACTTGATGAAATGTATAATATACAAATAACATTGTACCGAATGCATCTGACATTTGCTTTGTGAAACTGGAAAAAAGTTTATAAAAACTTAATAAATAATAATCCTTTTAATACATATGATCACATAGAAAACGACTAAAGCTACAAAGCTATGACGACTGCAATATCCAACTAAGCCTAAGTCTTAATGGTAAAAGTCCGAACTTTTCGGAAATCGCAGCTCATTTCAAACGTTTACAAACTTTCACTCAGTAAATCTATAGGTTTTACCTTAATAAAGCCACTCCTAATCCCTTTAATCTAACCTATCATGATTGAGCTGTTTTGAGCTAGAGAATATCAAAAGATATTATTGTATTAAATGAGCTCCGACAACCGACACATTATTTCTGTCCGATTTTATTCTGATATGTAATGACAGAAATAATATTCTGATCCGTACGTCTGTCGAGAGATGGGGATGCATCCCCATCTCTTGATGGTGAATCTGCTGAACAGTTATTCCTCGAACTTTTTTACCGCATACAAAAAAAAATATATTTAAACTCTTTTTGGGCTTTTTACCCAGTATTTATCATTACTATTTTTGCATCTGATGACAATAATTATGTTGCACTTTCTACTATCATGACTTAGCATCTTATTCCTCTTCCATCTTTTCTAAAGTATTAAATCTCCTGAACATAAGCTTCAACTTCGTTTTAATTTTAATTCTAAGAGCATTGAGGCACTACTTTGTTTTATTGACTGGTCACCAATAAGTACATCTTTAGTACAAGCGGCGGTAGCTAATGGTTAAGGCGTCGGACTTGCGATCAAGTGCCCCCAGTGCACTACCGACGTGAACCCACTCCTAACACAAGAAATTCGCTAAGCTGGAGGGGTTAATAAGAATACTAGTAATGTGAGACCCACGGTGCTAGTATTCCTTGAAAAGAAATTAAAAATGTCAAGTTCTTTTACCATCCCTAGGTACTCCACCCCCTTAATCCTAACTAAAACTTAACATTTACCACAATCTGATAGCAAAAGCCTGAAACATCGAATCAATATGTGGGCATTTAAAATAAAAGGTACATTAACATGGTGCTATAGAATAACGTAACCTAGGGGGGCTAAAGTGTTTTCTAAGAATATGTAGCGACACATTTTTCCCTAATTAAACAGCTGCCTCTATACATAGGGCACACTGAAAGTTCTGCGCTCCTGGCCGCTCATAAATGTTTGAATTTCGAATGTTATATTTTTGTAACATGAAACGCAATCATTGATTAAAAAAGAATTGGCGGGAAATCGCGCATCAATTGTTTTTATCACATCGTCCGTAGCAAAAATGGAATTAACGCGAAAAAAACTTAGGGCGATGATTTTTTATGATTTCAGAAGTTCACTGACTCCGCAAGACTGCATTGCTCGTCTTCAAAATGCTTTTGGGACCTCATTTGAGCACCGTAAGGCGGTGGTACGCAGAATTTGATCGTGTCTGTGTTTCTCTCCATGATGAAATTCGTGAAGATCGGCCCTCAACTGCGGTCACTGAGGAAAATATGGCTGCTGTCAGGCAACTAATTGAAGAAACCCAGCGTATCCACCTTTAAGATTCGGGGACATTTGGGGAATGATATGAGCCAAATTGAAAAAATCTTACATCAACATTTAAAAGTTAGAAAACTTTGTTGCCGCTGGATTCCTTACGAACTCACCCCAGAACAAAAACGGACCCGTGTTGATTGGTGTAAAAAAATGTTATGAAAGTACGATCACGGACGTTCAAATGCTGAGTTTTACATTGTGACAAGAGCTGAAACATGGATATATTGTTAAAGTTTAAGTTAAAGTTAGGGAAAAACGACCAAGAAGTCTCATCCTATTGCACCATGACAATGCTTCGGCGCACACCGCGAACAAGACGAAGTCATTTTTGGCTTCTGAAAAGGTAGAGCTAGTGAGCCCATCCCCCACATAGTCCAGACCTGGCACGAAGCGATTTCTTTTTTCCCAAATTATTAAAGATTTAATGAGAGGTATGACATTTACGGGGCCGGAAGAGGCCATAATAACTTTCAACCAGCACGTGAAAAACATGCCCAATGGTCCTCATGTTTTCAAAAATGTTTTGACCGAATGAAAAAGTATTTAAAATGTACTGGAGAATACTTTGAAAAGCAGTAAATATATTACTTTACATGTAAATTGTTTTATTAATGAGTAATGCAAAACTTTCAGTGTACCCCACATGGCAGCTTCATCAGAAACGTTACACCTAACAATAAAAACACTTCTGAATTCTGAAGATTATACTCACCTTACAATAAGTTTATGGTAATCTATACACTCCTTCAACAAATCGGAAATGATCTTTATCTCAATATCAGAATACTTTTCATATGATTCAAGCATTTTATATGATCGTTGAGTTGGCCTTGGAAAGGTATTTATCTTACAAAGTAGTATATTAAAATGACCATATACATGAAACACCATAACAGATAAAAACAGATCAAACATACAGAACCAGGTTGCGGCCAAGGATGCAAAAATACTGTAAATAAAAAATAGATACCTACAATGTTAAAAACGATTTTGGAAAATAAAATAAAGTAAAATATAGGAATAACTTAAATTAAGCATTCTAAAAACTGTCAAGCTGCTTTAAAATGCTCTCTCGAGTCAAGTCTCTCATTTATGTAAAATGTTCTGAGATTGGTTATTTGAATGTATCAGCATGCAATAAGCACAAGCAGTAAAATCATAATTTCCAAGCAAAGATTAAATTCATTATTTATGCATCGTTAGAACCTGACGCTATAAAAAGTAATGGACAAATATGTTTGATAAATAAATGATTTCAAATGAGGTAACCATGAAACAGCTAATCACCAATTAAAAATAGAGATGAAAATATATCCACTCATACTCGAATAAGTATGGAAAGGATAAATAATGTAGACAGAGATCTCGAAGGTTATATTCCTTGAGGCAGAATTGTTATAGCAGTTTGATGAACAGCAGTTGTATAATGGTATAGCACAGAAGAAAATAACGCCTGCAAAAGTCTGCACTGCTAGAAAGACTGTAAAGGTGTGTGAAATATTATGAACTCGTTTGTGTATCTGTGAAAATAAAAGTACTTGTTAGTTTTAAGCATTATAATCAAGTTATAATGACAAAGTAGACATTGTAAATGAGGCTAGCTTATCTTATAACTGAGCATAAAAGTAATACTTATGGTTATAAGCAAGCGTTTCACCAGTCTTACCTTCATTGCGTATTCAGAATTATCCTTGTAGTAGAATAAATGAATTCGGGTTAGAAATAATTTCGCCACTTTTCGATACTTTTTAGAAAAAGTTAAAGTTAATAGTCTCGACTAAAAAATAATAAATTCTATTACAATGAAATAAAAACAATTTTCGATGAAAACAGATATAGATAAGGTTTTTATTTTCATTCTCATAGATGAGATTTTGGTTTTGCGCTGTTATTGTATTTCTATACAAAACTCTACTAAGATAGCTAACGTTAAATGACACAAAAGTAAAAACTGACAGAAAAAACATAAACTTTATCTTTTTCAATAGTTATTTCCAAAAAAATAGTAAAAAAAAAAACTTACAACAATAACTACATTCATGAACGTTGTAACATACGCATATCCTATTTCCATAAATGTTAAATATTTGCCATGGAAGGTAATATACAGAATCCCCCCGATAAAATGAGTAAATGTTAAAATTGACAGAAAAGATGACAAAATTAATGAAAGATATTTTGATTCTGCTTCGCCTCTTTCTGTTGAAGGCCACGAGTTTATAAGTCTTAGAGAAAACCTTATAATTTTTACATATATGTAGTCTAACGGTGATCGTATTCCGCTGCAAAGAAGAAAAACATCAATCAATCACGTAGACAATAAACTTAATTTTTAATTTTGTATATCTTCTATAATCTATCATTTCGTCAACAACTGACAATCTAATTATAAAACTTACAGTACAGATTCATTTTTAAAAAATAATTTATAGAGATTGATCATCTTTCTTTACGCTGTAGTACGTATATCTTCAATCTTTATTTTGTAACTGACTTTACTTATTCTTTGAAAACATCTGACTTTGCTTACAGAGAGACAATTGCAAGGCTTGTTTATGTATTTTTCTTCGTTTAAAGTCTTTGTGATTAAAGAATACATAATAAGCACATGATTGGTACACATCCTACCATTTAATTAATGAAATGACTTGTAAACATTTCTAATTTCATAAATTCTATGCTTTTCTAATCATGTCGTCAAAGCAAATAATATAGTGCTTTCGGATGTTCGCAGTTTACTATTATTAAGGTATAAATTATTCTCTTTAATTTATTTCTTTCCCATATTTAAACCACAAACAATTAGCCATATATGTTTGTTATAGTGGATAATCTTTTCTTTTATTTTCTTTAATGTGAGATTTGGGATTGAGTGAGTGAAAGCTGTGAATCAAATCGTAATTTTTTGCTCTATTCATTAGAGCAATTTCTGGCGACTCTTTCCACCAGTAGAAAAACAGTTGGTTAACAGCAGCCTTCCATAGAGTGGAAACACATTTCCGATTGCGAAAATTTGCGATTGCCTGCTTCTTTCATATATTAATTTTATTTCGTTAAATTTCATATTCATTCGAAGTTTAGTCATACTTGAGTGACTTTACAAGCCCAATGTGGTAATCCATACCGTTGAAGATGGCTTTCAACAAAATAATGTGTAGGTAAATTTTCTCCTTTTTCAAAATAATCTTACTTCAAGTTGAGTAATGTTGGAAGTAATGTTGGACATTAATCTAATGGAAACATCTAAAGATTTCTGTTGTGATATTCGAAGTTGTTGTGTGTTTCAAATACTTTAATATTATTCGAAATGAAAATAAAAAATTGCATCTCTTAAAACGTGCTACTAATAATCTAATGAAATAATTATTTAATATATCGCTAATTTATATTTTTTTTAGATATTATTAGTATCACGTTTGATGTGATTGCCTGAATAGAATATATTGGATTTCCAGCCACAAAAAATCGATGCTCCGACCCTCTAGAAATCAAGTGACAACTTCATTTAATTAATGACAATGTCAATGACAATACAGATTGTTTAGTAAATTACACTTATCTTCGAAATTTATCACACGAGTTGTTTGTATTTACTCTTAAAATATAAAATATTAGATGAGGGCTCCAGAAGATCACTATGTGTGGAAGTATTGGGAGAGTTTGGAGAAGGACCTCCAAGGTCGTGTCTAGAAAAATTCATCAAAATTGGTTCAGGAGTGAAGGCGTAAAAATTTAAGTGAGTACAAATGTATGATTATTTTATATTCTTTTATAAATTCCGAAATTCCGCATTCACATGCCGCTCTTTATTCACTTAGCGGAATCTACCCGGCCCATCGCCAGAAGGAGCAGGCCCGTCACTAGGAGGAGCAAGCTGGCCTTCATGGAGGCGGTTTCCGGTTGGTCAGGCGGAAGATGTGGTGTTGCCAGTAAGCAGGAATGATATACTCCCATTTTTTTTTGTTTTGTATCTTTTTAGTATACAATATTATGTTCTTGTTTTTATTTATTTAATTATTATTTTCATGTGAAAATATAAGTGTCTGTGTGCCAAAATAAATCTTTCTTCTTTTCTTTCTTTCTACGTACAGCTGGTTGAGGCATTGGAGTCGAGGTACGGCGACGCGCACCTGGAGCACGTTTTCCGTGCCCAGTTAAAGGAACGCGTGCAGCGTTGAGGAGAGAACTTACAGCAGTGAGCCTTAGAGATTAAGAAGCTCGTCCGGAAGGCATATCAGTCAGCACCTACATTGACCGAGGGAATCTGGTGCAAGCCTTCGTCGACGGCATCCGTGACCTGGAGGTCAGGGCTGCTGTAAGGCTTGGGCACCACAAAACGCACGGGCTGCCTTAGCTCACCGCGTTAGGGAGGTGACTACACCCATCACATCACGGGTGATGGGTGTAGTCCTTACCTGCTATACATATATCTACATATCTACAGAATCTACATAAACGATATCTACATATTCGTTAGTTCACATTTTCTAGTTTATGTCTCGATACTTAGTTATAAGTTCAGGGTTTAAAATTTTTCTCTGTATCATAATTTCATATTCGCTCTAAACATTACTGGTATCAAAGACGGCAAGGTCAAATATATTTCAACGGATATATGGAAAAACATATTTCAGTGTATGGGTATGTAAATACATGTACGATGGTAATGTACCGTTGCCAAATATTTAACGCTGGCTATAGCCCTAGGCATCTTACGCCATAAGTTTGATTTTTATTGATAAGTTTTAACCTTTGGGTTGTTTTTACCCTTAACATTTTCGTGATTAACGTCCCGATTCAAAATGACATTCATGTTGATTTTTAGACTATTCACCTCTTTTCACCCCTTGAAGGGTTTTTTGGAAAAAGTACGAAACACATGTTAGTTTATTTGTTGAGTAATCCTGCGAATTTTCCAATTGCTATGTCTCTCTTATATGATTTCTACATACAAATTTTGATACCCTGTTTCACCCCTTAGGTGTTGAATTTTCAACAATCTGTTTTTAGCGAAAGCCTACGTCATAATTACTATCTGTGGGCCAAATTTCTAATTAATCCGTTTTGCTGATAAGTCAGTCAATCGCGGTTTCCTTTTATATATTCATACTAGCAACCCGCCCCGGCTTTGCACAAGTAGCAGACACATCTCCAACAATCATCATCATACTTCAACCAATTTACACAAAACCTTAACAAATTATATACCTAAACCTTCTTCATGAATCGCTCTATCTATTGGTGAAAACCGCATGAAAATCCATTCAGTAGTTTTTGAGTTTATCGTGAACAGACAGACGCGGCGGGGAACTTTGTCTTATAATTTGTAGTGATACGACGAGACAATAACTTAAAGTTACAGAGACGGAATATTTCAAGATACAGAAACAAGTATATCAATATCTGAATTGATCGTATCATAAACTATTTTATCAATACCCTTTCAGTGTTTGAGTTCACTTTAAGTTATGAGGTATCCGTTAACGAGGTAGCCATCTCAATTAGTGGGTGGTGAAAGTCAACAGAATGGTTACGGCTTTCAAACACTGCTGTCAATTAGCAATTGTACACGATAGTTGGCCTGTTCACTGGAAGCATAATTAAATTTTGTAGTTTGTCTCCTTCAATATAGTAATAAGCGTACGAGCTATTCAAGTGTTGTAGTGTAGTAAATGGTTGTAAATAGGTTTTGACATTGTCTCAGGAACTTGCAGATAGTTCACACTATTCTTGAATGTCCTGGTAACGTGATTTTTTTTTGTCTCCCCTATATACAATTTATCTAATCAAACAGTTAAATTATTAAACATGCTAATCTTTGATGAATATTTAGAAATAAGCACACACTTTATTCTTTCGCGTTCCATGATATATAATCCCACTAATATTATAAATGTGAAAGTTTGGATGGATGGATGGATGTTTGTTACTCTTTCACACAAAAACCACTTAACCGATTGCGATGAAACTTGGTATGTAGATAGCTGGAGACCTGGATTAACGCATAGGCTTTTATCCCGATATTTCCACGGGATCGGGACGTATACGTACAGGAATTAACGCGAGCATGTAATAGGTTTACCTTTCAATTGATTAACTTTCGACCACGGTTAGTTCAACTTGGTCGAAATGTCATATTTAATAAGCACACAAATGACAATAAAAATGTCTACTTACCGATACTATAGTACTGCTGTTTGGCCTGAGAGAGTATCCCGACGTGTTTGGAATGCAGAATGCGGTCTCGATGCGGCCACCTGACGGTCGATATGCGCCCAAGGTATGCCAGGACACTTAACAGTAATATTCTGTACTCTAGAGGTACTTTGCGAGCCACGTGGTTTGATTCGAGAGGAAATCCATGTACTCGTATATTTTTGATTTGTATTCCGAACGTAAATTTTAAATTGCTGCATTTTTCCTTAAATGTGGAAATCGCTAGGTACTCTGCTAAGGGCACTGCAAAGTAATAATTTCTGAGTCAAACTGTCCAAATTTATACTTTGTCTCCGATATTGGAACTATTTCCAAGAGAGGGGCGATAAAAACGCGAAGTGGCGATTAAGCTCCTAACCTCCCTCAGTTTCTGGCCACTTGAACTTGAAGGATGGAAAACTATTCTCCGCTCTCAAAAATCGTGGGTGAGTAAGACTATCTTCCTCGACTGTAAAACTGAATGTAATGATTTTATATTGCCTCTTATTACGCCTAATACTACTTTACATAGACTTATTACATTCTAAATACAAAATGTTTGTTGACCTTATTTTGCATAAAGTGTATTAGCACAATAAATAGTAAGGTATTAAACTTGTTATACCTGCCTCTAGGCTTCAATAAATTAACAAATCGTTTCATGTTAAACAAAAGACGAACTCAACCATTTTTACAAGAATTTTATAAAATAACTAGCTGGGACCCGCGGTTTCACCCTCATAAGTCCCGATGCAGTGAAAAAAGTAGCTTATGTGTTAATCAAGGTGTCCAGCTATCTACATACCAAGTTTCATCGCAATCGCTTCAGTAGTTTTTACTTGAAAGAGCAACAAACATCCATACATCCATACATCCTCACAAACTTTCACGTTTATAATATTAGTAGGAAGATTGGACTTTGACATTGGTAGCGGATGTTTTACTATCTCACAACTAAGATTGCACATACGGGCATCAGGATCAGGACAACCCAGGGCAGTAGTGCCTAGGCTTGTATCAAAAAAGTTGACTCACATCACATCGTGGTCTCGCTGGTACTGATCGGATACACTTAAAACTGGAAATAAATGACCCGCATTTTCTGAATTCGATGTAGCCTTTTGTTTAAAATCAGAACTAATTAGATTAATGCCTATTTTCTTTTCTGTATTACCGTGTTGGAACCTCAAGGTCTTACATAGACGAATACACATACATAAGGAAGTAATTATATTGAATTGAACAGGTCGTACGGCTCCTGAATCTGACTACTTAATAAGAATTTGCAAGAATAACTCCAAACAAGCAGTTTTCCGACTTTAACTTCTAGAAGCTTTGTAAGATACTGACTGGTCGTATCCTTTACTTAAATTCGGTAAAAAAGCTGTTTTATCCTCAATCTGTTCATCAGGGCTTCTTTTCATAGATCGATCAATGTATCTCGTTCTTATTAGCAACAGATATGTCAGACGCATAACGGTAAACTATAGATTAGTTTGTCTTGCTAAAACAAACGATTACGTCACTTTATAGCCAAATAATTCTACTCAGAATCTCCTTTGTTACGAAAAGCTGCCACCAAAGTAAACGTTGTTACCTTAATAAAGCCTTTATGTTTGCCGAAACACGTGAACAGTGTAATATGCCTGTTGCGTTTACAGGAGACAAGAAATCAATGCCCCACACAGACAAACAAAAGCCTCGCCTGTTGCACGGCCATACGTATACAACGAACGTAGTTAAAACATTGGAAACACTCACACAAACAGCTATAAAGAAAATAAACTCACACAAACTTATTTCAGGGTCTGGATCACACACACATTGAAACATGGGAAGCTGCAGCTAGGTCGGGAATGACGTCAGTGACGGCAAGGTCAATATCATTGTGCTTCACTCTTCTATCGTGTTGTCTTTATATCTTTTGTTTCTGTTACACAGGGGCTCGCCATCCCGTCTGGGCCGCGCTGCACGTGTACAAGGTCGTTGTGTGCGAAAGGTTTTCAGTTGAAGGCACTCCTTTATATATTTACGCTTCAGAAAAGTGTGTACTAGATAACAATTTATTAGGTTTTAAGGACTTCCTATCAATTATTTTCAGAATTCTTTTGGTATTCTGAATTTATTGTAACAAATATTTTTTATTTTTTTTATTGCCATTAATGTAAACGTGGTCATTGATCCGGTTGACTCCGGTTTGATTGCTTAGTTCGATGAAATTTACCGTGGCATTTTATGAGGAGACTTACAGTAGATATACAATAGTGTTGAAGTAGACCATTATCTACGTCACTGCAAAACTATTTTTGCTAATATAAATATTGTTCAGTGTCCTAAAATTCGTGTGAATAATGTTTTAGATATTTAGATGTGGTGTAACATACATTACATTGTATGTTTTCTTATACGTTTCGATTACGATTTTAAGTAAAATTGTGCTAAAAACGCTTTCAGGACTGTAGCTATCGCCTCTAGCTATAAGAATCGACAAAAAGACCAACTTCTTAATTTTTTGTTTCTTTTAATATTAAGCAATATAAAAAATACAGAATTCGTTAGAGCGCACGGACATCCCGTCGACAGCCAATTTGAGTTAAGGTATACTGTCACGGTAACAGCACGGCTCCAACCCAGCAATTAAGTTGTCATTCAAATCTGAGCATTAAAACGTGGTCGTATAATATATTTCATAATGTCAATATGAAAAAGCCAACGGTGGGCAGTAAGCGCGCTTGCTGCAACCATACAACTCGATTCGCAGTCGGCGCGCTGTAAGCTCGCGGTCAGCTCGCTTATAGCGCGCGATCCGCGAGCCGCCAGCGAAAAAACTTCGCGCCGTGTTATCGTGGCACGCGGACTGCAAGCTTGCACCTCGCTGGTGACGCGTGGTAAAGCATTCTAACGGCTAGCCGTAGCCTCAATTTCAAGCGGCGCCGTGCTGCAGCTGTGCAGTTGCAGTGCCGTTATAGTGTGTGATAACTTTTACAGATATGTGACACTATTTGTACACTCCTCAAGCCTTTGGTAAAAGCAATATCTCTTTCCTTCCCTTGCGTTCCCTTGATGCCAACCTTTTCTTTTCCATATATTTCCAATTTTCCCATCATTAATTAGCAACATGCCCGGTTGACGACAATAGGCATGGCTCCCTATTACGTGACTGAGAACAAATTATAGTTGGCAAGTGTCCCTACTCTTAAGAGGCTACAAAAGTTTTAAGACTCGCTTGATGGTAGCAGTTGTGTCACTTGTACAGCGCAATCTTTTAGTAAAAAAACGGAACAATCAATAAATATGTTCCACTGAGTTTTAGAAATTCGAACAACGGTCGAGTCAAGTAGATTGTACGAGATGTGTCAGGAAAATTCACGAACATTCTTTGAGATGGTTTTATGACTACATAAAGACTTTGCAATGCGAGATGTATATTCAGTTCTAGTTAAGCGATACTGCAATAAATAAATTGTATCTATTTCGTTATAAATTGGTGTGCCTATTGTTGTTTTCTTATATAGTATATGTATTTGGTATACAATAAAGAATACTTACTTACCTATCTAATTCCGAACCCCGGCTCGTAACACAATAGTACATTGACAAAAACTTTATTACATGTACCGTCGAGGCTCGTAACATCGCCTGTGTTTCCTATCTTCGCCTAATTTCACATAATTAAACATTTCCACGGTTTGTTTTGAACAGGCCGCGCATAAAACTGTTAAAGAACAAGTATTTTTCATATAGGGCAAGATTTTGTGGATTAATTGTGGCTAACTTCACGTTGTTAGTGACCAATGCATTTTTGACGTGGGACAAACTACTCTTTTTTTTGTTTACTTTAATTTTAAAAAGTGCTACATATCAGGTAAGGCTAAACTTTTTATTTGATTATATTATACAACTAATTGCCTTTCATATGACGTTATTCTTTTTTATCTAACTTACGTTTGGAACTCGGAATTTAATAAAATCTTATCGGGGTGATAATAGTGGCATCTTGTTGCGGAACTTCGCCTGTCCCTAGGGTTGTCAATCCTGTTGTATCATATGAATGCAAATGTGATAGTAAGGTGGTGGGTACATTACCGAGATCGAGGTTTCGATAATAAACCCGATTGTTGCCGAACTTTATAGGTACCCACAATGGAAAACAAAAAAGTGAAGAAACGCAATAAACGGACATACACTACCAATCATTCCGAAAATATGATAGACCTTGCAGTGGAAGCATTAAAGCACAAGGCAATGTTCTCTTACGATGCAGAAAAAATCTATGGGATCCCTCGTCGAACGTTATTAGATAAGTTACACAATAAACACCCTAAGAGTCCAGGATGCCCAACTAGATTAACAGATGAGGAGAAAGCTAACACAATAAAAGTGTTAATTGTAACCGCTGATTATGGCAGTCCTTTAATCCTTCTAGACTTGCGAATTGACGTACACAGGTGAGGTTTTAAATTATTCTAATAAACAGGACATTTATTGAATAATAGACTACAAATAGAAAGAAGTATAGATGTACCTAAGGGAACATTTTTTATTAATAAATGTTTATCTCTTAAAACATTTTTTAAAGAAAATATGACTTTATTGTGTTAAAAGTATGGTTCATATTCTTTTGTCATATTTTAACTTCCATAGACTAGCTAATGTCAAACAAATTGGTTATTATAACGCTGTGACATAAGGTAGGCGAAGTTAGGGGATAATACCCATACTTCGCCTGTTACCTTTGGAGTCAATTTTTATCTTGTTACTAGATGACCGGTGAACTTCGTATCACCTACAATTTATTTAATTCCGAGCATTTTCATATTTATTCACCTTTTAAACCTTCCCTGGACTTCCACTAATAATTCAAGACCAAAATTAGCCAAATCGGTCCAGCCGTTCTCGAGTTTTAGCGAGACTAACAAACAGCAATTCATATATATATATATATATATATATATATATATATATATATATATATATTCAAAACGTGAATTTTCTATAACACACAATTTCCACAGATAAGTAAAACCATTTTTTAATCACTATAATTCAAAATACTTTTAAATCCGAAAGAACTGTTGAAAAAAGTGTCAAAACCCAGGCGAAGTAAGGGGTCGCGACGGTACCTAATTATGCGTTCAGAGTACATGTAATTGTTTATCCTTCTAAGACTCATAGGAGGGAGACATCTTTCTTAGGTTATACCCGCAATACATCCTCTAGTGACGGAATAACGTATTATTTTTGTCGGTTCGATTCCGACATACCATTAGCCTCGATGAGATAATCAATCGTAGGGGTTTCCACATGGTAAAAAAAGATTTATAGGAGAAAAAGTTGTCAACATTTTCTTCCTTAATGTCCTGCATTGTTATGGCCTCTTTTGTGTTATTATAATGACCATATTGCTTTGTTTTTTATACATTACTTGCTACCCGGCCACACGTTGTGGCTAGAACATTTGCAATAAATAAAACTAAAAAAAAAACTATTCTTTCTCTCAAGTTGGATCAAACTGCACACATTGTGCAAAAATTTATTAAAATCGATTCATTAATAACAATTCTCATCATTAATATTCAATAATTATCATAATTATCATTATTTAGAAGTTCATCACTAAAAAAACGTGACATGAAATTTATTAATTTAATTTACATATATATGCATAGATTTTAAACGTACCAAACCTTGGAAACAGTTCAATAATATTCGTCGTAGTTAAAATGTCGAACTAAAATAAATGGTAAACGATGATTGAAAATGTACGAACGAATTAAATGAATCGGAGGCCTCATTTACGTCTATTAATTCGAACGAATACCGGATACAGATATTTATCAAACTTCCAAAGTATTTCATACAAAGGTTGTTTATTTACATATTTGCTTATATTTTTTGCGACGTTAATTTAAAGAGTGTACTTTTACATATTGTTGAAAACATATAGGTATTTCATTTTTTATTCAATTCACGTCTGTATATCCCCGAAGAGAGGGTCAGGTATAGTCTTTCGTAATAAATATTTCTAAACTGTAGGCCACAAAATCGAACAACAATAATTGTTGGCGCCTATGATAGTGTTCACCACAATGAAACAAGAACAATTTAGTTTTTTTATCTGTCAAACGAATAAGTTTTTTTTGTTCACCCTCATTCTAACTAACATTTCTCATGTGTCTACAATTTTTCTGCTCCGTACAAATAATTGTAAAATCATTGATTTTATATGGAAATACAAGTTGGTATTCGGAGGATTCATTTATGTCCAAACGAGACATATAAATTGGGGACCGTAGACAAAACTCGAAAATACTGCAAATCAACATGAATTTGCTTTGGCGTTTGTTCAAACCTTTGGAGTATTTGTGATTAAGCCATTGCAAGCCTTGGCTGGAAAACGATCTAGACGTTTCTAGAAGCAAAATCATTAATGTCATCGTACTACAGCCCGGTCAATGCAGCTAAGTGTTCTTTCCTTGATTGTTTTTTTCTAATTCAACCTTTACGAATCTTAAACACATCCCGATTTACGTGTGCTAATTCCAATGTAGATAAATTCTTACCTAAATTTACAGTAATTCATTGTAAAATACGCAACCTAAATATAATTTTTAATTCGGTTGGCTTTTCTCAGGTCCAATTAATATAGCGAGAAATATGTCTTTTGTTCAGTACCATCACTATACAACTTCCAACGAATGCAACGACGACCTTCATCTCCAGCTATCAAAATTTTGGGAACTGGAAGAAGTTACAAATAAACCGTTACTAAGCCATGATGAAAGGTTATGTGAAAGGCATTATTTAACACACACTACACGATTAGATACCGGTAGATTTTCAGTTCGTTTACCGCTCATTGATTCACCTAACTGTCTTGGTGACTCTTATTCACTAGCTAGGAAGCGATTTTTAAGTTTAGAAAATAAGTTTAGGAGATATCCTAATATGAAATCACAGTGTGTAGAATTTATTCGAGAATACGCTAGACTAGGTCATCTTTCGCGGTCTAACATATCAAAGCCAGACACTTCATATTTCCTAAGTCATCACGCTGTATTTAAAGACCATAGTGAATCTACGAAAATTAGAGTTGTATTTGATGACTCTGCCTGTACGTCTTCTGGTTGGTCAGTAAATGACATTCTTATGGTAGGCCCAAATATGCAGGACTCTCTTTTCTCTATTCTAATACGAGCTAGGCAACACAAGTATCTCCTGACCGGCGACATTGAAAAAATGTATCGCCAGATCTTAGAGATCTTGATGAGGAGGATCGAAACCTACAACTCTTACTGTGGAGAGAAGATGAGACCTCGCCTATCGAGACGTTCAGACTTAATACTGTAACTTACGGCATGGCAAGTTCCAGCTACTTAAGCACTCGTTGTTTATGGCAACTCGGAGAGGAGAGTTCAGACGAGATAATCAAAAATGTTATTTATAAGCATGATTTTCTCGTGGACGATTTTATTACAAGCGTTAATGATGCACATACATTAAGACATATTCTCCAGGGAGTAGTATCCACACTGAAAATGGGCTGTTTCAATTTAAGAAAACTTAAAAGTAATTTGCCTAGCATTTTTAATTCATCGGTTCTAACCACAACTGAAAATTTAACATTTAGTGAATCTTCCAATACTTTAGTTCTAGGTTGGGATCCATCTATATACCTATAGGATACCTTACATTATCTAACACAGCTGCCACTATCGTCTAATTTGTTGTCCAACTAAACGATCTATATTGTCCAATTTATTTAAAATATTTGATTCTCTTGGTTTATTGAGTCTTTGCGTGATACAAACAAAGATCATACTACAACAGTTTTGGCTAGAAAAATTAGGTTAGGATGATCCTGTGCCCGAAAGTATTCGTAAAGCATGGGTTAAATTTACCGATAATTTGTTTGCCATTAAGTCTATAAAAAATCCAAGACATGTACGTTGCGATTCACCAATATTGACTGAACTCCATTCTTTTTGCGATGCATCCCAAAATGCTTATGGAGCATGCATTTACCTACGATCCATTGACTCTAACCAACAAGTCAGTGTGAAGTTATTGTGCTCTAAATCCAAAGTCGCACCTACTAAGCCCACAACGATTCCGCGCTTGGAGCTCTGTGCTGCACTCTTGGCCGCTAGATTGGGCAAAGCTGTAAGAGATTCTTTGCGTTACCAGGTAAATGCCGAGATTTACTGGAGTGATTCCAGCATAGTGTTAGGATGGCTTCGTTCAAGTTTCAAAAATCTGAAAACTTTCGTGGCTAACAGAGTCTCAGAAATATGAGAGTTAACACATAAACATTCATGGCGTCATATTCCAACATCTATCAACCCAGCTGATTTAATATCCAGGGGTGTAAACTTTAGTCAAATTAAAGACAACACGTTGTGGTGGTCAGGTCCACAGTTTTTATTACATTCGTAGGATACATGGCCTATTTTAAACAATGAAATTAATTTCAACGATTTACCTGAAGTAAAACAGAACTCCTTTATTTCTAATATCGAAGCCCCAACAGATTGCAAAATCAACATTCAAAATTATTCTAACTTTATTAAGTTAAAACGAGTATTCGCTTATATTTTGCGGTTTGTGAATAATTTAAGATCTACTACTGAATCTTATGTATCGGGTCCTCTAAGCTCAAACGAATTAAATGCTTCGTTTCTGCATTTGTGTCGATTGGCCCAACAACAATCATTTCCTAGTGAATATAATTCCCTAGTTAAAGGTCATATTCTAAGTTCAAAATCAAAACTCTTATCGTTAACTCCCTTTTACGGTAATGATAATTTAATTCGAGTAGGCGGCCGTATTGATTTATCGGAGTTTACTTACGATAAAAAACATCCTATAGTACTAGATGCATGCCACAGTCTTACAAAATTAATATTTCAATATGAACATATCCGAAATTTGCATGCTGGACCATCGCCATCTTACGCCCCTCACTTCGGTGGAATTTGGGAAGCCGGTGTGAAGTCTGCGAAGCATCACATAAAACGCGTATTGGGCAATTCGCATTTAACTTTTGAAGAGTTGTCTACCCTCTTCGCACACGTAGAATCAATTTTAAATAGTCGACCGCTATGTCCGCTTTCGTCCTCACCTGATGATCTCCTATGTTTAACTCCTGGTCATTGCCTCATTGGCCGGGCCCTAGCTGCACTTCCATCACCTAATTTGGAAGACTGTAACAGGAACAATTTACAACGCTACCAGCGAATACAACAAATCCATCAACATTTCTGGCGTCGCTGGCAGAAGGAGTATATAGCTGAATTACAAAATCGCTCCAAGTGGAGGACCAATTCAGCCAAGCTAAGCATCGGGGATTTGGTTCTTCTTAAGGAAGACAACACTCCACCTCTGACGTGGAGACTTGGTAGAATTCAGAAACTGTTTCCTGGACCGGATGGAATATCACGAGTTGCAGATGTGAAGACTCAATGTGGTGTTATACGACACCCTTTAGTTCGAATATGCCCATTTTTTGCTCCTGATGAACTATAAGTTTGAAATGAAGCATTTCAAAGGCGGGAGGATGTTGGCGCCTATGATAGTGTTCACTACAGTAAAACAAGAACAATTTAGTTTTTTTATCTGTCAAACGAATAAGTTTTTTTTTGTTCACCCACATTCTAACTAACATTTCTCATGTGTCTACAATTTTTCTGCTCCGTACAAATTATTGTAAAATCATTGATTTTATATGGAAACACAAGTTGGCATTCGGTCGTTTCATTTATGTCCAAACGAGACAATAATAATAATCATTTATTTCAGGCTGCATAAATACCTTAATCTAAATATACGTACTAAAAAATTGTGTTAGTAAATAATATTTAAAACTAAGTAATTAACTCTTTACTTGCACTAAGTCGTTGTGCAGTCTGTTGGTACTTGTCCGCGGAAGCGACGGAATACCACACCTTGCGGCCAATAGCTTTCATCTAAGACCTGGTGCAGATAACAGTTGGGTACTCGCACTACGAACGCCTTGAAGTTGACGGTGCGGTGCGATTAAAGCAGCTACACTCTCGGCGCGTAATTAAACTTCTGGCGCAGGTACTTGGCGATCTCTTCAGCCTCAGTGGTGTAGTGTATCCCTCCCTAATAATCCCTTCTCCAGATATATACCCTATTTTTCTTATTTGTCACCTTAATAATAAAGAAATATTTAAGTTTAGAACACTGGATTGATTGAAATGTAGACATACTAACTGGAGCACAATAATGAGTAAATACAAATTACAACAACCTAATGTATATTTATATTCTCTTATATATATATATATAACTCTTCTCTTTTTAGGTCTTAATAACAAGCAGTTCCAAGTGTCAAAAGGTCTTGTTTCAAGCACAACAATTTGTTTATCCGATAACTCTTCTCTTTTTAGGTCTTAATAACAAGCAGTTCCAAGTGTCAAAAGGTCTTGTTTCAAGCACAACAATTTGTTTATCCGATAACTCTTCTCTTTTTAGGTCTTAATAACAAGCAGTTCCAAGTGTCAAAAGGTCTTGTTTCAAGCACAACAATTTGTTTATCCGATAACTCTTCTCTTTTTAGGTCTTAATAACAAGCAGTTCCAAGTGTCAAAAGGTCTTGTTTCAAGCACAACAATTTGTTTATCCGATAACTCTTCTCTTTTTAGGTCTTAATAACAAGCAGTTCCAAGTGTCAAAAGGTCTTGTTTCAAGCACAACAATTTGTTTATCCGATAACTCTTCTCTTTTTAGGTCTTAATAACAAGCAGTTCCAAGTGTCAAAAGGTCTTGTTTCAAGCACAACAATTTGTTTATCCGATAACTCTTCTCTTTTTAGGTCTTAATAACAAGCAGTTCCAAGTGTCAAAAGGTCTTGTTTCAAGCACAACATTTTGTTTATCCGATAACTCCTCTCTTTTAAGGACTTAATAACAAGCAGTTCTAAGTTTCAAAGGGTCTTGTTTCAAGTATAATATTTTGTTTATCCGTCTGAACAATATTTAAATTTAACATACCATATTATGTTCGAATTATGTTAGCATATTAATTTCCAAAGTAAAGCCTTCCAACGGTACAGTTGAGTTCGATTTAAATATGAATACTAACGAGAGATATTCAGGCGTTGCTGGAAAAGGTTTAGTGATGGTGAGGCTCATATTCATTACTTTAGTTCTTTGTACAGTATATTCATCCAAATCCATCCATATAGGAGTCAGAAAGGAGGCTTTGTGTGAACTAAAATTATTACTATTACTACATATTATAAAACAAAGTTCCCCACCGCGTCTGTCTGTCTGTGTATCTGTTCGCGATAAACTCAATAACTACTTAACGAATTTTCATGCAGTTTTCACCAATAGATAGAGCGATTCATAAGGAAGGTTTAGGTATATCATTTGTTAAGGTTTTGTTGTTGGTTGAAATATGATGATGATTGTTGAAGATGTATCTGCTATCCGTGCGAAGCCGGGGCGGGTTGCTAGTTTAATGATAAGGAACGGTATTCTTTCTGTCTTTATTTTAATACAAAAAATAACAACTATGCTAACATATATGCGCCAATAAAAACCTTTAGAAGGAAGACTCAATGAGTAAATAAAAATCCTTAGAAAAGGACATACCGTCTTCAGCCACATACGATACTAAAATACCATTTTTAATACGAACTGAAAATCAATTATTTATTCATTTATTTCACAATATACAACCATCATTACAGGATTTACCTAATTCAATAGTGCAGTTATCTAATAACAATATCTATCTTAATCTATCTAAAACCTTTAAACGAGCAATTCTTGTATATATATAATCTGAATCTAGGAAACGGCTCCAACAATTTTGATGAAATTTTGTATACAGATGTTGTGTGGAGTTATTACAAAAGAGTTTTGAATTTTAAGTTCAACTGCATAGTTGTATTTCCTGTAAAAATGCAATTTTACAGAAAAAAATACGACTTTACAAAAAGCTACCGAGCAAAGCTCGGTCTCCCAGGTACTGTTATATTATTTTAAATGCAGATGTATTTTATATAACAAATTATCCACATTGCTACCCTTGTGAATTTACTCAGAGCATAGCAAACAATGGTGTCAATTCTGTTGTATTACTCTCTTGACTATAATTGACTAAATTTTCTTCACGCAAAACGTAAACCTTGTTCACTTTGAAACAAGGTCTTCTTTCAAATTTAAACAAGTAGGTAACATATGTCGCTATCGAAATAAGCAATTTATTTGTCGACTAAAGTCTGACACGCTTAAATAAACTTTAATACCACGTAGCGAGAGCCGCTACCCATTGAATGGGATCTCTTTTGCTTTGTGTTTTTAGTATGCGTAGGTGTCGATTGAAATAACGTCATCTTAGTTCGTTTTGAACAAGTTTTTATACGGTAATTATACAGCATTTGAATAAATGGGGACTCTTGTAGCGTGGAAATAAAGGTGAGTATACGTTGACAGGTTTTAGTGAAATTTAGTGGCGCTAAGAAATAGATGCCAGTAACAAATAAACCTTGTTGCGAAGAAGACAGGGTTGATTTCATATGAAGAAATTAAGCCAGGTTTTGGTTTGGTGAGTGTTACAATAGAATCGGCACCAATGTCTGATTCCTTCGCTATAAGGATTAGAGTGCGATTCGCGCTCCTCAGTGGCGGCTTTTTAAGAGATGTGTTAGTTTTTCTGAATATTCTGGAAATCTATAGGACGAGAGAAAACAGCAGATTTCGGATTAACTTCGAGCCGCTCGACTGGTTCAGTACAGAAGACCGATTTTGTCAGCCAGCTGAGTTTAGGTTAAGCAATGCACAAATGCCGTTATACGTGTCGCAAGTGTATATCAGTAGGTATCGGTAACTGGTGACCACCTGCCATCAGGTAAGCCGTGCAAGAAATCTTTCAAAATAAACAATTCAGGTAAAATAAATAAGTCTAGTACTGGAATAGCAAAACGACCAAACAAAAACAGAAAAATCATCAATACTCCAATTTTAAAATAAGAAAAATCTCGTAATAAAAATATATTATATCCACAATGCAATTTCAGCAGAAAAAACAAAAACATTGTGTACCATACCTTTTTCTATTTTTTTTTTAACTTTGATTAAAAGTGAACACCTGATCAGTGATACCTGTCTTCACTTTTTCAACGGCAACACCTAGATTTCTCTAGACAAACGTGGAACCAATGTGGATAGACAATACGCTATGAGTTCGAAAATAACTGATGTAACATGTGAATATCTGTATCAACCTTATGCCGTTAGTCTAAAGCTCAAATTTAACTGTGTCGTAAAACAACTTGTGTTCGTTTGTTGTCAATGTTCTATTCGCCTTCTACTCGGAAGTTCTTAGAATCGCTCATAATGGTGTGTGGCTGTCAGTTTGTTCATGTTACAAACATTCTATACTATACGTATAGTGATTCAAGGAAACGCTTCAGGTTTTATTGAAAGTAATTCTGAAACTTTTGAAAATAGTTTTCTGAAAAACTATTTAAGAAAAGTTATATCATTACAATCCTTACTAGTTAATATTATAAACGTAAATGTAAGTTTCTTTGTCTTTTAAGCTTTCACGGCTTATACTTTCAACTTAACTGATCATCATGCAATTTCATATACCTACCTACACGTTGTCAGATTATAGTAAATTTACACAAGCTGTAAAAAAGACAAACACACGAAAAATCTATCGAATTGAGATCCTCCTCAATTGTTGAAGTCGGTTAATGTTGAGGAGTTCTCCTGATACTTCACTAATCTAGTAAGAATATTAACATCATGTGATCCGTAGGTCACATATACATGTAGTATTTTTAAAAAAAAAGATTAAATCTCTCAGAATCAAACTTAGTGTTCAATGAAGTCTTAATTCAAATCAATGACAAAAAGGTTTAAAGAACAAAAAAGGGACTTTAAGATACAGTGTAGTTAAGTAAGATCTGTGACAGACACGACACCACTAACAGACATTTTAAATTCAACATTAAAATTTAAATATATTATACATAATTTTAAAGAGAAAATTACACTACATAAGGGCTATATTATAACTGTAATTAAAGAAGATTGGGCTTTGTGAACAATTTCAGTCCACCACCTCATTTAACAATAAACTAACCTTTCGGTACATCCTATGTGTGTGTGTTCAGCGACGACTTTATTTCTAAACCTCAGTATCAGATACTTTTTGTAACTACTCAACTAGACAGAACGCTTTGATTAAATAAAAATCTTAATGCGGGTGCAATGAAGTTCATTTTTCCGTGAGTGTTTTGGCTTGAAACTGTTGTGAACCCGCGTTTCTGTCAGTGAAATCGTGTGGAGAATTCAGCAGACGAGTAATGGACAAAACCGTCAAGTGCGAAAGGTGTGAAAGGAAATGTAGCGTTGATTACAGTAAAATGTAGCGATTGTTTTGTACGGTACAGTTGAATATTATTACTAAAACGTTATACAATGTAACTATAGTATTCTATTTTTCATTACCGACGCAAAAAGTAGGGGTGATATAAGTTTATCGTGTGTATATGTGTCTGTGTACCTGTCTGTGGCATCATTGCTTCTAAAGAGATTTGATTTTTTTGTTTGAAAAAATTACTTGATCGAGAGTATTCGTCTATTCAGTGTGTCGAAGATCATCAGCTCTTTTTTAAATATTTAATTTATGCTATTTATTTATATTTTTATACACTGTTGTTTTTAGGGTTCCGTATCCAAAGGGTAAAACGGGACCCTATTACTGAGACTCCACTGTCCGTCCGTCTGTCTGTCCATCCGTCACCAGGCTGTATCTCATGATCCGTAATTGGTAGGCAGTTGAAATTTTCACAGAATGTGTATATATGTTGCCGCTATAACAACAAATAATGAAAATAAAAATAAATTAAAAATTAAAGGGGGCCCCCTACTAGACGTATTTTTTTGGCTTATAGTATTAAATCTTGTACGATGGTGCGCAACCCTTCTAGCGCGAGTCAGACTCGCACTTGCCCGGTTTTATTACACTCATACTAGAATTATAGTTGAACATACTTGGATTATTTATTAAGGCATTTGTAGTACTTTTTTCAATATTTTATATTTTTTACTGGCTTTAGGTTTACTTTACTGGTTTTTACACAGTACTGTGATATTAATTGACATCTTTTTTATTAGTTACATGGGAAAAAAAAAATGTTAAATATAGGTATTTGTAAGTTATTTTCAATGAGCTATCTACCAGTAGGCTTTATCTCTAAGTAACAACGGTAACCGCTTACCATAAGGCCGGCCTATGCTTGTTTGCCACCGATGTGGTACAAAAATACAAAAATGGAGACTAATACTATTCCTCAAGGAGTTTTACTGTGTATCTCCGAACTTTGTTTTATTCAAACGTATAAAGTGGTCTACTTCTCTGAAATTAAGTACACTCAGACTTTGCCTCCTACACCACAGGACGCTTTAATAAAGTAGGTACAAAGTAATAAAATAATCTCTCAAGATAACTTTAATTAGAAAAAAGTTTATCCTATTTGATATTCGCAACATTATTCAAAATTTAATCGCCTTTCCATAATTTTACTTGACACAAAATCTATAAAACCATCCAAAGTAAATACCCCGCCTCTTACCTATCAACACCAGTACCTCATCCTTCGATAAATGGGAAATCAATAAACTGTTCATAATCCGTTAATACGTGCTCTGAATGAAATACTCGTACCGCAAGTACGAGTAGCTAGCTAGTCTGGCGACGGTTTAATACTAGTCTAACGAGTATTGGTCATTGGCAGAGTTCCGTAAAAAGCTCCAGTTTATGTATCATTGCTTGCACCTGCCGTGTCTGGAACGCTAATGCGTCTGGCTATGAAAAGTTTTGTATTTGACGATACGATCGGTGGCTAATGATGCAAATTATTATATGGCTCTTTTACAGAATAAAAACAAAACGGTAGACTCCTACTGTATAACCCCCATCAATCTGACCTGACTGGCCTGTTGGTCTAGTGGTTAGTGAGCCTGACTGCAAAGCCAGAGGGCGTGGGTTCGATTCCCACCCAGGACAAATAATTGTGTGATGAGCATGATCATTTGTTCCGTTATCTATAATATTATTATGTATGTAATTGGAAATATATAAGTATGTTTATCAGCAGTCTGGTTACCATAATTATAGAGGCTCTGTTTTTTTTTTATCTTGTGGAAACCCCCACGGGTCATCGAACCGACTAAAACCACACGGTGTTCCGTCTTAAGACGGTCTATTGCAAGAGACTCGGGTATACCCTAGGAAGGAAGTCTCCGAGAACCCCGGCAGACTTTGGCCGCCTGTTAAATAATAGGCCAAAACGTGCGGGGGGCCTCGCCCCCCTTCCATCAGAGGTGCGCGCGGAAGGCCTGCTTCTGCTAGGGTAACGGGCAGATACAGGCTCTGCCTAGTTTTCGATCAGACGGCCGTGTGTGAGATTTATGAAGTTATTATTGTTATTTTCTTTATTCACTTAAATATACATAAAAATTACATTTTTAAATACATTCAGATTTTATAAAGAGAAGTAGGCTGTCATGTAACTGCCATCAGAAGTGAAAACAAAACCACGAACTTAAAACGTCATATTAGCAGGTTGGTGACATTAATTAATAAGGAGCTTACATAACTCAATGTTTAGATTAGCGCCCTCTAGTGGATCTATATATGTATTATTAGCGTGACGGTCAAGATTTCAGTGCTTTTTTCCCATAGTAAAAGTGCACAAACGTGCCTAAAGAAGTTTTCACTTCAAACATATTATTATCTTTACCAACATTACCGATATTTTTCCTTGTCAGCGCGTAACCACGGCCAGTATAACTTAGTCGAAATGACAGGCAATTCAGAGGTATTTAAGATCTATTGATCGCGTTCATTCCCGTTTAAAAAAAAATATACTATCATGGCACGCGAAAGTTTGCTGAATGTCGATAATAAGAAACTGAAAGATAAAAAAGATCCATAAATGAATATCGTTTGACGTAAGGAGATGTGACGTCGTGAATTAAAATGGCTATGACAAGCTGGCCCTCTTTCAGTCATTGTATTTTCTTATGTGAAGATATTAGATGTTGTGACGTACACAGACAGATTGTTATAAGAGCGTTTGGGTCGTGTTCCGTATACACGAATGTTTAGGTAAGTGTGCACCAGTTTGCCAATTGAAGTTATTTTCGCGTTAGGGTTAGGGAAAAATGATGAGAGTAAATTTTTACGATGCCCGCGCACACCATCACAAAAATCCGACACCCTGAAGTTAGCTAGTCAACATTTTAGATTTTCAAAAAAGTTACCAATTTCACGATAGCGATTAAAATGGTTTTTACATATTACTTTGAGTACGTTTGTAGAATTAGAGGTTAGTTGATGGTATGTATTATTTATTATGATATTTAAATAAATTTTGTTTAACTAGATAAAAGTATAACTTCTTACGTGCGTACATAAGTACACACACACTTTTTTCAATCATATTCCACGAAGTCTTATAATTTACTGTTATGTCAATAAAAAGCTTATAGCGTTTTTAATAAAATGACTAATATACATTGATATTCGTTTAAGAAATGGATGGTTAATTCTACGTATTAGCGAGAAATTGTTCTAAGCCTTTTTATATTGTGGTAAATTGAAAAGTATAATTCAATTTTATTATTGCGGAGAGAGCAGGCCTTTTATTTACAGCTGTTCTGTTTCAAATCTTAGAAACAGGATGACAGGAGGAGGGGAGGATAAATGCAAAACAGGTCAACAAGAAAAGTATTTAGGTAAAAAACCGTTATTGGCTGTATAAAATACAAAATATGAACCATAATATATGTAAATTATTACTACATATTATAAAACAAAGTCCCCCGCTGCATCAGTCTATCTGGCTGTCTGACTGTTGCGATAAAATGAAAAACTACTGAACGGATGAGGAGTGATTAAGAGAGCAGTGATTCATGAGGAAGGTTTAGGTGTATAATTTGTACCCGTGCGAAGTCGGGGCGGGTTGAAAAATGAAATATACCAGTATATTTCATTTTAAGTTTTTAAATAATCACGATCATTGATGCTTGAACATATCCGCTTTTTAGTGAGCTTTCAACGTTGGTGTTTTTGAACGAATAGGGACTTACTTGCGTTAGCGAAATTATGCAAGAAAACGGTTTTAGTAAACAGTATCCTTTGCTAGGTTTTGAAATGGGGGGCTGCCCCCTTTTCCAAACCTAGTCTTTCTCTCTTTCTAACCCTTACTACATAAACTTTAAGGTACTTTTATAGTCAAATCAGCAAGTGCCGTAGTCAATATTTTTTCCATTCAAACTTTAGGCTGAAAAGTTCATAATTTATTTTGTTTATTTATTACTTTATTGATTGATTCAAATCGTACATCAAAAAAACTTTTTCTAGAAATGAAATGATACTTTATTTGCAGAAATACGGTACATAGGTTGTAAACAGTCATTATAAAAGAACCACATACTTCGTCAGTCTGTTCTGACATGCAAAATTTAAATCTAGATCTCAATATACACTGTAGGCAAGCTCTAGCTATAAGATTCGAGTTTTGATCAGTCAATAAACAAACGTTTAAAAGCATTACTAGTCCAATAAAACAGAAATAATAAAAAAAAAACATTTTAAATATAAAAAGGTTTTATGATTAAAATGCACAGGGATGCATTCATTTTGTGATATAAACTGGAAAATATTACGGCACTTTTCCACTTATAATGCTACAATAATTCCATGCTCACTCAATGTCATAGTTAAAGTCAGACACATTAAACTCTTTAAAATATGGTTTTCATCTTTCCAATGTTAATGCCTTTCAACAAGAGTCACATTTAATTGCATTCGCATTTTAGTCAACGTTCTCATATTAAAATGCAGTTTTTACTACACAGTAAAATTCAAACTTAAATTGTGGTATTCTAAACTAATTAATAATTGTAGTTAGATTTCTAGTAAATTTCTAACATAAATATAACATGGTTAGAGCCGGACAGCGGATATAAATGTACCACCGACTAAATCCCTCCTTTCAAAAGAGGATTCGGTGGCGCACCGGATTTGACAATCATCTTGCGTGCACAATGGAGTGAATCAAATAACGGACGGGCGGTTGCGGTAATCATAATTGTCGTCAGAATTTTCTTGAACAGGTTTAGTACGGAGCAGGATAAATATCTGTTAGCCTTTGCAAAATTGGTAGTACTCTGTATCCTGTACTTTTATATGTATCTGTATCCTTATACGCTCGGGGTACGGTAATTGGATTCGATTGCATTATTTGGATACGGACTAGGATCTAGACTGGTCCAGTACCTATATTAACTTACAAAAGGATGCGATTACACAAAACGACGTCTATAGTGCTGTTTTTTTTTTGTTTACCAGAGCTGTATTATAGGAGAAGATAGTATCAAAGCCCAAGTTATTGCTGCTGCATACAAGGTACTAGCTGCGCCCCGCGGTTTCACCTGCGTAAGTGCTAATATCGGGATAAAAGTAGCCTACGTGTTAATTCAGGTCTCCAGCTATCTACATACCAAGTTTCATTGTAATCGGTTCAGTAGTTTTTGAGTAAAACAGTAACAAACCAATATCCTCAGAAAATTTAACGTTTATAATATTATAGTAGGGTTAGGCGCTTGCTTAATAACAATAAAAAAATACAACGGATTTGCCAAATACGTACGCCTTAACATACGTAGACTGAATATAGCTATCATAAACCTTTAACAACTTTTTAGCGGAAAAATGATTATGTATTATAAATAATATTATAAATATGAATATGAGTTTGTTTTTTTTCATGCCTTAACTACTTAACGGATTCTGAAGAAATTTTGCATACATGTTGTTAGAGATACAGAAAATCACATAGAGCATCTTTCATCCAGAAAGAAGATACTGTTCCCGAGATATATAAAAATACTTTTACGCAAGCGAAGCCGCGGGTAAAACCTAGTGAAGTAGGTACGAACTATAAAATGTAAATTACTGTATACATACATACATCCTACATACTGGCATTATATGTAGGATTGACACTATACTTGTTATGTGGCTATATTTAAATTTGGGAATTGCACTCCTAAATGCCTTTAAAATCACACTATTGCGGCACTGACCAAATAACAGAGGTACAACTTCACAGAGTATCTGAACATAGCGACTGATTCACTATTAAGCAGCCATTTCCACTCGTAAAACCGTTGAAAGATTATAATTATCTTTACTAGTAGCCACCCGCATCACTTGAACTTAAAAAAAAATGAGTACCGGGGATTTCCGAGAGTAATCACTATTTGCCACAAACACATGCATGTTTTAAGAATTCTTGGAAGAATATTAACATTTCCTTGTACACAATTCAAAAGATCTACTCTATCCCGACTTGCTAATTTATACATAATGTATACTTATATAACTTTAACAAATATAGTACATCAATTTATAGTTATATTAAAGTTAAAACAATTGATTAAATTGATATCCTTGTACGACAGCCCCATAAAAATTGGCTGTTCCGGAATTGTTCTTCTATATTTTATTTACTTGTTGATTACTGTACAGTGAATACGTTCGTGATGGGCAATTTGCGGACTGCATGGATCTATAAATATGGTGCGGAACAAGTAATTGATGTTTATTATAAGTATTTCATACCTTTTTGTTTATCGTAGAAGTATATGACCAATTTATTTAAGGCTATTATATAGTATATTTTGACAAGGCACTTTTAACGTTAACAAGGGTGTAAAATATTCATTTATACATTATCTAAGTTCAAAATAGTTTAGAACAGTTTTTTTTTTTAAATTTCAGTAACAATTTCACAATAAATCTATGAGATTATTGAATTCGTCTAAAGACTTTCAAAACGCGATGAAAAATTAATAAGAATGACATGTTTACTAAAAATTTACCAGTTTTAAATAAAATGTCAATGCGTTATAAAATAAAAAGTAAATAACAATTTCCATTTGTTAAAAATTTAACAAAAAATAAAGCAACTTCAAGGTAATTGATTGTGAAAAAAACTTGCTAGTAAATACCTAATGTATTATACACTGAAAACTTCCTGAAAACATGTCGAATACGTTAGTGAAACAATCATGAATATCGGTCTATTACATTTTAATAAAATCACTCACATAAATATATGCATATATACGGATCGAATACAGAAATTCCTTTTTTGAAAAGATTTATATTCGACACACCTGCAGCCACCATGGTTCTAAATGCCACCCTGTTCTGTAACCAGTGCACTAGAGCTGCGAATGTCCGACGAGCGTGGTCGATAAATTACTGTCAGCCGATCGGCCTGCAACGCAATCATAACAAGTAATTGGAACTTTGAGATGTACCACAATTTTTTTTTACATTTTATATAAAATTCGACATTTGAAATTTTTCGTTGTCAACCATTTTTTTTTTTTTTTTGTGCGTGTGGAAACCCCCTCGGGCCGTCACCCCGCCGGGGTTTTCGGCGGGGCGGTGTGTCGGAATCGAACCGACTAAAACCACACGGTGTGCCGTACTGCGCCTTAAGTAGGAGGGATCCGGGAACAGTTTTAATAAGACATCCGGAACCCTCCTAGCGCCTGCCCGCAAAAGCGCGGGCACCACCTTCGGGTAAAATTCTCTAAATTAGGCGACGTCCAGGCACACGCGGACGCCGCCTCCTCGCGGGGGGCCACTATAGCGGGTGGAGGGGAAAACCCGTCCCATCCACCCGCGGCCACACTCAGGGCGGCATGAGGCGCTGGTAAGCGCGCCTCCGCCGCCCGGTTCGCCGGCGGCGAATTAGGTCCGAGTGGAGATCGTCCTCCCGGACCCTTTCCGCCGCCTCCTTCTGCGAGATGACGTCCTCACAGAAGGTCGCGACCGCGGTAAAATTCCTGTCGCTACCGGCCATGGAGCGTATGACGGCCGGTAGCGAGAGATCCCCTCCGATGACTGCAGTGAGGGCCCGACGCTGCGTCGCCCAGGCGGAGCAAACCGCCAGCGTGTGCTGAGCCGAGTCCTCACTGCAGTCGCAGTGGTGACAGGCGGGACTCAGTTCCCTCCTAGCGACCGAGTGCAGGTACTTCCCGAAGCAGCCGTGCCCGGAAAGGACCTGCGTCAGTCGGAAGGAAAGGGTCCCGTGCTGCCGCCCTGCCCACTCGACGATGACCGGCTGGAGCGCCTCCACGGCGGCAAAGCCAGCACGTGGAGCCTCCAGCCGGGACGACCAACGAGCCATGGTGGCTCGGCGAGCGGCCTCACGCCATTCGCGTACCTCTTCGGGCGGGGGCCGACTGCCGCTTCCCGCCCGGAACTCAGCCGTTCGCCGATATACTTCGGCGAGCACTTCCGCCTCCAAATCCCACGGGGGAGTCCCGGCCAACGCGCACGCCGCCTCCGTCGACACGGTGCGGTAGCCGCGTATGGCTCTAACCGCCATAACCCTCTGAGGGCGCCAGAGGCGCGCCCTATTCTGGGCGGTCAGAGCACCCGCCCACACCGGTGCACCGTACAGTGCCATTGACCGGACAACCCCCGTGTATAGCCGTCTTGTAGCGACGCTGGGTCCGCCCAAATTGGGTAAGAGTCGCCCAAGGGCGGACGCAGCGCCGACCAGCTTCGGAGCAAGCTGTCGGAAGTGCTCGTCGAAAAGCCACCTACCGTCGAGGATCAGGCCCAGATATCTTATGTGGGCCTGAACCGGTACGAGGACCGAGTTAACCACGATAGAGGCGCCAGGGGGTGGACCGCGACGGGGCCCATGGAATAAAAGGGCCTCCGTCTTATCCAGGGCCACCCGCAAGCCCAGCGCCTCGATGCGCCCGACCACCAGAGAGACTCCCCTGGTGGCCAGGCGCGCCGCCTCCTGAAAGTTCACCCCCCGGGCTGTGACTAATGTGTCATCGGCGTAACAAATTACGCCGAGCCCGGGGGGGAAGTCGCCTCGAAGGGCCCAGTCGTATCCCATGTTCCACAGGAGTGGTCCAAGGACAGACCCCTGCGGAACACCGCACGACATGGGCCGACGACTCAAAACTCCATTTCGGTCCTCGTACATGACGGTACGCTCCTCTAAATAGTCTGCCACTAGCCGCCTCAGGTACCCTGGCACTCCGTGATACTGGAGTACTTCCCTGATGCAGCTGAATGGCAGACTATTGAACGCGTTGGCGATGTCCAATGACACCGCCAACAGCACGCCGCCACAGCTCACTACCTCCTCGGCCACGGCTCTCAGGCGCAACACAGCACCGACCGTCGAACGCCCCGCTCGAAAACCGAATTGGGCGTCCGACAGATCGGGGCCGACCTCGCCAAGGTGCCGGACGATGCGGGCAGAGAGGACCCTCTCAAACAGTTTACCCGCCTCGTCCAGCAACACGATGGGCCTGTAGGCCGCGACCGAGTCGGTAGGCCGTCCCGGCTTCCTCAAAAGTACCAGCTTCCCGCTCTTCCAGCAATCAGGGAAGCGCCCGGACGCCAAGCTAGCGTCGAACACTTCCCTGAGGCGGTCGTACATGTGGTCAAGGGCAAGGGCCAATACTCGGGCAGGGATCCCGTCTGGCCCGGGGGCGGTGTTCTTGGAACGGATCCGTAGAACAGCCGCCCCTACCTCCGCCTCCGTGACGGGCGGAACACCATCCTCTTCGTCCTCCCCGTCGTCTCCGGCCAAAGGGGCCATCGACGGGGGGTACATGCTCCACCCGTTGCGGGAAAAGGCCCTCAACCACTTCCTGCAGGAAGCTGGGCTGGAGAGTCTCCGTAAGGGGGGGGCCCGACGCGCGGAGCTTTTGTTGCGCCGCGCGATATGGGCGACCCCAGGGGTCACGATCGAGACCCTCCAGCATCTCCTTTCTTTTTTCCTCTTTGGCGCGGCTAATGGCCAGCTTCAGAGTGTTCCGCGCCTCTCGGTACTCCTCATGAAGCTGGTCCTCTTCCCCCTCATCGCGGCGACGCCGCCGGCTGTGAGTGTAGGACCTCCGGGCATGGGTACAGGCCGCACGGAGGTCCGCCAGCTCCTGGGACCACCAGTAGACCTCCTTCCTTGGAGGCCGACGACCTCGGACGCGGGGCATGGCCGCATCGCAAATCTGCGTAATCGCATCGCGAAAGCGGCCTGCCCCCGTCATGTCTACCTCCTCAGTCAGAGGCTGCGGAGACAGCCAAGAGTAAATGATGGCTGCCTCCTCTAGTAGGTCCCTGTCCAACTTCGAAACAGCCCACCGCGGGAAGCGGGAAGAACGCCGCGCCGTGTGACCCCTTCTGGGGTCCTGGGTCCGGGAGAGCTCAAATCGGATATACAAGTGATCCGAGAGCGTCTCAACCTCTTCCAGGACACGCCAGTTCCTTACTCGTGCGGCGAGAGCAGGGGTAGCGAACGAAAGGTCCACTATCGACCCCCCCTGCTGTCGCACGCACGTATTGGTGGAGCCTCTGTTTAGGAGACAGAGGCCCACCGATGCCGCCCACTCCTCCACGGCATCGCCCCGTGCGTCCGTCCTGGGGGAACCCCACGCAATGGACTTTGCGTTGAAGTCCCCCAGCACTAGGACGTGCCCAGACGCTATTCGCCGCATCGAGGTCTCCAAGTTGTTGAGGAAAACCTCGAAGTCGCTCAAACTCCGGTTGGGGGAGAAGTAGATACCATATATGGTGATTCCCCCCCACTCGGCAGCAACATATCCATTACCCTTGTCTCTTAGCGACAAGGGCGGGGAATGAGCCGCCGTGGAGCCGACGACTACCACGGAGCCGTCCCGGTCACCCATCCAGTTTGGACGGGGAGGAACGTAATAGGGCTCCGAGGCTACGGCTACACCGATCGACCACTCCGCCATGGTTTGCAGGAAAAGATCCTGCGCACCGGCAGAGTGGTTTAGGTTCGTCTGGACAAGGAGGCTAGAGACTTGGTCCATTTATTGGACCGTCTCTACAACCTCCTCCATGGGCGACGACGACGACGCCGGAATGACATCGGTGGCAGCCTGGGTCGATTGGCTAGCCCCCGATGATTTTTGAGAAATGCGGGGTGGCTTGCAGCCCCCCTGCCCCATTTGGTGATTGGCGGGCAGATTGCCCGCCGCACACGTCTGGGCAGTGAGGGGCGGCGGAACATTCCGCCGCCTTATGCCCCGGTCGACCGCAGCGGAAACAAGTCCGCTGCAGTCAAAGCAAATTGCGCATTTGACGCGGGTGTGTCCCGTGGACAGGCACTTAAAACACCTCATCGGTCTCGCCTCCAGGACTGTAACCCTGGCGTTGACGAAACCGATGAGGACCTTGCCAGCGTCGCCTAAGATTTTGGCCGACGCTACGGGACAACTCACCCACACCGCGCCAAGACCTCCTGGACCGGGGCGGATGGTGCCAACCCTGATGTTGTCCGGGGTGCCGCCCGTTTTCTCCAAAACCGCAACCCGGACATCCTCAGTCGTCACGGAGTCATCCAGGCCTGAAATGCGCAACTCCGCGCATTTGGTGGGCCTGGCGATCTTGACACCATCCGTCGCTGCAAAAATACCCCGCATCTTCTCGGCGAAAGTATCGGCGGTCTTCGCACCTTCAGCCCCCGGAACTCTAGGACCCGAGCTCCCGTCTGGGCGAGACGCATCCTCACGCCTGAAGCCCCGAATTCACTGGCGAGGCTATCCCGGGCTCTCTTGAATACGGCCGCGTAGGATAGCCCGCCATTTGCAGCCTCCGGTGACACGGTGATCACCACAGCCGCCGTTTTCGGTGGCTGCAGTTTTCGCGGCTTCTTAATATTGGCTACTGCCACCGATGGTGACTGCGGTGTAGAGGCTGCTTTATTGGCAGCCTTCTTGTTCCGCTTTCGGGACTTCTTTCTGTTTCCTTCAACTTTCTGCCACCCGTCGTTAGAGGGGGCAGACGTCGAGGGGGCAGACGTCGAGGGGCCAGATGCGGAGGAGCCAGACACAGTTTTGGCACCAGAAGGAACTGTTGTCCCTTTTGGTGCCGGAGTGGTAAGCGGAGGAAACTCCGCCGTTGCTGCAGCCGGAGCCTTAGCGGGTTGCGCGGCCCTTCGATGGCACCGTCCTTGCCTTTGCTGAGGCCTTAACCGGTCGCCCGGCCTTCGGGGGCAGCTACAGGGAGTGGCGCTGATGTCGCCGCCGCATATGAAACCGCAACGCGGCCACCCGAGACGGGAAGTGGCGTCGGGCCCGATGCGGCCTTGGGCTTATCGCCGGCGAGTGGGCGGTCGTATGACAGGGGCCGGAGGCAGCCTTGCTTCCAGGCCCGCGAGGCGCCCGTCCATCATTCTCCACACTGCGTCAATAACTTGACGCAAGTGGGAGTCCGAACTTCGGAGGGAGAGGGGGCGCAGGGAGCAGGCTGTCGCTCTACCTGGCCCCGGTTGCTCACTGGAGACCGCCTGAGCCCGAAATTGGGCGAACTGAGAGCTCAGCTCAGCCACCTGCCCCGCCAACCGATCGTTTTGCCGCCTGGAGGCGCGCCACGTCACCGATTAGGGTCTTTACGACCCCAGAGACAGCGGAGGAGGAGTCCTTAAGGGCCTTTACAAAAGAACCCTTAAGGTTCGTGGACTTGGTGGCCCACTTTGTGAATTATGGCCACCGCCGCATCCGCTCTCTCCTGCATAGTTACCGGTGTTTGGGGGACAGAACCCCCTTCCACCGGCTCCCGGATTTTCAGCAGGAGATCTGCAATCTCCTCCTCCGCTTCGATTTCGCCCTCCGCTCTGGCACGGGTGTATGCGCCCGACTTGGAGAAGGCGGAACCTGCCGGAGCTGGGATCGGCGTGCGCAACCTCGACCTCCCCTCTCAGACTGCTTGCCACTTTCGGTGGCAACATCTCTTGCGACGTGTCGCCATCCTCATCTCTGGAGCGTCCGCGCTTGCGACTCTCAGTGTCGCGGACCTCCAGCTCCATCTCTTCGGCTGAGTCGGTCGTCGAACTAGCAGTCCTAGATCGTAGCGACATCCTTCTGCTCCCAGGGGTCAAATTGACCACTGGGAGCTCCACCGAACAAGTCGTCTCACAAGAGACTTCATCGTTGGTTGACGAAGCTTCTCCAGCCAACCTCTTACTCCTCCTTCTCTTCTCCTTCTTTTTTTCGTCCGTTTTGTTTTCTGTTAATAATAATAAATCATTTTCCATTTTGTACCCACGAGAGGGGGAGAAATAAAGGTCCACCCGGGCAGAGATCCCCCAATACCCGAGCAAGCGAAGGTTTGTGCCCAACCGAGGGGTCCGCAGGTCCCCCGGCTGGGAGTGCGCTTGCGACTGAACTACCCATCAGCCATGCATCCCCTGGTCACGCACCAGAACACGGGATTCGGGGTGATTTTTTAGAGAGGTTTTCTTCCTCGCAGTCCGGGCGGCTAAGCCAAGACCCTCGTCCCCGATCGAAGTCGCGAGACATGACCACGACTCCTTTCAGGATTACGATATGCCGACGGTGGCAAGGAAACTAAATCTTCCCATGCCTGCTCGGTGGCAGTGTGAGTGCACACCGAGCCCGCCCTCTTTCTCCACTGAGAACAGCGGAGAAACTCCGACCCATGGAAGGGTCCCCCCTTGTTGATTTTTTACCGAGGTTTTCATCCTCATAGCTCCGAAGAGCGAAGAGCCAACAGAGGAATCGACAGACACGCCCGCTCTGTTGGACCAGCCTCGACCAAGTGGCCAAGGAAATATGGCCTCCTCTTCTCTAGAATATTAGCCGTTGGCGATGACGCCGTCTTCAAAAACTGAGGAAAAAAGGCAGCGTCATCGCCAACGTTTCCAGGGTGCACCACGTGGAGGTTTTCTAGACAGCACCCCTTCGTTGTCAACCATAGTGCAACCTTTAATTTTCTTTATTCTCTTTACAGTTTCAGGCACAGAATGTATCATAACTAGAGAACGATAGAAGAGTGAAGTTTAAAGAAGAGTGGGAGAGCCATGCTTTGGAACGTATGGGCTGGCTCGACCGGAGCGACACCACGGCCTCATAGAAAACCGGCGTGAAGTAATGCTTATATTATGTTTCAGCGAGTGAGTGAGTTTACCGGAGGCCTTAACCCCGTCCACCCGTTCCCCCACTCCCACCTTAAAGGCTGGCAGTGTAATATACCTAAGACAATTTTATATTAAGCTTATAATGCTGACCAGCAACAGGTAGGAACGATTGTCCTGCTTCAAACCTGCAAGAAACCTTTTTTCTAAACAAAGGCAGTTATCTGGCTTTCCCGGGTATCCCTAAATTTGATATCGAATATAAGACGTGGTTGTAGTCGCTTCAATTAACCCTACCGTACAAATCCACCATAATAAAATTCTGGGGGTTAATGTCCTATGGTTTCCTGGTTCGCTGGACAATAACATACCCTAAGGGGTTGTACGAAAGTGTATTTTACCTTAAGTGCGATCAAAATTTAGAAAGAGCAACTTTTGTTTGTGTAGTGTTATCTACTATAATATATTCTATGCCGATACGTTAGTAAATATGTACATAAGATGAAATACGTGATGTAAATAAACGAAAAATGTATAACATTGAGTTGGGAATGTAGTTGTCGTTTGGAATACGTGTTAAGATTAGTTAGTTAGTTGGAAAAAACTTACTTGATTACTTGCCATTTTCTTCTATTCTACACATTGTATTGTATTTGTTGTATCATATCATGTATCCACATGTATTAGTATGAGCTAAAACTTCCATCACTTAATGGTCCGCGAGCAACAGATTTTCATGACCAATAACCTCTTGGGCGAAAACTCGTAAAATGCTTCAGAGAGTTGTATCATGAAGTCTCGTGAACGTCAGCTGCAGTTCCGCCCGGGGGGTTGAGGAGCAGCAGCCTCCCGTGCATATAGAAAAAATATTATTTTTAGTAATTTCCTCCCAATTGAGAATTGTATCAAATTATAGCTAATCCAATATCCTGAAGAAAAAGAAAAGTGAGCTGACTATAGAGTGGTGACTTATACGTCAGCTGGTCACATGAACGTGAAAAAATATATACTTATACATTCAGTGATTTCCTCTCAATTGAAAATTTATTAGATGACAGTTTATATGCTATTGTGAATAAATAAAAATGTCAGCTGGCTTTATCTCGGAGGAAAGATTTTCAGCTGATCCCCAGGTGTAACGCAGGAGCCAAACGGCAGCATCTATCGCCTATTTAAATGCACCAGCTGACGAGTTTTCCCTCGGCATACTGCCAGCTGATTTTTTTTTTGTAACTTACAAGTTCTACTTACAACTTGTATTTACAACAACTTACAAGTTGTATTTACAAGCAGCTTACGAATTTTCATCCGGGAGGATATGACGTATCTAAAGTTATTCGACATTATGCTCCATACACTAACTGAAAGATATAATTTTATTGTAATGTTTCGATTTAAACAATACGGACGGAACCGCAGCTGACGTTTACGAGGCTTCATGATACAACTTTCTAAAGTATTTTACGAATTATCGCCCGAGAGGAAATGACTGACAAAACTTGTACCTGGCTCGTGGACTAAAACCTCCATCAGTTTTAATTAACAAGGTCTCTTTTAGTGAAAAAGTTTTAAATAGTAATTTATTTTGCAATACAAAACCATAATTTATATACGTGAAGCGAAAACTTTGGATCCCTTTTTACGAAAATTGGGCGGACGGAGGAGTATGAAATTTCGCACACTTATAGTTTATACAGAAAAGAAGTGACGAATGCTAAAATTTTTGAACAATATTTGCTACAAAGTTAAAAAAAAATGCAAAAATGGGTACATACAGCTATGAGTGTCCAGTATATATTTTGACCTGTCATGGTACAAAAGTCTATACAATGACAGGTCAAGTAATATTGGCCAATGAAATAAACCATGGTCGAAATTCGACCACCACGCGATCTCTAGTTATAATTGATTTCTTATCCGGTAGCGTGGCCGAGCGGTCTAAGGCGCTGGTTTAAGGCACCAGTCTCTTCGGAGGCGTGGGTTCGAATCCCACCGCTGCCATGTGTTTTTTTAATTTTATTTTTTTATCTACGATTTCACGAAAAACATCAGTACTACGACTTCGCTGGTTCTCACTAATAGGTAACTTAATTATGCCTATGACTTCTAAACATTTATAATATGTACTCAATAAGTAAACGCCGTTCAAAAACATTGTTTACTCTAAAGGAAGTCGTCTTGGAGAGGAAAACTGTCAAAGGAACCATTTATTCTTTTCTGCTCAAAGTAATCCATCGTCTCCTAAGTGGTGCACTTAATGTATTGTCTATTTCCTACCTTATTGAGTCTCATGAAATCGAATGGTCAATATTTAAAAGAAAATCATACGTAAGCAATGTAGTAAGCTGTTCCATTTTCTTTTTTTGAGCGCTATATGTAATGTATGTATGTGTTATGGACAAAGTGATTAAACAGTGCACTATTTATAATGCCCGGGCAATATGAATAATGACAAGTGAAATCGGGCTACCTATGTGATAAATACTTACATTTCTAAACTTCGTTATTTATAACATTGTCTGACTATTATGAATATTGCTACACAACTGTTGGGCAAGTTGATAATAAAGCCAATTAAGGTACATCAGGCAGGGCTCTAGGACCAAGAATATACATAGAAGGTCCATTTTTGAACATTTGCAAACACGCGCTGCTTCACAGTGCAATTGTTTTCTATTCAGTTTAGAACTTTCTAATAAAGGCGGACGGTTTATATTCTTTATATCTCGAAATGAAAATTGAAGTGAAGTGTGTTATAATTAGTAATTACCTAAAAATTATATGTATTTAAATGAACATTATGAAAGTGTGTTAGAATGACGTCAGGAGTTATTACAGTAATAACATCGTTTCATCTCTGAGGCTAGGTAACGGTTAAGTGGGATACAATGCTCCGTCACAAATATTCAAATTTTTCTGACTAAGATTAAAAAACGAACATAGATTTTTTTATAATTTTTAATATTAATAGTATTCTAATCTGCACGTAACAAAGTTTATTTTATTATCAGGAAAAAGTGCAAAGCGCGTCACATTTCGTTTCATTGAATGGCGTAGCGTTTTAAACTTAGCGATAAAAATTTAAACTTTGAAATTAACGATAAAAATATAAACTTAATTATTAAATTTCACAATTAAAATATGATATATTACATACAACATAAATTTATAGGTGTATTAATTATATAGCAATAAAGGGTTAAAATAAAAATTATTTGTCTATTTTGGAGTTACGTACATATTTCCTATTGAATAAAACACATATTTTTTATTACTTTGCCCAATCGGTGGGGCACATCATACAGCTAAGTCAGGACATTCTGAATAATGCTATATTAATCACCCGGTCCTTAAAATATGTATGCATGTATTTGTTTAGTGCAAAATTTACACTTCTCATTTATTTTTGCGCCTTTACACGAAAGTAAGCGAAAATAAAAGCTAAGATGTCGATATTTGGACCTGGCCACCATGTTCAACGACATCCGTCGTTTTGAAGAAGAATGAATCCTCCCCTCTCGAGTAGCGAATGTGCGATACATAGCACATATATCTACTAGTTCTTGGTTGGTGGATGTTCAATCATAAATATCCATTTCGGCAGCAGCCAAAATATAATTGTTAGATAAATTACCACATTCACAGTTCACATTCCAATCGTGGTACGTGGGAGAACACCCACCATAAAATTATTGTACATCTAAAATTATACCATAAACATATCTAAGTATGAAATTGTGTCTAAATCGATTTTGTATTAAGATACAATTACTTTCCCCAATATTTCATTATCTAAATATTCCTAAGTTAATATTGAAGTTAGATACTAATTTGGTCGTAAATTATTATTACAATTCGTGCGGAATTGGTCAAATTGAAAGCCACGTGATGTACAACATGCATATAGGTACAAAAGTTGCTAGAAGTGACTAGTAAACAAATTAATGTGTGCTTTTAAATTTTGAACAAATAGATATCGTTTATTATTTAGTTTTTACTAAAAATAACACTTTAATAAGGAACCAAATGAAAAAGTAAAAAAAAAATCGTTAAAAAATTTCCACTTAGAATTTTATTATTTAGGTATTTACATTAGTATAGGAGTTTAGTCAGACTAACAAGTTTAGTTTTCGCTTTTCAGCTCCTTTCTTCTTTCGTTGATTTGATTTTTTGTTAAATGTTTAATTTTTTAGTTATTTGTGGCTAAAATATTAATATAATTAATACTTACTTAAAATTCTTACTTACCTAACTTACTTAATTAACTTATTAATAATATAATTACATACATAAATTATTCATTGTTATTTGTTATAAATATTATACATTATATATATTATACAGGTCAACGTCATGTTGTAGTGTCACTTAAACTAGATATGTGTGCTTAGTTTAAAAAAATCGGTTACCAGATGAAAAGTCAATGGGTGAACAGAACAATCATTCATCCCCTAATTTTCTACCCTTTATTTGAAATTTAAATGACAGCAACTTTGAAGTATGAACTCTCAAAAAAAAAAAATTGTCGAAATCGGACGTCATGAAAAAAAATTTACAGATTAAAAAACCTCCGTTATTTCGTCAGTTAAAATATTAACTAAACTACGAATGTATTAAAAGTCACTGAGTTAGTCGAGTTCAATACATTGTGTTGGCATTTGATATTTACAACCTACCTACTTAATAAACATGACAAAAACATTTTGATGTCTCATTCCCATTAAGTTTAAATACTAATGTTGTTTAAAGTACGAGTAGGTCTTTTAATGCCTTCGCATCATCCACCACCATCACCATCTTAACTAAATATATAGAAAGCTGATTATCTTTGGTTGTTGTTACGGGTGGATTGTTGTCACATGTTGGAGTTCTGACTGTACCTGATTTGTTCAGTATTTGAAGAAGTTTTACATTCGTCACATCTGTTATCCTATATTCTGTTAAACTCTGTGCGGAAAGAGAACCATCATATTATTTGAGGTCGTAGCAGTGCTAAATTACCTTTTTACACTGTTACGTCATTATTGTTTACTGTATTGTATATTATTGTTTACTGTCGAACTATAATGACGTAACAGTGTTGTCAACATAACAAAAAAGTTATTTTAGCACTGGTGCGACCTCAAATTCTACGACGGTTCTCTTTCCGCACAGAGTTTAACAGAATATAGGATGACGGATGTGACTTCAAACAGTGAACAAATCAGGTACAGTCAGAACTCCAACATGTGACAACAATCAACCCGTAACAACAACCAAAGATAATTGGCTTTCTATAAATTTTGTTAAGATAGTTTAAAATTAAATACTATTTAAAAAAATCAGGGTTAAAATTATAAATAGGCATAGACAATTTAGATCTATGTATCTGTGCGCACCAATGCCGTCAATGTCATTGTCAGAGGAAAGGAAGTAAGTGTGCTATCAATATCACGTGTCCACAGAAATGGCAAAGCTGTCGAGATATTTCCAGTGGTGCTTGTACAATATATTTTTCAGGCATCCAGAGCTATTTTTAAACTTTTGTGAGTATGACGCAGGAACTAGGAACTACGTGGTAAGGTATCTTTTTATTGTTTAGCTACAATTTTTAGATTTTTTAGTGCCAATTGTGACTTTTTTTTTTTTTTTTTTTTTCATGTGGAAACTCCCACGGGTCATCACCTCACCATGGCTATTGGTGAGGTGGTATGTCGGAATCGAACCGACTAAAACCACACGGTGTTCCGTAACAAGTGAGTCTATCGCAAGGGACTCGGGTATACCCTAGGAAGGAAGTCCCCGAGAACCCTAGCAGACTTTGGCCGCCCTCAAATAGAAGGCAGCCACACCATTGGTAGCGGAGGGCCTTGCCCTCCTTCCAATTTAGAGAGGCGCACGCGGAACACGTCGCGCCACCATCTCAGGCCTGCTTCTGCTAGAGTAACGGGCAGCCTCACCCGTCACCCCCAGGCCAGCGCTCATGGAGGCCGGAGATCATTCTGCGCTCTCCGGCGCCTGGTGCCTCTTCTTCGGGACTGGAGAGTACTAGTCCTCTCCCGTTCCCTTTCCGCCGCCTCTTTAGTGGACATCACTTCCTCACAAAAAGAAGCGGCGGATTCCCAAGCACTCTCACTTTGGCCAATTGTGACTGAACATTGTTGAGGGAATATAGTATCTACTATATTTTGTATTTTTTTTTTCTAGTGAGGTGACATAAAATGTGTAAATAAACAATAGTCTGCCTTCATACATATAGCCTAAATGACGCGCTTCGATATCTCAGTAAGTTTTAGCATACAGGAAGTGTTCACTACTGCTGTATCGGCCGCGGATACTGTGAGACGTTCACGCTCATTATTATCGTAATTATTACACAAAGTAAACCGTTTTATGAAACCTACTAATATTACAAATGTGAAAGTTTGTTCGCGCAAAAACTACTGAACCGATTGCGATGAAACTTGGTATGTAAATAGCTGAAAACCTGGATTAACGGATAGGCTACTTTTTATCTCGATATTAATAGGGATCGAGACTTACACGGGTGAAACCGTGGGGCGCTGCTAGTTTTTTATAAATTCCAATAGAAATGAAAATCATACAATTTTGCACTCCATGCAAAATTGATATGATTGCATGGAGTGAGTCACAAGTTACAGGTCCTCCAACGCTAAAAAATATCAGTTGCAACGAATTTGAAGACCTGGTAACATCAAACTCCCGGATTATGATAAAGCTGCAAGCACACACAAATCAATAGGGCGATGTCTAAAGCTCTTCAAGATGGTCAGTGAAGCGTCGTCGCCACAGTAAGCGGACTGGTGAAAAAGACAAAAATGAATAGAATTAGTCGTTTTCAAATTGAATTACATGCAATTAACTTGGCCATATTTTTTTATTTAACAAAATTATTGCATCTTTGAGCTAAGGCTAAAAAAGGGCCCTCAGGGCTGAAAATATTGTAAAATAAAAACAAATATATTCTTTAAACATATAATTTAACCAAATGAAACTTTTTGCAGCTATTAAAATCCATATGATGAAGTATTTTTTTCCGTTTCCCGCTCTATCCTCGCGACCACGATTGGTCCAATTTGATCCTAATTTAAACAAAGTTGAATTGCACCGACATACACGCAATAGTAATAAATTAAGTTTGGACGAAATCGTCAGCAGTTTTACTCGCACATGTCACACACGTATGTTTACAAGATACTCGTAACTAATTAATTCTTCTCCAGATACACTGGATTACATTTGTTATAGAATAATAAATAAAGAATTTTACAGTAAGTTTTATAGTTTTTTTGTCCAAATTGACAAGTATCAGTGCTTTGAACAGTGTTCGTTTAATTTCCACACACCACAATATTTTATTTACAAATAGTTTTTAGTTAATGTAGTGGAGGGCTTCTTGACGACCTTTGTATTTATTGATAACCTTCACTAACATTCAATACAAATCAAACTTTATGTCTATAATGCCCAAAATTGAAATTGAGATTACAATTTATTTAAGTCAATGCAGTCGAAAGGTAATAAATTTATATAGGTTCCATTTATGGATGAACAAAGACGAGAGCTTGGTCAACAACGCCTCCGTCAAAATTTCAGTTTTCTTTATATTTCAAAAGATGGAACGCCGTTTGGACGTCGAGAGTGGTTATTTATGAAGAACCCTCATTTTGGACACTTCAAACCGTTCGTTGTTTAAATTGGATAAAGTAATAGTTTAAGGTAAGCCATTGATCATATTCATTGTGTCGAAAACTACTGAACGGATTTTCATGCGGTTTTCACTAATAGACAGAGTTATTCATGAGAAAGGTTTAGGTGTATAATTTGTACCCGTGCGAAGCCGGGGCGGGTTGCTAGTAATTAATAAATGCTTTTGCTTAGGTTAAATACTCAAATCATAAAACATCAAACCATGCCTTGCATTTTCAATTAGCTACATTTATTTTAGCAAATGTAATAATTAGTTAACAGTGTGAGTTCCGAAAGAATTTCTACCCACATATCTTTAAAAAAAAATAATAATAATAACTCCACACATCTCACACCCGGCCGTCTGATCCCAAACTAGGCGGACCCTGTACTATGGTAACCAGACTCCTGATAAACATACTTATATATTTCTAAATACATACATATTACAGATAAATTACACCCAGACACATAACAAATTATCGTGCTCATCACACAATTATTTGTCCTGGGTGGGAATCGAACCCACGATCTCTGGATCGAACTGAACCACTAGACCAACAGGCCCGTTCTCTCTCCTCTCCTCAACTACGTATTTGTTTATACTGCCCCTACCCCACCAACGCATTCGTTATAAAAGCAGGGTCAGTATACGTACATCTCTTTCCCCAAACCAAGGTCCCGAGACGCAGGGACCTCTATACGGCAGCTCTTACCTCCAATGCCATGGCGCCGGCACTAATTAAGGCTAGTTACCCGTATGCCTATCGGTCACAGGGAATCGCCACTCATGAAACCACACTCGCAGCGACTCCCGTTTGCAACCGGCACACTCCCTATTATCCAGATAGGTACCGGAGCTGTAAAGCACGCTCAGTTTCCGCATGTTTGCATATGCTCGCGGTAGGTTCGTCAGAGAAGCCAAGTACCAGTTTCCAGCTGGTACCGGAGCTGTAGGGTACGGTCACTTCCCGATCTACAATAATGTGTAAGACCAACAGGCCAGTCAAATTCCCTCAAAACCGTAAATTGTAAACAAAAATACTTCACGAGTCTAATAAAATTAAACTTGTTCAACTGATTAACTAAGGCTGTTTACAACAAACAAACATTTTGTAATATAATAACGTTTCACTTAAATGATTAATTGCATCGTCTTCAATTGACAGATTAAACCTTTACCAGACGGACATATTGAATTTAATTATTATAAAACACTCCACTTCTACAAATCTTCAAGCAGCCCTCAAATTTCAAGGTATCGGATGATAACAATATCATGAAAAGACAAATGATTACTTAACGAATATTATATTATGTAAACATTATATTATTAAGAGAATATTGTAGGAAAATCGTATGGGTTCCGACTTGAATATGCAAGTATTGTTTACATTAATTCGTGAGGGTTAGTGTAAATTGTTTGTTTTTTATGGCGTAGGGGGCAAACGAGCAGACGGGGTCACCTGATGGTAAATGACTACCGCTGCCAATGGGCACCTTCAACTCAAGAGTCACAAGTGCGTTGCTGGCCTATAAGGGAAAAAGAGGGGAAGAGTAGGGAAGAGGGGGAGAGGTAAGGGTGAGGGCCTCCGTAACCTCACTCACTCGGCGAAAGCAATGCAAACATTGCTTCACTGCCGGTTTTCTGTGAGGCCGTGGTATCACTCCGGTCGAGCCGGCCCATACGTGCCGAAGCATGGCTCTCTCACGAATGAATGTAAATAAAACTTTGAAATGTTCGTGAAATGAATGATTAAAATCATCACTATTAATTTCAAAGTCTTAATTAGGTAGGGTATGGTAGATTTTTGCTCAAATTGGAGTGACCAACCTGGTAGTACCTCAACCTTATAGAAGACTTTGATTAGAGAGCTATCATCTTTACTTCCAATTTAACAAAATTGATAATTATCAATAGGACGTCTCCTACACACTGAATATTAAGTCTTTGGTAGATGTCATCTAAGATTATTTTTAAAAAGTAATCACTAATTATTAAAAAAATATAATTTCATTATTTTATACATCCAAATGGTATTCAACACCATGTCACACAACACCAAATTCATTTGGTATTCAACACAAATATAGTTTTGTAATGAATAAATGCAATACAATACAATACAATACAATACAATTAAATCGAGATAATTGTATACTTCATGAAGAAGTTTTCATTCTTACGGTAGAAGTCATTTAAAAGTCATATGCGTTTTATGTTCTTTTTTTTTTTAAATTGGGCAAATTGAAACTTTTCCATGCAAAATCAAATTAAGTAGTTACAAATAAGTCAATCAATTTGAAATAGAAAAACACCTCTGTTTGTAAACATCTCACTCAACCCACACAAAAAGATTTTTAATTAATTTACTTGTCTGGAACTTCTAATAAAAATAGATCAACCATTTTTGGCGACTGCTTACACAAGTCCGTACAGTAACTAAGTATATTATTTGTAATAAAGTTCAAGTCTTCGTAATCTACAGATCATAGGATGTCAAGTGCATCGAAAGACTATTTTAAAAATGAATATCTAAGCATTATAATATTATTGTTGCAACATTAGAATTTAGTCGTTTAAACTGATTAAAATTCATACCATACGGAAAAAGACGTTAGCTTAAAATTGACGTTAGACGAAAATTCCAATATAACTTATAATAGAAGATGTGTAACTTTGCATTTTTCCTAGTGTGTTTTTCTACAGTTAATATTTTTGTTAAAAAATACATACATACAACAAACATACATAATTGCCTTCTTCTAAAAACATACTGTTGAATTGGCAAGGGCTTTGTCTAGCAGAGAAAAACACTCACACAATTACACAATTATTTCTCTAGTATTCCGCACTACGGATTTTGATTTCCTTATATGCCATCAGATTCTGGTAGCTAGCTTGTCGTATTATTTCTACCCAAATTCTTTGATTGTAATCGTTGTGAAATTCATCAGTTCAATCATTCGTCCGCCATATCTGTTTAATAAATAAAACAAGTAACGAAAATCAAATTATATATGTATGTAGGAGTGTCAAGTTTCAACAGAAAAATCAATCAATCAGGCCTTATATTCCTATTTTGCCTATCTTATGAATCAATTTCATTTCAGATTTAATTATGAAATAGTATTTTTAGGGTTCCGTACCTCGAAAGGAAAACGGAACCCTTATAGGATCACTTTGTTGTCCGTCCGTCCGTGGGTCTGTCTGTCTGTCAAGACCCTTTTTCTCAAGAACGCGTGGAGGTATCAAGCTGGAATTTATATCAAATACTCAAATCTACTGTCCCTTAGAGCTGTGAATAAATCAAACTTCTAAGCCAACGCAATCAAAAGACAGCGGTTTATGCAGCAAATTTCCGTAAATTCACTCGCAAGGGAATCAAAACCTACAGGGTACTTCCCGTGAACTCAGAATCTTGAAATTTGGTACGAAGCAACGTCTCATAGCACAAATAAAGAAAAAATTGCGAAAACCGTATATTTTTGGTTACATCATATAATAAAAATATTTTACGGAACCCTCGGTTCGCGAATCCGACTCGCACTTGGTCAGTTTTTTTTTACTCTTAGGTCAATTATTTTACAAAAAATATGGTGAATATCATACAATACAATACGCGTCAAAATGAAACTACCTGATCTTTTCATTATGATCAGTTAATAAAAGAAATAATTTATTATACCTACTCGCAGAGTGAAAGTATCATTGGTCAGTATTATTTGCACCGCGTAACCGGCCTATATATCTTTCATCGCTTAGTTGAAAGAAATAAGCGAAAACATAAGCTGGGTTACAAATTGCCACGATGAATCCGCGTCCAACCTCTCATACATACGAGTTGACAAATAGCATAGGAAATTGCGGATTTGCAGAGATATTTGTTAAGCTTTAAACAAACGTATTTGAAATTTTCAGTTTAAATCACAGAAGAATTGGGTGGTCATCAGTAAAATAAATAATATTCTGAGGGCGATTTATGCGAGTAAGTTATCATGTTAGCAGCATGTAAATTAATTTCAAATTCGGAACAGCTTTCTAATAAATATAAAAAATATTTTAGAAACCAATAATTTTAGGGACCCGTTAAATATTTTTTTTACATATGTTAGAAACAGTCTCACAACCACTGATATAAAATATGAAAATCACTAACTAACAGTAACTGCCAAGGTGTTCGTACCACTATTCGCACTCAAGAGAATGTTCTGAACTTATTACTACCCTTTTTATAACCCCACTATTCATTAATATTTATCAATCGACCAATACCATTGCGTTACCGGTATAACCAGTCAAAATAATGTCTATTAACTTATTCTTATTAAATAGTGAACTGTGTTATCATGTATTATAGTTTGTCCCTATTTTTAATAAAATAAATAAGAGTTTTTGATGTGGCGACGACACACACTTTATTGTTTCTTTTTTAGTTTATTTTATTTAGTAAGTAGGAAAAATGTGCAGGAGAATTAAGTCTCCATATTGAAAAGGGAACCTCCGTGTTTGTGAAATACTTTTGTTAAGAAATAATACATTTAAAGACACTATCAAATACCGTGAGTTTGAATAACAGGCAGGTGTGCCTTGAAAGTTTAAAGGATATTGAGTATTTTTGTGATTTTTAGGACAAATTTGTGAGTGACTTGTGTGTTAATGCTGTGTATATTATATTATATCTAGTATAAGGTATTGTGCCGTTTTTTATCAGAAAATATATTTGTTTATATGAAATCATTCATTAGCAATCGATACCATTAAATTGTCGATCCTCCTGATGATTCTTCACCTCTAACTTTCAACGTTATAAACAATCCCACCCTACTCAAAAATATTTTTTTAACTTTTATACCATTTTTAACATCACACGTATTTCCATTACACACGAATTTTTGCCCTAATCTCATTTAAGTCCTTTTAATTTTTTCCTTCAATATTTTTATTTTATGTTTCAAATATATTTCATTTGTTTTTCAGAGAAACCCTCTGGATTGATATCCAGAGTATTTAGAAAGTTATCACTTAATCGCATTTGCGGTAATCATTAAATACTTATATTATATAATATACTTATAAGCGACTTGGTCATCCGCACTTCGATAAGTGCGGATGACCAAGTCGCTTAGCAACAGGCCTACTTAGAATCCATGACTAACACAAAAAGGTATTATTGATATTTAAAGGCATGTAATAAAGAAAACGATGAGATAGAAAATTCTTAAAAAATTCTCAAAAGTAAAACAATCTCAATACATTAGAAATAGTATTCATCAACGTTAATTAATTTGTAAATAAGCTGTTGCTGAGGACCTTCTAAATGTTTTAATTAACACAATATAAACCCGCACTTAATAAAGTTTTTTTTTATTCGTGTTCTAATCTGTATTTTAGGGTAGCAACAGAAGCCGAATTGAGAAGACGAAGAAGTAGGTATTTAGATTTAAATTAGTAGAATAAATTTGTGTTAAATAAGGGTAAAGTGTAGGAAGTATAGTGTATAAAGACATCGTGAAATTGGAATTATAAAGCGAAAGGACAGGATAACTTGATTAGATAAAATTAGGGTGAGAGAAGCCTTGGGATGAAATAAATTAGTTAAACGGTATAACATATTTTCCATACGAAGGTTAACAACAAAATCTTTCTTGTCGCTTTGCGATTTTTGCATGGGTAAATCGATAAGCATCGTATTGTAATAATTGCTTTTTAACTTTCGCGACTTTGATACACCCGATGTTTCAATCGAATCGCACCGATCGTGGTCATACGAGTTTATGTCAAGAAACAAAACTGATATTATTTTTTCTGTTCTGATATAATGATTTCTAATTTTAATTGAACTGTGAAGTTTTTTTCAGTGGCCAGGACTTTCAAAGGTTTGATGGTTTAGTGGACAATAGGTACATGAGATTTCGATGAATAAGGTTTAAGTCCGTTTGATTCCTACATAACCCTTTCGTGGAATTTGCGGTGGAAATCTACTCGAAGGCTCAAGAATTCTAACAGCGCTCGTATGACTCTCCTCTCCTTCTTGGGCCCCTTAATCTTTTCTTACGTTTCATAATTATAATGGTTATTTGCTTAGAGTGTTGCATTGAAATCATTTATTAATAATTAGAGTCTTAATTAGAGATTTCTCTATACAATGCGACCAGGACCGCAGCTTAAGTTAGAGTTGAAGGAAAACAACGAAATCGTGGTTGCCTGGAAGACATCGCATATTGTGATAAGGTCGCCAATTGTACATAACATTAGCTAGTAAGTTGATAATAAGTAAAATATTGTAACGTATCGCTTTGTGTACAATAAAGGGCACATCTGTCTATCGTTTAGATTTAATTGCTTTTAAAATCTTAATTGATGTGATTATATACCTCTTCAAAAGTAATAATTTTGAATATTTGTAAATACCCAAAAGATAAACAATTTATTTTACTGCCTGATTCATCTTTTTTCATTACCTTGTGACGTTGAAACATCCGAAGACGTTACGACATTTTAACATATTGCATGGGTATAAAGTGTGTATCTGTACATATTCTAATTATTAAAGTTTCTGACATATGCAGACACGTGTCACGTGAGCACGTGTCTGCGTTGACACACGATTGAAGAGACTTGCTCGTCGCTTATTTCTTGGATGACGGCGTCGACGTAGGCGGTGCGTAGAAGTATGTATCTCATGCTGGTACGGGGCAGGGAATAGCTGTTTTATAGTAGGTACTCGTCCCGTCTGCTCGTTTGCCCTCTATAATATAAAAAAAGGTATATATAATACGCTTCCCGTATTTCACCTGCCTTTATTGCTACTCCCAGGGGACTCAGGTTCGCAACGTAGCCACCTTTTTCAAGAATTCGGTAACCATATGCAATGTTTTTTTTAATTCAGTTGGTAGTTCCATTGATCAGCACTTTAAATAGTTAAAACAACCACTTCAGCTTTGCTATTAGTATAGATACAGAACGTATCTATATATTCTCTGCTCAGAAGAAGTTACTGCAACACAACAACACAACTCTCTGATCAAAAATACATCATATTTTGAAGGCCACTTGGTTAAGACTCGTGGCTAGGTGGCAATTAGGTTAGCACATTACAAGGTTAAGTAATATTAGCCAGGTCAGTCTTAGGATGGGTGACATTTCTTAACACATTGAGAACCCTCCGTGCCTCGAAGAGCACGTTGAGCTGTCGGTCCCGGTTGCCACAAACATCTGTGGCATTCGTTAGTTGGAGTCGAGGAGGATTCGGTTGGAGGATTCGGTAGTTGGAGCCCTAAAAAGTCCGATAACCTGGTCTAACTACAAAACTTCGATATCGCCTAGTACAAGTACTAGGCGATATCGAAATTCAGTGAGGACTCGGCTCAGCACACGCTGGCAGTTTGCTCCGCCTGGGCGACGTAGCGTCGGGCCCTCACTGCAGTCATTGGAGGGGATCTCTAGCTACCGGCCGTCATACGCTCCATGGCCGGTAGCGACAGGAATTTTACCGCGGTCGCCACCTTCTGTGAGGACGTCATCTCGCAGAAAGAGGCGGCGGAACGGGTCCGGGAGGACGATCTCCACTCGGACCTAATTCGCCGCCGGCAAACCGGGCGGTGGAGGCGCGCTTACCAGTGCCTCATGCCGCCCTGAGTGTGGCCGCGGGTGGACGGGACGGGTTTTCCCCTCCACCCGCTATAGTGGCACCCCGCGCGGAGGCGGCGTCCGTGTGTGCCTGGACGTCGCCTAATTGAGAGGTTTTTTACTCGAAAGTGGTGCCCGCGCTTTTGCGGTCAGGCGCTAGGAGAGTTCCGAATGTCTTAATAAAAGCTGTTCCCGGATCCCTCCTACGTAAGGCGCAGTACGGCACACCGTGTGGTTTTAGTCGGTTTGATTCCAACACACCGCCCCACCGAAAACCCCGGTGGAGTGACGGCCCGAGGGGCTTCCACAGGCACAAAAAAAAATGGCGATATTGAAGTTCGGCCGTATCGTAGTTAGACTGAAAGCCGACCCCAACTTAGTTGGGAAAAGCTCGGAGGAGACTTGGTTAAGAATTAACCGAGTGTTTTTTTATTTATGGAAACTATAAGGCAGCTAAATTATGTGTTTAATTGTTTCTTTTTATTCTTGTTATCTTTTGTTTATGAAAACACAAAGCGGAGTTTCAACAAATTACTGTTGGTTTAGCTTTGTAACATTTACCGAACAGTTCGTGGAACCGATAAAGGGTTGCCTAGATAACTGTCCCTTCTAAAACTGAGACATTGTAATGAAAGTACTATTAGATATCTATTTTGTGTTATTGTGTAGAAAATATAACAGTTTATTATATTTTACCATAAAATAGAACCGAATTTAGTTTATCCAGAACCGACGACAGCTAAGTTTCTGGATTTGGTTTTTAAGTTGAGTGGTATTAATGGGTTTGTTAGTACCTCACCACTACTGCTATAAACTATCAAATTCACTACATAAAAGTAACTGCTGTGTTGTTCGTATCTCGATAAGCACTCAAGTGACCGTTATCAAACTTATAATGTAGGCCTTTTTGTCACCCACCGCTACCCGCCATTTCAGGCGGACCAATGGCGTCGCGACGCTGGTATAACTAGTCATAATAATGTCAATTAAATCATCATTTACTATAGTTTTCCCTATTTTCAATAAAATGAATATGAGTTTTTGATGTGAAGACAACACCTTAAAAAAAATATTTGGAGTCTTCGAATTTTAGGTCAAGATATTTCAAGGTATTTGACAAAAGGCTCTCCGCATCTGCTGACAATAATTTATTATGTGGGTACTAGCAACCTGCCCCCGCTTCGCAGGGGTAGTAGAGACATGTTAAATAATCATCATCATATTTCAACCAATTTACACAAAACGTTAACAAATTTTACACCTAAACCTTCCTCATAAATCACTCTGTCTATTGGTGAAAACCGCATGAAAATCTGTTCAGTAGTTTTTCAGTTTATCGCGAACAGACAGACGGACAGATAGACGCGGCGGAGAACTTTGTTTTATAATACGAGTATGTAGTGATTATACGAGTACAATTTCGCCTGATATCCGTCAGTGACAAAAAAGTGCAATCATGTTTATGCATACTAACCGACTTCAAAAAAAGAGGTTATCAATTCGACACGTACCTATGTAATACTAGCTTTTGTCCGCGGCTTTGCTCGCGTGAATGTATGTATGCATGTTTGTCAATGCAATTCAGGTATCCCGCTAGGACAGCATTTTTTCTGGATGTAAGGTACCCTGTTGTTATGTTCTTTTCTGTACTCCTAAAAACATGTGTGCAACATTTTCTGATGATCGGTTGATTAGTTAAGGCATGGAAGCGTAACAAACAAACATACAAACTCACTTTCGGTTTTGCTGTTAGTTTTGCCACAATCAAAACGGTGATTGACGAAAAACCTATCGTCTGATTGACGGATGCATGATGAAATTTTAATGTCGATATTATTTCTTGAATCATGACTTTTGGTAATGATTGACGTCTGCATGAGCGTCTAATAGACGCCTTATAGTACTTACTTTTGATTTCACACCATCTCGGTTACTTGATCTCTATAAAATTTCACGGTCAGTTTACTTTGCAATAAAGATTTTCTTTAACGTTGTATGTTCATTAAAATCAAATGTCAAGGCCAGTAACAATTACGTCCATCATTTGACATCTCCGTTCTATGAATATTCATGAATAATTAAAACACTCTTCTGGTGGCTTCCCATATGAAAAAAAACTGGTCTAACATTTATTCGCTCTATTAACAGACACTAAAGATTATCAGTCTATGGGATAGAAGTGCTTCTTCTGTCGACATCGGCTGTGCAAAACCTCTTTGAACCTCCTTCGAAATTTATTTGATTGAAAATTGTTATAGTCATTACATTCAAAAGACTGTTATTTACGAGAAAATATATAGTTTGGACTTATTTAAAGAGGATATAGCATTTAACTGGGATTAGGTAAAATATGTTGTTGCATCAACATCTAGAAATCTCATCATCATAAAACCCAAAATTTTAATTATGGAATTGAGCTCATCACATTTTTATTTGTCGAAAATAGTTACGACTTGCTTGCAATACGAAATTTGGTTTTTACTTTTTTTTTAATTGTTTTTTTATGCTGTTCTAATGCTGAGTTTGCATGCGCAGCAACGAAGTACAGAACCCTCGCCGCGTCTGTCTGTCTGTCTGTTAGCAATAAACTGAAAAACTACTCAGCGGATTTTCATGCGGCTTTCACCGATAGACCGAGTGATTCATGAGAAAGGTTTAGGTGTATAATTCGTTAACGTTTTGTGCAAATTGGTTGAAATATGATGATGATTGCTGAAGATATCTCTCTACCCGTGCGAAGTTGGGGCGGGTTGCTAGTTTTTAATATGTTAAGGTAAATACAAGCGCTTCATATGGTTACCTTATACTGATTTGGGTAATTAATTCTGTAGTTACTATTATTTTGTTAAATAAATTGTTTAAAAGCTTCACTATTAGTTATACGAAAAAATACTCACTGGCCATATTTCCAGTCTCTGACTTAAAGCCAACTAACTTCTTAATTTTGTGTTGAATTAACCGCCTTTTAATTAAAGCACTAAAGTTGAGGAGCGCGTTTCTGTTCGGGTATAAAATATTGAATCGTGAGCATTAGATAAAGACATAAGAAAAGATTGATGGTCTGAGTGAGATGAGATGGGCAGAAAAGTAATGATAAACGAATACTTAGGGAAGCCTGCTAGTAAATCTTGAGGCAATAAATAAACTGCTCAGAAACGAAATAATTTGATAATCGCCTTTGAATAATGATAGTTACATGCTGCTATATGAAATTGTTGTAAACGGTATACTGCTTTAAGCGTAATAATTTCATTTCACAGGACAAAAATGTGTGTGGATCCACAAATATTTGTCTCGAGTCTAGACTCAGACATACCCAGGTATTCTTTGCGTCCGTTGTATGTTTGTAAAGTCCCCCTTGACACTAGGATCATTCCTTGTGCGGGAGTTGTAAAAAAAAAGAAAAAAGTTACGCTGATTTCTTGCATAAAAAAGATCGAGCAATCATGATGCGTTGTCTCAACTAAAAACTCTGATAAAAGCGATACGGCCTATTCAATCTCATATCGTTTTTGACCGACTAATTCGTTTTAGGGAAATATAAAATTAAATACATATTTTATTATCTTATTAATAAACAATAAAATTATAGCCCATGAACGTAATTAGTAATTATCAGTAACCATATATTCAAACAAAATTGGCGCTTAATACTTTCTTTCGTTTTAATAAACCAAGACACGCGTAACTCCTAATATACTGGTTTTCATATGAACAATACTGAGATGAGTTTCATAACAAACTTCGGATTGTTCAGAACGGTAAGGAATGGAGCACACTGAGTTATGTACAATGGGTTCTATTCATTGTGTGTCTTCTATCGACAATGTCGATTTGTAAACAATTGATGAATGGATGTTGGAAATCGGAGCGTTAAGGTCATCACACACTATAACGGCACTGTAACGGCACAGCTGCAGCACGGCGCCGCCTGAAATTGAGGCTACCGCTAGCCGGCAACGTGCTTTACGTGCAAGCTCGCCGCCCGCGAGGTGCAAGCTAATTTCTTCGTCTTCATGTGCAACACGACACGAAGTTTTTTCGCTGGCGGCTCGCAGTAGGCGCGTTGTAAGCACGCGGACCACGCGCTGTAAGCGAGCTGACCGCGAGCTTACAGCGCGCCGACTGTGAGTTTAGTTGTATGGTTGCAGCAAGCGCGCTTATTGCCCGCCGTTGGCTTTTTCATAATGACAGTATGAAATGTATTATACCACCACGTTTTAAAGCTCAGATTTGAATGACAAATTAATTGCTGGGGTGGAGCCGTGCCGTTACCGTGACGGTATAGTGTGTGATGAGCTTTACAAGACGGCAGACTGTTTGATAGAAAGCATTTTCATATTTTGTAAAGACAAAGTCGAAAGCGTATGAAAACGTTCTAACTTGCGTTAACCGTAACTATAGAAGAATTAGGTGCTTAATTGCTTAAAGCGCGTCTAATCAGATATGTACTGTGCATTATTCTGTAGAATTAAATTAGTTAATGTTTATGCGAATGCACGGATTTCATATTAAGTGGAATTGGTCGCCTTGCTAATTGACGAGTCGGTTATAATACGATCTCCATATTGGATAACTATTCATGTGATTTACAATACATTTTCCGCATTTAGGTGTAGTTTTAGTTTATGAAATCTATGTACACCGATTCGACACAAGAGGAATTCCGTAGTGCGGCAGCTGTCATTACCTGCCTCTTATAAGTAGTTCAAAGCAATAAAACTCGTAGTTTGCTTCTTAGATACCTTTAAATCAAAACACATCCATCAAAGTATTACTGCAGTTCTGTACAATAAATGATGATTAGCATAAGAATAACCGTATGTTCGGCCTTTCCGCCAGCGAACTGTATGTAGTCAAATCGTGAAAGACCACCACGTTAGACTTTATCGTTATCCCACTTATATCATAAATGTGAAAGTTTGGATGGATAGATGGATGGATGTTTGTTACTCTTTTGCGATGAAACTTAGTATGTAGATAGCTGGAGACCGAGATTAACGCATAAGCTACTTTTTATCCCGATATTCTCATGGGATCGGGGCTTACGCGGTCGAAACTGCGGGGCGCTGCTAGTATTATAAATGTGAAAGTTTGGATATATGGATGGATGTTTGTTACTCTTTCACGAAAAAACCACTGAACTGATTGCGATGAAACTTAGTACGTAGATAGCTGGAGAACTAGATTAACGCATAGGCTACTTTTTATCCCGATATTCCCACGGGATCGGGACTTACGCGGGTGAAACTGCGGGGCGCTGCTAGTTTTACATAATTTTCCCGAAAAGCCGAGTAATAGTGCTAGGCAATCATGATGCATTGTCTCAACTAAAAACTCTGATAAAAGCGATACGGCCCATTCAATCTCATATCGTTTTTGTCTGACCATCGTAAGAGATATGAATAAGGTGTAAACAATTGAATACACTCTGAAGTACTCCATCATTTGCATTGCACGTGCGCGTAGCACGTGTTCCATCTCTGCTCCGAACTCAAATGTTATGTTTGAATTTATTTATGTAGAATTTAGTTGTTCGAAATACTATTGCAAATTGCAATAAAAGAGCCATAAAATCTTTAACTGCTCTTTCTTTATTTACACTTTACCCGAGAACAAGACATTTATTTAATAGAGATACGCATATTTATATATCAATAGAAAACATCAGCTACCAGAAGACCACAAATTTAAAAAAATCTGGTTAAGTAGTGCATTGATATAACATTCTTTTGATCCACAATTCAGTCACGTAGATAGATAGGTACTCTTTATTGCACACCAAAAAAGTATTATACAATCTAGAAATCCATACCTATATAAAAATCAATGCCACTTTTCGTTGTAATTTTATAACTCAAGAACGGGCTCACCTATCCAAACCAAATGTTTAGGCTTTGTTCGGACTATTTAGTAGATGGTTTATGTGAAGTTTGCACAAAAAAGAAAACTTAACGAGGGACTTACGCGGGTAAAACCGCGGGGCACAGCTAGTTGAATATAAAGTAACAGTACAATAGGCGGTCTTATCGCAGTCTGCGATCTCTTACAGACAACCTTAGGATGAACTATACTGTCTGGAAGTAGGTAACTCGTGGTGCACAACAATTAAATATAATAAGAAAAATATACAATTTGTAAATAACAGTCTATTTAAATCTACTAATTTATTTATTATTATCTAAATAATACACATACATACATATACATAAAGAAATATACATACAAATATATGTTCATAAACTACACATACAAATCACTACATATTATAAAACAAAGTCCCCCGCCGCGTCTGTCTGTCTGTTTGCGATAAACTGAAAAACTACTGAACGGATTTTCATGCGGTTTTCACTAATAGACAGAGTGATTCATGAGGAAAGTTTAGGTGTATAATTTGTACCCGTGCGAAGCGGGTTGCTAGTAATTTATTAATTTAATTATTTTTTTTTTATTTAATTATTTAATTTAATTTAATTATTTACTGTCTTTGAGTCTTTTATACTTTTAAACTCAATGAACCTATTGTGCTTATGGTATGATGTATGATGGTAGCATCTCATCACGAGTGGTCCTACGTAATGTACTGTAGCATACCGACCTCTTTGGCATGAATGACGTTCTGGAATGTGATAAGATAGCTCAGTCGCTTAAGCCTTGGAGCTCTGACATTGGCCGAGCTGGTGGATTGGTAGTTCATCAGAATATATAAAATAAATCAAGTGAATGTGTAAAGTCCACAAGAAGTGGCACCAATAAATATTTGATAGCAAATACCACAGTATAATTTATCATCTGTAGTAAAATATTATTACTATTATTGAAGTTACTTATACTTCTTTTGGCGCGTTATGGAAAAATGGTGAGAGTAAATTTTTACGATGCGCGCGCACACCGTCCCGAAAAACCGACACCCTGAAGTTAGCTAGTCAACATTTTAGTTTTCAAAAAAAATTACCAACTTCCCGATAGTGATAAAAATGGTTTTTACATATTACTTTGAGTACGTTTGTAGAATTTAAGGTTTGTTGACGGTATGTTTTATTTATGATAATTTACTGTGATTATAAGTGATAAAAATGGTTTTTACATATTACTTTGAGTACGTTTGTAGAATTTGAGGTTTGTTGACGGTATGTATTGTTTTTGATAATTTACTATGATTATAAGTGATAAAAATGGTTTTTACATATTACTTTGAGTACGTTTGTAGAATTTGAGGTTTGTTGATGGTATGTATTATTTATGATAACTTACTGTGATTATAAGTGATAAAAATGGTTTTTACATATTACTTTGAGTACGTTTGTAGAATTTGAGGTTAGTTGACGGTATGTATTATTTATTATGATATTTAAATAAACTTTATTTCACTAGATAAAAGCATAACGTCTTACGTGGGTACATAAGTACACACACCCTTTTTTTTTATTAGTAGGCAGAGGACCGGGTGCTATGGTGCATATTGGGAGAGCCTCATTTCCAGCATTAGACTAGAATAGGCTAAAAAAATCCTCTCAGCAATAAGAGAGTTCCTACTGGCACAACTTATAAACAGTCGTTTTATTAACCACCAGTTCAAAATTTAAAAAATATGTAACGATATATGAAAAACTAATAAACCTTTCTATGGTTAGATAGTTATAGCAATTGTAAATATTGTTAGACCGTACATTTCTACCCTTGGAAGTTCGCAACTGCGCACGGAACGGAGTGTTTCATTACCTAACTTCAGTCTTCCACTCGCGTGAAGGGGAGAACAATGTATAGAACTTTCATAATATGGTATTTATCAAACTGGCTTTTAGCCCTGTTTATACTTCCATGTTTGAAACGAAGTAGAATGTGTGGAACAGAACACCGTTTGTGTCGAAAACTGTGTGTGTCGAAAATACTTCTGGAATCGAAGCATTGAATTTCTAAAGCATTGAATGTAGTGACAATAATGTACGTATAGTATTGTACATATAATTATCCAGAACAATGCAAATAATCTTAAAACTTTGTCCATCCAAAGGTTGCTTTTTTATCGTGTGGAAACCTCCTCGGGTCATCACCCCACCGGGGTTGCCAGTGAAGTGGTATGTCGGAATCTAACCGACTAAAACCACAAGGTGTTCCGTCATAAATGAGTCTATTGCAACGGACTCGGGTATACCCTAGAAAGGAAGTCCCCGGAAACCCCGGCAGACTTGGCCGCCTTCCAAACAAAAGGCAGCTACGCCTTTGTGTGCTGAGGGCCTTGCCCCTTTCCGGTTTAGAGAGGCGCGCGCGGAACACGGCGTGTCACCGTCTCAGGATCCACAGGTTTCCTGTAAGAGATTGCTTTTACCGGTAAGGCCGCCCTTTGTACATATTCACCAGATATACCTAAGTAAGTATACCTTAGAAAAAATCTTTTGGTGTACAATAAAGTTTATTCTTTTCTATAATCATATTCATGGATAAGATTATAGAAATATATGCACCGAAGGCGTGAGCCACAGATAAGATAATAGTTAACTCGTAAACTTAGCGGGAAATGGGAATCTACCCCACGAACTCTACTGTGGCAGCCGAATACTGCATCTCATCAAAAAAAAAATATCTTTGTATTTTTGTTAATTTGAAAAAAATAAAATAAAATATTTATTCGACGACATTCATAATACTTACATTAGAAGATCTATGACACGTAATATTCATTGCAATCATGTCATATATATTTAAATTCGTTTAAAAAATGTGTATCTCACCTCACGTGTCCCTCGAAAAGGACATGGTTCAGAATATGCCAGACATGTGCCTGGCGCTGGTTTTCAACCAGATCCTCAGTGCCCTACGGATACCAACCTTCAGTATCACATTCTCGTAAAACAATAATATTCAAAAACTTTTATAATAAATATTCAAAATAATTCCGTTCACTAGGGTCTTCTACCTCCAAAATTAGGTTACCAAACTATTCAGAATAACCATCCGAGAATCTCTAAAATGTTTATGCAATCCACAAGCTGTTATAATAATATTTGTCTAGACGTCACGTTTCGTTGGTTTAACATCAATAAAAATGGGCCCAAATTTTGGCTAGTATAATGTCATTTGCAACGTGGATGGAATTCAAAGAAATAAAAATATTCCCTACTACAATTTAGTACTTAGATAGATTGATAGATAGATATACTCTATTGCACACCAAATAATACAAACAGTGGGACAATAAACTGTTACAGTGTTACAATGGGTGGTCTTATCGTATGCTGCGATCTCTTACAGACAACCGTCAATCATCACCAAACCATTGATATTTCGATGTTTTCTTTCTCTAAGTTTTATTATCTGCAAGGGCAAAAACAGAATTTAAAAGGATTTTTTTATAAATACCTATAAAATATATCTTACTTGAACTGAAAAAGAATAAAAAAATAATATTAATAATTGAATTAAGTTACAAACGATATTTTAATTCTTTTATACACTATTAATACAATATTAAAATTATTAACGAATTTATCAATTAATAATCATATAATATAAAAGTATCACAATTATATCCTACCATAAACATTACATTGAACGCTTTACTTTAAAATTAAATGTTTGTATTATCTTCCTCTCTCCCAAACAAACTGTGCTGCGCCCGACAGGGTCCATAATTTTTTACTCCTAAAACTGTTATCACCTATGTATTTACATTATGGAAGCAATAAACTATTGAGTATTGAGAAGAAATATTGTATATTTGTTTATTTACATAATTTTATAAAAATGCTACTTTATTTTTTGTGTTTTTTTTTATAATAAGTTTGCTTTAAAACAACTTTCTCCTTTCGAATAATCCTTTCATTAAAGTTAGTAATCGTGCACTCTAATATTTTTGTCCTTACAGTTGTAAAACTGTTTGTAGGTCATGAGCCTGTAAACAGTTTAACAAAATATTAAAGATATTTGACCGAAATCAAGATTTTCTTACGGCGACCAAATATTAACAAGATCCCTTTCTCTATAAACTACAATCGTAGTTTTGTTCTCAGCAGCCAACACGGGCGAAGAGTCTAGACTGGTTCCGCTAGGGGCCGGGGTCAAGCAATGTACTTACTGACAATCGATTATGTGAAAAACTAGACTGAGAACTACAAATATTTACCTGAGAATAAGTTCCTCCGTATGTCGCGCGCTCTTACTAGACCTAAATATATCATAGTTTTTATTATGGGTTCTACGTGTTGAACACTGTTTTTTTTATGTCATAGGGGCTACCGAGCAGACGGGTCACTTGACGGGAAATGGCTACCGCCGCCCATGGGCACCTACAACTCAAGAGTCACAAGTGCGTTGCCAGCCTTTAAGGTGGGAGGGAAGGGGGAAAGAGGGGTAGAGGAGAGTGGGAAGGTTAGATTAGGGCCGCCGGTAACCTCACTCACTCGGCGAAAAGCAATGCAATCATTGCTTCACTGCCGGTTTTCTGTGAGTCCGTGGTATCACTCTGGTCGAGCCGGCCCATACGTGCCGAAGCATGGCTCTCCCACGAAGTCATCAGTCAGTCATCAAGTTATCAGTGTTCTACTCGTATAGCTCGTAGCTACTCGTTTACTCGTAGCTATTAAAAATTTACCTAAGTAGATATGTTTATCCACTTAGGTACATTTTTAATAGCTTTTATAAACTTCACTTCTTGTAACTATGTAGACAATTCTTGGAAGTCCATTTGAATCTACTTCTAATAGTCGTATCGGAATGAAACTTTATATGTTTCTATAGTTCGGATGACAATACTATAATTTGGCAACTTGGAGCTGATCTGATTATGGAGCTAGGATTCAATAGTGGAACTCTTCAGTAGCTACTAGTAAACCTCTCGAGTTTGTGCTCATATGATTAGTTTTGATGAATCCAACAGATTGGGCTTAGTAACGATGGTTTGATGATGGAGCCAGGAGTTGGATAGTGGAACTTTTTTTACTTTTTAGTTTGGTTCGTTACTATAGCGATTTTTTTTTCACTGAAATGTTTTATTTGAATGTAAGACCTCTAACTGTATGCTCTTCTGCCACGCCAAATAGGTCGTCAATAAGATATCCATAGGTTTCACGACTCGGCGACTTGTTAGCTGTCATGGCGGACTATATACTCATTTCAAGTTACAAAGGCTACTTGTGGAAATTAGTAGCATTCGTAGTTTAACATTGTCGTGCCAATGCTACATCCCCTTAGAATTCTTGTTCCAGTTATGTTTCCCTGGAGGGAGATAAGTTCGAGTTGAATCTTGTTTCATAGATTCGGTGGAGCTATGTAATAAGATATTCGGTTACGAAGAAGTATAATTTAAATACATAATAGTAATGGACACATTTGCACATGGCGTCGGTTTTTACATTTATCAAATAGTGTTTATGGAGGTGTATGAGAGACATTAAGTCATGTCAAGCTACAAAAACTTGATAAATTTTAACGAAACCAAACCCTAATATTTAATACAAAACACATGTTGGTTTTCATTTTTTTTTTTATTGACGTGATCAATGTTAGTGCGTACTAAAAAAACGGTTTATTAAATATTGAACTGAATTTTTCAAAGGGTTTATTTTGCTAACTTAATTTGTTAAGAACATGAAACTTTTCCGTTATATACGAATATAAAATATCTAAATACATATTTGAATAGATGAATGGAGGGATGGATATTTGTTACTCTATCACACAAAAATGGCCGAACGGATTTAAATGAAATTAGGCACACACATAGTTTATGACCTGGATTAACACATAGAATACTCTTTTCCGTCGTAAACGAGACCCACGCGGGGGAAGCCGCTGCCATAAGGTAGTCATTTATTTATGTATATTAGTGGCAATTACCACACGACAATCTACTCAACACTATCTTATATACCTAGTATGTAACGATATATGTTGACAACATATTTTGGATAAAATCTCTTCTTAATACATTTTTTAAACTGCGTACTAAGTAAATAAAGAAATAAATTACACACTAAAACGTTTACAAACCAAAGACAAACGCACTATGCAGAAATTTAGAGACTTATGTATAACAATGGACAGCCTACGAAGGAAATGATGATCGTCTGAGTAATAGAGATTAAAATTAAATTTCGAAAATCCTGAATTTCTTTGAACCCGATTCCAACATTTCGACCACTCCGTCAACACAACTTTAAATTAAAAAAAAACTAGTAGGACCGTAGTAGATATCGGTATCGTTCATATGTGTAACGTTTGGCCGCTAGACCACTTGCTGAGCTACTCTTCCAACTACAGAGTTAAGTAACTTACAGACTAGGCTTCTTTCAGCCTAATACGAGAGCCCAATGCGTAGCGTTGAGTGACCCAGAAATAATCTACTCGTAGTATGTAATATAATCTCTATTTTTAACCCCCGACGTAAAAACGAGGGGTGTTATAAGTTAAAATGTGTATCCGTGTATTTATGTATTTGTGTGTGTGTCTGTGGCATCATAACTCCTAAACAAATGTACCGATTTTGATTTAGATTTTTTTGTTTGAAAGCTTAATCGAGAGTGTTTTTAGCTATAATTAAGAAAATCTGTTCAGCCGTTTGAAAATCATTAGTTTTTTTCTATTTACATTATAAATAAAAACATACTTTTTTTATTCATGGAGGCCGGATGTACATACTACGACCTCAGAGACTGTAGTAGGACAATTGCGAGACTGCTAGATTATTATACACATATTTATAAACACTGCAAGTTTTCAGCGGAACTACCTTCATGACCTACGTGTAATACAGAGTAAAACAGATTATGGCTAGGCGGAAACTAGGAGGTTTTTACCACACGGTAAAACAGTTATAAATTGTTATAGACTTTGTCGACAAGTGCGCGCACCACCATTAAACACTATTGAATCCAACTTCGGCGCGATATAATGACGCAGCGATTTTTTTTTAGTGCATGGTGCGCGCCTAGTCCACTCTATACGTTTTCAACTCTGTACGGACAACTACTTTTCTGTGCGAACTTGATTTCCTCTGTGTATCGACTATGCTTACAGTCCCAATGTTAAATGTATTTACTGTGTACTAGTCGAATCGCCCGCGGTGATAGCCATTATTACTTTTTGAAGTGATTATAAGACCCTATACATATTAGTTTTCGCAACTGTTATTCTTCACCGTTGTTTGGTGAAGTCAAGAACATGATTAAATTGTTTAATAAATTGTGTTTGTGCATGTATTCTGGTGTTTTTTTAGTCTCCATATAAATGGTATACCATGAAGTTTAAAGTACATTTAAGGGATTGAAATTTTAACTTACCAACTACGGTTGCCATTACGTTATTTATGTTTATATCAAAACTGATTTCACAACCCCGTTGATTACTACAAATACAACACTACACTTTTTTATGGTATAGCGGGCAAACGAGCAGACGGGTCACCTGAAGGTGAGTAAGTACCGTCGCCCATAGACACCTGCAACTCGAGAGTCAGAAGTGCGTTGCCGGCCTTTGAGAAAGGTGGGAGTAGGGGAAGGGGACAAGTAGGTTACGGCCTCCGGTAACCTTACTCACTCGATGAAATACAACGAAGCATTGTTGTGAGGCCGTGGTATCACTCCGGTCGAGCCGGCCCATACCTGCCGAAGCATAGCTCTCCCACTGTTAAAGATACACTATAATTAGACCTAAAATTGACCTTTTCGAACTATTGCTTACACGCCCCAATCCACCCGTATAAGCAATATCCTTTTCCTACCATTGCCTTCCCATCGCGCTCACTTTTCCCTTTCAATATACACCAATATTTTCCCATCTTTAATTTTCATATTTTTGCCCGTTTAGCGGCAATAGGCGTGTCCAACCTTAACCTTATAACCTTAAATCTTAAAACTCAACCTTATAACTCTAACCAATATTTATACTTAATATTTTCTGATAAATTGATTTTCTTCAAACTGCAAAATAAGAAATTCCTTCGGTGGTATCCTTCATTTGGGAGAGCGGTGACATTTCTGGCAAATTAGACATTCGTAGAGTTTTTCATCCGATGTTTTCATGCCCAGACACAAAGAAGTATTTCTTAGAACTATAACACGGGGAAACGAGGATTCTTTTGGCAATTCTAATCGTGGGGATGGGGGAGACGGATTTATTGTCTTCAGACATAAGCTGTGTCCTTTACTTTTACGTATGAAGTCCTTTTACTGCTGTCTATGGACATATTATGTTGCGGAATTTTATGACACGTCTGCAGGATTTTAGTTAAAAAAATTAGAACTGATGACTTTCACTTTGAAGCTTCCCTCAATTTGATTCTGATTGAAACCTTTAGAGTAGCTCTGGCGGACAAATCGTGATAAACCATCATTATCATGATTTTCATGTCGCCACTTGTCTAATTGAGCTAGTGATTATGTAGTGTCACTGGTAGAAGAAATAACAGTATATTTTTTACCGATGACGTCAGTGAAATTCAACATTATTTTACTTTTAAAGCGTTTACTTGTTTGCGGTGACTATCATTTATCTCGATCATGAATTAATTTGCTCTGTTTACAGTTGTGGTTGCGAACGTTAAATTTATGCTGCTACTACATAAAATATGTGTATTATCATTTGTTCAACCAATGTTTGAACTAAAACAGCCAAAGGCGCTGTTTTGTTTCACTATGCAAAATGATGACTTAAGCGTATTAGGATTAATTGCTTAGTTTAACAAACAAAACAGATGAAGATCAGTTCAGTTACAGACTCAGCTGATGTTAAAGATTCAAACTGACACTAACTAACGGAAAATGGGCAATTTAACTTTGAAGTTTGAAATAATCTAGGTATTTTGGTCTTAAAAAAATACTGGAAATTCTCATACCGAGCATTTTCACTTGCATATTTTCCAGTACTGCACAATTATAACAATAATTTTGTTTCGCAAATGTAGGTTCTAGAATGAGTATGAATGAAATTGCGTCAGTGTTTTTCTATAGCTTGGATCTTTATAGAAAGCTAAAAGGTTGGAGTGTTTACCGTAGCTAGATGCTTGCATATGTTTTGCTGGTATCTATTCAAATGCGACACTGGCTTGTCTATCAGCACCGGCAACCCAAACAGAAGCTATTGCTATTGCTAAACGTGACTAATGAAAGGGAGATCATATTAGTAAATACAAATGGGTCTCAGGCCACTTAGTTGGTCTGAATATGAATACTACTACTATACTCTGATTGACCTATTTCGGCCTTGCCATGGGTTGGTGGAGGAACAGGTGTTATGTCCCTCCAAAACAAAGGGAGGATCCTCCGACCAGGCGACGTGATCATGTCTGGTGGACCGCGGCTTAACGGTTGATGTTGGAAACTTTTATATATACTAATCGGCGTGAGATCTTTCATAGCGCAGGATTAGTAGTTAGTAGTTACGTAGTTCAGCTCGTCTTCGCTAAATGATATTGAAGTATGTTTTTGATGTATGTGGAAGTCGCTACATGTTCAAGTACTGTCGAGAACTTTTGCCAAATACTTAAAAAGAAAAGTGTGTGTGTGTAATTCACACACGGCAGAACTGAAACTTCAGAAAAGTACCTTAGACAGAATGAGAAATAAAAATTACACTACGTTGACGCCTTTTCCGAAGGCTTCGAAGTACGCAGGCGCAAAGACAAAGATTATAGGAAACACTGTTTATTTGTGTTCTATCTCATTCTCTCGCAGGCTAAATCCTATTTATAAATATGTTTGTCCCTGTTCAAAGATTATAGGAAACACTGTATACTTGCATTCTATCTCATTATCTCGCAGACTAAATTCTATCTATGAATGTTTGTCTTGTTTATCTCTTTTTAGTGCGTGTTTTTCGTTTCATCGAATTTAAAATCAACGTTTCATTACAAGTTTCACTTCAACAAGAACAAGCTTATATTATCATGGTCAATAGTCACATATCTATTGGGTAAAACCCAACTAGTTTCAGCACAATATTTCTTTGCATCTTTTTGTCTAACAATAAGGCGTCAATCAACTTATTAGAAGGTTTCGGCGACTTTCCGGCTACAGCCGGTTTGACTAACAGGTCCCTGACGTGCTTAAGCAATTGTTAACACTCCCCAATCTATTCGTATTAGCAATATCCCTTTCCTTCTACTGCTTCCCTTCTTATCTCCCTTCCCCTTTCAATGTACTCTCAATTTTTCCATCTTTAATTCCCAAAGTGCCCCGTTGACGGCAATAGGCTTGCCATTTATTAAGTTAGTGGAACCACCGTATAGTTGACAAAATGTGAGTATTTAATATGGCTTTGCACAGCCGTGGCCGGTGAGTGTATGTATGTATGTTCATTTGAGCGCGCCATTTTGTAAGTGCTATTAAACGTGAATAGCAAAATTGCCATGCGTATAACCTTCATCAAGAAGCTCGAAGTAGCTTCCTAACTAGAAGGTATTAACCTGGAAGGCGAACCGAATAAAAGTGTTTAAAATTATGATCCTTGTTCTATGAAGTGGGTTCAGAAAAACATTGATTCTTTATAAATTTCATGTATTATACTTAAAGATATAAAAGCTTTTAGAAAGGCAAATTGTTTGAAACATGCAACAAGTTAAAAAGACCCTCTTAAAGTAATATACCTATTACACGATGAATTGCGTATTAAGCGTATTGAGTGCTTTATACAGTTGTTTACACACACGTAGACTTACGCCTTTCTACTTTCGAAATAAACAGATATAACAGCCAGCTATTTGCTTCTTTCACTACATCTTTCCCCTCACGATATTTCTGTACTGTCATTAAACTTTTCATACAATCTTGCTGGGTTCAGGTACTCCTGACCTTGTAGTGTGGTAGTATTAGTTATGTATTTAGTTAAGCATACAATAATGTAACAGGCTAACATCAGTCATATTAAAGGTAACGTCGTCGACACCCCACACTTCAACCTGCAATTTCTTCAGATCATCACCAATCCGATCTGTAGTTTACGTTTACAATAACTATGTCATAGGCCAATGATTGGTGGCTCGTGGTTTTAAATGTTTCCAATTATTTGCACTTCTATCTATCCATATTTGTTCTGTAAAAAAAGTCTTTCCTTTTAGAATTCTTATTTTAAATGCTATTCCTTTTCATCATTATGTTCCAACGTTCTACCGAAGATTTAGTAGCCTACGATATGTCTTGCTTTATTTCTACGCGTTTCCTCTCTGATATCAAAGGGCAGTATGCCTAACATTAGTATGGAAGTGGCAAGGAGCACACGGATTATTTTTCCGAAACAGTGGATATAGTCTGACACAAGCCTAGATGCAGTAAAATCTACAAACGAATATGAGGTAATCCAGACCCATAAAAGACAGAAATAATACCTCTCTCGAGCAACGAGCAACAAAATATCTTAAAATATTGCAAGACTCCCTGAAAATAAGCTTTGCCTTTGTCGATAATGGAGGTGGATAGGATTTATAACACTAAGCGATACCTCTGGTGTTGTGAGAGCTGTATAAGTATCCGCCGCTAACCATCAGGTATGGGTAAGAAAAGTGTGTGTGTGCAGTTCACACACGGCAGAAGTGAAACTTCAGAAAAGTAGAATAAATTAAATTTTAGATAATTTATATAAAAGTTATTGTTTAAATTAACACAGATGGTTTAAATAATTAACATAAATTAATTAACCAACGAATTCTAATACGCAAATGCACAAAAATGAAACACGTGAATGATACACCACGTTGACTATGACACATTATCTGAAGGCTTCGTAGTTCGCAGGCGCAAAGACACGTGCTAACATACGAAGATTATAGGAAACACTGTATACATGTATTCTATCTCATTATCTCGCAGGCTAAATCCTATTTATGAATATATTTGTCTCTTTTTAGTATGACTTTCCATTTCATCGAGTTTTCAAATCACGATTGACAATGATAAAAAAAACTTCAAGAAAAAATATTTAGTCACAGGTGTTTATCTTAACATATCTTATATACCCAGAAACCTGTAAAAACTTTTATTAAACCTTTTATCTGCTGTAGGATAGTAAAATTTTAAATTGTAATAAATTGTAACTGCTAGTTCTTGAAATTGATAAAAATACATATAATTACATTTATAGGAATAATAGATATTTATTGCCTAGTAACACTTATGAAACGTAGGTACCTACTTGGTTTAATATATGTATTTCATTCTTGAAGTGGACCATGTTTTATGCGATGAATTACTTTAGGTATAAAATGCCCTACAGGCTTGGAGTTTTACGAGTTGTTTGAACGTTATAAAAGGGACAAAAAGACTTTTTTATCCAACCGGTTTAGAAGTCAATCTTTTTAAAAGTAATCTTTAGAAACTGTATCACCTTTGTTGGGACGGATAGACGATATCATTTATACACAGTGTTAACCTTTAAGTCAGACGATTTGATGGCGATACGACGAATGAAATTTATTATTCTATAAAATAAATATTAAATATAAATGAAAGTATGAATTCAGATTGAATAAACATAATATCATTAGATTGGACAAGCAAAGTGGTTATATCCTGTATATCCTGCCGAAGAAGTGATGGCCTTCGGAGTAAACGGGTCCTAGAGTGGAGAACTCGAGTTGGTAAACGGAAGGTAGGACGCCCCCAGAGAGATGAACTGACGACTTAAAGAAAGTAGCTGTGATGGACTGGATACGCATTTTAGAGGACCGAGTGCCATGGCACACATTGGGAGGGGCCTATTTCCAGCAATGAACTACAATAGGCTGATCGATTGATTAATTGGTTCATGCTGATTGTCGAATATTGTACCAGGTACTCCAGTACACTAGAGAAGATATTCAGCCCAATACCTTAAAACCAAAATGTCTCATGACAACAATTAGGTTGTACTAATTAAACACAATCTAATTAGGTAATGGTTGTAATACATGTCGCAGCGTTGACAGTAGCAATACCAAGATTAATTAGTTTCCAACATTTATTACTAGATGGCAATTGTGAGGTCATTAAATCGGTCTGTTTGCTGTCAACGTCAAAATGTCAGTTGTCTAATAACGTCACTTTAGAAACAAGACATCATTGTCAACAAGTGTGAGTTGATTGAAACGGTGACAAGAATTTCATAATATTCCTGTTGGCTCTGCGTCATCCATTTAAACAGTATTGAAGTAAAATTAAGCATCGCTTTATTACTTATAATGACATACTTACATACAAACATGTTTCATCAAAGAATAAGACAGTACTTAACAATAGTCAGGACATCGTTAATAAACAAAGCTCTCCCTGAAATCTGACAAAACCCTCTCATCTATTTGACAAAGGATTTATCGTAAATAGGCTCATCTTTTCAAACGAATTTCATAATACAGGCAAAACATCACTTTTTGGTAAATATAGCAAGATATTGATTGCAAGGACCTTCGAAATCTTGATTCTCCTTAAACTCTTCAAGGTGAGTTTGATGGAAATGTTATTGTATATTAGAAGGCCGTATCGTTAAAGGATTAGTGATCGACTTAAGGGGATAAGGCGACTTCAGATCAGCGAATTTTAAATGGCGGATCTAACACAGACGTGTTTACAAGAGCTCCGTATTTAATTTCAATTTAAAATTATATAGCCGCCTTAATTCAGTGTTTTAAATATTGAAAATCAAAGCATCACATATATATAAATGTGTACAAATGTTCTCCAAAAGAATCGTAAGACTGTGTTAAAATATCCATTTTATAGCTAACTAGCTGTGTCCCACGGTTTCACCAGCGTAAGTCCCGATACCGTGGGAATATCGGGATAAAAAGTACCCCAGTTGTTAATCCAGGTCTTCAGCTATCTATATACCAAGTTTTATCGCAATCGGTTCAGTAGTTTTTCACAAACTTTCACGTTTATAATATTAGTAAGATTAAAAACATCAAACTCAACAAAACGAAAAATATTTGTGTTAAATTAATGTTAATGTTTATATTATATTTAAAAAGTAATTGGATTAATAATTCAAAATTTATTACTTTATAATTAATTATTGAAATACTTTGAATTTGAAATTGAAATACATTGTAATTCATTTCATTGCACATCCAAAAAACTAATTGATTGAAAACTAAGTAATTAAATACTGTGTAATAACGATGATATATATTACATTTTAATAAAATTATTTTGTAATTGAACTATTAATTAGATTACATAAGTAAATAGTTACGCCCATCACTGCTATGGGCATACATACAGGGGATGAAAAATTATGAAAATAATAGGATTGAAAATAATCTCATAATTTAAAATGCATTGAATATTCACACCTACCTTCCCCTCAACGCAAACAATTTAAGGGGGCAAAAGCTCAAATGAAAGAGCCCGTTCCAGCTAATGTTCTTAGACCATAACAAACCGCGTACCTTTATCAGAACCAGAGATATAGAGAAAGTAAGCCATAAAAACATAGTGAATGTACAGGAGGAAATCGCGTTTGAGTATAAGTAACTTGAGAAGCGTGAAAGTTAGATGATTTCCAATGTTTGATGATAAACCTTGCATGTAAAAAAACAATCAAGCAAGTCGGTTGGATACAATGGCCGCACGGATTCGTAATAAATTTCATATTTTTTTAAATACATCTAATTAGAAGTCGTACTATTTGTCAGAAAAAAATATACATTAAATGCATTTTAATATATGTCTCCCTAAAAACAGTACAGAATTGTTCAGCAAAATAGTATCTTGCATGACTTCACGCCTATACAACCACCTACCTAAAGCTATTTCTAATATTTCTCATATCAATTTATTTAAGAAAGACGCTGAAATTCTACTTTTACAAAAAAAAAAAATTATTCAGTCAATTAATATTTAAATGAGAAAATGTAATTATTTAAACATTATCATTTAGTGTATCTTTGTAAGAATCCAATTTGTGCTTTATTGACATGTTTTAAAAATGATTTACTTTGACTTGTGTAACCTAAAATTATAACAACATAAATTGTATTAATTATTTATTTTTTATGTTATATTTTTTTATTTATAATATATTATTATTTTTATCTGCATGGGTGATATTTAATAACCAAAAATTTAAATGAATATGAGTACCAAAACAAACCTGTATGCCTCTTGACGGTGGAACAGAGCGAGTCCCAATTTATATACTCAACAACTTTATTTAAGACCCTATCGCAAGGTTAAATGATTTGATTGATTTCATTTTATATTTAAGGGAATTTTGTTTTCATTATACCTAGCAAACTTTAAATATATAACGTCATAACGAACAGAACACTTCAAAGTATTTTCGACCAAAAGGAAGTCATTCAAACCCATTTCATTGTTGTATACGGCAGCTTAACAAGTTTTAACAAATAGAATTTCGTAATAGACTTGTGTGTATAGAAAGGCTGTCTCAAACATAATCTGCATTCAATAAGTCTTTTCATTAAGCTAGCAAAATACGTCATGGGGAGACAAAGATTGTTTTTAAAGTAGAATTCACTTATCTGACAGACAAGTGTTTTCTTCCAAAACCAATCTGCTTTAAAATAAAATGAAATAAAAATCATTATAAAAAAAATGATAAAGGCAGCTAAGTAATACGCTTAGGTTTATTCTAGCAGACGGCTAATACATCAACCCATGGTATTGTTTTTATAACACAGTTTCACTTGCGTTTATGGTCACTGCTCCGCTCCTATTATTTGTAGCGTGATGTTATATAGCCTATAAGATTCCTCGATAAATGGGCTGTCTTACACTAAAATATTTTTTTAATTCGAACCAGTAGTTCCTGAGATTAGCGCGTTCAACCAAACAAACAAACTCTTCAGCTTTATAATATTAGTATAGATTTCATAGTATGTACAATTATAATCGCATTGATCTGTTACCAACGGTTAGGGAGATATCCCCATAGGATATTTGTATTCTTCAACAAACAAGCAAAAGCGTGTGCAAGCTCAAGGCCACAATCAATACAGAAACTTCAACTACAGCCATTAGTCGTAAGTCTATATTCGTAGATCCGGTATCAAAGAGGCCATTATTTCAGACAGTTTTCCTGACAACCTCGTTCCAACGAAGAAAAACCTAATCTCCAGAGTTTGACCCGTATTATGTAAAGTAATCACAAAGTATCCAACGTTATTAACTGAAATATATTGAAAAGAGAATTAGGTTAGGTCGATTTCTTTACATTAAATTTTAAACCAAAATCCGCTGAACATATCATTGGACAGATGGAGATACCGGGACTACGTTGGATATAATAGATACGCGTATGTATGGCAGCTCAGATGAATTGTCAATTTGTCAATGCTTGTCAGACGTTGGCAGAGAACATATTATTATGTATAATATGTAGATGTATCTACACGCTGATGTAGAGATTACGATTTAAATGATTAGATGTAACAAAAAGTATAAAACTAGTAACTAGTGATAGATAAAGATATTAAATTATATGATCACTCTCTCTCTTTCTCTATTATTTTTCATTATTTAAAACTAAGTTAAGATAAGATAAGATAAGATAACTTTATTGGTCTAAGTTGATGTTACTATTTCAGTACTGTACTTGCAATCCCTTTCTTGTTTGTATATATTTTACTAGCAAGTAGTTGTAGGTCTTTTTTTATCCGATTATTTTCTCAGTGCCATTTCCTATTGCATTGCAAACCAGGAGTACTCTCGACATAGATATCGATAATTTTACAACCAAGTTTGGTTGCCAAAGACACAAAAAATCGGATCGCAACAGTTAACTATCTTACAGTTACTATCGACTATCGTTGTTACCTAATCGATTTTGAAATGAGGTATATCTACCTATATAAATATAAAAATTTCGTGTTACGTTGTTTGTTCGCGATGAACTCCTACTAAAGAACCGATTTTAATGAAATTTTGCACAATGTGTGCAGCTCCATCTTGAGAGATAGGATAGTTTATTTTATTTTATTACCACAGCAACGCGTCGCCGGATAGCAAATTTTTTTATATAAAAGACTGCTAGTATTGACCAGTAATATGGCCCAGTGCTAGATAGATTCATGTCGCTATTTTTTACTGGGTGGAGTTTGAACCCGCAGTCACTAGCCGCAAGTTCGAAGCCTTAGCAACATGCTTTTAGTTATCTCCTATGTGTTACATAGTAGACAATAAAAGCATGTTCCCAACTATGTGAACAAAATATTGATGAACTTTGATCGTTAAAAAATATTTCAATCCTTAAAAACGGAATAAGATACTTACTTCAAAGTTTCAAACCAAGAAGGTTTTTTTTCTTAGTAAACATTTTTCAAACAAAACCGGACTGTTAATAAGTTTTTACGGTAACTAACTTTAGCGGCACCGTAAAGGAAAATTGTTTGCAATTTTCGCTATCTCAGATATCGATACTTGCATTTATCGAAAGCATTGATGCGGCAACAGATTTTTTTCGGTATTATTTAACTCTGGGTAATTTGCAATGAGATCACTGGATACTACCACATCTAGTAAATATTAAAAACGGTAAATATAAATATACAAGCATAATTTGATGTTCAGAAGTTTTAATTTGATATTTTTGTTGTAAAAGATATCATTATCTCACTATAGAACTAGAGAGTTAATGTGGCTTGGCGACTGGAAAAATATGGCTACAAAGTATAATTATGTATTTACACGGGAATTGGAGTCAAGCCAAGCTGCCTGGAGTCAGCCTGTGCCCACTACCAGTGCAACCTGGTCGAAACGTCAGGCAATTCACAGGTATCTAATACCTTTTCGTGATCGCGTTAATTCCCGTGTAAATACATAATTATATCATGAAACGCGAAAGTTTAAAAGTTAGTATGGCTACAATGTAGGTAGGAACCTACACAAAGTGTTTCCAAATCTCTGAGTCAGCCAAACGTGTCTGCACGGGGAAATAAATCAACAAACGACGCAGCAATTTCCTAAAACTTACCGTTTCTCGAGTCAGTGGAATTGTGATTTATTACATATACTAATAACGAATAGTGTTTTATATAATAGTATATTTATAAACTTTTACATAAATAATACACTTCTATTCTCACTTCTATCGTCTATCTACACGGCATTTATTTTTAAATTACTAATAAATTTAATTTACTTTAAGCGAGGCGTGAAAAACTATCTCTCGATTCCGTCAAGGTGTGGGCCACCATTTTAGTATCATCCGTATCTATAATGGTGGTCCTCAGTTTTTGTACCTAACTCCAGCTTTCCATCAGGCGGTTTGAGGTCATTCTGACTGTCATAATTTTAAAAAAATCCAATAAAAAATAAAACTAAATTGGAGTAACACTAGACTAATGTCAAAGTCGTCAAACATAGACGACGTAGACATCATAGCGGATGGAGATTTTTATTTAACTAGTTGATCGACTCGTTAATGTTTTATAGGTTGATGGGACGCAACCTCTTATCAATGCAAAATGCAAAGCACGTTGTTTAATACAGGCATTGATTGTAAATCCCAAGTTTCATGACGATTAGCAATACTAAGCCTTACCACTTAGCTCTGGCCCAGTACCAAACCAATATTTAGCCTCTTGCACAGTTTTTCGATTTTATATTAGTTGTTTTTAATTACCAATAAAACATTAAAATGCTTTTTTGTTGACATAACCTATATTTTAGAAAATTAGTAGTTTTATTTAGTTTCAATAAATAATTATTGAAATTGTAATGTACTTACATTAAATATTTGTTCATTTCAGGCATTTTTTTATTAGTATTCCCCTCGCTAGATACTCGTATCAAAATGTAAGACAAAAAATCACGGCAACCAAATTATTCTCGTAGCATTAACATAATATCTTCCAAATACAAACCTTGTATTCAGCCTTCAGATTTGCAACAGGTGTATTCAAATAACCCCGAATAAAAAAGTTATAGGACAGGACGGATACAAGGGAGACCATGACCTACTTACACAAGAATGACGTCAAAGGATATTTAGATCACGCTCTTGTAATTGGTTGAGCCTTCTTCAACTTATGTTCAACTAATTATAAATGCTTCTTCATGTCCTTGAATAATAAGATATAGAATAGAATAGAAAAAAAATATTGTACACCAGTAAATATTGCTTAAAGTAAGTTTTCAAAAATTGATGTGTACAAAGGGCGGCCTCGAGTCTCAAAATGATTATATGTATTATAATAATTTTTTTTTGGACAGAATTTTATTGTTTTCCGGGAATCAAGATGGATATTTTAATGGAGAATGATTTCTTTCAGGTTTAAATCATTGTTTTCGTTATAGAATAAAGATTTTGAGACAAAAGTTTATAGTGACCTTGGTAAATTGTATGAAGACAGATGGGTTTTAATGTCGTGTGAAATATTGACGTATGATGTGGAAAGTTATGTTTAAGACTAATTAAGTAGGTAACGCTTATTGTAATGTTTTCATTTTAGAAAGATTTATTTATTTATTTGAGTAATGTTTGTAAGATGCATAGACAAGTCTGTTACTGTGTCTATCGCCTAGATGTAATGCTCTACACTAGATTTTAATATTATTGTGATACAATGTTTGCCTGTTGGTCTAGTGATTAGTGATCCTGACTGCTAAGCCAGAGGTCATGGGTTCGATTGCCACCCAGAACAAATAATTGTGTGATGAGCATGATCATTTGTTCTGTGTCTGGGTGTAATTTATTTAAAATATGTATGTATTTAGAAAAATATAAGTATGTTTCTCAGCAGTCTGGTTACCATAGTACAGGCTTTGACTAGTTTGTGTGTGAGATGTGTGAAGTTATTATTATTGTTATTAATGGTAACGTTCTTCTTGTAGCTGATTCCTTATACATTTTATGATATGCAGTAGAATATTTTAATTTTAATCTTGTTACATCTAACCTAAAAATATATATTATGTATAGTATCAAGATATTTGGTTGGAAACCAGGCCAAAGTTTGGACAACATTTGAAAGTTTTCTTAATAAAATGAAACAATTATACGATGCCAACTCTATTGTAGCACAAGGACACTGAAACTTGGGTTTGTAATTTGTATTAAACTTGGACAAACTATCTTAATGGGAACGAACTCTAAGAAAACCAATCCAATTTTATTCAGCTGACCATTCTCACCGCTTGGTCGACACTAGTAGCGAAAGTATTCGCTGAATCCAGCTATAAATACATTAGATTCTTTCTTATATTTCTAAAATTGTAGTTTTAGTTCAGAACCAAAGAACATATAAGATTCAAAACTAACTACCAATTGCTAAAATAATAATACCGGCTGACTGACAATAGCGAAATACTTCGTGTCCCTACAATTTGCGTATTTATTGAAGTAATATTATTAACATTTTATAGAACTTATAGATAGGTAGATCAGATAACACTTCATTTGTATATCAATGTTACCAATATCGTACACACATGAGACAAATATTGTACCAAGGGTGGCCTTATTACTTGATTCAATCTATTCCAGAGAACCTTAGGATGGACCAAAATGATTATGATGATTATAAATCCATTTCGTATATTTAACCTTCTTTAATAGTACTTATCTGGACATAATAGATATCGACAAAAAATATTTACTGTATACAACTAATAAGCGATGCGACCCTGACTTCCTGGAGGTATTGCTTATACTCCCCAAGTCATTTGATCCCCGTACGAGAAAACCTTTTGGATTATTCACAGATAGTTATTCATATCTTGGAAGTCATTACTATTTCTAAAATACTGATAGATGATAGTTTACTACTGAAGAAATAATAACTTGACACATCTCACATACGTCCGTCTGATCCCAAACTAGGCAGGGCAGACTGCTGATAAACCTACTTATATATTTCTAACTACATATAGACACAGAACAAATGATCGTGCTCATCACACAATTATTTGTCCTGTGTGGGAATTGAACTCACGACCTCTGGCTCAGCAGTCAGGATCACTAACCACTATACCAATAGGCCAATCAGGAAGTTTTGTATTTTTTTTTATCGAGGGAACTAGTATAGTATATAAGTAAAACACCAAAATTTGTATGTGTAAATGATACCTTTCATATAAATTTTTAGCATTTGAAATATTATTAATATGGACCTTGTATGGAGGAGCTGGTGGCTAACTGGTAACCGAGTAGGTTAGCTAGGTTACATTACAAGATGAAGTAATACTGGCCAGGTCAGGACTAGCTTAAAGAGGTGTAAGTTGTTTGGGAATAGGCGCGGAGGATGATGATTCAAACCTGGTATGGAAATGTCAGAGTACATGTATAAAAATGTTATTATTATTGTAATACCTAATTTTAGCATATTAAGTGGGTAATACATAAAATTAAAATAGTGCTTAGTACGCTAGACAGTGTCGCAGGAGAGTTTGACGTTACATAACTACGAGTACAAGCCCACCGCGAGGACTGTCTCTTAATTGAGTGCTGTGTTATCTGTACAAAACTAATATTTCAGATAGAGTAAATTTACCAACAACAGCAACAACAAGAACCTTAAAAATACTATCTAAGTTGTCTTTACATCTCAAGCAAGGTATCACAAGGCGCAGCTATTTGGAAACGGGCGATTGTAGATCGACATTGGCAGCGAGCGATGTTAACTATTTGCATCACGATATTATTTGTTATTTATTGTTGTAATAATTTACTTCTGACACAGCATCCTATTGTTAAATATTATCTTATCTGTGCTATTGTTGCCAGTGACATTACGTTGATTTATAACTTTAAGTTAAAAAGAGCAATTTTTAACATACCGGGTGTTAAAACAGTACCCGAACAGCAGAGTAATTCGCTAGGGATGCATTTTTCGGAAATAAGTTAAATTCAAAAGATACAGGAATTTTCCCTGGCTATTCATTTTTCAATTTTCAAATGGGATTGATTATTTTTGAGCCCGGAATTGAAAAGAGAGAAAAAAATTAGAAAAAATAATTAAAAAATTACAATTTATAATAAAATAAAATTATAATTGTAATTTTTTACCTCACCTCTACCTCCTCTCACCTTTACCTAACCTCTAAAGGTCCTTCAGCAAGCTTCCACAAGAAAGAAAAAAAGTTGTGTGTCGTGTCGTGCAATATTCTAGATTTTTTTTTTTAAAGACAACTCCCGCATTAGGAATATTCCTGTGTCGCGGGGGGCTTTACAAACATTCAAACGACGGACACAAAGAACACCCAGACTCGGGGCAACTATTTGTGGATCACACAAATTTTTGTTGCGTGTGGGATTTGAACACACAACACTCGGCGCGGCGTAGTGGCGAGGTGACCACTTAAACCATTGCGCCATCCGTGCAGTTAATTAAAAATAATAAAAATTAAATATTAAAGTAGCTACTCGGTGGCTTTTTCAACGTATTCTCAATACAAGACGAACCTAATGTTCTTGTACTGTAAACTGTTAAATGCTGTTGCACAGCGTATTTAGGTGTTACGCCTGCGGCATATAGATGGTACTTATAATAGTAAATACTTCAGTGTTTTCATGAGTCTACATTTATTAAAAGCCTACACCTAGGTACATACATAAAATATACCTCAAAACTGTTAAATCGAGTAATTAGAACCCAACACAGTAAATCTAAATTTCTCAATGCGAGAAAAGAAATTCTATTGTAATTTTGTCGCTTTTATACTGCACTGTCCACGTTGTAATATTCGTACTGAACGTAGTCTAATAAGAAGTACAATTTAAATTCAATATGTTTGTGTACCGAGATCGGATCAGGAATGTCAATGTTACAGGAAATTACATACGAGCTACCACGTACCTAGAATGAGAAAGGTAAGATTTACGATGTGTTTGTTTTACAGGTAATTGTCCTTGTGGTGAGTTTGGTGACACATACTGCGAATATACTCGTGAAGCGTACTAGCGATAGTGATACGGTAGGAAGGTTAGTATTATATTTAGTTACTGGTATAACTGGAACTCGATCTTTATACTAATAAATCGTAATTAATTACTTAATATAAAGTCATAAAGGTATTATAGTGTTTTACCATGTTGATGACACTGATGACATACATTATGCACCCAACCGGACCGAATACTGAACTGGTCCGCACGCCGATATTCACACTTACTTCATTTCCAGTGGTCCCGTCTATCGATCTGCGCAGGGATTTGTTGTCCAGGTAACATTTAAACCAGCGACTCGTGGCAACTCTAATACCAAATTCATGCATTAAGCATGGTGTGGTTTACAAAAACATCTCCCTACTGTCGCACGGACACCACCACTTGCAGCCCTCTTCCGCTACAGACTCCTCCGAAGCTAAGTACTCTTCATCTACCAGTTCCGGAGCTACGTCCAAAGCCTCTCAAGAACACCACCCTGACCCTAGTCTTGTTAATATCTTTATAATAACTGATTAATTGTGTCTAATTCCTCTCCTCACTTAAATTTACCTTCGGAGGACCACGTGCAAACCACGAGGCAACCACCTACGTTACACCTGACATGATTATGAATATCAGTGACTGTAGATTGTGTTCGAAATCAGATAACAAAGAAGTTTATTAATAGAATGTCGTTATCCTTTGGCTTTGTAGGTATCAGATATCAATTGAATCTTAGAGCAATTGATACTTCGGCGTAGTTTGGCCAAAGTTAAATTTTATGCCTACTTGGAAGAATAGAATACCCTAGCTGAAATACCGAGAACCTTCGAACAAATATACCATAGATGTTTGATAGGCGCTCAAAAATGACACCAAATAAACTGTGCTTGAATGCAGTAAGCACAGTTGAGCTATCAGATGCTTCGCGTCTGCGTTAGCGGTGTGACGTTTCAGTTGTAGTCGAAACATGCTAAAATTTTGTTTTAGAAAAGCAAAAAGGCATGAAATGTCTTACTTTCGATAAGAATAAGTCATATTTTATCATAGATTTAATTTTTTGAGTATAATAATGGCACTGTAGTTGGCTATAGTGCTTGCATTGTTGGCAATAAATTAAAAAGTTTGTTATTTTTTAAATACGTTCTAAAAATCTTTTTTTTATCTGTAAAAAGACAACTCCCGCAATATGAATATTCTTGTGTCGCCGGGGGCTTCACAAACATTTAAACAACGGACACAAAGAACACCCAGACTCAGGACAACAATTTGTGGATCACACAAATTTTTGCCCCGTGTGGGATTTGAACCCACAACACTCGGTGATTCGATATTATAAGGTACGGGTACTACATTTTTGGACACAGTTTGTCGTAGGAAATATATATTAATTAGTATTGTACACTTTATTGTATAGATGCAGCAGTTTATATTGTTTTTCTATTTACAGAAGGAACTATTTGCAATTAAGTAATATACCGACATATAATCTCTAAAGGTCAGTCAGGGATGGGCGACCATTCTTAACACATTGAGACCCCTCCATGCCTCGGAGAGCACGTTAAACCGTCGGTCTCGGGTGCCTTACGAACATCTGTGGCATTCGTTACGGCAAGTTGGAGCCCTAAAAAATCCGACAACCTGGTTTAACTACAGAACTTGGATGGCAGGCCCGGGCAGGCAGGATTGGTGGACGTCTGATGGCAGTCGCTTCACGTAAAATTTCAAAGTTCGGCTGTATCGTAGTTAGACTGAAAGCCAACCCCAAATTAGTTGGGAAAAGATGCGGAAGATGAGAACCGACGTATAATGCATATTAAGAAATAATCATTTACAGGAATTTCTGAGACACTTAGCGGTTTTTTTATCGAATAGGACTCGAGTCTTGCCTGTTGGGGTTTATATAGGGAGCGTTTTTTTACAATTCCTTTTTTTTTACTATTTCGCGTACAATTTAGTATATTTCATAAATTCTAGATGGTTAGTTAATCACTGTTGTAAAGTATATAACGAAGTATATACGACATAAGTAAAACGTTAAATTTTAAAGCCAAAATCTATCGGTAGCCCTTATAATTATACCCATAACTGAGCTTATTCTGAGCAAAACTCCGCAAGGCATTTGCATATTATAATTAAATATTTTTGGTCCATTTACCTTCTAAAATTCTTTTCTGTAAGAAATTAGTTCAATAATCAACGTGAACCGTATAATCCTGGCTTTAACGTTAATAGGACTTGAGGATTGCTGTTTCTATATCGACGTTCATCGCTTTTTTTTCACATTATTAAATTTGTATCTTTAAATGATACGAAATACGATAAAAAAGATACAAAATTAATAATGTTATTTAATAAATATTTTAAAATATTTAATAAATAATTTAATATGTCTAGTTTTGATATGATTTCGATCATAGTGAACAATTACAATGAGGCTAACTAGCTACGCAGGAGATATTATTTGTGCTCAATAATATACGTATCTCTGAAACATCCGGCTAGACTTTCTATTCCCTAGCTCTCCTAATTAGATAGGACGGCAATTGGCTTTAGGACGCACAACGCAAAAAGCCCAATATTACTTGTTGCTCGACCTCACGATCGCTATCGCAGTCCAGTCCTACTTGCGTCCAAGCTTACCTGTCGAGAGATAATAACATGCCATCGCTTCAGTTCACTGCTTTAGCAAGCATGTAATTTAAATTTGGACAATCAAAATTCAAGTGTGTAATGTTCTTCACGTTATTTTTTTTAATTTCAGATAAAATATTCAATAAAGTAAGTAGGCCATTATACAAGTGCCTTTGCACTTGCCATGTAAAGAATTAAGATACTATTGTGTATCTACATTAAATTTTAGTTAGTCTTTAAGGACACCGTAGACCCATTTGTGGGTATCCGAAGACTAAGATGTGTTTGAAGACCTAAAGATCCGGATCAGGACTCCGGACATTAGAATGTCTCCCAAAATCCAGCCCATACTGAGAATGATATAGGATCCAGTTTAATATACTTTTCTGGTAGAATCGTAGATCGATTGACTTAACGAGGGGATATTATGAATTTCTCTGTTTACGACCATTTGTGATTATTGAGCAAAAGTGACTGAAGTACTGACTTAAGTTACAAAATTGCTCAATTTCCCATATGTCGCTTGTAAAGTTTCCAGCAGTTTTATTTAAAAAAATCAACCTTTGCAATGCAAATGCATGATTTACATTATTGCTACCAATTCGTTTCAGTTCTCTACTTATTTAAATAAAATTATAATAAAATGCCATTACAAATGTCAACATTTTATTCATATATCAGTATAAGTACATTCACTTACATTAATAGAGTTTTACAGTATAAAGACTTAGTAACATATATGACACGTATTCTAGTCTCATACAAAAATATTACCTCTCGTTCAACCATCTCTTGTACTGTCATTTCCATTATTCTCAGTTTAGAGGAGATCTTTTTTCCCGGAACAATTGCAAAGGATGATGAAAACACTATCTAATTATATGCGCGAATGGTCTGACTGACACTACAACATACGGAAGGTGTTGAGATACACACTCCTGACGTATTCCATGTAGAACCAGATTGCAATATTTCTAAATTCAAAAACGTTAATGTTAAAATTCAATTTTTGTATGTTCTGATAAATATTCTTTCTTCGTAGTGATAAATGTATTTTCTTGTATTTATTGTAGAGTAATAGACTATTGGTATAACCATTGGTATCTGACGCCGGCGTTTCAAGTTCGATTCAGAGTGGCAATTCTTTGGATTTACAAAACTCATATGCGTATGAGAAATGAATTATCATTACCAATACCGGATGTAAGAGGGCATTGCCTTCCCTTCTTAACTACCTATCCCTTTTAATATACTACAAATTTTCCCATTTTCTCTAAAGTGCCCGATTGATGGCAATAGGCTTGCCCCTATTACGAGAGTGGGGCCAAATAATAGTTGGTGAAATATGGGTGTTTTCATACATTTCTGCCTACCCCTTCGGTTATGTGTGCTTGAGTATATGTATGTATGTATGTTAATATGGTATGGGTGATGAGTTATTTATGTCAAGTCGTTGGTTTAACAGTTCAAAGGTGTTACACCTTTTAAATCCATCAAGAGAGGTCCTAAGTACCGATTGACTCTGACATCTGAAGTGAAAAAACCGGATTTGGAACGTATTTCTTCAACAAAATCATTCTGATGATTAAAAGATTTACATTTTAAAAGCTCAATTTTCTCATGCATGGGGATAAAAGTGTCATACATTTCCAATGATATGGTTAATCTTGATATTTTATGTACGTTATTACTGAATATAGTCTTTAAATAATTTGATTCACGATGACATGTAATCTTCAAAGTTTGTTTTAATAACAATTACGGTATCAGTTCAGATGTAGGTGACATCTTGAAAAATTGACAGAATATTTTCATACATAATTCAGGAATTCGGAATCGTTACATTTACGCTTTTCTAGTTGGAAAATTGTAGGTAGGTGTAGAGGTTATACAATCTTATTTCTAATCTTATCTTAGATATATAAGTATACATCAAGGTTTACAGACCAAATAATATAATATATCCGATCCAATTGATTACACTGAAGTGATTTTAAGCTACTTTTAATCGAAAAGAAATATCCACGATTTCACATTGCTTGAAATTACTTTTACAATAAACTTTTTAATTTTAACATACTATTAAAATGATATACATATATATATATTTATATATAAGATATAATATATTAACTGAGCCAGTTTAAGCTTATAATGCAGACAATAAGTACATTATTCTTCTCATTACTTTAAAAAACATTTATATAATTTAAAACTTATTAATATATATATATTTTAAAATACATTGATATCTTTTTAGATATATTTTAATTTTAATACGATTTAAAGCTTCGTTTTCATCTTACAAGTTTTAAGTAACATATACATATATAATTATAAAACAAATTATATAATTGTTCTGTCATTTTGTGTCAAAATTATATTTTGGTATTTCGCATATATATCTTCCATCTACATTATTGTCCGCCAAATGAATGTTTCAAACATTCTTCCATTTTTAACAAATCGTAACTGTCTGCAGTTATGACAATACATATTTAATTAAATTTGACATCAAATTGTTTAAGATCCAACGACAGTTTTAACTCTATGACTATTGTAAAAGACAACAACTATACAACAATTATAAGTAAAATATAATCTATTATGTACATGATGTGATAAGTCTTGAATTTGAAGTGTGCGTATTTCAGGTATAAATATAAGTAACAGTGTATATCATATGAAAAAAAATCAGGAAGGTAAAGTATATGATATAGACGTAGAAAATGTATGGCAATGATATGAGAATACATTGGATTTTAAACGCTACACTACAAATTATACTTTTAATAAACATTTAGACCTTTTATGGATAAATTCATTTCTACGTCAACTCACATCTATACAATTTGTTTCTCTACGTTTCAATACATTGATGTGTATCTTTTGTCTACAGTAAATGGACATACAATCGTTATTAATAATCACATGTACTTACTGTAACCTTTGGCATCGCGAGAATACTTTGTCTACGTTAAATATTTGACGCCTTCTTAATTGATGTTAATATCTTCAGTCCTTTTACTTTAGTCTCTTCATCTGTAAACAAATAATTAGAATTAACTGTTGAAATCACATGAAAAGCTTTAGAAGTATACTTTTTGATGTAATGAGTTTTTTATTTATTTATTGTTCAGCAGGAAAATGTAAAACAGACATGTTATATTTACACGGGCAGGCAATTGGCGGTCTTATAACTCACGGTTATTTCTTCCAGACAACCTTTATACGAAAATAGACAAATCTACTTCATATATTAATTAATACGTGAAGAGAATTCTTTGTACACATTTTTAAGATGTTTTTTTTTTATTTTGATTTTTTACAGCATCGAGGAACTCCAGACATGAGTATCTGACGTTAATTTCAACTTAACACCTCCACGCGTTCCTGAGAAAAACTATTTTGTGTTTACTATATTGTGTTTTCTAAAACCATAGTTAAGAGAGTATTTTGTTCGTTTCTCGGAAAAAAAAATATTTTTAGACCTTAATAATGTAATTTTTCTATACCGAGACCTTTCACTACAGAAAACATCTTTGTTCCTTGGATTATGTAAATAAAAATATGTTTGATATTTAAAAAAAAAACAACGACGGGGCTTAAACAATATAAGCTAAATGGGGATTAAATCGCTTGTATGCCTTGACGCTAAATCATAATAATAAGTATTCCATGCCTGGATGGAAGGTAAAGTCATTACATTAAAACCAAGTTCTATCCGGTTTATAAACACACCTATATTATGCAAAGTACTCATTGTTGACCTGGTCCTGGGCCACGGTTACCGTCAATTATAACATTATTTTCTTGGTAATCACATTGTTATGACAGGTCTATTGAAAGTCAAACAGTTTTGTTCCTTTTCAAGCGAGAACCAGTTTGTATACTCTTTGGCGAGAACTCTAAATTTGAAATAAAATAAGTGAAAATAGACTTTAATCGCTTTGGTATTAATTTTTTTCTTTAAAATGGTAAGTTTCATTTTCAAGGCGAGGTGGTGTACGTTAAGCTCTAAGGTTCAGATTTAAGCTAAGCAAATCTAACAACCCGAGAAGTCATTGTTTTAGTTTTTATTTTTAACCGACGAAAAAAAAGGAGGTTCTCAATTCAACCGTATATATATATATATATATATATTTTTTTTTTTTTGTGTTCAGCCCTCTCTCCGTTATTTATGAACCGATTTTGATTATTCTTTTTTTGTTAGATAGGGTGGGTCCCATATCAAGGAAGTCAGGATCTAATGATGGGAACCTGATAAAATTGAGAGAAACCCTCGAAAATTGTGGGAACGAATAGTGTTTCTGTTAATTTTAATTACTTTATCAGGTATTTGCGTTCAGAAATCATCACATCATGTGATGACTCAAAATAATTTTAAAGTTTATGTAAATAAGCTCAATACTTAAGAGGTTTATTTATTTTATGCTTTTTAGTTATTTTCGTCAGTTCCATTTTTTGTTAAAAAGATTCTTATTATATTAGTTGACGAAAATGTATGGTTTCCTTATATTGTTTAACACGTACTTTTATACCTAAAAAGTAACAAAAAATCAAAAAGATTAATCAATTTTTATTCAAAGGATTTAAAAGATAATAATTTGTTTACAAAATTCATGGGCACGACGTCGTAAACACACATCAATACTCTGTGTGTAGGCGTCTTTAATACCCCAGCTACGAAGTGTACTTACAATACACATATTTACGTCATGAAAAATTCAAGCTTCGTACAGTATTGTTACCAGCATTTCATATTATGTGATGATAACATAATTTATGATATGTCGACAGAAAATATACAAGGCTTATAAATGAACTCCTTCCCTCAACATTTATGTTTATTTATTTAAACTTTGTACAAACTCTAGTAAGAAAAAGTGAACTTAATAAACTTCGGAGACGAGAACGGAGAGTGCAAAATGATCTCCGGCCTCCATGAGCGCTGGCCTGGGGGTAACGGGTGAGGCCGCTCGTTACCCTAGCAGAAGCAGGCCTGAGACGGTGGTGCGACGTGTTCCACGCTCACCTCTCTAAACCGGAAGGGGAACAAGGCCCTCGGCACGCACGCAATAGTGTGGCTGCCTTCTGTTTAGGAGGCGGCCAAAGTCTGCCAGGGTTCTCGGAGACTTCCTTCCTAGGATATACCCGAGTCCCTTGCAATAGACTCACTTGTAACGTAAAGTAAGTAAAGTCCGAAAACAATGTATTGAGAAATGTCATTCTACCAAAACCAATGATAACGTTTAGGTATTTTGGTCTAGCACGAATTACGGTTGATGAGCATTTTAACTTCAAAAGGAAGCAAGAAGGAAATGGAGAATAGATTATAAAATAAAGAAAGAGTGAACCAAACTAGAGCTATGAATAAGACAAAAGAGAAGAAGATTATTAAGAGAACGTAGTTTACCGTCGTGCTTGAACAAAAGAACTTGAAAGTGGGTATACGATAAGATTTTAATAGGGATTAAAGTGTGATCAAGGCATACAAACTTTGACGCTGGCGTATGGGAAGAAAGTTTAGTTGAGGTCGATAAGTTGATACGTGATCATACTTGCGGGGATTATTAACACATTATAAAGACTTTGTTGAGCAGAAATACAATTTTTGAGACGGTCAAGTTTGTCGAGCAGACCTGCGTTCAGGTCGAAGTGATCACCACACCACAGTTAATTGTAATGTGTTTGGTACCTGGTATTAAAACACTGTAATATTATTATTGTGTAATATTGCTAAACTTGCAATTGACAAAGTCTAAATTAGCCATTAGTCATCACCGTAACAACATCTAAGCACCCGCTGAAATGCTGACGACAATAATTATTCTACCAATTCAAATAATTATATTTGTATTCTCGAATAATACTCACCTAAGCAGAAACTCTGCTATATACAACTATCTCATTCAAGAAGACTATTGCATCTACGGCTGCATATTTTTGAACATACAGGACGTTATAAAAAAGGTGCGCTAAAATTTTAGAAGCGTTATGTGAAGCCAAAAACAGTTGATTCGGCTTGAAAAAAAAATTGATTTGTTTTTTCTTTGGATAAAGCTTTTTCATGTGTAGATGCAAATTTCTAAACAACATGTTATAATTTGTTTAGAAATTTCAATGATTTTGTTTTTTAATTTGTTTATGGAGATATTTTCACAAAAATCTGTACATTCCATTAATGTCCTTGGTATTAAATATCCATAGTCTCATTAATGTCAGCCCTCTCTGTTACCAAGTATTAGTTTTATCGGTCAATTTCAAAATTCCTGTATTAAATATCACGATTTTTTCTAAAAATTGTTAGCGCTTTACGTTATTTACAGGGTCTGATATACTACCCTACAATATGACCACTCCTATAAATAACTCCCTTTATAAATAATAATTTAAATTTTAAAGACGACTGACTAACGCATAGACTCATTAATTCTATTCATCAACAAGTATAAATTAAAAATTCCCTCGACTCAAAAATAAAATAGAGTAAATGAAAAAAAAAAAAGTATCATTTTAAATGAATTGGGTACCTTGCTAGATGATGAGCATGAGGATAATTTTGACATGTTGTTGTAATATCATTGGCCTCAGAGGATATTAAATTTCAAATCGCTTAGATCAGTAGAAGTTACTCACTTCATTTCAAGGATTAGAAACGAGCTCATGATCTTCAAATTCATGATTTTCTTAAATGATGGCTAAGAACACTCTCGTCACCTTTCTAAGTAACTCCGTTTAAGAGCTATGAGACATACAGATACACACCTTAGACTTATAACACCTCCCTTTATGCTTCGAAGGTTAAAAATTAGATTCACCTCATCCGTCGGCACTGCTATAAATCATATTGTTTACGTAAGTCTATCTCGTTTGGTGTTTCGCTTAGCTAGTTACGACAGGATAGATAAACAATTAATTAATAATAACTGAATTATTTCCCACCTCATTTCAACAATTTAGTGTCTCAAAAGGTAATTTATTAATCATTACTACTCGTCGTTATTTCTATTTCATAAGAACTTTCATTCGTACTTTGTATGTACGTAAAAAAATATGATGTAAATTTGTACCCGTTATAAAAAAAAAAATTAAACGAGAACCTGTGTTGATATTAATTTCTAATATGAAAAAGCTTCAAGACTTTATACTACAAAAATAATTGTACTACAAAAATATTTGTACTACAAAAATTATTTTTGTAGTACAAATTAATTACAGTACATTAATTTTGATCTAGAATGCTAACTTGCTACTGTAGGTAAGTAATTACTTTATGAGCACTGTGAGGTCTGCTAAAAGCTTATTATTCTTTAAACAGATGTAAAGACCAAAGTGCTTCAGGCATGCGTCAACATGGCGACTATAACAACATAAAACAAAGGAATTCATTTAAAATAGGACCAGCACCAACAATTCCCATATACCTACTAGCTTCTGCCCGCGACTTTGCTCGCATTAGTGTAGATTATGTCAATCCTTTAACAGTACTTGTTTCTGGATGCTTTCATCCAGAAAAAAGTACTGTACCTGATATCCTTTTCTCTTATCCCCTGACAACTTTATAGTTTAGGGGGCAAACGAGCAGACGGGACACCTGATGGTAAGTGACTACCGCCGCCCATGGGCACCTGCAACTCAAGAGTCACAAATGCATTGCCGGCCTTTAAGGTTTGAGTAGGGGAAATGGGGAAAAGGGGGAAAAGGGGGGAAGAGGGGGAGACGGGGGGACCCTTCCCTCTCCACACTCAGGGCGGCATGAGGCGCTGGCAAGCGCGCCTCCGCCGCCCGGTTCGCCAACGACGAATTAAGTCCGAGTGGAGGTCATCCCCCCGGACCCTTTCCGCCGCCTCCTTCTGTGAGATGACTTCCTCATAGAAGGTCGCGACGCGGCAAAACTCCTGTCGCTACCGGCCATGGAGCGTATAACGGCCGGTAGCGAGAGATCCTCTCTGATGACTGCAGTGAGGGCCCGGCGCTGCGCTGCCCCGAGCAGAGCAGACCGCCAGCGTGTGCTGAGCCGAGTCCTCACTGCAGTCGCAGTGGTGACAGGCGGGACTCAATTCCCTTCTAGCGACCGAGTGCAGATACTTCCCGAAGCAGCCGTGCCCGGAAAGAACCTGTGTCAGTCGGAGGAAAGGGTCCCGTGCTGCCGCCCTGCCCACTCGAGACGCGGTCTTTTTTTTTTGTACGTGTGGAAACCCCCTCGGGCCGTCACCCCACCAGGGTTTTTGGTGGAGCGGTGTGTCGGAATCGAACCGACTAAAACCACACGGTGTGCCGTACCCTTAAATAGGAGGGATCCGGCAACAGCTTTTATTAAGACATCCGAACCCCCCCTAGCGCCTGCCCGCTAAGCACGGGCACCACCTCCGGGTAACAACCTCTTAATTAGGCACTAGACACAGGAAGGGAAAAAAATTCTAACCTAATCTTTTTTTCTGGTGGTAATTCGTATCTGACGAGGTCGCAATTTACATTTTAGTTGAAATAAAATACCATGGAAAAAAACACCGAACAAACAATATTCGTTAAAAAATAATTCTATGGTTTGATAACTTTGTTGAATAAAAAATGTGATCATAAAATTCATTGAATTGTGTTTCTGTGAAATTTATGATTGAGTTAGAATTAGTGATTGAGTACGTTTTAGAGTTTCGCCGCAATTGAGGATTATTATTTTAACTTTTTTGGATCGTTATTGATTCTTTTTAGTGAATTTCTCTATTTGAATAAACAGTTTTCTTTAAATTTTGATTGAAAATAGAAAATCAACTGTCATTCAGGATTCCTATAAAAGTGTGTAATAGCGTTTTTACACAACTATTACAACTTCTCAACGTCATAACACGCACTCTTGCCGAAGCTCGCATCAACGTTCTGCCGTGGCCTGCTTAATCGCCTAACCTCAACCCAATTGAACACGCATGGGATATGTTCCAAAGAAGAGCACTGCCGAGTATGGATGCCGTGCATACCGCACAACAACTTTTTGACGTGTCGTTGACGACATTAACTTGGTTAATTTCCCACAATTTGCAAAAAAAAATCTTAATTTTTACAAAATATATTGATAAGTTGTTAACTTAAACATTAGGAATTAAAGTAAGAAGCCAGTCTGGATTTAGATTTGGTAAATATTAATTTACCAAATTTTTTTCATAGTAAAAAATGTACTTGATCCCTAGACACTTCAGATAGATACTGTTTGAAACAATAATATTCGAAATAAAAATACAAGAACCAAATATTATGTGAAAAATTTGCTGCGAAACGAAATTCTATGAAATTTCTATCTGCGAAACAAGGGAACACCTTATGTATTAGCACGTACGCCACAACTCCTTTAACTTACAGAAAACAGGGGTTCACAAGCATAGTAACTAACTAGTTTATGTTATTTTTACCGATAAGTTGGGTCGGTAGGGTTCCATAAAGGGAAGATAGGTTTGGCAACGCATGATTGACACCAGTGATAACAAAGTCGATATGAATTAACATTAAATTTTATTTGTAACAAAAATTCATGATTAAATTTTTTTCGAACATATTGATTATTCTATGAAATGATAATATGAGAAATTTTCTATGTGAAATGAAATTCTATAAAACTTTTTTTTTTTGGTTAGCCTCGCACGTGTCCCACTTCTGGGCAAAGGCCTTACGCTTCCACTCCTCTCGGTCCTCCGCCACTCGGCTCTATAAAACTATTATCTATAAAACAACGTACAAACAATAGACCTACATGTAACATGGATTTTAAATATAAATCTATGTATGAGCCAACTGTGCTAACTTTGTCCATCGAAATGAAATGTTTTTTTTATGGTACGTATCTCTATACGTACCATGAAAAATAAAACTTGGTGACCCGTCTGCTGACTGCTCGTTTGCCATCTGGCAAGCAGTCAGCAGACGGGTAACCTGATGCCAAATGACTACCGCCGCCCATGGACACCTGCAACTCTAAGAGTCACAAGTGCGTTGCCGGCCTTTAAGGTGGGAGTAGGGGAATAGAGGAAGAGTAGAAGAGGGGGGAGGAAGGGTTAGGGCCTCCGGTAACCTCACTGACTCGGCGAAAAGCAATGCAAGCATTGCTTCACTACCGGTTTTCTGTGAGGCCGTGGTATCACTCCAGTCGAGCCGGCCCATACGTAACAAAGCATGGCTCTCCCACGTTAAGAATTGTGTACAATAAATTCCGGTATGAGTGATAAAGTCGTCAATCTGAGTTAGTAGTGACAAGGGCAGCTTAACGTCTCGATTAAATAAGGTATGTTTATTAATATATCAAAGTAATACAGCCATTTCACAACTTACCTTCCATTTAAGCAGCTGAGTCCTGCATTCTGAGTATCGTTATTGGGCAACGTGACGTTGTTCGGTGGACTCTTGTTCAACGGGTACCACTGCGCCACTGGTTTCCGAGGATTGTCCAACATTTGCAGCCAATGTTCGCGTCCGATGCCGATCAGGGTGGAACCGATAGCCGTGCAGCCAATCAGCTCATTTGATCCAATCCTGTTTTAAAGATTTTAAAGATAAGACTTTTAATGTATATACACATTGACCTTTAAGTCTTGAATACAGAATAATATGTGATTAAGTTCTTCTTTAACAACAAAAACATAGTATTTGTTTAACGTATGGTTTAACGTGTTTATTAGTAAATACAGAGTGTTACAAAAACACTTTCTTATGGTGTAGGGGCAAACGAGCAAACGGGTCTCCTGATGGTAACTGACTACCGCCGCCCATGGGCACCTGCAACTCAAGAGTCACAAGTGCGTTGCCAGCCTTTAAGGTGGGAGTAGGGGAAGGGTGGAAGAGTGGTAGAGGAGAGGAGAGGGAAGGGTTAGAGCCTCCGGTAACCTCACCGGAAAACAAGACAAGCATTGCTTCACTGCCGGTTTTCTGTGAGGCCGTGGTATCATTCCTGTCGAACTGGCCCATACGTGCCGAAGCATGGCTCTCCCACGAAGGGATCCCCTTTATTTTAATATTACCACAGATCCCTGAGGTATAGTCAGATCCGTGAATAACGTACAGCGCTAATAATTTCAGAAAAATTGGTGATTTTAACACGGAAATCTTATTTTGAAACTGATAAATTGAACTTCTAATAATTGAATTGATCGACAAAGCTAATATTTCGTAAGAGAGTGGGCTGATATTAATAAAACTATGTGTATTTAATGCCAGGGATATTGATGGGATATCCAATTTTTTTTAAAACATCTACATAACAGAATAAAAAAACATTATCGTTCAAATCGACATGAAAATTCATAATATGTTATTTAGAAAGGTGAAAATATAGTTAAAAACAAAATTCCTAAGATTTTTTTTACATTTTTTTTCAAGTTAAATCAACTATTTTTCGGCTAGACAAACCGCTCTTAAATTTGACCCCACCTTTCTGTAACACCTATATAATAGTAGGTAATACCTACGAGTAAGTTTATCAGAAAATAAAAAAAGATTCCAAACATTTTTCCGTGAATCCGTGGAATTGAAGTAAATACTATTATTTTCTCTACAAATATATATTTTACCACAATATTATATTACTACTATTATTTCGTAAATGCGTCCTTGAGGCGATATATCCCACTAATATTATAAATGTGAATGTTTGGATGGATGGATGCATGCATATTTGTTACTTTTTCACGCAAAAACCACAAAACCGATTGCGATGAAACTTGGTACGTAGATAGCTGGAGACCTGGATTAACGCATAGGCTATTTTTTATTATGATATTCCCATGGGATTGGGACTTACACGGGTGAAACCGCGGGGCGCTGCTACTTATAAATAAATTTAAACAGAACCAACTTTGCAAATAACTAAGACGTCGGTTTTGCTTTCGAGAAGTTGCGAGTTTGAATTTTATCCAACATGGACCTGCTTTTTTGCTCACCGGTCTGGAAACACCCCTGAAATGAGTAAATTACCGAGATTGCCTCGATATAAGTACTCAATGGTCCACCCAGTGCCCGCTGTCGTACTGGGTAACTTTAATCTACAATAACCGGTTCTAATAAATTACATTTTGTGCGGTATCTTTATCATAGCTATTACTGTATTAGGTACTAGTTGCGCCCGCGGTTAAAAAAAAATCTAAAAAAAAATTGATACTATTACTTCTGTGTACTTCACTTTACATTTCCGCGGATATTCTGCAGAGTTCTGTATAAAACTTTAAAGAAATTCACGACTATTTGCCAGCATACATTAATTATTTACAAGCAGAGTTAAGAAATCAACACAGTTTATCGTCATCATCATCAATCAATCGACTGGCCTGTTGGTCTAGTGGTTAGTGACCCTGACTGCTGAACCAGAGGTTGTGGGTTCGATTCCCACCCAGGACAAATAATTGTGTGATGAGCATGATCATTTGTTCTGTGTCTGGGTGTAATTTATCTATAATATGTATGTATTTAGAAATATATAAGTATGTTTATCAGCAGTCTGGTTACCATAGTACAGGCTCTGCCTAGTTTGGGATCAGACGGCCGTGTGTAAGATGTGTGAAGTTATTATAGTTATTATAGCTACCTTAAGTAGAAATACTCATAATATGAGCATCACGCCTATTATTAATAACTAGCCTTCCTTAAAGTATTCTCTTGTAGTGAAATTAGCAGTGCGTGTCTTAGTATGAGAATTTCGTTTAGTAAGGTGTGGTCACGTTTTAGGAGCGTTATGTATGTGTAACCGAAACATGGTTGATTGAGTTTAATTTTTATTCTTTTATCTTCTGAAAATGCTCTTGTTGCTGTAGATGCAATTTCTAAATAATATTTTATGAATTTTCATGTAAATTTCTTTCTGAATTTCAACGCAATGCTTTGTGTCTATTTGAGATTGAGGTTCAAACAATAGATTGTACGATTTATAAAACAGATAAATTGAATGGTTCATAATGATAATACATGGGAAGAAAAAATACCAAATAATATTCAAAATAAATGGGTAGTTACACGGCAAACGGGTGAACGTATTTCTAAGAAATATCGGAAAGTTCCACATGGTTTGATTTTAGTAGATAACAAATGTTAAGGAATGTTACTTCAGGTTTCGGTAAGTTTCATAATAACCAAAATATTAGGAAAATGTTTCGTGAGTATAATGCCGTCGTAACGTTTACTTTTTCTGACAACATACCTAAAAACCTATCAAGCTGCTTTAATATTGAAGTAACTATTTAGTGATTAGAAATATAGGGTGTATTTACACCTAAGCTTGTTTTACATGGATCTCGGCGAGGCAGAAGCGTTAGTGACGTATAAAGCTCACAAACAATGTAATAAATGTAATTGAAGTGAAAACTTCTTTAGCGGCGTTATGCACTTTTTGGGATGGGTAAAAAATGTTAAACTCGCGTCAGGACACGTGACCTGATCGAAAATTCGTAAGACGGAGCCTAGTTTCTTATATTTAAAAAATATAACATTCGAAATTCAAACATTTATGAGCGGCCAGGAGCGCAGAAGTTCCAGTGTACTCTATGTATACATTTAGATATGTTATTACCTACTTTTTATTTTTAACCTAATTATATATGTACAGATGTGTGTATGTATATGCAAATACATTGTGAAGTTATGTTATCATTTCTGACGTGCAGTTCTACGACTGACTGTTTTTTTATGTATAACTAGCTGCCCCGACAGACTTCGTTCTGTCAAAAGTTATTGGCCTGTCGCAGTCCAATATAAAAAATAAAACGTATTTCAGAGTGATCACTTGATTTAATGTTTCAATAATAAACAACAATTACTTACAAAAATGAGTTTTCTATTTCGTACAATGGTAGACTTTAGTAACAACGCGCCTTTATTTTGTTTTGATTGACGTCAAATGTTTGACAGCTGGGGACATGTGTTTTAATTTACCCTGTGGTGTGTATGGGAGTATAGAAAAGTGTTGTTTTTAGACTTTTTCAGGCAATTTAAAAAAAAATTATTTTCGTAAGAACCATTCTCGTGATTCAAGGAATATTCTATAAAAAAAGAATCAGCGAAATCGGTTCAGCTGTTCTCTAGATTTGCGTTTGCATTTTTATATTATAGATATGTATGTATTTATATAAAAATATATATCTATACATATTTATCCGTGTTTCAGAAGCCATAGTATAAGCCCTGCTTAGTTAGGACTTAGATGGCGATGTGTTATATGTCACGGGATATCATTATTATTGTCAGTAAGATGTGAGTAAAAGGTCGACGTTGGGGTATGGCGACAGTGCACTGATCGTTAAACAATGAACTTTCTCTCACATACAATGTACATAGATTTACATTTTGATTTTGGCGCGCCACAGACAATACAACTCACAAAGCTCTCTTATAACCCCACTCAATTATATGATACAAAGATAATCTAGCAAACAAGAAGAAAAATAATAACTAGAGTTCATCTAGACACCAAATAATATAATATATAAACATAAAAAGCTAAAATCAAATATTTCAAAATTTTTAAAAATGGTATTTTAAGGAACTAATTGATTTTTTTTTCTTTTTTTTTTTAAGACAACTCCCGCACTAGGAATTACTCCTGTGTCGCGGGGGACTTTACAAACAACAACGGACACAAAGAACACCCAGACTAAGGTGGGAATCGAACCCACGACCTATAAGCATAGCGGTCAGGGTCACTAACCACTAGACCAACAGGCCAGTTTAATACATATATGTAGATACTAACTTTTAAACTTTCACGTTCCATGATATAATTATATATTCACACGGGAATTAATGCGATCCTGAAAAGGTATTACATACCTCTCAATTGCCTGACGTTTCGATCAAGTTGCACTGGCCGTGGTCACAGGCTGACTGGCTCAGTGGTGCACGCCCTCGTCGTCGAGATCGTGAGGTAGAAGGTTCTTCCACCCGCACATTTTTTATATTTTTGTTTCACCATGTACCGTCACATACTATACTAACAGTGTCCCTATTCTACAAGCAAACCGGTGTGTCCCTATTCTGGTGTTCACCCAACTGCGCATAAAAACGAGGTGTAATAAATACTAATGCAATACCTTTTCGTGATCGCATTAATCCCCTTGTGAATAAATAATTATAAATGTAGATGATGTTATTTTTTTACGAGTCCGAATTGAAAAACATTTTTTACGTATCTAATAGTCTCGGACCACAGATTAGACAGATAATTATAATAAATATTCAATTTTATAGGTTTCTCGGAACAAAAGCCTTTTACACATGCAAGTAAAAATATCATATTAGACCTCACCTGTCATAATCAATGACTTTGACGAGAAGCGTGGTGTCAAACACGTTCTCCGAAGGTAAGTCGAAGACCAAAGCTTCATTATACACCGGTGTAAGCGTGTTCTTTTTGACAGTGGTCTTCTTTTTCTTGATGCGTTTCCCTTGGCATATCAAGCAGATTTTCACGTATGGATCTGTTAACAAAAATAATTATAAACTTAAAAATTTGATATTATTGCAGATATCATCAGTGTGAGTGAAAGTTTCCCATAACCCCATGCGTTAAGCAGTTAAGCATTAAATTAGTTTAAATCGTCATGTGACTTCACCAAGTGTAATTGAAGAGACGCGTGACGCTTTGCTTTAAGGGAATTAAAACCATACCATATAATTCACTGATTTTTAGGGTTCCGTACCTCAAAAAGTAAAAAAATGAACCTTTATAAGATCACTATTTTGTCCGACTGTCTGTCTGTCCGTGTATCGCCACGGATTTTCTCAGGAACGGGTGGTCCTAGCAAGTTGAAATTAATACCAGATATTGTGGTCTATAGTTCCTATTAGGTGTATAAAAATCAAGGTCCTAAGTCAACACGATAAAAATATATGGCTAAACTTAGATTTATGCGAAAACTTGTAAGTACCAAAATTTACCTTAATTTTCAACTTTTTTATTTTTCGGCAATTTTTCTTTACTTGTGCTGTAAGACCTTGCTTTTAACCAAAATTGGCAATTCTAGGTCATCCGGATGTACCCTATACGTTTTGGGTCGAAAACCTATAGGGTACTTCCCATTTACCTAGAATCATGAAATTTGGTAAGATACAAGGCCTAATAGCACAAGTGAAGGAAAAAATTCGAAAGTCGTTAATTTGTTGTTATATCAAATAAAAAAAGTTTTTGTGATTAGAAACTTATATTTTGCGGTTGGATTGTTCACTTTGTCGTACATCGCAACCGCAAAGTTAAGTTCGTCTTTCGAAAAAATCTTTGAGAATTGATTCCCGAGATGGACGTATACAAGTTTGTTTACTTACGGAACCCTCGGTGCGCGAGTCAGACTCGCACTTGTCCGGTTTTTTTTTGTTTTATTCCACGTCTATACGTCACATTAACAGATAAACATATGTTAAAAGTGGAAAAGTATTGGCAGATTGCCCTAATACAAATAATACGTCAAGAAGTGAGGAATATCTCAATACGCTACTGCCAGTATTTGCTTTTACACCTGATATCTACTTGACATCCTAACATATTATAAATGCCAATGTGAGTTTGTTTGTTTCCTATGCTTTTACACCTTAAGAAATTTTGCATTTGGCATATATGTTGTTAGAGGTAAAGAAATGGCGTTTCTATTTACATTTCATGCAGAAATAAATAACGTAGAATTCGTTACATAATGTCGATTAATGCCGCGTTCCAATAAACAAAAAACGATTCGTTTTGCTTACGGACGGTAAAATTTCGTTGAATTTTCAACGAAAATTTTACCGTCCGTAAGCAAAACGAATCGTTTCTTGTTTATTGGAATGCGGCATAAATGTACTAAAGTATCCTACTACTCTCCGTATCGTTTTATGTAACTTCAAATATGCCTTTATACTCGAGCCAATCCCAAACAGAACAATCCCAAACAAATAAATACATTTAAAAATAAACTGCACAAACTGCTAGTATCAAAATTACTTATTTTATTGCCAAACGAAGTCATCTGAAAGAGACTATTGCACCTACGAACATTTAAAAAAATAATGTGCTGGCAATGGACGAATGTCCGTCAAAAGACTTTGTATCGGTTGTGGTAGTTTCTAAATATTGGGAACAGCACACACCGTAGTAACTGAAAGCCGACCTATTACTGTGAGCTAAAATTGTACTGCGCGCTCTAAGATGTCATCAATTGTTGTCTTTCTCTTTGTACTGTGAGCCGCTGTGAACGGGCGGCCGGTGCTCGATTCGCAACGTCCTAAAATTTTGTGCAGTGGAACTTTGCGAACGTTTGACGCTAGGCTCTCTATCACGCTACTGCGACATGTACTCTCTCTGACTTGTAAAACGATCCTCCCTCTCAGAGGAAGGCTCTCCAATACGACGCATTTTGGCTGCCCTACACTGAGAGCTCTGTTTAGAAAGTTGTATTCTTCTTCAAGGTTTATTGGCAGGTATCTATTGTAAACGATTAAATTTGATAAAATCTAGTGATAAAGCGTTTCGTAAATGTAAGCAGGTATATACAGGTTATAGATATACTAAAAGACAAGAATTGAATATGTTCTAATGTAACTATATTGTAATGAGGTAATAAGTAGGAGTAGTAATTCTGAGAAGAACTTTTTGACATAAATATAGCTCGGAAAAGAATTTTTCAAAATATTTGTAGCTCTTAAAAGAATTTTTAAATTGAATAAATTTGTATGTGCAAGTTGTCGTTGATGTTGGCGTGACCGTCCCGCTCAGATACACATATACTGATGTGTGTTTATAACACACGTCTCAGTTGCTCGTGTTCTCTAGACGTAGAGTTCAGTGTAATAATAACGCACTTTCTTTTAATACAAAGGTGCTATAATTTTCGAATATTATTTATTTTAAAAACTGTCCCTAATTTCGATAGCTACATAGTTGTGCAATAAAATCAATTTGATAATGAAGAGAATGTTAAAAATGATAAAAGTACTGTTTTTCTCAGAAAAAGTTACCTTAGGGAATTGAACACATTGAAATTTCAAGTGTTGGAATAAAATTCAAATTCTTGCAACATTGAACTCTGCCTGTCTAATCATAAGAAACATAATCGCAATTTTTAATTAAAATATTTCGATATGACAAAATTTTAGTAAGGCTTCAACTATTAAATTGAGTTACGTTGAAGCACATATGTAGGTATATTTTATTATAACATAGTACAGGTACACAAAAGTTATTTTGTTTGTCTATTAAATGAACACTTCTGATTGGCTCACTATTATTATAATTATTACAAACATTTTTGACGTGATAACGTCTTATAAATCGATAAATCGGCTGCACGCACGAAAAAGCATGACTCATGGTCACGTTCCGCCTGAGCTGAGCGTGCAAGCGAGAGCGCAGAACAAGCGATAGAGAGGCACGATCAGCCTAAGCGCACGGCTTGTGACGCATTTATCTCTCTTCCACTGTTTTCTTATGACGTTATCACGTAAAATTATCGTCCGTAAACCGACTCTGTAAAGTCTTTGTCTGTAGACAACCAATTTTCATTTTATTTGGGTACCCAATGTTTAAGGGGTAGTATTTAATAGTATAAGATAATAATAATATAAATCCCTTTTTTATCTAACAAAATATTCGAAAGTAGCACCTAAAATACTGATTGCACACTAAATATGCACACAAATTAAATAAAATTCAGTATACTGTTTAATAGATGAAGCAAAACTGATTTACTATGTGATCATCTGTTATCTAAAAGTAAATCTAATCATTCTTTGAGTCACAATAAAATATGATATCTATTTTATGTAAACTTATTATCTAATACATCGAGTATTCAAAATATCGAATGTTTATTAAAAAAAATTGTGATTTTACAACAGAATTCGGTTCTGGCTGGCACTCGCCGGTCACTGCCGTGACATGCTCGCTTCGCTCACCCGGCTCGTGCGTTGTGGTCGCAGTTCTAACCTAACCTAAACCTAGCCTATATATACGCTCTGTAGAATGAAATTTTGTCTTGGATACATATATTATTGTAAAAAATCAATTTTAGAAATGAAATTGATACTGAATTGAGGTTGAAAACTTCTTTGGCTGCGTTGAGCGTATTGGTAGGGGCAAAAGTTATGGGTTCACGTCACGGTCATGCTAATGTGACACGTCGTTATAAATTTTCATTTCTGTTGGCAGTCCCATGACTGCCTATTTATATTTTTTTTGTAAAGGTTAATATGCTATGCCTAATAATGACGATTGAAAATCACGTTTTAATTTTTACATTATTTTCGACAGAAAATGCATTATTGTGCCTTATTTATAAGATATACGTATATGGTACCGCGGATTTTTTTTAGACCTACTAAAGACCAACACTTTTGTAGTACATGGTTTTGATGTATGACTGGCCATTTAATCAGCGCACGCGGATAAAGCACCTTGGAAGCGCTTTATCTTCTGGCTTGCATCACGAATACCATTATTTCAGGGTGTTATCTTATAATTACTGGTATAAAATATAGCCTAAGTAACTTGCTGATAATTTAGATTTTTATAAGCGAAACAATTTCTAAAATCGGTTCAGTAGTTTCTGAGCCTATCTATTACAAACAAACAAACAGAAAATTAAATCTTTCCTCGTTATAATATTAGTATTGCACTACAAATATTTACTTAAAGGTATAGGTACCGTATATATGTTTATATTATACACAGATGGCGCAATGGTTTAAGTGGTCGCCTCGCCACCACGCCACGCTGAATGTTGTGGTTTCAAATCAAACGCGGGACAAAAAAAAATGTGTAATCCACTTATAGTTGTCCCGAATCTGGGTGTTCCTTGTGTCCGTTGGTGCCTCTAAGTTTCATTTGAATCCGTTCAGTAGTTTCAGCGTGAAGCGCAGCCATGATAATGACAGACAGAAAGACAGACAGACAGACAGATAGATAGATAGACAGACAGACTGACAGACATACAAAAAAAATGAAATGAAAAAAAAATTGTGTTGGCTTCAATTTTGATCATAGACTGCTTTTTTCTCCTGTTGAACGGAACCCTAAAAAATATTCCAAATGCAGAAAAAAGAAAAGAGTCAGTTTATTTTTAAAACATGGAGACCATCAAGGCAATGAATCATTAGTCTAAGGAGGCAAGGACAATACGTCTTTATTATTTTCGAACAAAATATTCACTTCAGATTGAAAATGCCATTTGCAGTAACATAAAACAAAACTATTATTTCATGCGCAACGTGGTTTTATGTTAGCTACAATTTTGAAGCATCACACTTTTTTCGTCCAACAGTTTTTTAGTAGTCGATCGAGGTGCTGCCCAAAAATTCAACATGCAACAGAGTTGTAAAGAAGATGATGATATTAAAGGAACTTTTAATTCGCTTTTTTTACTTTCACACGCAAGTTGTACCTTTGAATTGACATTCACAGAATCGTATTTTTTACATACGAGTACGTTTCCCTCACCCGCTTTGTCAAGTCTCATTCGACTCGCTGTAGCAGGGTTTTGATTTCCATTTATCTTGAGGGCTAGTTGGGTTTCTTCATCTTTTATATTTGACTTTGACCTAGGATCAGTGTTTTTAATTTGAATTACTTTTTTATTCTGAGTGGTATTGATTAAAGATGACATAACTTGTGATTGTTTAACATTTCTTTTTATATTTCTTTGCTTGGCAGGTACACATGCTGCCATTTTTTTGTCAAAGTCGTCTTGAACTGATTTTCGGTACATTTTTAGACGATTTGCCATCCTTACTTTTTCTGAATGCCTTTGAAGGCTTTTAGTTCGATTATATGGTGATTTATTATGTTCTACGTAAGGTTCTATCATTGTTTGTGTTGATTGACGTTGTGAGATTGATGCGTCCAAAATATCCCTAAGATTACCAAGACTTTGATGTTGACTACTGGATAAAAAATCAAAATGTTCAAAAGATTTATCCATATACATTTGAATATCTCTGTTTACAATTTTTTTATAATATGTATCGATATGAAGGTCAGAATTGACAAAACTTGTTAAGGAGTTATTGAGCTTTTCAGAATTTCTTTTCTCACCACAATTTAAACACGATGGCAATGCATTTATTTCGTTTTCATCTGTCTTTTTATCTATGTAATTTGATGCTAACTGTTTTCTAAACATCTCCAGGTATGTGCGTCGTTTTGCCTTTTCTTCATCACGAAGTCTGTTAACTTGATTTATTTCCCTCTTTTGAAACCTACCAGCATTGGTCCAATATCGTTTTGGACAATAGTTAACATTGATGAGCACATCATTTTCGTAAAAGGGTACAAGTATTGTATAGACGTAACTGGCGTCACTGCCGTATTTGGAGCTTGTCCACCTATCTAAGGACACATTTATATCAGTACTACAATTTTTTTCCATTGGGTGTGGAAAGAAAAATTTAATATTTACGACGTATTGTCCACCACTTAATCATAAATGTCAATTATTACTATAGATATTATATATTTTAATTTATGCTATAGACTACTAAAAAGTTGTTTGTTTTGTGACAAGAAAAGAAACCTCTTTAACAAAGTCTATTATATAGATAAAATAACCTCCTTACAGAACCAAGTAACTTATTTAAATTTTATATTAATAGTCCATTTTATTAAACTCTATTTTGCTCAATTACCAAATCTAGGATTATAATTTTGACTGTCTACGAATTGACAATGTATTTATTTAATTAGTCTCTCTTAATCTACTTATCGATATGTTTAGTCCACTCAGTATCGCTCAATATGTCATAATACAGGGCAATGGAAAAATACAAAATAAAACAGTAAGAAAACCAAAACATGAATTTTTTAACCGACTTTCTTAAAAAGTAAAGTCCCCGATTTTCTAAAAAGCAAGGTTGTGGTACATATAAAACATTAGGTATTTCTTAGTTAATTTTTTTTCACAATCATTTCGTTGAAGTCCGTGTGTTTCTGTTTTTTTAATAATAAATAATTTTTAAATGTCGAAGACCAACTTCAGTTGCTAATGCTATCGAGCAAGTTGAAGATCAGCTCTAAATACTGTAACGATTGCCCAATGTCCGAAAGAATAAGTCAAGTGCTACTGTGTACCCCGCTCGACTTAAAAGTATCATTTCCATGGTACCCAGATGAATACTGCAATTCTAGCAAGTCATATAAGCCTGGTTATCTCAACCATCTGTAAACTTAGCATTGGTGAAGACAGTGGCGTACCCAGGACTTCAAAATAGACCAAGCCCATTAGATTTTTTGACACCGCGACAATTTCTTGTACTTATTTTCGTCACTTTGATTGGCGAACTTAACAAATCACAGTAAGGAAGCAAAGCAAATACTATACATTATTTGACAACATGTCAATAATCGCATACTTTCGGTTGCTTTGATAAAAGTCGTTGATATATGCTCGAGCGCAGGTGTGCGGTATTGATGAAAATATTCGCTTTAAAAAAATCATCACTGGTGATGCTGCTATTTTATATTATTATATCATGATGATATTTTTAGTGTGATGCTTATGTATATATATGTATGTATGTACATGATGTATAAGATGAGTCATTACTGTAAATATTTTACACATATTTTAAAATATTAGAATTTAAATAATTAAAACCTTTAATTTAAAAATTATTAAATAAATAAATACACGCGAATTTTAAGAATAAGTATTCCTTTCAAAAACTCCCTCAATATAGAATGTTACAGAAATGTGATATCATATTTTAGGGTCGTATAGTAGATCCCGTGAATAACGTAAAGCTAATAATTTTATAAAAATTCGTGATTTTTAATACAGAAATCTTACTAACTTTTAAACTTTCGCATTCCATGATATAATTATGTATTCACACGGGATTTAACGCGATCACGAAAAGGTATTACATACCTCTGAATTGCCTGACGTTGCGACCAGGTTGCACTGGCCGTGAACCAGCCCGTGACCAAGTAATACCTTTTCGTGATCGCGTTAATTCCCGTAAATACATATGTTGATAGAATGTCCAGATTTTTATGAAAATGTCTGCATAAAAAACAAATTCATTGAATGTAGCATGAAAATTCATAATGCGTTGCTTAGAAATAAGAACCTACAATAGGAAAAGCATATTCCAAACAAAAAAAAATATTGCGATTAATTTTTTTTGGTAAATAAACTATTTGTTGACTATACATAACGCTCCTAAAATTTGACCAAACCTTTCTGTAACACTCTGTTTATGACCCTATGATGACACATCCTTTCTTAATCGAAATTTTCAGAGGCTTGGCTACACGCGACGGACCACTGAAGCGGCACATACAGCGGGCGGGGCGGCACGGCCTCGTGGCGTGAGCAAGTTGTAATGTACTAGTTAATATAAAAGATATCACACAGCTGCGTAGCGTAGTATAACATATATTTAAAGCGCTTACGCCGCGTCGTCACGCCCGCTGTCTGCCTCAACCTCTAGCAGGCTTACAGGATAACAGACTTCACAAGTCGTTAAGAAGCAAGTGATAATTAATTTCTAATAATGTACTTAATATGTCAGTGGCTCTCGACTGTGGAGGGAACTCGACTTTTCACTTACAGATATCAATTGCTAGGTTCACAATTTCATTCCACCATTGTTGTTTATCCGGTACACAAAAAAAAAACTGTTTTACAAATCGCACACCTAGATCTAAAGGGAGATAACTCAAAAATTTCAATTTTTGAGTTATGCACACCATCAAATTCCTTATCTCAATACTTATCGACCAGTAAACCAGATTTAAAAATACCTACTCGACGCTAAACGCTCAATTTACCAACACGGCATAAACTCAAAAAATAAAACAAAAACACAATACATTGTTAAGCAATAGAAAAGTAACTACAAAAGCCCATTTTCAGCTCCAAAACATGATTAAAACACAAGATTCCAACAATATCTTTCTTCTGCTGCATATAAGATGCCAAAACTGCAGTGCAAAGTTAGTTTTTCACCTCTTCTGAAAAAAGTGCTTTTTTGAGTTAGCTGCCTTTAGCTCCAGGGGTGCGAAATGGCAAGAATAGGTACATATAACACTTAGCCTAATTTCTTTACTTGGCTTTATAGCTAAACTTGGGCTAAATAAATGTTACGATAAAACTAAAAGGTTTAACCTACATTGTTATGTGGGCAAATATGGAACAGCTAACAATGAACAAAGCTTAGTAACGAGAATCACCGGGAGCACGATATCCCCGGTATAATACTATTCATACAGTAAGGTATCTTCATACAAACGTTCGGATCGCGAGATATGCCTACACGCCTTGCCACTCAGTTCTCATTTTAACACCCAGAACAAAGGGAAATCTATTTATATTTATAAAATTTACAATCACAAAACTAGAAAAAAAACTCAAGTAGGTAGATGAAATTATGGGCAGCCCTATCGTCGTCGTCGTCTGTCGTGTTTACGTACCGTCCGGCTGTAGGTAATTATATCAAGGAAAGGGCCGAGTCACAATACTGTATATACTTATACTGTGCCGGGAGCATCCGCAGTAGGTTAAGTATTCTAGAAATACAAATTACTATACATTTACCTACATACGGACATACAATCACGCCTATATGCCCAAAAGTGTAGGCTGAAGTGAATTAAACACTCATGTTGTGAACTCTAATTTTGGTGACGCTCACGAATTAAGCGCAATTCACTCATAAAGCGGGCGCGGGTCGGGCGCGGGTCGGGTACGGGTCAGGACGGGAGTGCGGCAGGTCTAATTTCTTGAATTTATATGGAAGATAACACACTGAAAGCGTGCGCGGGTCGGGCGCGGGTCAGGTGCGGGGCGGGTGGTGAGCGGGAGCCGTCCGCTTTATGTGTGAATTGCGCTTTAGGGCTCAAGCCAGTTGCCGTGAACCTTTGGGAATTGAAAATGAGAAAATTGGGAGCATATTGAAGGGTAAAGGTAGTTAAGAAAGGACCACCATGGGATAGACTCGTCTATATTTGAAGGGGAGGTACCCTTAAAAAATCTTTTTTAGACTTTGTTTTACCACTTTATCGGCGTAAAAAATACGTGTACTCATGCAAAATTGCAATTTTCCTATATCATAGTTCTCTGAACCAAGGTGCGGAGAGACGGACTGTGAAAATATAAGGTTCCTTATTTTTTTTTTGGTTGCTGACGATTTGGACACAAATATATTAGAGCGTGTCCGAATTGGCACTTTATTATATTTTTTTTCAGTGAATATTCGAACACCATCAAAATATTGGAACTTTTCTGTACAGTTAGTTAAAATAAAAATAGCTTAAAGCGGCATCTTTAAAAAATTAAATACTCTCTAAATAGGTTTGCATTAATCTACAAATATCACATTGATACTATTATACCATACTTACTTTAATAAAAACAAATAAATCTACAACAATGAAAATTATTGATTTAGCTTAAATAAAAACAAAATAACGTTTGTAAGACGAATCTTACGATAGTGTAAAATCCGTAGAAAAAACTTGAACCAAACAAACCAAGTTTATTCATCCGACTGTACAAAACAGCTTCTTGTCAAGGTAACCAAATCGTTGGTGAAAGAATTATTAAAATAAAAAGTGTCAATTCGGACAAGTGTCCGAATTAATTTGTGTCAGAGTCGTCAGCAACACGATTTTTTTACTACGAAGCCTTAAAAGGAACGCTAAAACATTAATATCCGCCGCAAAGTGTGAAGAAATAAGTTCACAATGAAATATGAAATAAAATACTTCTTTAGAGACAAGTTTTAACTTTTCAATGTCATTGAAATTTGAAGAACAGATTCATACATTGTCATGCACGCTTGATAATAGTGTGTGCACGACTGTATTGTGATATGATCCTTATAAAAAAAATCGAAACGTGTGAATCACCGCCTACTTTTTCTGAAGAGGGTCAATTCACACGTAAAAAATTCGCACAAATTGTGTGAACATAGTGCGAAACGACAACATAGCACTTTAAAATTCCCAAAAAATTGTACCGAAAAAAGCTTCGATGTTTTTTTCTTTTCTCTTCAGGAAATATTTTATCTGGTGTATGAATTACCTCTCTTTTTAAAGTTTTTAAAACGGGATGATTTGGCTCTCATGGTTGGTAAAATTACGTACCGTGTAGTACGAGGAATTTCCTACATAGAAGATAGTCGTATCCGTCAGGAATTTAATATCGGCCTATGAATTGAACAGTATCCAAAACTACTATATTTGAAAATGCACTTCATGTTAATATCATGACAGCAAATAATTCCAAATCAATTACAGTACTTTCGTCGTTGTATTTTAATAAACTGTAGCAAATTAAATATTATTTTTAGCGGGTTTGCTTGGACATCAACAGAGGTATACCCTTTGGATCACCGATATTTGAATGATTGTCACGCGCAAATTGATTTGGCATACACGGTATGTGTCTATTTTACACATAAAAATTTATAAAATTTGGTCTTGTTTCTTTAGCCCTAAAATAAGTCTTTATTATCTATACATACTCACTATAAAAGTAAGTCAGTACTGACTAGCCACGAAATCTGGAAAATCACTTGACCTATGAAGATAATTGCAGGGAGGTAGTTTATAAATGAGAGACGGGATTTTGCGACAAGACAGGATTTAGGGGTCTAAGGACCCTCGCAAGTGTTTATGCAAGTCCTTGAATTTTTGTACTAGAGACCTGAAATTTGGCAGGAAGGTAGTTTATAGGTGGGATACTTCACCTAAGAATGGATTTTACGACAGAGCCGAATTAAAGAGGTCTTAGGGTTCTTGCAAGTTTATTTATTTTATTTTTTTATGTATAGGGGGCAAACGAGCAGACGGGTCACCTGGTGGGAAATGATTACCGCCGCCCATGGGCACCTGTAACTCGAGAGTCACAAGTGCGTTGCCACCATTTAAGGTGGGAGTAGGGGAAGAGGGGAAAGGGGGGAAGAGTGGGAAGAGAGAGAGGGGGAAAGGGGAAGGGCGGAAATAAGGGAGAAGGAAGGGTTAGGGCCTCTGGTAACCTTACTCATGCGGCGAAATGCAATGCAAGCATTACTTCACTGCCGGTTTTCTGTGAGGCTGTGGTATCGAGCGGAGTCGATACCACGGCCTATACGTGTCGAAGCATGGCTCTCCCACATTAATTTATGTAAAAGTTCTTCGTATTTGTTACAAGAGAGATAAGGTCGAGTTATTCTGGTTTAATCCTATATTAATACATATGGGTTTACTTAATTGATTAAAAAATGTGTTTTTTTTTAATAAAATTGCCACATAGGCACTGAGGTTATTTAAATTATTAACTGCGTGTATCGAAATTACTCGCATAAATTTATGTTTTTCTAGAATGTACTACTTAACACTATAGCAGCTGTAGAATCGTTGTTTTACTAATTAATACCTATTAATATATTATTTTCTCCAGGAGTTGTCATAAGATTGTATTTAGTTCTACCTTGGAACGAAGAAATGTATATGTATATGAATAAATAAAAAAAGTAAATTCAGGAAACACTTTTGTGCATGAGTATCTTTTAATCCAAAAATATCGTTGGTGCGAATCAAAAAAGTCCGTCGGTGATTTGCTTCACGGTACGAATTGACGAAGTTCAAAAAATATATTGGCGGATTTGGCGGTGTGAATCGCACAAGGAGCCTTTTTTAATTGACTGTTTGGCACCGTGGTATGGTGCCAAACAGTCAATTAAAAAAGGCTCCTTGTGCGATTCACACCGTAGTGCAAACAGCTTGTGGTGTGAAACAACGAATTACTCATCCCTCATAATTAATGAGAATTACAAGTACGAATTTGGACATTCTCTGTGCTTTCAGCGTTAGGTAGTTCCTTGTTTTGTTAAAATTACTCCCTTTGTAGGCTAAATTGATCAATTGTTATTAGAAAGTGATAAATTACCAGGAAAACAAGATCATCTGTTGCGATTATGAACTAAAGGGTCATGGAACCTTAAAGTTTTATTACTTTAAAGTTTTATTTTCCGTTTGAGTTATAAGGAAAAGAACAGAAGAAGACCTATAAAAACATGAGTTTCAAACTGGCGTTTTTCCTCCTTTTATAGATCTTCCTGATATTTTTCTTTAAATTAGTTAGCTAGCGTGGCTAAGTGGTAACCAAGTAGGTTAGCACATTATAAGGTTAAGTAACACTAGCCAGGTCAATCTTAGGATGGGTGACCATTCTTAACATATTGAGACCCTCGGAGAGGACGTTGAGTACGGTCCTGGGTGCCATACGAACATCTGTGGCATTCGTTACGGGCAGTTGGAGCCCTAAAAAGTCCGACAACCTGGTCTAACTACAGAACTTCGATAGTCGCTTCACGTAAAATATCGAAGTTCGGCGTATCGTGGTTAGACTAAAAGCCGACCTCAACTTAGTTGGAAAAACGCGCGAAGAATGATCAGTTATAAACTGCATATTAACAAAATTGAAGCACTTAAAAATCCAATTAATAATTACATTAATGTACATACGTTAAGGGATTGTTTTAGTTTTTTTTTTACATCCCACAGTCTCAAGTCTCAGAAACTGCTGCAAAGCGTCGTAATAAAAACTTATGATAAATTATTCAGTGACCGCCACGACTATTATGCACATATTTATGTTAATTTACAAACCACGATAAATAATACTAAGTATACCTATATCTCCAAAGTAACAAAGTAAAAAGTATAAAAGGTAGTTACTTTGATATTAAGTAAAGTTTAAGTTTTAACTTTAACAACACTCGATCACAAAGTTTAACTCGATTAAGAGCTGTTGGAGAGACTATATTACTTTCTTAGTAGTTGTTATTTGTACCGTGCGATGGTATAAATTCAAATTAAACTAGAGTAATTTGTCAATTGCCAAGCGAAAATAAATAACTTTCTCTTAAAGTAATCGGTAGAGAGATTTCGCCGCATACAACGATTGAGAAGAGATGTCCTTGCTAGACTGACTACCTACCCATGACAATAATAGGAATAAATCGAGCAAAACGACGGGAAATCAAAAGCATTTTTATCTGAAGTATTAAACGCGATTGAGACCCGTATCCTTTATTTTTTAATACATATATGTACCAACCGCGAAAGTTTTTGCCATAGTGCGGTATACAATACATGTACTTGACCTTTTTTTAGTCTACAATGAATGCGGATGGAGCCTGAGGCACAAAGAGTCTGAAATATCTCTCAGAAAAACCTTCAGATGTCCTCGAAGTACATCAGGTGTATTTTTCCCAAATACCGAATCCCACGTCTCGCATTAGTATTCTTTTGATGACGGTTCGCGATACAACTTTAGAAATAGCTTTAACGTGAGAAGAAAACCTTTGTATTTATCTTATTGGTTTTGTGTATTGCATAATCTTTATACATATAGGGCGACTGAATAAGAGATTTTGTGTAATAAGCTGTATTATCCACAATGTAAATAGAGTATGCCTAAGGTGTACTTACCCGAATCCAGTTAACCTTTAAAAAACGAGGTAGTGTGCTTCTAAGAAACAGTTTCACCGATTTGGGTTTTGTAATCTGTGTTATAGTACCTTGGATAGTATAATGTCTAAGGAAAGGTCGATCAAATACAATTTTGACCTTTAATATAGCTAAGTTGCCAAACAAGCACATGGACTTTGCCAACGTGTCTATAATAGTAATAATAATAGAATGATATAGTGATGATAGACCGATTAGAGCGCCGTGCAATGATCATTGACATCACTGTTCCTTATGACGAGAACCTCGTAAAAGTTGAAAAAGATAAATCAAATATTTGGATTTGTCTCACGAGATTGTAATTTTCAATCTATGATATTGAATTCGTAATTTAGCTTGCAATATGAGGAATATTATTGTAACGGTTCATCAATATGCACTACCAACTTTAAAATTAAGCTAACTTAATAGTCTTCTTCAACTTCAACGTTTAGATTGCTAAAAACGTAAGTACTCATATAATGTACTCAATATTCAGCTGATGAGCAAAGTTGATAGGAGTGTCGTCGTCAGTGGTATGCAGTGTCGACCGCATCCGGGTTTGAACCCGCAACCAATCGATCCCAAGTCATTCCTCTGCCGCTTCAATATAGTCAAACTTTTGCTGATCTATAAGATGACTCATTGGTCTAATTTGTTATTTGGTTTGTTTGTTCTTATCTAAGAAATTATTTCTGCGTTTTCTTTTCAATTTAGATAGCCCGTTTACTAAACAAGGTTGTAGGTAATTTAACATCAAGCTACGACTAATGGGAACGCAGCAGCCCCCATGAATGACAGCTAATTTGGTAAACTGCAAGTGTGCAATGCGAAATTTATAACTTCAATTTAACACAGGTGCAATTGTAGAATTATACAAGAGAAGCAAGGAATAGGTTAGCTGTCTAACCATTGTGAAACTTGCATGCCATTTCTCCACAATGTTATCAAAGTTTGTGAACTCTACCAACATCTAGCAGCTGTACAAGACCAGCGACAAACACCTATCAATTATATGTGTAGCTGAAAGCTGTAGTCAAGTGTTAGGGTCGTTTTGTACATCCAAAAAATTGTTTAGTTGGCTTTAACAAAAATTGAATTCAAATTCCATTTTCAACATTGGTTTAGACTTGTGTAAAGTTTGAACTCAGTTGACTTTGCTAACGCTGTTTGCTGGCTATTTGCATACACTTTCTTTGAATGATAAATATGTATAATAAAATATGAATCTAAAAGGACAAAGTTACAGTACATTATTCATGGTTAAAGATTTTGTAATTCACACGCTTTTATGGACACTTCGACTTTAAAGTAAATGTCAGTTTTTAAAATCTTGAATTCTACACCAGTTTTTGTGTGGAATTCGAGATCTTTTTAACATAAAAGTTCATTAATAGATCGATATTATACTGATGGTACCAGGTCTTTTGGGTCTTTTCAAGCATGGATTTATAAATGGTTGTTTAACAATGTTACAGCAAAAGACTTTTACTACAGTTACTTACTAAAACAATACTATAAGTTGGCCAAAAAAATTATTTGTAATTGATGGCCCATCTCAAAATCGTAGATATTTGTATATTTCATTTTATTACCAATTTCGTAAGGCTAATACAATTTTATCCAAGTAGGGAAGACTATAATCAAAATAGTTAAATTCTTCCTTTGCTGTCCAGTCTATTTTACTGTGGAATGCGCTCCCACCTAAAATTAGGATGTCAACAAACCGTGGCGCGTTTAAGGTCCGGGAATTCTACAGAAAACAATTAGCAAAAATATCCTCATGACTTCATAACCATAGGTGTATTTTGTATGTATGTAGTTATTTATATATGTATGTATATATTTATTTATATATGTGTATATATACATGTTTATATTTATCTGCAAGGATGTTTAGGTATGTATATTTTTGTATTCGGCTATCTATTTTATGTAGCATTGTAAATTGTCTCGTGTATATGTTAGGTTTACAAAAATAGATATATTAATTTGATATAAATTCGAAATATTGTATTCGTTTGTTCATGTTTGGGGAGTGGAAACGAATGTAACGGGCAACACCGAATGTTTACCCCGGGAGAACAGTAAATTTAGGCGGCCTATTTGCTCGTGGCCAGCATCGAGTTCGGACGTGTGTTTAAAAGTGTATTGAAATGGAAGAATATATATCTACCCTACAGTATTCACGTGAGTTTTATTGTACTGTCAGTTTTACCTTTATTTGAGATATCTTACATTTTCAGAAGTGGGATAGGCCCACTTTCCTCATTTTATTTAGATTATAGTGGCTAATTGATTTAAATACGGAAACTATATTCGAGTATACTCTGCTATTCAGGTGACATGCATATTATTGAAACTAATAATAATACGTTACAATACTCTTGCATTTGCATGAATATGAGTACAGAGTTAGACAATATATTCATTATATCTGCTTGTTGGGCTTGCTGAAGTGTTAAGAGTTCACAGTATGTTTATTAGAACCGAGTCACGACAGCTCTACTATACCTATGAAGGGTTTTGGGAAGTGCGTTTCACTCTCGAAAGGTAGTATTTCTGAAAACTTAAATATTTATAATGTAAAACTACTGTAACGTCACAAGTAATTGAGAACAGGTTTCGATAGATGCTGATAGGTCTTTCTTTTACGGAGCAACCGCATATCGTGGTATACAAAAATGCAGAAGAACTTTAATGCTTTTGATGTTGTGAATCAGCTCTGCCCCAACTGAATGAGGACGAGGTTATGGCGGTCACCGTATTAGTTATCGCTGATAATGACGTTTACGGTCCAGCCGTAGTTAAAGCTTGTGTCGAGACTCTAGTGAACGGAGTCATTACGTTTTCAGTAGGAAAATTATTGGTAAACCGGAGTCAAGTGAAATTTGTTAGCGGAGGAACGTACCGTGTCAGGAATAGTCTTGTTTATGTTTACGTGCACCCTTCATCAAAACTTTATAAACTACGAATGGGAGAAATTTTATCGAAAGGCACGAAGGTGCGAGTCGTTAGGCATGTAATTTCCAGAAGTGGTCCGTATTGAATAGGTATAGGAATAGGTATTGAAATGAGCCAATGTGATTCTATCAACGAGTCGTAGCAAGAACAATGATCTTGTTAGAGATGCACAAGCACTTCGCAACTTCCTTGAAGGAACTAGGATGTGCGGGCTTCACTGAGATGAGTATCGAATGAAATACTAAATGCCCTGTTGTATACAAACCTTGCAGGTTAGCTTGTAAATATATAAAATATATAATAGCAAGAACGGGAAATGGTTGCAGAAATGATGGAAGTTGGCATCATCCACGAATCGGTTTCAGAATACGCTAGTCCTAATTCTGGTTTGCAAACAGGATTTTAAATAAGTGTCGATTTTAGACTGCGAAATTCGATTACGATCAGCGGTATCCAATTATTTCATTTTTTCCATAACCTTGCATGTCTTCTGGTCACTATCAAGTACCTAGATCTGAAGTCAACCGTTGAGATCGTTTTGTTACACCGGAAAGTCAATACGAAATTAATCGCATGCCGTTCAGATTAGCAAATACACTTGGGTCTTAGGATCAGTTCGATTTACCAAGGCAATAGTGATGTCATCTTTGTTTATGAAAAGTCTATCCCTGAATGTTTAGATAGATTCGATCGATCGTATCTGAAACTAACCTTATCCAAATGTTAGATACTATTTACAAAATAAGGTTTAGCGATCCAACCGCACCACTCTTAGCTCTTTAACAGCTCGAAGTTTCAATTTTGATAAAAAGATTGGGAAGACAAAGTGGGTCATCCCATACAAATCCAATGGGGCATAAATAATATTAACCACAAAAAGATAGGACTCCTTCCGAGGTTATGTTTGGATTGAATATGAATGCGGAGATTGACCCACGGTTGAATGAGGTAAGACGTAAAAGTAACTAAAATTTGAATTTAGAAATATTGGTTAAATCCGTCAAAAACATAATATATACGTACAGCAAGGAAAATAAAAACGTGCATGTGACAGCAGCCGATCGTATGTTACCATGCCTTCATGTAGCTACCATAAACATAGACGATGATGATGACGATGATGATGATGATACAGAACAGGTAAAAGAACAGAAAAGTTAAAATATTCCGTTAACATTAGTATATGTGTGTGTAGTGTGTGTGTATTTTACATAGGCATAAGGTACCGAATAAATAATTATTTACCTATTGCACAGAATTCATAATAGTTAAAGTACAGAAGTCACACTTTACCAAATAATTTAATTAAACAAGCGACTCCTGTTCCGACATAATAAAGTCTCAACTCGGGTCACACAGCGCTAATTATCTACAGGTATATTCAACTAGCAGTTGCCTCTTTCTATCGCGTAACTCTTATCTGTTTCGACAGCACCGCGATATTAGGGTTGTCTTTTTATTTAAATTAATTAATGTGAATATTTAGTTACTGCCTTATTTTTGTGAACAAATAAACCTAGACCAGGTACCAATAACTCGATAGTCTACATATGAAAGAATGACGCGACGCATATTGTGTGCTCCAGCATCAAACAAACGGCGCGCCGCATCCCACTGAATTTTGGCACGATTGGTCGAACCCGAAGTGTAATTGTAGCTTTATACCTACACTGCCAAGTAAACCTGGCATGCTTATTGTGACTGCCTTATACATTCAGCTGAATGCAATAATTATTGTCTATCGGTACAAACTGTAAATATGATACGGAATAATTGTATGGAAAATATAGACTATTAGTATAAAATTAAATGATTTATCATAATAAGCTAGTTACATATTAATTAATAAGATGTGACATAACTATGCACTTACATGGATAATATAATATAAACAAAAAAAAAGGCGAGACAGCAAAAATAAATGATTTATGATGAGATATCACTACATAATAATGGAGCGGGGTCCCCCGCCGCGTCTGTATGTTCGCGATAGACTGAAGAACTGCTGGGCGGATTTTCGTGCGGTTTTCACTAATAGACAGAGTGATTCAGGAGGAAGGTTTAGGTGTATAATTTGTTAAGATTTTGTGTAAATTGATTGAAATATGTTGATGTTTGTTGAAGATGTCTCTGCTACCCGTACGAGGCCGAAGTGATGAATAAGATTACTAATTGTTGTCATCCGCCGCGCTGGTGTGTAAGAAGGAAGGTTCACAGCCAGTATGTCGCTTGTGGGAAAGAAGTACCATTAGTGACGTCTGCTGGTTTATGAGAAGGAAGGTTCACAGCTATTATGAGATGTATGCCGCTTGTGGGAAGGAAGTACCACTAGTGACGTCCGCTGGTTGGTGAGAAGGAAGGTTCACAGCCATTATTAGATATATGTATGTCGCTTGTGGGAAGGAAGTCCCGCAAGTGACGTCCCCTGGTTTGTGAGAAAGAAGTATCACAGCCTTTATGACACATGTCACTTGTGGGAAGGAAGTACCGCAAGTGACGTCAACTGGTTTGTGCGAAAGAAGTATCACAGCCTTTATGATTATAGTTGTTATAGATTTATGTATGTACCTGTTGCTTGTGGGAAGGAAGTACCACTTGTGACGTCCCCTGGTTTGTGAGAAGGAAGGTTCACAGCCGTTATGAGATATGTCACTTGTGGAAAGGAAGTACCGCAAATGACGTCCCCTGGTTTGTGAGAAGGAAGGTTCACAGCCGTTATGAGATATGTCACTTGTGGGAAGGAAGTACCGCAAGTGACGTCCCCCGATTTGTGAAAAAAAATTCACAGCCTTTATGATTATAATTATTATATATTTATGTATGTACCTGTTGCTTGTGGGAAGGAAGTACCACTTGTGACGTCCTCTTGTATGTAAGGAAGTATCATAATCATGTTTCTGACGCAAGGCACATACGTCCGTAAAATTGTAAGTCTGAATTCGATGCTATGGAAGATTACTATTGGCCGAGTGTTAGGTTAATACGGCTGTTTTTGCGTGCGTGCATGAGGACATGCACGACGTCAGGATGGTCGAGTGTTAGGTTTACAAAAATAGATATATTAATTTGATATAAATTCGAAATATTGTATTCGTTTGTTCATGTTTGGGGAGTGGAAACGAATGTAACGGGCAACACCGAATGTTTACCCCGGGAGAACAGTAAATTTAGGCGGCCTATTTGCTCGTGGCCAGCATCGAGTTCGGACGTGTGTTTAAAAGTGTATTGAAATGGAAGAATATATATCTACCCTACAGTATTCACGTGAGTTTTATTGTACTGTCAGTTTTACCTTTATTTGAGATATCTTACATATATAACAGAGTGTATTATCAGCTTATTAGTCAACTATGATTTTTTTTTCTTTTCTCCCTAAGCACCTGCCATGTCCCTCACTGAATCACCCAAAGGTTGACTGGTAGACAATGCCATATGGCATTAAGTCCGCCCCGTGTAATATAAAATGCAGGAAGTATTAAATAAATAAATACTTTTTTTAAAATATCGTGAAATATGTAATTTAATCACAAAGTTGTTATCATTTGCGAGTGATGAAGGGTGTGCCGTGTAAACGTGGTATATTTGGAGTATTTCCAGCACTAAACACAGTTGAAACTTCCCTTGGTACAACCGCAACACTCAAATGACATAGTCAACTGACAGCACAGTTTTTAAGCCACTCCCACCGCGGCACAGCCGCAGTGGGAGTGGCGGTTTTAGACTTGACGTACGTAGTGACGGTTTTAGACTTGAGATTGACTTTACAAAAAACCTTAACTAGTTCAACACTGACCTGATGAGCCATTGATGTCCATCGCCTTAAGGTTCCTGGCTTTGATGACAGTGACGGTGAGTCTGCCCGCGGTGGGTAGATAGCATAGCGATAGCATCAGCTCTCCAAGGTCTTTTTTCTCCTGATAACAAAAAAACAATTTATGTAGCCAAATTTATTAGATACTAAATTCAACGTTTACAAAACCAACTCAACTAAAACTAATTATGAAAACCTATTTTTTAATGCTTTATGCAGACTATAGTTATTTATGGTGAAGTAAATGAGTAGGATTTGACACTGGAGATGCCACTACATTCCACAAAATATTATGACCAATCCTTTACTGTTGAACTTATACGCTTGTGGAATGCGTTACCACAATTAGGCGAGCGCAATCAATAACAATTTTTAAGAAAGTGGTTCATGAATATTATTTATTATTTAATCATTTCCGTAATAAAGTATGTTGTGTTTAAATGAAAATATGTATAAAGTAATAATAATAAAAAAAAAATTCATAAAAAGGAGCTGTAGTACAATACATTAAGTAACTTATAATAATAACAACAAACACTTAAATAATAACTACACTTAGCGGTTCAAGTACTGTCCTCTTAAATAGGCTACAGAATAGCCTGTAGTAAAGAGAAACAGTGCAACCTCCTCGGAGATTGGAAATACAGTGTTTGAAAATATAACATTATCAATCATGTGAGTCCTTACTACTATTCTACTACTAACTAACTAACTATTCCTTAATTTTTATTTATATTCTTGTGTGTGTGTGTGTGTGTGTGTGCGTGTGTGTGTGTGTGTGTGTGTGTGTGTGTGTGTGTGTGTGTGTGTGTGTGTGTGTGTTTGTGTGTGTGTGTGTGTGTGTGTTCATGTGTGTGTTTGATACATGTGTATGTTTATATTGTATTGTAGTTATTGTGTGATTATAGTAATTATAGTAAAGAACGTAAAAATTATTCCGTTTCATCATAGGCTGTATTTTGAAGAAACTTTTGAACAACTTTTTTACATTCATAATATGATAGATTGTAAATAAACGTTGCAGAATTTATTTTATTATATAAATATGGGCCAAGATAGAAGCAAAATCTTTTTGTGAAAGAATATTTAGTCGTAGGCAGGGAGCTAATTTTATCTCTACGACCGTGGTTAGCAAGCTTAACGTATGGCGTTATGCTTGCTACGCGTATGGCGTTTGTATATGTGTATGTATGTTATATGATAGCCTTAAGTATATATTATATGTTTTGTATTAGTATGCATAAGTACACTATACAGGGTATCTGTATATTTTTATATTGAATAAGTTATAGTTTTTAAAAAAAAATTTGAAATGCACGTCCAACTACAACTGTCTCTCCGAAACACATTGATTCATCCTAAGGTTGCCTGGAAGAGATTGCATTTCGCAATAAGGCCGCCCTTTGTACATTATCTGTATGACAAATGTATGTATGATACTTCTACTGTAAGACTGGTGTACAAATAGTGTTATCTATCTATCTATCTAAAACCTCTTTTTATGATCATACACTCCAACGTTAGGGTATACCAAAACTTGTGTTGTTTTAGTTTAAAATTTATACGGTGGTGGTTAAAGTGGTCATCTTGCCAGCTAATGTAGTAGGGATTATTGCGAATTTGATCCCTACATGGCCTAATTGGCCACACCACACTTATTACGTACTCAAAAGAGACGGTGGCTCGAAACCAGTGAACGCCGCGAACAAAACCTACTTTGAACGAACGACTGCATACCTAGTTCCTCGATTTATTAACGCACATCGCTGGAATTACATCTACAATGTTAAGGCCCATAATGTGAAATACAAACTTGAATCATCCTTTTTACCAAAACCTTAATTAACACTGAACACTGTAAATTTTGCGACGTAGACTAACACTGAGCGTTGATTACAAACTGCATAGGTTTCCCATAAATGTTTACAATTTTCTCTTGTGCAATTATTGTATATACTAGCTGACCCGCGCAACTTCGTCTGTGTTAGTAAATTGTTAAATTTTTCATTGATGCTCCGCTCCTATTGGTCGTAGCGTGATGTTATATAACCTATAGCCTTCCTGGTTACACGGGCTATGCAACACTAAAATAATTTTTCAATTCGAACTAGTAATTGCTGAAATGCCTGAGATTAGCGAGTTCAACGAAACAAACTCTTCAGCTTTATAATATTATACGTTTATATTATGATAAATAAATAAAAAAAAAAACTCTTTATGGAAATAAATTTGACTTTTGCCCGGTTTAAAGACTTAAAATTGGAGATTAACTTTAAGTTGTGAAAGTGAAAAGTGAAAGCTCTAAACGTTTTAAGCTTGGATTAATTGTTTATTGAAATTAAATCTTTTGACATTTACATAATACTAGGTCACTGCCTCTATAAACGTACAATTTGAAGCTTAAATTCTTTACTTAATTTTTTACTTGTTTTTTGTTTAATTTAGCTTTCGTATGTTTGTTAATTTGTAGTTTTGTGACGGTTTTATTAATTACTATTCCTACACCGCTTTGATTTATGCCATTGACCCCGTACTACAATATATATATATATATATATATATATATATATATATTTTAACCTTTGTCATTACAGATCACAGGTTTTTCACAATTTGACCTTTTGTATGCAGATCGAAACCTAATATTTGCTGTCCTTTCCCACAACATTGTTAACTTTTAGTTAATTAGGTACCATTTCATTGTTTATTTTGTAACACCGAGAATGGGTTTGCCGTTCTGAATTGCGCCCACCCCCGTCTGGCCAAGCCCTATTCGCCATTGGCAACAAGCTAACGGTGGCTGCTACTTCGACATGATTCCTTCATCTCTTTTTTACCCATGTAATACCCTCATATTCCATAAAGAATTATATTGTAGTGACTTGATTACTTTATACTTTTGCAAAACGTTTGCAGCCACTGAAGAATAACAAAAAGAGATTGCATAGAAGAAGTTTTAAAGTTGGTAGAAAATGGACACAGGCAAACAGCTTTCGACTAACTTTCTGTAATGGAAGACTTTTAACAGTAGCTTGACTTTGAAAAGTTGTTTGGAACTGCACTAGTTTGCGATGAGTCTGTGAATTTAACTTTCATATTTGTTTCAAAATATTATTTGTTCCGCTAAAAGCTTCCGGTAATTCTTAGAAGGGTAGCAGAATAAACCATTTTTATTCAGGATGCAAATAAATAATAAAAACCGCAACCACCACGTTGAAAAAAAAAATGTGAACAAATACGTTGCCGACGATCAAATGGATACCATAAGTACCTAATAATGAGCCCAGTCAGTTACTATTGGAACTAAATTGACGAAGTACTAAAATTTATGATGTTAGAAGTTTTTTTTTGTTGAAGAACGAACTGTGAGCATTACTTAACTTTTTCCATATCCATCGCTAAGTCGGGAATAACGTTGAAACTATGTAATTTATCAGCAATATATCATTTTCATTCTACCCTGAAGAAAATAATGGTTAAAATATTTTGGTGCGAGGCTGTACATATCTTAAAGGATCCCAACTGACGGAGTGCTAGCAGTTTTAATACTTCTTATCTGCTTATCCATTGACTAAAATATTGTGTTTTAGGGTTTGCAAAATATCATTTTTTGTAATTGAAAAAATTACTTAAATATTAACATCTATAGTTTCAAACATTTTATACAAGATATGTAGGGTAAATATTTTACCGATTTTGAACTACTATCTGATTATTACCATCGAGTGCGATAACAATAATCTTAAATAGATCAAGCTTATAAAGCTATTTAAGGACACTAAATAACTTATTGATCCTCAGTCCAGCTATGCGTTTAAGTGCTCTTTGAGCACAGAAGGGCATGCTCCAACTAAATATCGCCTTGTTTTAACATTACTCAACATTCAGCGAACTTAGTGGATTTTATTGGAAGCTGTTCAATAGATAAAAATATTTAACAGCAATGCTAAAGTTAATTTGTTTTTGACCGAAAGCCGACCCCAACATAGTTGGGAAAAGGCGCGGAGGATGATGATTTTTACTGCTTTATTATATTCTTTTCGGATTATACAAGAGATTATTGATTCCTGGAACTCGGAGAGCTGGATGCTCGGCATTTTATGTTGATTATTAATGTTGATCCTGACGTTCAGGGGTCACAGTAGCGGGATAGTGGTGACACACTTGGTACAGTCGGTGATCATCGACCGCACACTCCCAACAATTTTATTGTTAATTGTTTCCTGGAGCTCGTAGGTATACACCGGGTGAATTTTTCAACTGGGCGTGCATGGAAAAATCTGAAACTATTAGGAATAGCGAAAAGTACTCAGAGGAATCTGGGGCCCGATTTCGATGAAAACTACAACTGTATCATTGGATTTTTGAAATATCAATATTTCTAGTAAAATTCTGATCATTTATCACCATTGATCCTATTGTACGGGAGTGACAGGAGAGGAAAAAGTGGATGGAATTTGTTCTATGTAAGAATAATAATAATCATTTTATTACAAACATTATCACAAGGTACAGAAAACAATCAGACCTGTTGGCCTTTTGGCCTAGTGGTTAGTGACCCTGACAGCTATGCCGTAGGTCGTGGGTTCGATTCCCACCTGAGCCTGGGTGTTCTTTGTGTCTGTTGTTTGTATGTTTGTAAAGTCCCCCGCGACACACGAGTCATTCCTAATGCGGGAGTTGTCTTTTTAAACTACAAACAAACACAATGGTACGGTAATAGGTGCAGTGGTAAAACTGTGTTGCAACTATTAGCGCCCACCTCCGAATATTTAGAAACATTTCGTTCTAATATTAGTTTTTCTTTATATAACTAACAGTTGGTGATTATCGACCACGGGATAGTACGCCTTTTTTGCGTCAATAATAAGCTACGTTTGGGATTGCTATTGTTTTGGTCAAATAACCAATTTCTCATAATTCGAATCGAAGATCTTCCTCGCTGGCGTCCATATATAATGATATGTTTGTTCGATTTACGGTAATCTATAATTTTCCTAATCTTCAAGGATTTAGTTAACATGTTTTATAAATTACAAATTTTAATTAGGTAAGGCAAAAGTTTGAACACTGAAATTTTACTTGCCTTTTAACTAATGAACTCGAGACAAAGAAAAAACATTTTGAAAATCTTTACTCAAATTGATTTTAATTTACAAAACACAAATGTATAATTAAAGAAATAAGTTTAATTTTATAATCGAGAACAACCTTGGGATATCTTAAAAGAAATCTAAATATTTGACCTCGTGTTATACGTATAAACTAGCAACCCGCCCCGGCTTCGCATGGGTACAAATTATACACCTAAACCTTCCTCATAAATCACTCTGTCTATTAGTGAAAACCGCATGAAAATCCGTTCAGTAGTTTTTCAGTTTATCGCGAACAGACAGACAGACGCGACGGGGGACTTTGTTTTATAATATGTAGTGATATGAAGTTATCGTACATTCGTATGTACGCAAATGCAACAAAAAAAGTAGTGATAAATCAATATATTACCTCAAATTGTTAAAATTATGGTAAAGAAATGATAGCGAAAATAATTTAAAACTAGTGATAGATTAATTAGAATCTTGTTGTCACGTAACGAAAGGCTAACATTGTCTACCACAAACAATGTTTCCGACCTCGATGTGTATTTCTTGTTTTTTTTATAGTATAGGGGGCAAACGAGAAGACGGGTCACCTGATGGTAAATGACTACTGCGGCTCATAGGCACCTGGAACTTAAGAGTCACAAGTGCGTTGCCGGTGTTTAAGGTGGGAGTAGGGGAAGGGTGGAAAACCTCACTCACTCGGCGAAAAGCAATGAGAACATTGTTTCACTGGTTAACCGGTTGAGCCGGCCCATACGTGCTGAAGCATGGCTCTCCAACAATTGTGTCTATTGTATAGAATGAAATAAGCGAGAACATCAAACGCGATTAACTATGAGTGCAACATCAGTGTTCTTAATAGTCCGCTTAGGTCTACTGATAACTATGTTAACGACGTCAAATAAATTTGTTCTTAGTAACGGGCATGTAACATTACTCTTATGTTTTATTTTCTGAAGTTGTCTCTATCAAACGATTTTGAGAAATTTTAATAGCGACTCAATTATAGAATATCTGAACGGACAAGAATTTCTACGTGAGCGAATGTACGTATGTTATCCGACAGGTTTATGAATCGTCTATAGCGTGGCAGTGGGATTAAAACGTGATTAATTTTAATAATGAGCTAGGGTATGCTGCACAGACTAATCGATTAGTAAGAATAAGAATATACAAACATAATTATTACATATAATTATGTTTGTATATTCTTCCTTTGCTAGGGGAAGGAATCCCACACTCCGGTACCTAGTCTGTGAAACACTTGCATTTTTTTTTACTTAGTGGTGTCGGTTCTCCAAATCATATGACTTCACATTGCGATTTTAACTTGTTAATGATAGGATATATGTTGGAGATCCGTTTACAGAGGAGATGCAACTCCTACCTAATTGCAGTCTGTCAACTCAACTTCTTCAGTCAGTCAGCTTTTTGTTCCAGCGATCGTCTATTACTATATGGACACTTGTACCTTAATTTCATGATTCCTAATTATCCTTATTTTTTTTCCTTTCCTTGTACGTTTTCAATAAAAAAAAAAAACAATCTATCTGGCCTATCTGGACACTATGGTCTAACCATAACATAAAAAAGTAGAAAACAAAAGGTCTGATATTTATATTACTAAATGCATTCCCTGCCAAAACCATAAAAAACCATAACCTACTTTCGTATTAAATTCTACCATACTGCTATTGAAAATAATAAGAGGACTTTCACCTTTATCCTTTCACCTGAAAGCCGATCTACTAGTATAATTGCATTATAATCCCAAGCCGATTGATTTCCAATTTAGCTGCTGACGATTAAAAGTCTGGTAACGTGCCAAGTACAGGGAGGACAATAAGTTGGTAGATCGTAAAAGTTTACAGAAAATTATGAGGTTATCAAAGTAATATGTTTAAATAGTACGTTTATTGTACCTAAATGTCGATGACTAGAATTCTAGAATACATTTTCTACTAGTTTAGCATTTTAAGTAGATCATAAACATAATCGAAATAGTTTTGATAGAGTTCGAAAATACATTTCGATATAATTTCTAAGATCTTACTGTAGTGCACTGTTACCCAAAGTGTCCTATATCGATCCACAGGGGTCGACGACCACATACAAGGGGTCTACGTGTAAGCAAATAAAGAATGACTTTCCATTAAAGGAATGACCCACATACACAGATTTAGTTTTTACCTAAACAGAGCGACGATGATAATAGTAGGTTTGTACACAAACTTATTTTCAAAATGTTATAATATTATTAGCAAATTAGTATATCTTATAAAATTGTAAAATAGCAGGATATTTTTATACACTTATGTCCCACGCAAAACACTTTTAAGTTATAGGAACTTGCATATTTAATGGTAGCCAGTATCACAACGGAGAGGTTTTTATCCATTCTTGTCTCAGACGTTAGCAAAGACAGCGTAGGAACACTTAGACTTCAGTTTAATTCATCAACTAACAAATACGAATGTGTTTCCGTAGCGTGCTATTTATTAAAAGATATTTTCCATTATCAAATATTTTACAATATATTAGCTAAGCGAGGGGTCTACTGCAACTCGAAAAACATGACAAGTGGTCCATGAGACAAAGAAGTTTGGGACACCTATGCTTCACTGTATCTTTTTTAGCTGAATAGCTTTAAGTGTAGGTTTCACAAACAAAAGGCATTATTTTAAAAACCCTTAGTTATCAAAACAAGTTAATTATTAGTTATTTTAAAGTTAAAAATACAACAAAATCCTCCCCTAAGACGAAGGTCAGATGTCAATGTCTTATTCGAGTCGAATGAAAACTTATTGTATTCTTTAATAGATTATTTGTTTACGCTAATATTCTCCAGAGGTCTGGACTAAGTATAACCATAATCATTTATTTATTGCTGAATACAAAACACAAATTTAGTGTTGCAAAGTAAACAATTTCCGGCCGATTAAGGCATGCAAAATTAGTTTGAAAAACCAAGTACTTTTACATATAAAAACACAAAATCAAATAATGATGTCACATTAATTTGTCAAAAGAAATAAATAAGAATTTAATGTAATTTCAATGTCCATTACCATTCTAAATAGTAACCTGTTCATTTTTTTGTGTTAGTTAAGAATTAATTTATTGTAAAATATTCCCCTTTTTAACGTTTGGAAACCATTAAAATATACCCTAAAAGTTCTTATTGTTAATTTGTAACAAAGATTTTGGTAAGTTACAGGTGTCATTAAGTTTTTTATTGAATAAATAAAAAACTGTGAGTTAAATTCAATACATGAGAAGAGTTAGCTCTTGCCGTCCGAAGCAAGTCGTCCACTTTCCAATCTTAATCACTTTTAAATCCGCGTGGACTGTACACTTTCTGTCCAATTGCTAATCTATCCAGCTGCGAATCTGTCCAGTTGCTCCGGAGGGTTTTTATGTTGTGTAAAATGAATTTTAGCCTTCGTAGCAGAATATCATTTTCTCAAAACACGATGTCGATATACCCGATACCGGTGGGACACTATTTTTTAAATATTTTTTTTACATGTGAATAAATTTAAAAATGTAATGTATGCTTGCATGAATTAACTTGTGTTATGGATACCATTGCAGTTCTTCTCTTATTCTATACTACATAGACATATAGACTCGTATGACTTACTGTAGATTACAATAAAAATCTTTTGTGAGTGGTATTCATGTTCATTAAATACGTCCCTATAATATATAATAAACAATTACTGAAGATTTCGTTGATAACTGTACTTTGGATGTGGTATCATAAGAAAGTTGTGTTTTGCGAATGTCGTATTATGACATTACAATATTTTACTAATATGATGTTTTGCGAATGTGTTGATTTGCGATTATTGTGTTTTGAGAAAATGATATTCTGCTATGAAGGCGAATTTTATGATTATGCCGTGAACTATTTGAAGTATCAAATAAATAGATATTATTTTTTTAAGAAAATTGAAATTTCATATCTGTACAAACAAAGGGAATATTAAAATATGAAGGTTTAAAAAGTTAGGTCTACAGCTATCGTTCATTTGTATACCTCATATTGCTCGAACACATCTTTTTTGGGCTTTGAATACTGTTTCCTTGTTTGTTAATTGCCCCCGTATATGAAACCATTTTATAATGTAAGTGTAACACAAAAGCGTGAAACGCTGTAAGCGCGGTTTTCTGTCTTAAACAAATTATACAGCGCATAGCAGTATTGATTCAGCCGTTTGCATATACTATTGGTTTGATTCTCTCACAACCATTGCTGTAAACTATGAAAATGACTAACTAACAGTAACTGCCATGTTGTTCGTACCTCCATCAGCACTCTAGTGATTGTTAACAACTTATAATGTTATCTTAGCCTTTTATAACCCCACTATTCATCAATATTTATCAACCGACCAATAGTATTGCGTTACCGGTGTAACCAGTCATAATAATGTCTATTAACTCATTTTTATTAAATAGTGAACTGTTTCATCATCTATAATAGATTATTCTAGTCTAGTTGCCCTTAATTTTCATAAAATAAATAAGAGTCTTTGATGTGGTGACAACACGATACATATCTCTAGCCAAATATCCATTTTTATATTCTATTATACCTACCTAAAAATGTTGTAGTCTGCTACTTCAAATTCAGGACCATACCTATTTTATCACAAGCTTTTTGTAATTGGTTCTTTGTTCAAACGTCATTATTATTGTTATTAAAAGTTTATTTTTAAATAATTTGTTTCAAACCAGTTATTTTATTTCTGTATCAAACGTTAAGTTATTATTACTAGCACTAAAAAACATAGTGCTATCATCTGCAAATAAGATATATCATTAATTTAGATGATAGACAAGAGTGGGCCTAGGCATTTTCAAAGAAGTATAATAAGGTGAATGGTGAACATGAAAAGGAAATTTTTTAACCTTTCAATATCTCTTTGTCTCTAAAATTTCGTTTGAAACACTTTCACTATCGTTATGAGTCTTATAATAATAATTATAACTTCAACGAAGAATGATTTAACCCGATTTAATATTTCATTCCATTCGTAATTAATCATTCTTGTAATTTTACTTTAACTCAATTTAATTGATTAAACCTACTGCCTCAACAATCTCCTCTGAACCTCGGCGAAATCTAAAACCATTAATCAAACGATTCGTCTTACTTCACTTTCTTGGGTCCTTTGCCGTCAAAACTGTTGAGTTTAAATAACAAAGTATCTACCTTCATTCATTGTACAACCTCAAGATATATAGTAGATACATGAGTTTAAGAAAGGGATTTATGTTTTGGGACATTTCTGATATTGTGAGAGATTGTTTATACTATTAAGGAACAAAAGGGTATTTCGAATGCTCGTTTGTTCAGCCTAATGTAAAGCGATAACCGTAAAACATAGATGTTTGTGTACCACAACGAAACCATCATAGTTAACAATTTGATTGATTCCTATCTAACCCCTTATTACATGACCAGATTCATGTTAACAGTGAGATATTAGTGACAACACAATGTACTTTTGGTAAAAATACTCGCAACATCAGATACTATTTCACCAAAAAAGTTTTGAGTTATTTATTGGGTGGAGGCACTTTTACAATCAAACGACGAACTACGCAACTGAAATAAAAAGGGCTGATGTGGATAAAATATTTTTCAATGCAAATAAAAAAATATAAACATTTGAAGACTTTGTTAACTGTGTTAAACAAAAAAAGTATAAAACACTCAAGGGACAAACCCGGCTCAACACTGACTGTACAACCGATCTTAAAAGAGATTAAAACTCTTCACATTGGAACGTTATTTAAACAGGGAGTAGAAAGTAGGTACACGTTGTACTTTACTGTTTTGAGCAGGAAATCTACTGAATCCTTTTTAACAATCTTCATAATTCGGGAAGTCTTATAAAGGTCTTTAATGTAAAATATTACAGAAGTAAAGAGAATTATATGTAAATACGCTTTTCTTAGGAGACAAGAAAACGTTAAGTAACATGACAAGCAGGCGAATGTGATTTAATCGAGTCACGGAATTATAAAGGAACTAAGAATTAAGGTGGTGATGATGAATTATGACTTTATTAAGGAATTTTATTTCAAACAACTCCGAGAACACAAACAACAAAAAAACATCCGAGACGTAAACTGACAGTAGTCAGTTTACGTCTCGGATGTTTTTTTGTTGTTTTATTATGAATACGTATATTTTTTGGAAGCATCCAAAAAATATACGTATTCATACTGATAACTTTCTTTTTTTCCGAAGTTGGTAAATTGGCAATATTCCCCAGTCACAGGTTTTTTTTTAATTAATTCTAATAAACAACGTGATGGTAGTATTTTGCCTAACCTGTTTTTTAAAGATTAATAATAAATGAATAGTAAAAAAACATTTGCAAAGACAAGTTTTTATTTAAATGCTTTAAAAAAAACTAAAATAAACTTTACATTACAATAAACCCATCAATTTATTGCTTTTTGTACACAATTTATATGATTTTAAAGTGTTTATCTTATTATTTATAAAAACACTAGCAACCTTTTTTTTTACGCGGGGAATGCTTTTCGCACCATACCCTCCGTCGGGGATACGAAGGGCGTGTGTAGGACTCCCGGCGAACCGGTCTACCCACTAAACCACCGCGGCGGCCCACCTCGGCAGTTGGGAGGAGCTCCAGGAACGCATCGGCGGCTTCTGGAGTCCCCCTGCCGTACCTCATGACTGAGGTACATCCCGGGGTGACCAGAGTCACCCCCGTGGCAGGTCGATGTCACGCCTCTCACCGCTTTAGACAGTAAGACGCGGAAAACAACAAAAACACTAGCAACCTGCCCCAGCTTCGCACGGGTAGCAGAGACATCTTCAACAATCATCATCATATTTCAACCAATTTAGACAAAACCTTAACAAATTATACATCTTAACATTCCTCATGAATCGCTCTCTCTATTGTTGAAAACCGCATGAAAATCCATTCAGTAATTTTTGAGTTCATCGCGAACAGACAGACAAACAGACGCGGCGGTGGACTTTGTTTTATAATATGTAGTGAACTGATGTAAAATTATATTTTTCCTCCGACTAAGGGCAATATCAAGTTAGGTACATTTTATATTCTTATTTATTTACACAAGTAAATATAGCTACAAGCTTTTACAGAAATATATATTACTGTCCATTTACTTTGACGGCAATTGTTTCAGATGTGATGTAAAATTAATGAAAAATAAATACTATTATCAACTACAAACATAATAATTTATTTCCTTTACCTGTGGAGCAGCAAGGATGTTCATGGTATACTCGATTTGCTGCTGCAGATCAGTTGACTCCAGTAGGCCTTTGAGGACCACATGACCGATCAGGTCGTGTCGGCTGAAGCGGTCGAAATCGTACACGGAGAACTGGATGTACCGCTGGCGCAGCTCTTCATATGGCACGCTAAAGGAGGAAATAACAAAATTAAACAATTTAACCGAAGAAATATATAAATTTAGAGTGGAATGTTATGAGAATGTTTTAAATACAAATGATGTTTACAATTGAATAAGTTCAGAACAAGAATCTTTTTTACGAGGTAGGTACTCTGAACATGGATCAGTGATTGACATCCTTGGTGTCTCTGACAATTTAATGGTCTATGGGTGTGTATTTATTTAATTATATCAAAGGTGGGCTGCGGTCCTTTGTATGTGTATCCTAATTGGCCCGAGAAGTTTCATTGCGTGATTCAGGATCAGTAGTCACTATGTAGTTTGGCCTTTCTTCGCCAGATGAGGTTGAGATTATTTATTAATTCGTTAGTACTACAATTTGAATAATGGTAGAGTTTTTTGCTGAAAATAAATGAGTTAATTGTTGAAATTGTCAGAACGATTTAATATCTATTATTGGGGTGGTGTACGTCATTTAAGAATTAATATTTGGTATTGTTATTATGACTAAAAATATTGGTTGTCTGTAAAATCGGACGATAATTTTACGTGATAACGTCATAAGAAAATACAATATTTTTAAAACTCTGATTAAAACATTAATTTTTAATTTTCAAATATTATTTACAGTTTTTTCAAATTTAATTTAAAAAAATTGTTTCAATATAATCACGAACAATTAGTTATAGAAATAAACTGAAATCAAATGAATGTCAATAAACGAACGCTTAGGCCGATCGTGCCTCTCTATCGCTCAGGCGGAACGTGACAATTTTTCGTGCGTGCAGCCGGCGTTCATCGATTTATATGGTATAGTGATTTAATTACATTTGTTTGGAATCGAAAGTATTATAGAATTGTTAAATTATTTGTAGATAAAGTTGAAGTAATGGAATTGTTCTTTGTAGAAACCATTTAAATCATTGAACAGTAATTTTTTATCACTTGAGTGATTGAAGTGTTATTTTATTTTTAGATAGATGATGTCACATTATTTGTATACCTTTATAGGTTTACTCGTTATACAAGAAACTTTTCGAAATTACTCGTATATACGTAGGTATGACCTTATTATTAAATGTAATTTTTTAAGAGAACCTTAAGTAGGATGTATCAAAGTAATAAAAAGAGCCTCTGGTACATATTATGGTTTTACTAGCTGACCCGCGCAACTTCGTCTGCGTTTGTAAATTTATCCCGTTTTTTGCAATATTTTTCCTTGATACTCCGATCCTATTGGTCGTAGCGTGATGTTCTATAGCCTATAGCCTTCCTCGATAACTGGGCTATCCAACATTAAAAGAATTTTTCAATTCAAACCAGTAGTTTTTGAGATTAACGCGTTCAACCAAACAAAGAAACAAACAAACTCTTCAGCTTAATAATATTAGTATAGATATAACACAGGCTTTCGCCCGCGCCTTCACTCGCATAAAAGTACATTTTCCATCTCTCGGGAACAGTATTTTTTTTCTGTATGAATGTCTATGCTCTTTTCTGTATCCCTGACAAAAACAATGAAAATAAAGATTATTATCTTAGATTATATATAGGTCCAGATGCCTAATCCGTGCCTCAAAACTGAAGCCAAAAAATACAAGCGTCTAATATAAATACAAGCGTCTCACTCGTCACACGCGAGCGAACGTTCGCCGCTGAAGTACTTCTCGAGTCGCTACTTATAATATTTAAAAATGCCTGCTTGTGCTGTCACATTCTGTAAAAATTATACAAAAAAAATCTTAAGTGTCCGAACATCACATTTCATATGTAAGTATTCTATTTCCTAATGTATTTATAAACAATAGAACAAAATTTCAAATTAATAAAATTACGACGCCATTACTAGAGATGTTGCCAGGACGTGAATTTCATTTACCCATAACGCATTCTACCAGTATATATATTTTTCTTTGCCAAACTTGTTATTTATAGAAAGACGAGAAATATGCTTAATGTTAATGTTCGCGAAACTGGAATCCTTCAAATATTCTTAATTTCTAAACTCTAGCACCCGGAGTTCAATGTGTCCGTCAAACGATACTTTAGCTGTGGGATTGTACTCGTATTATAACTTATTATTACTACTCCTAACGAACACAGCTATAGAGCACTTAGGACTTGTAAAATTTTGCTAGTTTCTTGATACTTTATAAATATATATATATATATCCAAGTCCTACAAACCAAGGCAAAACATTTACTTTATTTTACCAAAATACCTTTTGTTACTCTGTTCCTGTGAATAAAGTTGCATTTAATTTTATTACTCAAAAGTGCTTTTATGTTATATTTACCATAAAAAAAAATTACTCTTATTCTCATATTTTTTTCATACGGCCTTATATGAAAATCGATTCTTAAGGAGGCAACTCTAAAAAAAACGTCTTGAAAACAAACCAAAAAATATTGTTATAAATGAATAGTTCCTACTAAGTAGTTTTATTTTACATTTGTCTTTTTAACTAAACGAATTAAATGAAAAAACGAAAAAATGAAATAAACGAATATTTGTAACTGATTTAAATACATTCAAAATGTATTTATTTAATATCACTTACATCAAAAAAAAAATTATGTATAATAAAAAAGTCCCTGAATTTTGGGGTAACCTCTATGCACTGGTAGTAAAACCGTCAATGCACACAAGCATAAACATTGTACGTAGACACTCGCGTTGGGCGGGGTTCACTCACACAGCACCAAAAAGTGGCTTCAAAGTAAACGGTGACTTTTGTACTAGTCACGGTATCTGGACCTATATATAATCTAAGATTATTATTATTATGTGATAAAACGGCGGCGTATAAAAAATTAACAAACCAACAAATACGGATATATGTAACTAAATTTATCTCTTTAGTACAAAAGCCACTATAAAAAAATGTTATTGATTACGTGGCAATATATCCCACGATGATTCATCTCCATTTTCAAATCTTCAGATGACCTTAGACATTTCATACGTATATCATGAAGAATGTTGAATCATTCTTTGTGACAAAAATAGGGGGCCATAAGGTTGAATAAGATGTTGTAACGTAACATGAGAATGCGAGTATTCCTATGAAAGTAAATCGGAAGCTACTTGAACTTTTGGCGGTATTCAGAAACGTGATCATAATCTTATACAACAATTTTATAGCACTCCAGTTTATTAAGTTTTGCTTTGGTAAGAATCAGATGGCTGACATCTCCATAGTCGAGAATTGGCAGAAAAAGTGTTTGTGCAAGGGTATATCTAGTACCAATCGGCAGAAAGCTGTTTTTATAGGATAGAGGCAAAAGAGCAGACGGGTTACCATCAGTTAACCCGTAGTAAGTGACTACCGCTGCCTATGGACACCTGCAGCTCAAGAGTCACACATTATTTCACGTCGGTTTTCTGTGTGGCCGTGGTATCACTCCAGTCGAGCCGACCCATACGTGCCGAAGCATGCCTGTCCCACGATTAACGTCATTCACTTTTTCAAGGACGCAGCTGAAGCGTAAAGTTTACGACTAACCTCCTACGGCTGAAAATCCCGACAATAAGAAAAGCATGTGAATTCCCAAGCTTTTGACGCTCATGCTGACATCATCATCCTCCGCGCCTTTTCGCAACTAAGTTGGGGTCGACTTTCAGTCTAACTACGATACGGCCGAAATTCGATATTTTACGTGAAGCGACTGCCATCAGACCTCCACAACCCAAGTACTAGGCGATAATATAGTGTCATTAAATTCAATCATTAAAACCAGCTCAATGCCGCCAATGACATGAACGTGAGTGTTTACATATCTATAAATAATAATTCTCATAAATTAGGTAAAACGAACACAATTGTTTAGAGCTGTCATTGATGCTATTCGCGAAATGTAAAGCAGAGACTAAATACCTGGAACCTTCAAGAGTATTTGTTTTATTATTGTTTTAAGTGCCTAGTGCCACCTCGACCATTTCTGGTCTTTTGTAGCGCACTTTTTACTTTACAGTTCACTGCTCAGACTTATGGCTTCGAGAAACCTCCAGGTCCTTTCAGCAGTGATTGTTTGTATTTCCTGCGGTTGCATGATGTGCAACCCTAGGTTAATACTTCGGTGTAGCATTAGTGGGCCACAAGAGCATAGGATATACATTACAATTTCCTTTGCCTCTTGACAGAATCTGCATATTGTGTTTTCGCCCAATTTTAGGGTGAACATATGTTTGTTCAGTTTGCAGTGTCCGATTAGGACTCTTGACCTTCAAGAGTATAGTGAATAGGTTTTTCTTGGATAGGCGTGTACCATCTTCGTCTTCATCATCACTTTCCATCAGTTGAGTTGGAAGCCTATTCCATTACACAATATAAGAAACTAACCTGTGATGTACAGTTGGACACCACTAGAAATAAAAAGATTTTCAATGCGTATGTGCTGTCAGCGACCATATGAAACAAGTCAATAGCCCTTGAAGATTTGTTAAGACCCTTCAGTATAGCGAACAGAATGTGATCGTGAATAGTATTAAATGTGTTGCTAATGTCGAGTAAGGTAAGTACCGTAATATATTCACGTCAACGCCTGATCTAGTATATTTATCGTCAGTATTATGAACTAGTGCCGAAGTTCTGATGTGACCAGGACGAAAGCCAGATTAAAAGGGAATTTAGCAAATATAAGACTTTAATATTGATCAGTTTGAAGTGTGTTATATGAAACAAAACTACTGAATTTTAAAATGCGCCACTGCTCTTTTTAGTTATTATTAAGTTAAGCAAGTTTTCTTTTCTTAAAATTCTATCGCGTCACAATAGGTTTTCTTCTATTGAAAAAATAACAATTCTTTTAACAGAATTTGTTGACGATACTCAATCAAAGGAATACTAAATATACAAATACATATATAATTCAATTGTGTTTGTATATTTAGTATTCATGTGCTACCTTGTAATGAAAGTAGATTTTTTTAAACACGATCCTTATTCTTTTTTTTGTATAAATATAATGACCGTGTCGTAACTACATCACTTATTAAAGGTAAGCTACAAAGTTTTTACAAAACTGCTTAGGCTACGCTGATCGCTATCAACAAGCCAAAATACGTATTTAGTCTCAGACAGTATATTAAAAAAACACTAAAAGGCTCACAAACCCTTGGACGTTTACAGGTTATGTGGCAAATAACCTCGAAGCTGACATGATTAATTTCGACGTCTGATTTGCTCAATATCAAACTTCTAATAGGCGGTGAAATATTCACTTTTTTTATGGTAAAGTCATCGACTTTTGCCAAAAACTTTAGTTTGCTACTTATTTATTCTATATTCAAATTATGAAATTGACATCCGTCGAGGTTGTCAACCTCCGTTAAAGTTCCCGACAGTTATAATAATTGGAAAAGCAAAAAAGCTTTTTCACGTTTCATCGTTTTTTGTTGGTTATTTTGATGTTAATTTCATTTGCAATATCTTTAGAGTTCCGTACTCAAAGAGTCAAAGCAAACCCTAAACTGTCATGGGCTAACTAATTAACCATTTTACAAAGTATGTAATGACAAATGCTTATAACAATATAAAGTCTAAAATTATGAAAATACATTAAAAAAGAGCACAGCATTATAGAATTCCTCCACCTCACTTTTAAATCGTAACTTTTCCCAAAGACTTCCCATAGCTACGCTGAAGGGCAATGCAGCCAGTCTGATCACATAAAGTGTCGATAAAATCCCCTGGCTTCGACTACTTGTTGTAGAGAATCTCTTTTAAAACAGACACTCACATAAGTGCACAGTGACCTACTCGAATTTGACAGGTTTCAAATCCTAATTCGTAAAAAAAGAAAAATTAACAATGCGTATATTACTAAAACATTTTACGATTGGGCGGGAAAATAAATTACTTCATACAATTTTTTGAGTAAGGGGCATATATTATTCTCACTTAAAATAACAGCACGCGAAATTTTTAGAGTCCTCTAGCGAAAGAAATATTATAATATCAAAAGTACTAAAGCAGTTACTTTTAAACAATGTTATTGGTAATATTAAAAATACGCTATGCATATTTTAGAGTTCACATTCTCCTAACGTTGCATATTTAACCCTACAGTTGAGTTAATATCAGTGTTGAATTACCGATATTTCGAATTAATAAACCCATAGTTTCTTTACCGTCCTATACATTAATATTCCTAGATAATAACGAGACAAATAAATGTCATGGTTAGTTTTTAACGTTTAACATCGTCAAGTGAAGTTACCAGTGCTCTGTCTGTGCTTGTTTAAAAAAAAAAAAGGTTCACGTAGTTCACTTTACAACTTAACTTCCACATTTGTCTATTATACATTCCTTCAAAACCGTCAAACAAAATTTATATCAAAATAAAATGATCAAATTTGTTGAAGTAAGGACCAATTTGTCAAGACGGTACACTGAAACTCAATTTCACTTATTACTTCGGGAACCAGGTGGGCGTGGAAACTTATATAAGTACGAAATAATTTTTTTTTGTGCTCAGGAATTTGGTTTATTAGTGTTAATTTGAAATCAAATTAATGCTATATTATTTATAAATAATCTTATACCTGACACTGGTCAATGGGTATAAGATTCTAGATCTAGAAACTATTCTAGACATGAAACGGATATCCGGTATCTGACAAATAAATATGAAATGAATTTGTTTTCCAAAAGCATCTTTTTAAATATTTTTATAGCAATTTTCTATGACTCGCCTTAAGAAGAAACGCCGAAACAAACTCAAGGATCCAAGTCTAAACATAGTAACATAAACTCGAAATGTACAAGTGCACTGTAGGCGTCTATACCACGAAATACCACCCGGTATTTATATGAAAGAACCATTTCAGTTTTGAGCTGACTAGTCACGATACCTAGTAGACTGGATAAGTCGGTAATTGTTATGTTAGGGAGCTCCACGACTCCAACCGGTCCGCCACCGCAGTCAGACATACAGGTAGGCCGATAAAAATACTCAAAACTGCCAGGCCGTAGTGAAGATCACCCTAGAAATAACTTTTCCCAAATTTCACACTTTAACAATCTTATCTTAAAGGTAAGAATAAAATATTGTTCATTCTGTCCAAATACTTACTACTTTTGTTTTAAGGGACTGCCCTTAAAACAAAAGTTTTCGACCGTGGGTGTTATCAGTGATGACAAATAGATCCGAAACGTGGTATCTCACCATGGGCTTAATAAGTAAGGTCAGAACCGCTCAACAAGCTATGGAGAGGACTATGATTGAAGTTTCTTTGCGAGATCGAATCAGAAATTAGGAGATAAGCAGAGCGAAGGTTACCGATATAGCCCTCGGGCCAGCAAATTGAAGTGGCAATGGGCAGGGCACATAGCAACAGAACGGATTGCCGATGGGGCCAAAGAGTTATCGATTGGAGATCACGGAACGGGAAGCGCAGCGTAGGATGTCCATCAACATGTGGATAGATGCCCTAGTAAAGATCGAAGGCCGTCGGTGGATGCAGGCCACTTCAAATCAGTCTTCTTGGAAGTCATTAAGGGTCAGTAGGTCTAGCAGTGGACGTATTATGGGTGAAATAATGATGATGACTGTTTATTGGCCATTACTATATATTTGATTTTAAAGTAGCTATAGTAGTACGAACTAGGTTTTTAAAATTTAGAAAAATTTAAAGTTAGTATTGTTTTTTATGAAATTAAAATGATCACAAACAATGAATTAAGTCATATTCGAATTTTCGTCTTAAGATATTATAATTTGAAATAATTTAACAGTAAATCAATTACGTACCTGAATAAAAAGGTTTCATTGAAAACTGGGTTCAAATTCTTCCTGTGCACTTTCGTCTGAAATTTCTTCTTGCGGTCGGGTAATAGAAACACTTTAATGTACGGGTCGCTGCTGCCGGTCACATCCTTGATGGGCAGATCACGAGCTTCGAAGATCTAAATGTAAAAAAAAAAATGTATTTTAAATTTAAAAATGTTTGTATCTACATACATTTCATAGTGCTTTTCGCTCACTATTTGGTTAATAAAATAGTTAAGCATTTTTCTAGAGCGACGAATACTTAGTGCTCATCACTACGCCTCATCACTCATGGATATATGTGAGGTAATGCATATTTTTGAACACAATGTAGGACAGAAACAGCAGGGTAAGAACATTTTCACACCAATGGACATCTCGGCGTCTTAAATCAGTGGCGTATGTAGTTATATCATCACGTATTTGTCAAAAGACAACCTTATATCTAGATATATAAATACAAAAGAGAATCCAGTGTTTAGAGATTTCAGTAAATAGCGATTTACACATCTTACTAATATTATATAGGTGAAAGTTTGTGAGATAGGATGGATGGAAGTTTGTTAATGTTTCACGCAAAAACGGGTGAACGGATCTGGATGAAATTTGTCTGGAATTTCGCCAAAATTACAGGTAGCAGGTGGTGTAATCTACCAGCAAAAGCTTAGAAACAATGATGCTTTTTAGGTTTTGTGTGTTTTGACATAGACCTCAAAAACTATAGGGCTTATTACTCGAACTCTCTTTGAATCAGAAAATTTCCTCTCGCGCTATTCCTGTAGTTTATCCGAAAACCGGAATGATATCGAAATGGTAAACCCTAGTATTTCATTTTGGAATAAATCTCCGTTGTGGTTGTATGCAATTTACTAAGATTAATTATCTGTTCCCCTAAAATATCCATCCCATCATTTTGAAAGCTCAAATTTTAACTTGTATTTCAGGCTGAGTGATTTTACTTAACAAGTAATATTTCATAATCATGAATGAACACATCAAGATTCACAATTTATTTCAGTCTAGTAATGGGAAAAACTCCTAACCAATCAAAGAAAAAGCATAGGGTGTTTACATCTGAACAATTTATTGGCTCAAGCAAACTATATAAAGGCTGTATGCGGCCTCTCAAACCCATAATGTAACTTACATATGTATATTTTTTTGAAGAGGTTAACACATTTTGTAATTTGTTACTTCTAATACAGCAACACTTTCTTCCACATCAAATATAATTCTTCGATTTGTTTAGGAAGAAAATAGTATAATAAGCTATAAAATAAATATAATGCCTTGGAATACTCATATACAATGGCCATGTAAATAAATAATTAACACATAAGAGTGATAAGTTAATTATAAGCTGTTTTGCATCACAATTCAGAAGAAATTTCTCGTCAAATATTGTCTTGTCTATATCTTGTGTTATGAACCCATATGATTATGTAAAAAATAATTATCTTTACTTTTTATTACTATTCTGTACTCTGCTTTCTGCGTCTGTTTGTTTGTCTGTCTGTATGTTCGCAACAAACTGAAAAAGTACTGAACGGATTTTCATGCGGTTTCACCAATTGACAGAGTGATTCATGAGGAAGGTTTAGGTGTATAATTTGTTAAGGTTTTGTGTAAATTGGTTGAAATATGATGATGATTATCGAAGATGTCTCTACTACCCGTGCGAAGCCCGGGCGGGTTGCTAGTTCTATATAAAAATTAAAACCGAATATAACGCGCATAAGTCTTAATACATGAAACTTCCACTACCTATTTCACCAACCTTGAGGTTGTCTGAGGGGTATATAACATCCCGAAGGTGGTGCCCGCGCTATTGCGGGCAGGCGCTAGGAGGGTGCCGGATGTCTTAATAAAAGCTGTTCCCGGATCCCTCCTACTTAAGATGCAGTGCGGCACACCGTGTGGTTTTAGTCGGTTCGATTCCGACACACCGCCCCACCGAAAACCCCGGTGGGGTGACGGCCCGAGGGGGTTTCCACACACAAAAAAAAGCGGGTATATAACTTATCCAATTGAAAATTATAAAAGAAGCAGAGAACCTCCTAATATTTAATTAAAAAACTATTATTTAAAATTTCGAAGCTATTATTATTATTTTTTTGTAGTAGATTAATAAATATTTTTTACTTTAGAAGGTTTAGCCCGCCATTTATTACAGACTAGACAGACTACTAGAAATGGGCCAAAGCGTTTTCAAAATCATTTAAATATTGTGAGGAAACCGCTTATTTCCCTAATAAATTACACTGAATTATGATAATATTGTCAGTCATTATTTTCAAACGCATTATGGTTTCAAAAATGAATAAATAATCAACTATTCAGGGCGCTGAAAAGCTGTGTTGCTTCGGGGCCAAGAATTTAATTTTACCTTTTTTACCTGACTACGGCAAAGCGGACGGTAATGGTTAAAACAGTATCCAGAGTGCCATTTGTGACCGGGTGATTTAGACCACATTTTTTTAGTGTTAAAAAAATGTGGTCTAAATCACCCGCTCCGGCTTCGCACTGGTAGCATAGTCATCTTCAACAATCATCATCATAATTCAATCAATTTACACAAAACCTTAACAAATTATATACCTAAAACCTTCGTCATGAATCCCTCTATCTATTGGTGAAAACCACATGAAAATCCGTTCAGTAGTGTTGAGTTTATCGCGAACAGACGCGGCGGTGGACTTTGTTTTGTAATATGTAGCGGTAATCAATACTGATGATAGATCCAAAAAAGGGGTATAGCTAGTTTTTGTTTTATTAATTTTTATGTATTATTAACTCTTTCTAACTTCATGTATTCTAACTCTGAAAAAAATATAATGATTACATTTTCTTCAAAAAAATCGACTATGAAAAAAATACCACATTCAAATAGGAAAACAAAACGTTTGAAAACCTTTAATTAGACTAGATATAGATAAAATAAATTAAAACAAAGACAGAAGTTAGGTGTTGATTACAAGTGTTTTAAAACACAACTTTTACCCGCGGCTTTTCTCGTGTAAAAGTAATTTTTCCATTCCTCGGGAACTGTTTTTTTTTTCTGGATGATAGGTATCCAATGTCCTTCTCTGTATAAAATTTCACAATAGTCAGATGAAAGGTACGGCAGTGCATAAAATACGAAGAAATATAATTGATTTTTATATAATACTTTATGTTAGACTAGCTGACCCGCGCACTTCGTCTGCGTTTGTAAATTTTCCCCGTTTTTCCAACATTTTTCATTGATGCTTCGCTCCTATTGGTCGTCGTGATGTTATATAAGCTATAACCTTCCTCGATAAATGGGCTATCCAACACTAAAAGAATTTTCAAAATCGGATCAGTACTACCCGAGATTACCCCGAACATCCAAACTCACAAACTTCACCTCTTTATAATATTAGTAAATATATACAATATATACTTATATTAAAGTTTTGTGGTAGTTTTACATAAATATCATTGTAATTCAAGTGCTGACTTAGACGATGTATTTATTTTAATGATAGAGCTATTAAAACCATAACTACCTCAGCAAAATTTAGGCAAAAGCTCAAAATGATATTGAGCTTTCAAGTTAAAGAAAGATAAAGTGAAACGTCTTATTATAATACTACTAAAAACAAAAGTACGGCATTTGAACTATTAATTTGAGTTCAAAGACATTCTTAAGTTCATATCTTAAAATAAGCCAGAAAACGTTGACACTTCCTACAACTGATAATGTAATATACATAGGCTGCACTAAAAGTATCGGGAATGGAATATTTCCACTATTCCTATCATATTAAAATCATTTTAATTAAAAACTTCTTGGTTTTAAAAATCGAATACCATTTATTTATTTAAAAAAAAGATTCTCGGTCTTCTCACAAGGTCTTCTCAAACTTGTTTAGTCGTTGAGAAAATGGAATTGACTCTAGAAAATTCAAGGGCGATGATTTATTATGACTTTCGAAGCGGTTTAACACAAAACCAGTGTGTTGACCGGATGCTTTCTGCATTTGGTGATGAAGCCCCATCCAAAACCACAATTTATCGCTGTTTTCCTGAATTTCAACGTGGACGTGTCAAGCTCAGTGATGATCCCGTCAAGGTAGTCCAAAAACTGCAGTCACCGAAGAAAACGTTGATGCTGTGCGTAAGCTGATTGAGGAAGATCGACATGTGACATACCGCGAAATTCAGGCAAATTTAGACATTGGCATGAGTCAAATACAAATAATCTTGCATGCACAATTAGGCGTAAAAAAGTTGTTTTCCCGATGGATACCGCATTTGCTCTGTGAAGAGCAAAAAGCGACTCGCGTTACTTGGTGCGTCAGAACTCTCGAAAGATTCCACGCAGGATCCTCAAATGCTGTACACAACATTGTATCAGGTGACGAATCCTGGATATACGCGTACGAACCCGAAACAAAAAACCAGTCACGAGTTTGGGTGTTCGAAAATGAGTTAAAGCCAACTAAAATTGTTCGTTCACGGAGTGTTGCAAAAAAAATGGTGGCCACGTTTTGTCTCCAAAACCGGCCATGTTGCGACTATTCCTCTTGAGGGACAAAGAACGGTTAATGCATAATGGTATGCTAGCATTTGTTTGCCACAGGTCGTTTCCGAACTCCGTAAAGAGAACTGCAACCGCCGCATCATCCTCCATCACGACAATGCGAGTTCTCACACCGCGCACAGAACAAAAGAGTTTTTAGAGCAAGAAAACATAGAATTATTAGAGCCCTAATGATTTCTATACTTTCCCTAAAATAAAGAATAAATTGCGTGGTCAGAGATTTTCATCACCTGAAGAAGCTGTGGACGCCTACAAAACGGCCATTTTGGAGACCCCAATTTCCGAATGGAATGGTTGCTTCAATGATTGGTTCCATCGTATGGAAAATGTGTTAAATTTCGCGGAGAATACTTCGAAAAGCAATAAATACATTTTTAAATAGTAATGTTGTATCACTTCCTTGATTCCCCGAAATTTTCAGTGTAGCCCTCGTACAATAAACCAAAACTCATATCAATTTTGGAGAAAGTCTATCTCGATCTTTACTAAAATAAAGTCAAATAAGTATGTAGATAAAAAAAACGTTCATTTAATAACTATAACATCTAACGGATATCAAAACCCTTCGTATAGTTCTGTCTTGGGAATATTCATGATTGATATTTCGTTAAATACAATTATGATTTATCAAAATCTTGTCTGTAGATTCTAAATACGCTCATCGAGTGACTTCAAAATAATACTATGTTATATTTAATTCCACGACAAGAATAATTTAAGATTTATTAAACGACAGATTTATGGAGATAACTAAATAAAACATGTAATTTAAAATAGCGCCAGGCCTTTTTCAGGCCGTGGCCTTGAGGTTATTACACACCATATCACTACATAGTATAAAACAAAGTCCCCCGCCGTGTCTGTCTGTCTGTTCGCGATAAACTGAAAAAACTACGGAACGGATTTTCATGCGGTTTTCACTAATAGAGAGAGAGTCATGAGGAAGGTTTAGGTGTATAATTTGTACCCGTGCGAAGCCGGGCGGTTGCTAGTATTCGCTAACTTTGGCCTTAGAATGTTTAATATTGCTTTCTATAAAGAAGTGTTTTATTTGTGAATGTCCAATGGATTTAGGATTTCACGTTTAAAATTTAATTGCTTAATATACTTAGTTATTACTAGTGTTATGTTAATGAAGATTAAAAACTCTTTAATATCTATCTACTCATCTTTATGTATAGTTTATTGCAAGTACTTTTAAACACAGATACCTGATAACATTCAGTTACCGGTGCATACAAAAACTCGCTACAGCAGCCCTATAAATATATAGATATACTTTATTTGTACACCAAGTTTTACAGAAAATATGATCTAGCAGCGCCCCGCGGTTCCACCCGCGTAAGTCCCGATTTCGTGGGAATATCGGGATAAAAAGTAGGCTATGCGTTAATCCAGATCTCCAGCTATCTACATACCAAGATTCATCGCAATCGGTTCAGTGGTTTTTGCGTGAAAGAGTAACATCCATCCGTCCATCCATCCAACCATCCATCCATCCATACATCCAAACTTTCACATTTATGATATTAGTGGGATAAGTGTAGCATTGAAAATGTACAAAGGGCGGCCTTATCGCATATAGCAATCTCTCCCAGGCAATCTCAGCAAGGACTAGAACGATTTTAATGAACTGGTGGTAATTGTTGGCATATAACGAAAAACATGATAAATTATATTATCTAATACTCTATTAAATAATACGTACAGATACCAGTTTAATTAATATTTACGGTATACCTACATACTTATCATATCACATATACATATTTACACAAGTAACACTTCATGCAACCGCAGGAAATACAAACAATCACTGCTGATAGGATCTGGAGGTTTCTCGAAGCCATAAGTCTGAGCAGTGACCTGTAAAGCAAAAGTGCGCTACAAAAGACCAGAAATGGTCGAGGTGGCACTAGGCACTTAAAAAATAATAATGAAACACAAATATATATACATTAGACAGATAATATTCACGCGGTGGTTAATCTTCTCTGTATAAAACTGAGTACCCTAATCTCCGTCAGAAATACAATGTTTAAATAACAGCCGTCTTCTATAGGATAAAAGTATTCTTCTTGTCGAGCATGTCCGTTCAGAATAAAAACCTTCGAGGTTCTCCTGCTCAACTATTATTCCCGTAGTAGGTAATCTATGTGCACAAAAACGTGTGTGAAATATCTCAAAGCAAAAAGGTTACACCAAGATCGAGAATAAAAGGAGGTGTTGTATATTTACATGGAATAATATGTTCCTTTAAGTAGTATTGTAAAAAAGTTATGAAACCGTAGAATAGATTCACATAAACATTTGAGTATGAAAACCAAGCCCAAGATAAGCATAGTTAAAACTACAACGATTAGAAAAGGGCTGATAATCTTCGAATGGCTGAACAGATTTTCTTGAATAGCAAAGAGCACTCTCAATCAAGTCACCTTTCAAACAAAAAAACTAAATCAAAATCGGTCCATGCGTTTAGGAGCAATGATGCCACAGATACGCACGTTAAACTTTTTGCGTAGGAGGTTTAAAAGAAGTGAAAGCGAAGATTGCGTAATGGCTAAACCCCATCCAATGCACTACCGACTTAAACCCTCTCCTAATACAGGCTTTTAGCTGAGTTGAATGGCTTAACGGTAGTAGGTATTAGTAATGTGAAGCCAACGTTAATAGTCTTTCTTAATAAAACAAAAATTGTAAAAAGGCCGGTTTTAACCAGTGCAGCGGTACGCAGACTTTAGTTAAAGCCGTACAACGTGCAACGCTGTCCAGCGCTATTTTAATTAAGGTCATAATTGTAAAAAGATTCGCATTGGTTATTTTTTTTATTACTTGAAATATTATACTTCCTAAATTTATGACAATAATTCCTTTTTAGGGACTACGGTATATGCACGTTAAAAATTATTTCAAAGATTTAAAAGTTTGTTAATTTCGCGTGTAGCTGTAACACAAAAGCATATCATTAGAGCCATTTTTTTATTACTTTAGCGATTATAACTATGACTGCGTAAAATGACACTTTTTTATGTCCAAAGTTACAGTATTAAGCAAATGTAATGGGTCCTTTGTACCCTAAGATAGGTCCAGGCTATGATCTGTACCTTCAAATCAGGGCTGTCAAAGAAGTTTTTAATTTTATTATATACTAGCCGTTCTCGCAGTTTCACCTGCGTTTACGGTCACTGCTCCACTTCTATTAGTCGAAGCGTGATGTTATATAGCCTATAGCCTTCCTTGATAAATGGGCTATCCAAAAATAACAATATTTCAATATATGTTGATGTCATGAGTTAACAAACAATAGTTTTAATCAATAAACTAAAGCACAAAGCATCGTGCGCGATATTATTTTTTTTACAGAAACGAAAAAACTAACATTTATTTTAAAAGTATTTTTTTTTCGAAGAATGCTGCGTTATTTTTATTTTAAGTTTGATAAAGTAGATTGTGTTGGACCAATAAAATAATGAACAATCATTTTCCTTTGTATAAATTGACTCAACCTTATCTACCAATAAAAAATCGGAAAGGTAACTCTTTCTAACTCTAACCCAAAGGAGATGATATGATAATGATATTTTTAGCATAGACAGAAACGAATGACTAATTGAGGATAATATTTGGTTTATCTCGCTTCCACTTCTCACAATATGAGTGAAATATCGCTACTTCCCAAAACTGATCGTTCTCTGATGTCTTCACAAATTACAGCCGGACTAAAATGCGAATGTATAATAGGGATCAATAATACAAATAAATATGAAGGTGCCTTCTCAATATGTTAGTATCAACCCTAGCTAGCAAAATAATAACATAGAAATCGGACCACTGATTACACCTAAGAATTACTTATTAAAGCTCGCTCCTCTAAATTACATGTACTCTGAGACGAAAGTTAATTAGTTTAATTGGCTCATTGGGGTTGTTACAACATCCAACAGGTTTATAGCAGTTATGGCCACATTCTCATTTGATATGTTTTTACATCACTAACATTGTGAACAAGCATACGTGCTAATGGTAAGCAGCTACACTAATGTAGCTGCTTCTTTGATAACTGGTTAAATATTATGTTCCTCCTTCCTTCATCATCCACGTGATAGTTCTTAAAAATCTTTGATAATTCCTATTTTGTGTGTTTATTCGTTTCAGTAGTGCAGGTTTACTTGGTTGATATGGAAGTAGAGCACAGTAAAAGGTGCTTAAAATGGGGAAGTACAATCTGGTAATAGTACCTGGCTCTAGGCAGTCTTAACTGGTTGATTCAGTCTAAGCTGACGCAGATCTCACCACGTTTAACTTGCAGACTGCTCAGTTTTAACCAACTCGATATGAGGATAGTTGTAAGAACTATTTTTTAGTTCCGTAGGTCACATGACCCCAAGCCGGCATCTGTTCACTATCATTTCGACTGATTTTCACAGAAATATAGCCATAAGGCTAACCAGGACTATTGAGAGTGAATGCAGAGGAGTTTATAGGCATCAATAACCGCTTAAATTTAGGCAGAGCGCGTGCCGTGTGCCACTGTTTGCGAACTTTCAAATATAAAAAAACTTAGCTTAAATACAAATTATAACTAAAGCGTACACCATGGTCATCCCAAAAGGGATGAAAAAGTAACTGATACGCACCTTAACTACCAGAGCCTCAACCTCTTGATCATATTTGACAGCAAAGTGAAGTTTACCGCAGAACTCCAGTTCAGCACTTTCAGTAGATGATTGACGGACTAGCTCATTCTTGTACAGCTCCGGCTGAAAAGAAAACAATTGTGAATGCACTGGCAAATAATCGAGAATCTAAATCGATTCAAAAACCTGTCAAATCAGATCATTTTCTGATTTTAACAGACATATAATTTACCTAATCGAAATATATTATTTAAATTAAATAAGGAACGTCGATAAGCTAAACAAGGAGTCAGATCAGGACAACTCCCCCGGTAGATTTGCTTGGGGGATTAGAGTGGAATAAATCCTTAATGCTGAATTTACCTCAAAGTGTTGTGTATCTCTCTGTTCAATAAAAAATCTCGATTCTCGACTCTCGACTCTCGATTCTCGACTCTCGATTCTCGACTTTCGATTCTCGACTCTCGATTTCATAGAGAAAAATTGAGAATAAATAATTTTATTCATCTCCAGTCAACCAAGGTGTGAATAAAAAAAATCTTTTTTCTAAAAACTTTGCGATAAACATTAAATTTTATTATATTTTATTAAATCATAATAATAAATAATTATATTAAATCGTCTCCAAATTCTATTGCAAACCAATTACCAATCTAATACAATCAAATACTAAACTCGTTATATAATAACCATTCACCCGAACCGTGCCCATAATAATAAAATAGGTATTACGTCCGCGAACAAAATTGTATCAAATTTAATTTACGCGTGCGAATTTTAACGGCTTTAAACCAATAAAATATTCAAGCTACCGCGACCATTCAGGTATAAATCGTTTTATGGGAACGTAAAAGATGCTTCTAAATAAATTCCACAATATTGTTTAAATGAAACCCATCTTGGAAAGTCAACTGGAAAGATAGACCAATGCTCTGAGCGCTCGTGAACACCAAATTTTCTGAATAATAAAGAAAGAAAGTATTGAATAGATATTAATTGAAGTATAAATAATGGTATTCACGACAGCCGACTTATTAAAATTGATTTGTTTGTACAACTGCTGATAAGGTCCTTCATTTGTTTTTCTCTCTAAATTTATAATTCAAAACTGTAATTAAGTTGGCAACTTATTTTATCTAGAGAGATATATTTTTAGGAACGTTGGCTTTATGTTGAGTTACTAACCTTTTGGTAAACTTTCATATTATGGACTTTGCTGGAAGACGTTATGATGAAAACTCATTATTATTCGCCAATAATCATATCTTTTTCAGATATGGTTTTATGGCTAATAATCATTATTTATTTTATTCTTTCTTCTTTATTTCTTTAATTTTTTTATATAAATGCGATAATAGCATATTTAGATAGATAACCAAGACTATCATTAATATTTTATTTTATTACAAATTTTTAAGTTTTAGTTTATCTGCTGTATTCGTTTTTAAGTAGGTACCTACATTTAATTTAGTAGCACATTTGTTCAAAATAAAAGATACTAGCACCCCGCCCCAGCTTCGTACAGGTACAAATTATACACCTAAACCTTCGTCATGAATCACTCTGTCTATTTGTGAAAACCGCATGAAAATCCGTTTAGTAGTTTTTCAGTTTATCGTGAACAAACAGACAGACAGACAGACGCGGCCGGTGTTTTAACATGTAGTGATTTCTTTGATTGATACGGCCGCTAATTGTAAATTTTATGAACTCGTATAAAACATTTGTTTTTGTATTTTCGTTGTATAATAATAAGAAATAAGTATTACCACCATGTTCCTGGCCCTTTTCCAATTTTATTTTGGGGTCGGCGCAATGTGTAGGTAATACACTTATTTTTATTTTTAGGTTTTTTTTTGGAAAGGAGAGGATATTGGCTTGTTTCTTTTATGGCTGGCCGCCTGACGCCAACGGACAAAGGAAGAGGGTAAATTGAGGTAAGGAAAACGGATAGTGCGAAGGAGCTAGGGTAAGAGATACCGCAAATCTCGGATGGAGAAACAGGACTGAGACTGCGGTAGCTCAAAGAGGCCGGGGCGCGTACCCGACTGTCCGTCCTGTGATTGGAGAGAAACAGCAACTGACCAATAACAATAAAATTAATAAGCATTACTGTCACGCCTTTATTCCTTAAATCTGACAATCTTGGGTGCTTATGTTGTCGCCACAGTAAAAACTCTTATTTATTTTATTAAAAATAGGGACAACCTATTATAATAGATGACAACACAGTTCAGTATATAATAAAAATAAGTTAATAGACATTATTTTGACTGGTTATACCGGTAACGCAATACTATTGGTCGATTGATAAATATTAACGAATAGTGGGATTATAAAAGGGTAGGAACAAGATGGGAACTACTGACTTGAGTGCGAATAGAGGTACGAACAACTTGGCAGTTACTGTTAGTTAGTGATTTTCATAGTTTACTCGTACATAAGTGGCTATGTATTAATCATAGCTATTGTTTTGAACTTGTTATTCCTTTTCTGACAAAACCATACAATGTGTATGGTATCCGGCTCTAGGTCCTCAACATGACAGGCAGGAGTGCTGTGTCCTCTTTTTACTGATTATTTTATTTTTTAGTTCATTAGAGTTTTTTTTTATTAGTAGGCAATTACAATTCCCTTTCTCCTTTTGCAGTTAGAAAATACGCTTCATTAGGCAGGAATTATAATTCTTAGGAACAGTGATGTTTTTGTCACTAATTAAATTACTTTCAATGTTATTTAAAGTTTTAAATAAATAACTTTTAAATAAAATGTTCATTATTGTTTAATTTAATTTACAAAAAAATGTGCGATACTTAATCAAGGAACAAAGGAACCTGTCATGGGTCATGTCAATGTCATTTAAAAGTACTTCGCTTCTTGATAAAGGGCTGAGTTCAAACTAGACAACAGCAAATCAAGTTATACTGAAAGTTTAGCAATAAAAGTCATGGTTAACAAAACATAACAATCTTGTCCCGACTGCCACTGAAAAGAAATTAATTTTCGGCACACTCTTTACTATGGGCGTCGAAAATTGAACAGTTATTTCTCCGACTACGCTCGGCTACGTTCAGTTACGGCTACACTCGTAGCGGTTCGTAGGAACTGCTACGATTGCAGTTGAATACAGCGACTATGTAACGAGCTGCTTCAAATTAAGTTTAAGTCCCATTGACTTAATTTAAAAAAAAAATAGATGGATTTTATACAAATTTGTAAAATAAAATTAACACTGGCCTTGACTGATCTTTTAAAGAGGAGCACACTTAACAGTGACCCACCAACCCCTGAAATTTTAATGATACTGTTGATGGACTTACGTCACCAATTTTGCGATAACCGAGCCAAATGCTTAAAAACTTGGATGAACATAAAACACGTGTAAATTTAAAAATAAAAAGAGAAAAATAACAAAGGTTGAGTAAAACTAAAAATTCAACATACTTTTAACAAAAGTGGCAAAAGTAACACATTTCTTCCAGTTAACACATTATCTTGTTACTTAAGTTCGTTTTTCTCACCCCAGAACCACAAAGCAATCACAAGAGTGTGGGTAAATTGACCCCATATGAATAAATTAGTTTCTCAACTTATTTCAGAACCTCATTAATGTTTATTCAGAGATCGTCACCCTCTTCATTTACTGTTGTCAACCCAACGTACTGTCTCGGAAATCATGTGGAAATGACACGTCTATTCCTAACAGGTTTGTCTAACATCAGATTGAAATGAAAATGAAAGTAAATTTCTCTTTTGAAATGTTTTCAATTTTTCCTTTTTTGATAATGTTAGGTCTAGATTCAGGAATTGACGAACCAAAGCTCACTTTCAGCCAGCCCCGATGCTGTACAATCTTAATAACGTTATATTCATTTATTTTAGGTTTATGTCAAAAGAGTTTCTTTTTTATATCACGTCGGTGGCAAACAAGCATGATGGTAAGGGGTTACCTATGGACGCTTGCAATTCCACGGGACTCGCATGCGCGGAGGCGAACCTTTAGAATATATATACTATACACTCCTTTCTTGAAGAATGTGGTCCCTCTTGAAAACCTTGGCAGGGAGCTTATTCCAGACCTGGAGCGTTCGTGGGAGGATATTCCTCTGGAACCATACCGAGCTACCATTTAGATTCCAAATACAAATATGAGATAAAATACAATACAAACATACATACATACATATACACAAATATATCTAAATGCGTATATGCATACGGCGTCACAGGGAAGAGACCCATACCGGGTAGTGGGTGATACATGTATAGAATATGTATACTCAGTTATAGTTAAAGTAAATAAATAGCGCAATAGAAAACATTTAACACATAAAAGACTCGAGTCTCACAAGTCGCAACGCAGTTCTTCTGCCGTAAAAAGTTGTGAAATCAAATGTTTCGTGACAACAAACAACATTTTATAGTGACCTTGTCAATATTCATCTTCATCATACTTTAATAAATAGATTAATTTGAAAGTCTGTTCAAAAGAAAAATAAATTGAACTGTAAAGGAAGAATTAATAAGACTAGAATAAAACTAGGTAGATAGTTGCATTCAGAGAGCAAAACAGATAAAAGAAATTAGAAAATTCCGCTCTCGTAGGCTGCGAAGTCAGCACAAAGTGCAGCTAATACAACTGTCTCCGTATGGTCTCACTTTCAGCTACGTGTTCAATTTTATTAACATTTTAGCTTCAACACGATTATACTTTAATGTTTTTTATCTTGATTAAAACATTTCATTAAAAGACAACAAGGGACCACAATATTCTATCTCTAAAAGTACTCGCGTATATTAAAACTGCGATCATTTCTGGTTTGGTAAACAAAATCCTTCGAAACTTGAAAAATTATATAATCATAACCAAAAATAAAAAAATTAAACGGGCTTATAGTACTGCCGTCAACCCTGAGGACTGTCGTAACGGAAATCATGTGGAAATAACATGTCTGTGTGTGGCAGTTCATGTTGAAAGCTAAAACAATGATGTTAATTTAGTAGCAGTGTTAAACAAAGGGACCAGTGCGGTGAAATGATTGAGATAGGTTGGAACTTTGTATTAATGTAAGCTAAATATAATTAAAACCAAATAAGGGCTCACATTATCGGTAACTAAACTAAACTTGAAACCTATTTTGTCATAAATAAAGTTATTAAGTTTTGAATAACCTTTTTTTTATTGTAAGGGGGATAAACTCGCAGACGGGTCACCCGATGGTAAATGACTACCGCCGCCCATAGACACCTGCAACTCAAGAGTCACAAATACGTTGCCGGCCTTTAAGGTGGGAGTAGGGGAAGGGTGGAAGGGGGGATGGGTGGAGGGAAGGGTGGAAAAAGGGGAGGGGGAGTTAAGAGTACTTAGCCTTATTTTTTATTATTATTATTTTGTATCGAACTAATTCCACAGGACATATAGCAGCGACAGTGGCCCTGGGTAAAGTTGGCCGCGAGTAACTGAAGCTTCTAATATTACGAGCATATGTTTACATTGGTATTTTAGGCCAAAATATTGAAGTCAGCGCGAAAAATAAAAATATCCTTTTTTCATGATTTTTTTTTCTATATGAAAGAAGATATGGCTAGAACGGAAGTGAGCAGTTAAATTATGAATAAGAGTGAAATTGAAGAATAAAACATATTGCGCTGATCCCAAATAAAATTGGGACAAGGGAAGCTAGATGATGATGATGCTTTTTTGATGATCGAATGATTTTACTAATTCTTTTAACAGAAACATTTACAGACAAGTTCGGACATGTATAGAGTTTAATCATATACGAATTGTGATCTCAATTCCAAAATAAAATTTTATGTTGAAAATGGCAAATTATACAGCGCTTTTCATTACTCACTTCGTGTATTTTCTGTAATATGTTTTGTAGCTACACACCTCTCCTCTAACTATAATGTGATCAGGTTATTTTGCTCCTTACCAATCATAATAATCAATCGATAACCCTCTCTAAGCCTGATTTTGCCGTTGCCGATATTATTCATCCAGTTCATTAGTATTTCAGATAACGAAAATTCAATATTGATCGCCCTATTACCTACTCGCGCAGTTATTAACAGCATATTAACGTCCATTTGTTAAACTTACATGCACGTTCAAGCACAGAAAGCCAGTTTTTGTTGCCATGTAAGAACACGTGATAGACGTCACTAACGTGGCCCTTTGTACCGACGCTGTGACCTATTTTGGTCGAGAGCATCCTCATTACGAACTTAAGTAATTTCATGAGTTAATGTGATTCTAGCTTTAGTTTTTACACGCTTTGTATTATCTTGACCTGTATCTATCTATCAATGTCACGGACTCTTTCAAAATAGTTTTCACCAAGTTTAAGACGTACGCATAACTTAAAAAATTGCACGTATCAAGGACCGATGACAACAAGACTAAAAAATAAGAAAATGAATTATACAATGCGTCTCAAAAGAAACTAATCAAATTTAAAGCCATTGAGAGAAAAAATGTTTCTTAATTATTAATGTATACACATTTTAGAAATGTATTTATTAAAAATAATATCATCGAAATTTAAACCCTCGGGTTCGTGGCACTCCGTTAATCGAACAGTAAAAGTTCTTATGACGGCTTGTTATATTATGACAATAATGGTAATTTTTTCTTTCAAATGTGCCAGGGAAGTCGGTTTACTGTCTTAATCTTTACATTTGAGATAATTCACCAACTTTGCGGCCCATACAGTCACTTTAGGCGAATGAAGGTGTTTTTGATGCTTGCGTTTCAGATTAGTTGTACTCCAATAGCGGCAGTTCTGCTTATTCACGTATCAAGATCGAATCGAAATCGAAATCAAGATGTTGGGAAACATTGAAAGCGCTCCATTGCCTTGTTTACGGATCCAAGCTTCTGACTTGCATCCTGGGGCTTTAATTCCTGCACCAATTGATTTTTTAGGAGTTCTGCTTTAGGTCTCTGTGCCAAATGATAATCTATGCACATTTAACGCACTTGCGCGCTTTCGAATTGAAAGGTTCGGATGTCACGAACAAACTGATTAACACTCCTCTCTCCACGTTTTCTACCATTCTTGATGACCTTGGTCGCTCGGATTTAGATTATTCCAGTGTTGAGGCGGAATCTTGAGTTGAACCAGTCTCTTCAAACTTTTCATTTGGCAACTTTTCAAAAATCCATTTGGTAATCTTCCATAATCCATGTGTAAAGGGATTTCCGCACTCCTAGATTCCGACTGGGTATCGAATACACAACATGACGTAATTGTGACAGTCCGCGAGCAAATATATATCTAGCGTCTGTATATTATTTTAACTTTGTACGTGAGCCATAGGTGGCAGATTGGATAAGTGTTAATAGGAAATATCTGAATACGAAAATACAGTAATAACCCCCAGTAATTACGTAAAAAATAAATCACTGTCTATTACGAACTACTCGAATGCCACCGATTACCGATCGTGTTCACGAGTGGATGAGTCACGTGGTGAGAGCTCAGTGATACCTACCCGGGAGTTGCACGTTTCGGTAACTACCCACACTTGGCCTCCAGTTATGTTACAGAATTCCAAAATGTTAATAAACATCTTTGTGGTTTTTACACGATTTGTACTATTCAGGAATAATAGTGACGTCGGTGGAAAAATCTTTTGGTTCTAGTAATTAGATCCCGTGATTTGGTCTTGAATACAGCAAAATATGCTCTATGATCACAGACTTATTAAACTTTTTTCAATACTTTTTTTTTAAAATGCGATATGTTCAATAATCCGATTCTGTTGGTATGGCTAAGGAACTGCGTTCATATACGGAAAGGCTTAATCACTTTAGAATGCTTACCTTATTAGAAAGGAGGGACGTTATAGACATGAGTTTCTTATACAAGTTACTTAGAAACGATTCGGACTGTCCGCAGTTGTTAGCAGATTTTAATTTTCGTGTTCCAACCAGAATTCCACGTAAACCAATTACTACTCTCTATCCCCCACTAAGTAGAACAGTATTAGGTTCTAATTCTCCTGTGTCGAGATTATGTAAAACACTAAATAAATACAGTGACATAGTAGATATTCATCATGACTCGGCAGGTTCATTTCGCAACACACTGTATAAAAATATTATTAATGGACGGTGTTAGTTTTAAGAACAACACACATACAATAAACTGTACTTACACAAGCGTTGCGACACTTACAAGCATACACACACACAATCACATCCTCACATGTAACATCCACACAAACATCATACCACTATGCACGCACATATCACACAAAGCATTTACTTTTGACACTTTTAATCTGTTTTAGTTTTATGCCTAATTTTAGTTTACATTATTTTGTAAATCTGCACGTATAATGCATGCTGAGTTCACCTTTAAGTAGTCATACATAACTTGCACTGTATAATTTAAATGTTTATTTTTAAGCACTTACGTAATGAATTTTGGTGATCCTAATAAAAAAAAAAAAATAGTCGTGTTGTGATTGACACAGCTTTCGACCACTTTGTACGTGCTTGATGTTTGCAGAGGAACAACATCCTTCAACTTTCTTAAGGACTTTTTCACATTTAAGTGCTCCTTAAATTTTCTTACAACTGTGTTCGTCACTCCTGTAACTTAGGAGAAATATGCCGGTGTACATCTATTTATTTCGTGTTCCTTTTCAGGTGTCGCCATTGGTATTCGTTCCCTCACTCTTTAAGTGTCCTGAACACTCGTGTCGTGTCGTGTCGTAGTCTCGTAAACCACAACGATTTGCAGACGACTTGAATGTTGCTGTGAGGGGGCGTTTAATTAACTGTCTGTGCGTGAGCTTTCGGTCAAAAGCGTGTCCTAGAGTACGACTTTCTCGCACTTTTAACGATATTATATCTTAAGAGTTAAGATTTACACCTAATCTGTCCATGTTCACGCCGTTCATTAACCCCCGACCCCGAGTGTTATAATTTTGACGTGTCTGTGTGTCTGTGTATCGGTGTATCTGTCCGTGGCATTGTAGCTCCTGAACGAATGGACCGATTAGATATAATTCAAGAAAATCTGTTCAGCCGTGTGAAGATGATTCGCTCTTTTCTAATAATCGTTCAAGGGATTTTCGAGTCGGGGGCGTTTTAAATTTTAAACTTATAATTATACAACTTATACCCAATCCCCTACACAGTTATTAGACAATAACTATAAGTCCTGAAATATATTACTTTATGATTATAATATTTATCAAGAAAATAGTATCCTTTTAATATTTTTTTTAAAACATTCCATCATTGATTACATCATTGTGCCATAGATAGAATAAAGTGGTTTAATAAGTAACTGGCCTGTTGGTCTAGTGGTTAGTGACCCTGACTGCTAAGCCAGAGGTCGTGGGTTCGATTCCCACCCAGGACAAATCATTGTGTGATGAGCATGATCATTTGTTCTGTGTCTGGGTGTAATTTATCTATAATATGTATGTATTTAGAAATATATAAGTATGTTTATCAGCAGTCTGGTTACCATAGTACAGGCTTTGCCTAGTTTAGGATCAGACGGCCGTGTGTGAGGTGTGTGAAGTTATTATTATTATTCTCTTTATTAACATATATAAAACATATAAATTACATTTTTAAATACATTATTATAAAAAAAAAAATATATTTAAAAATATAAAAAATAGTGTCCCACCGGTATCGAGTACAGGGACCAAGCTATCGGTGGTTAGGGTTCCAGAGATAGAAACCTCCTCACAATACGTGCCGTGTCAAGAATGACTGCCTTCTGCATTAGGCCCTTAATCCAGCTGCCTAACGTGAGCCTCTGAAGGTGTTGATCGAGGCTCTTTGCAATCAACCCATGGGCTGATATGACTATCGGCACAATGATTGCCGAATCCACATCCCACATGTCGACCACCTCATGGGCCAAATCCAAATACTTCATTTGTTTTTCTTTTTCAGCCCTTAAGAGATTGTCGTCATGGGGAATGGTGATATCTACAATCATTGCTCGGCGCTCTAATCGGTCTATTACCACTATATCAGGTTTATTGGCAACAATAGTCCTGTCAGTGATAATAGACCGATCCCAGTACAATGTTACACGACCATTTTCAAGAACTGGGTCGGGCACATATCTGTAGTACGGTAATTCCATAGTCACAAGGTTATATTTAAGAGCAAGTTGCTGATGGACTATCCTGGCCACTTGGTTATGTCTGTGCAAGTACTCGCCGTTGGCAAGACGAGAACAACCGGAAATTATATGCCTGAGGCTTTCTCCGGGACGATGACATGCCCGACAAATGTCAATCGTGCCATCCTTCAGGATATGTTTCCGATAGTTGTTCGTCATAACAACTTCATCAGTAATTGCACAGATAAAACCTTCAGTTTCTCCAAAGAGGTCACCGAAACGTAGCCAGGACACAGATGATAATAGATCTACTTCGGGCCCATTTAAGGCCCGATAAAAACGTCCATGCAGCTCTTTGCTCTTCCATACTTCCCTGCGATCTGTAATATTGAGTACTGCAGGTTTGCGCCAGTTCTCTCTACCTAAAGCAAGCGGGGTGAGTCCGTTGTCAACTGCCACAACATCCCGATGCACCTCCACGTTAACAGAGAGGAAGTAATCTCTGAGATTGCATACCTCGCGGTTATGTAGTGTCTTGGCATTTAAAAAACCACGACCCCCACATTTCCGCGGGATATACAATCTCATTACCGATGAACGTGGATGGTGCATTCGGTACGCGGTTAGCAATGTACGGACTCTTCTATCCAGGGCATCAAGTTCCGTCTGAGTCCATCTAAGTATGCCAAAGGAGTAGGTTAGGACTGGTATGACCCAATCATTATAGGCCCGCACCTTATTACCGCCTGACAAAAGACTTTTTAATACTTTTTTCAGGCGGCCAAAGAAGCGTTCCTGTAACGATTGCTTCATAGTCAATTCCTTTAAACCTAACGCCTGTGACATTCCTAGATACTTGTAAGTTTCGTTTGCGGAAAGACGTCTAAGGTGTGTAGAATCTGAGAGTTCCATGCCTTCAGATTCCACAATCTTGCCTCTTTTTACATGCATGACTGCACATTTATCCACACCAAATTCCATCCTGATACATTTACTAAAGTTTTCAGTTACCTCTAGTAATTTTATCAGTTGGAAATTGCTGCAGGCAAAGAGTTTCAAATCATCCATGAAAAGGAGGTGGGATATAACCTGACCTCCTCTCCGCAAACGATAGCCTAGTCCTGAACCCTCCAACATAGTGCTGAGAGGATTCAAAGCCAGGCAGAACCACAAGGGACTCAAACTGTCACCCTGAAATATACCCCGCTTGATCTTTATATACTCGCCGTCACCCTGAGATTGTCGACATCCTGGATAGCAAAGAACTGTTCTCCATTGCTGCATACATGCCTCCAAGAAAGTGCATAGAGTTGTATCAATCTTATACAACTCCATCACCTTCAGGAGCCACGTATGCGGCACAGAGTCATAGGCTTTCTTATAGTCTATCCAACATGTCGCCAGATCTTTTCGGTTACGGCGAACTTGTTGGTTAATGGTCGTGTCAATAATAAGGAGCTCTTTAGTGCCACGTGCCCCACTTCTACATCCATTCTGAGAGTAAGACATAACAGAGTTGTTGGTAACATGAGATGCTATCTTCACTCTCAGAATGGACGTCAGTAATTTATATACTGTTGGTAGACAGGTGATGGGTCTGTAGTTTTTGGGATCCGTGGCACAACCAGATTTATAGAGCAGGTGAGTCACGCCTGTGGTCATAAAAGTTGGAAGCGAACCCGATTCCAAGCATGATTGAAATTGAGATGCCAAACAAACATGTGAGCTACGGAGCCACTTTAACCAAAAGTTATGCAGTCCGTCCGGTCCTGCTGATTTCCAATTCGGCAACGAACGAACTGCATAAGCTATATCGATGTTTGAAATCAATACTGGCTCCATTCTATTAATTGACTCACATGATCGTTCGACATCTCGCATCCATTCACCCTCAGTGTGAGCGACAGGCATCGACCAGATGTTACGCCAAAATGAATTCGTGATTTCAGCATCTGGTAAATGAATGTCACTCACTAAATCAGGCTGCTCCCACCTTCTATAAACCCACCTCTCATCCCTTTGGAATGTGCGATTCTGAGTATATCGGTCCACCCTTTTTTTGTACCTTCGTATGCGATTTGCCCATGCATAAACCTTCTGTTTCAGAAAGTCAATGCGCTCTGTGACTCGCGCTGTATAATCACAGGAACTGATACCAGTTCCCGAAAAAGCCCGATTCACAAAACGCATTACTCTCGGGCGTGTGTTACCCGATCTGAAACAGATAAGCTTGCCAATGAGTACCCTCGACTCAGCGATACGACGCTCAATCCTGCATTGCCACGCCGGAACAACAGGTTTGGACCGAGTAGTGGTGTCATTTCCTGGGAATTTAACACCAGCTACTCGGCATGCTGCAACAGCCGCACAATACAAAATTGAGTGTGTATCGCTGATATCTATGCTTTTTTCAAAATAAACAGGTAACAACGAATCAAGGGTACATACTAGCGCTTTGTTTCGTTTATGCATTGGCAAACGCGGTAAACGTGGTCTACTTTCAAAACTCATGGACCGATATTCCAGAATAGCGCCTTCCAAAGTATTCCTTATTATATCAGAGTACTGAGTACTTACAGATGAAGCATCATTTACCTCCCCTCCTTCAGCTGGATTAAGTTGCAACAACATAGAGTCTGCATTTGTCACAATTTGTGAAGGAGGAGAAGTAGTAAGGCTAACCTGCAAGTCCGAGCGTAGCCTTTCAAGTACGGAGTTATCCAGCAAATTACATCGCTGAATGGCCCGCACTTGATCCGATAGTCTTTGCACCGAAACGTTAACAGCTGGCTCAAGTTCCTGAAACAGAGGCATTATACGATCACGATACGCAGTGAGGTTAGTTCCTCCCTCTGTAGCCACAAAATATGCTCGCATGACGTTCTCATTCATTGAACTCGTCCATTTCATGCGACGCACATTACCACCGGTAGCGGGGGCCCTACTCGAAGCCGATGGGCCTCGGGGTCCCAAGCAGGACGGTGGCCGGCCTCCCCCCGGTCGACGTACAGGTGTTGGCGACGTCGGCGGGGAGAAAAACTCGTCGCTCGAAGTCGAGCTCGACGCCTCTGCAATGGCCGGACCTCTTACTGTGGATTCCGGGGGCTGCGAGGCGGAGCTGAGCGATGAGTCCGGGGATGGTATAAGTGCTTTACTTCTGGCTCTTGTTAGCATTGTCTTGGTCTTCGGTTATTTAATTAATTTATAAATTATTTTGACATGACATGACATTAAATGTCATGTCTTAGTATATATACCTTTTTATGGTCAATTATATGATTTCTGCCGTGTTTTCATTTTAAATTTGTATCTAGTAATCATTTTTGTGTATACATTTATAAAATGTGCTGTTTTATTGTTAAATTATGATTAAAAATATAAATATTACATATACTGTTGGTGAACCAAGACTATTATTATTATTATAAAACATAAACATGTACATACATATATATATATATATATATATATATATATATAAACATGTATATACCTGTTGTGTTTTGTGGTAAATGAAAACCGGTACCGTGGCAGCGGGTTTTAATTCTATTTGACTGGCCGGTCGGTCTAGTGGTTAGTGATCCTGACTGCAGAGCCAGAGGTCGTGGGTTTGATTACCACCCAAGACAAATAATTGTGTGATGAGCATGGTCAATTGTTCTATGTCTGGGTGTATTTTAATCCACGCGGGCGTCCCCAAAACACCCTACCAAACTATAATCTTAATCTGATCAATGGTCTCGGAACGCATAAACGACGCATATTTAGAAATCAGCAGTCTGGTTACCATAGTACAGGCTCCGCCTAGTTTGGGATCAGACGGCCGTGTGAAAAATGTGTCAAGTTATTATTATTATTTATTTTTCAGAAAGTTCATCTAAAAGAAGCAAAATTTGATATAAACGACCTTAACAAGAGGCCCTAGGTCAGGGTGATGACTTACTATCAGGCGGTTGGTATCCTCGGTTTCCACCTTAGTGATGTTAATAAAATGTAAATAATTAATCTTTCATACCTAGTTTTACATACATGTAGACCGAAATTTAGAGTATCCACGAAATGTTTTTAAAAAATAGTCTCATCTCTAATTACAACCAGTAACAGTTTCTGGTTTCTTAATTCCAAACACCTTTGTCTTTGTAGTGCAATCTGGAGTACTTTTTTATTTTTGTTAGTAATTACTGCTTTACTTTGATGACTGAGTTTTTTGGCTAGAAAAAGACGACGTTCGTTTCAAGTTACGACGTTGATTAAAAGGTCGAAATTAACTTTGTCAAAAAAAGCAGTCGTATTTTCTACTAGGCAAAGGTCGCATTAGTATTCGGCTTAATTCGAGATGTCATTTGGTTCGTTCGATCTTATAATTTCTTTAGTCAAGTGATAAATCAAGTGATCTCTCATGTTAATGATCTCCATTGTCCAGCTTTAGTGACGTATTACTTCGTGATCTTGGCTCAACTTTTTAGGCAAAGGTTCATATCAACCACTGCCATTAACATTGAAAGGACTGGAAGCAACATTTTAAACCAAAAGTGTAAAACCATGTTTAAGAATTAGTTTTTTATGACATAGTAACATGTAAATTACAATTTGCATGGATCTGCGTTTTAAGTGGAGGCCTCACCATTATGTTTATGTTTTATTAAACCACTTTATTCTATGGTACAATGATGTATATATATATATATATATATATATATATATATATATATATTATAGCTAGTTATAAATGAATTGAATTGAATCTAAGAAGCTTAGAAATGCTTGCCATATCAAATGGTTTTCATTTGATCAGGGACTCTGCTATGAACCTCTTCTCCTACTTATCAACAAGAATTAACTAAGCATCTTACAGTATATAGGATTTCCAGAGGTAAGGTCCAAAAACTTAATTGACAAAGAGAAAAACACGTTTGTTTAACTCAAAAGCAACACCTGGTTACCTGGAAGATTGCATTTTGTAATAAGGCCGCCCTTTGTACATTATCTGTTAGACAAAAATGTATGTATAATACTTCTACCGTAAGACTGGTGTACAAATAAAGTGTTATCTATCTATCTATCCATCTATGTATCTACTCGTCTGTTTATACTCGTAAATTAATTTCAGCAATACAAGTTCATCATCATCAATTCACTCATTTTATAGCGAGGTCCGTCTACGTTATTTATAATTATATGCTTTGTTTACAAATATAATTTAGGATTTCACCTTATAATCCTTCATTTAAGAAATGCAGACTTTATTAAATTGCATATTTAAATGTCTGAAGGCTTTGATAGCTTTTGTTTAAGCAATCTGTAACTAGTTTCTTGAATGTCTACCGTCAATCGAACAATGTCATCGCGATAAGCCCCAAGTGACTCATTTAATCGTTCACTCTATCTTGTGTTTACTCTTGTTCACTCGGTAATCTACATAATTTGTACGCCAGTAAACACAGTACTGTGTTGTATTTGAGTATAATTAATATTCTTTGTTACTACTAACTGCTTTTGTCAAATTGTTTCGGAAATATTTGCAAACTATCAATAGTAATATAATAAAGCTCAAGAGATTTTGGTTTGATTATTTGTTAAAACGCGTTAATCTCTGGACCTGCCAGTTGGATTCAAATAATTCTTTTTGTATTGGATAGAGTACTCATTGAGGAAGTTTATAGGTCATGTAACATGACGCTACGGCCCTTAGGAGAGGAGCAGTGACAATAAATGCTGGTGATCACGTGACTGCGGGGATCGGCTAGTGGCAAAAAATATTATGTATGACTACATATTATAAAAAAAGTGCCAAGCCGCGTCTGTCTATCTATATGTCTGTTCGCGATAAACTGAAAAACTACTGAAAGGATTTTCATGCGGTTTTCGCTAATAGACAGAGTGATTCATGAGGAAGGTTTAGGTGTATAATTTGTTAAAATTTTGTGTAAATTGATTGAAATATGATGATGATTGTTAAAGATGTCTCTGCTACCCGTGCGAAGCCGGGGCAAGTTGCTACTAAATAATAAGTAATTCTTATTATTTAATTATGTTTAAGAAAAATACAAAACAAAACATATAAAATTTCTATGTATTTATACGGGAATTAACGCGATCACGAAAAGGTATTACATACCTCTGAATTGCCTGACGTTCTGAATTCCCGTATAAATACATAATTATATCATGGAACGCGATAGTTTAAAACTTAGTATGTAAAATTTCGTAAGCAATTTTTTTTCGATCTTTGAAACTAAAATTTTCGTTTTTACATTCATATGTGTTCACTCTTGATCCTATATAAATGTGAAAACTAAAGCTAGCTCGCTACTTTATTTAATAAAGTATAATTTATTAGTTGATGCGGTTTACTGGAGAATATGTTCTGTAATATCTTTAGAAAACAATATATTATTCTAGACATCGAGTAATATCCCAAAGGTGTTATACGCGTTTCTAATAGAATGATACATACTCATATTTATGTAGCTTGCATCCAAATGTAAATTTAAAAAATATTTAAAATAAAATACATATTAGGTACATAGTAATAAATAAAATTAAACCTAAATAGAATAGTAATACGATGTAAAACACAATAATATTTATAGTAGAAAAAATACAAAGTTTCAAATTAAGGAATGAATACTTTTTTTTTCAAGAAAGAGAACTCCCGCACTAGAAATGTTTCCTGTGTCGAGTGACTTTACAAACAACACCCAGACTCGGGACAACTATTTGTATATCACTCAATTTTTGCCCCGAGTGGGAAGAAGACTCTGGCAAGACGACCAGTTTAACCATTGCGCCATCCGTGCAGACAACAGAAGGAACCTGAAAGTAGCGCTAGTGTATAAAAGGTTGAGGAGTAATAGACTATTGTGGTTTAGACATAGACTAGATGAAGTATGTATTGCAAAAAGTTCCAAATAAAATTGGTAGAAGTAAGAAGAAATAAATTATTAACATTGTGATTTTTCTACTTACTTTATATACTGTATATTATTAGAACCCGTTCCGGCTTCGCACGGGTAGCAGAGACATCTTCAACTATCATCAGCATATTTCAATCAATTTACACAAAATCTTAACAAATTATACACCTAAACCTTCCTCATGAATCACTCTGTCTATTGGTAAAAACCGCATGCAAAATCCGTTCAGTATTTTTTCAGTTTATCGCGAACAGACAGACGCGGCGGGGGACTTGGTTTATAATATGTAGTGATAATATTAATCATATAGGCCGGAAAAATGTCCATTTTCGAAACCCTTGCCAGTATAAAAATAAAGAAATATGAGAAGTGTAATGCTATGTGCTCTACTGGGTGTATGTGACAATCGAACACTTAAATCACTGAAAGGCTGAGCCCAGCCCAGTAGATATGCAGGTACACAAAAAATTTGGAAAAAACTATCTGCTTAAAGTTATGACTGTTTGAATTTACCTCTGTTTCTCATAAAACCAATGGAATGTGTAACGTTAAAGCTTTTAAATCGCACATATTTTTCCATTTTGGAACTATTCACTCAGTTATTGAGAAAATCCATAAAAACTCACTTAAAATGTTTTTGAAGTTAGTTTTTATGGATTTTCTTTCTGTGATCTAAATAATAATAATATATCTCTTTATTGTACACCAAAACAATTTGAAGGAATAGGAGCACAGCAAAGTTGCGTGGCTTATACAATTGGCGGCCTTATCGCACTGAGGCAATCTCTTAGGCGCCCATTGGCAAAACCTACCGTGCAATGACACGGTAGGTTTTGCTGCCAGTTTTGACACAATCAAAACGGTGATAATGAAGTGATTGACGGTTGCATGATGAGATTTGAATGTCGATATTATTTCATCAATTACCAACGAACATCCATCAATCACGTACATGACGTTTGTATGAGCGTCTAATGGACGCCTTACAGGCAACCATGGGATGGATCGAAATCGATTTAAGGGCAGTATGGCGTACGCTCAGTAGGTATATTATACAAGTTAAATAAAGATAAATTACTTATAGTAGAAGAATATACATACAAGAGACAAATAAATCTAAGATCTAAGTAAGTTTTCCCATCTAAGTTGGGGTCGGCTTTCAGTCTAACTACGACATGGCTAAACTTCGATATTTTCCGTGAAGCGACTGCCATCAGACCTCCACAACCCAAGTACTAGACGATATCGAAGCTCTGTAGTTAGACCAGGTTGTCAGACTTTTTAAGGCTGCAACTACCCGTAACGAATGCCATAGATGTTTGTATGGCAACCGGGACCGGCTTAACGAGCTCTCCTAGGCCGACGCCGGCTTAAAAGTCTACTCGGTTACCACTTAGCCACGAGCCCCTCCTTTTTGTTCAATTCAATAACACTGTAAAAACTAAAAGATAGTAACACAAGGCTAACCACCACAAGCCGCCTGGCCTTCTAAAAATAAACCGAAGGTCCCTGCCATCTTGACACGGGGAGCGATCAGTCAATACCAAGCCCTTGTCATACGTCATAGTGATACATAAACTGACATTGTTTTGAACTTTTTTGCCGAGAAAACTTACGAGTGTAATGCACTGCACATTCAACACACAAGAGTCAAAAATATTAATGAGCTTTTTTTATAACTTTTTTAGTACATTTACAGAAATATATTTGAGTTTTATAAAAGGAAACTAATGAAGCAACAGCGGGTACCAAAATAATTGAAATTATTAGCGTCTCTGTGTCACGAGCCACATTTCTGTTTTAATTAAAAGTAAAACCAATATCACAAAACAACAATTAAGGCTCTCCTGTATCAAATCATCCTGATGAAGAGGATTAACGAATGGATTACACAAATTCAAGATCATCTTTCAAAACAGTACATGAAATTTCCAAACCAAAATTTTGCGCTAGTAATTTCATCCTTCATATTTTGAGAGAAAGGCCGTCATTAGAGGGTTTATTGTATAATTCAAACCTACTTAATGCGAGACAAAATGTATATACTTATTTACAGACATATAAATCTTTCTCAAAATATGACAGTAACCATTTATGAAGCGAAATGAGTAATGAATTAGGGTCTGAAATGTCCAGCACAGTTACTACGATTGTAACTTAAAAACAAAACACATTTGTCTTATGCTTAAAATTGTAACTACCCACTAACATTCTTCATATTAGTAAATTTAGTATTTGTACGGATGAACGGGTAATGTTGTCAGGTATAAAACATAGATTGGTGACCATTTATAAACCCATTCACACAAAGCACGTGATTCTGTTAAACATAATTTTTTTACTCTTATCAAAAGTAAATAATCTGACATCTGACAATTTATATATTTTTAATAACATAATATAGTATATCCACTTCACTTTTTTGATCCTGACATTGGTCCTACAAATCAGAATTGATTTAACTCATACGACCATAGTTGACGACCTAATTACCTACTTCTAGACTGTTCTGTATTTGTATCCAACTCATTTTTCAGTCTAGTAGTGCATACCTTGGAATCGTAACGTACTGGAACAAGCAACTAGCTTCACGTCTGACTTAGTCTGACTTACTATTACTACTCCTGACAATTCAAAAATACGTATAATGGGTTCAATTGAAATAAATGATTTTTATTTCATTGAATCGGATTTTCAGAACCCTAGAAATACGCCAAATAACTTAAAAATTATAAAAATGTGCAGGAGGAGGCTCCCTCCACTCGAGAAGCATTATTCATTCTTTGCCCGAGCTCTCAAAGCAATCAGAAATTTTATAGGCTAAAAATGTTTCGCCAGTTGCTAGCCTAGGCAGAAATTCGTTTTCCCCTTCTTCCTTAAAAAACTAACCTTTATAAGTCCAATAGAAGAGTCAGCACGCTCAAGACTGCAGATACTGAATTGGATTGAAGGTAGGTCGAGACGATGTGACAGTTGCCTTTGGAAGGTCTGGTGGCGGGTCGGCACTATCGGTAACGTCGTTTGACGAAGAACCTGTAAATAAAGTCATTGTTAAAATCTGTTAACAAACTGGTTCTGAATACTAAGAACTGATACTAAAATGCAATAGGCTGGAAGACAGATAATATGTATTACGTCTGTGTGTATAGAAATCATAAAGAACAAGGTATAGTTGAGCTTTTTCTTCAAGATTAATATGCCTTGAGCCTGTTGCATTTTAGTATCAGTTCGTAGTCTTCAGATCCGAATATTACTTGAAATAGCAACTTCTGTGTATTTTTTTGAAGTGAAAACTTCTTCAGCGGCGTTGTTCACTTTTTGCGATGTCAAAACTGTTAAACTCGCGTCAGGACACGTGACCTGGTCGAAAATTCGTAAGTCGGAGCCGAGTCTCTTATATTTAAAAAAATATAACATTCGAAATTCAAACATTTATGAGCGGCCAGGAGCGCAGAACTTCTAGTGTACCCTATGTTTACATTTAGATATGTTATTACCACCTACTTTTTATTTTTAACCTAATTAAATATATATACAGATGTGTATGTGTGTGTATGTATATGCAAATACATCGTGAAGTTACGTTTTCACTTCTGACGTGCAGTCCTACGACTGACTGGTTTTTTTTATAAAAAAAAAATACTATCACAAGAGATACAATCATAGATTCTACTGAAACACAAATCAAATAGTAGAACTTAAGGCTTGTACAATTTAAGTAACTAGCAACTCTTGAAACAAATACGTTGATTCAACACTTCACAGCTCGATAAATTTACCAAGAAGTCTAATCTAATGTGTACCTAATTACTAGGAGCGAAGACGCTTTTCACAATGATTACCGCGTAGTTTTCACGTGTTCTATTTTGTGTGAACTGCAGAGTGGCGCTCGTCCTTCGTAGGTGTATTGTTTGTACAATTAAGTGAGAGCAGCCTGAATGAAAGACCATGGACACATACTTAAGGACACTGATAACACTCGAACGCAATTCTCTATTAGAAGTAAGGAGTGTCCTTTTTGATATTTGTGAATACCAGTTTTTGTTAGCAGCATTGCTTGCGTCGCTTTTTGTCAATCAATTCAGGTATATTGTAGAGACAGCACGTCGTACATAATTGCACGTACTTAGATAAGTTACATTTATAGATTAACTTTAGAGATTGAATAAAACAATTATACACACGCCACATTTGTATATAAGCCCTGTCTGTATCCCACTAATATTATAAATGTGAAAGTTTGGATTGATGGATGGATGTTCGTTACCCTTTCACGCAAAAACCACTAAACCGATTACGATGAAAATTGGTATGTAGATAGCTGGAGACCTGGATTAACGCATAGGCTTACTTACTTACTTTTTATCCCGATATTCCCACGGGATCGTAATTTACGCGGGTGTTTTCAAAATCTCATGATAATCTGTTTTCAAAATTTCATGACAACAAACAAACTAACATTCACATTTATAAAATAGTAAATGCACCCGGTATGCGTTGCAATGCCTTTTAATATAAACTAGCAGCGCCCCGCGGTTTCACACGCGTAAGTCCCGATCCGTAGGAACATCGGTATAAAAGTAACCTATGCGTTAATCCAGGTCTCCAGCTATCTGAGGTAGACATGGGGGCAGGCCGCTTTCGCGATGCAATTACGCAGGTTTGCGATGCGGCCATGCCCCGCATCCGAGGTCGTCGGCCTCCGAGGAAGGAGGTCTACTGGTGGTCCCACGAGTTGGCGGACCTCCGTGCGGCTTGTACTCGTGCCCGGAGGTCCTACACTCGCAGCCGGCGGCGTCACCGTGAAGAGGGGGAAGAGGACCAGCTTCATGAGGAGTACCGAGAGGCGCGGGAAACTCTGAAGCTGGCCATTAGCCGCGCCAAAGAGGAGAAGAGAAAGGAGATGCTGGAGGGTCTCGATCGTGACCCCTGGGGTCGCCCATATCGCGCGGCGCAACAAAAGCTCCGCGCGTCGGGCCCCCCCCTTACGGAGACTCTCCAGCCCAGCTTCCTGCAGGAAGTGGTTGAGGGCCTTTTCCCGCAACGGGCGGAACACACACCCCCGTCGATGGCCCTTTTGGCCAGACACGACGGGGAGGTCGAAAATGAGGACGTTCCGCCCGTCACAGAGGCGGAGATAGGGGCGGCTGTTCTACGGATTCGTTCCAAGAACACCGCCCCCGGGCCGGACGGGATTCCTGCCCGAGCATTGGCCCTGGCCCTCGACCACATGTCGGACCGCCTCAGGGAAGTGTTCGACGCTAGCCTGGCGTCCGGACGCTTCCCTGACTGCTGGAAGAGCGGGAAGCTGGTGCTTTTAACGAAGCCGGGACGGCCTACCGACTCGGTCGCGGCCTACAGGCCCATCGTGTTGCTGGACGAGGTGGGTAAATTGTTTGAGAGGGTCCTCTCTGCCCGCATCGTTCGGCACCTTGGCGAGGTCGGCCCCGATTTGTCGGACGCCCAATTCGGTTTTCGAGCGGGGCGTTCGACGGTCGGAGCTATGTTGCGCCTGAGGGCCGTGACCGAAGACGTAGTGAGCTGTGGCGGCGTGCTGTTGGCGGTGTCGTTGGACATCGCCAACATTCAATAGTCTGCCATTCAGCTGCATCAGGGAAGCACTCCTCTATCATGGGGTGCCACAGTACCTGAGGCGGCTGGTGGCAGACTATCTTGAGGAGCGTACCGTCATGTACGAGGACCGAGATGGAGTTTTGAGTCGTCGGCCCATGTCGTGCGGTGTTCCGCAGGGGTCTGTCCTTGGACCACTCCTGTGGAACATGGGATACGACTGGGCCCTTCGAGGCGAGTTCCCCCCCGGGCTGGGCGTAATCTGTTACGCCGACGACACTCTTGTCACAGCCCGGGGGGTGAACTTTCAAGAGGCGGCGCGTTTGGCTACCAGGGGAGTCTCCCTGGTGGTCGGGCGCATCGAGGCGCTGGGCTTGCGGGTGGCCCTGGATAAGACGGAGGCCCTTTTATTCCATGGGCCCCGTCGTGGTCCACCCCCTGGCGCCTCTATCGTGGTCAACTCGGTCCTCGTACCGGTTCAGGCCCACATAAGGTATCTGGGCCTGATCCTCGACGGTAGGTGGCTCTTCGACGAGCACTTCCGACAGCTTGCTCCGAAGCTGGTCGGCGCTGCGTCCGCCCTTGGGCGACTCTTGCCCAACTTGGGCGGGCCCAGCGTCGCTACAAGACGGCTGTACACGGGGGTTGTCCGGTCAATGGCACTGTACGGTGCACCGGTGTGGGCGGGAGCTCTGACCGCCCAGAATAGGGCGCGCCTCTGGCGCCCTCAGAGGGTTATGGCGGTCAGAGCCATACGCGGATACCGCACCGTGTCGACGGAGGCGGCGTGCGCATTGGCCGGGACTCCCCCGTGGGATTTGGAGGCGGAAGTGCTCGCCGAAGTATATCGGCGAACGGCTGAGTTCCGGGCGGGAAGCGGCAGTCGGCCCCCGCCCGAAGAGGTACGCGAATGGCGTGAGGCCGCTCGCCGAGCCACCATGGCTCGTTGGTCGTCCCGGCTGGAGGCTCCACGTGCTGGCTTTGCCGCCGTGGAGGCGCTCCAGCCGGTCATCGTCGAGTGGGCAGGGCGGCAGCACGGGACCCTTTCCTTCCGACTGACGCAGGTCCTTTCCGGGCACGGCTGCTTCGGGAAGTACCTGCACTCGGTCGCTAGGAGGGAACTGAGTCCCGCCTGTCACCACTGCGACTGCAGTGAGGACTCGGCTCAGCACACGCTGGCGGTTTGCTCCGCCTGGGCGACGCAGCGTCGGGCCCTCACTGCAGTCATCGGAGGGGATCTCTCGCTACCGGCCGTCATACGCTCCATGGCCGGTAGCGACAGGAATTTTACCGCGGTCGCGACCTTCTGTGAGGACGTCATCTCGCAGAAGGAGGCGGCGGAAAGGGTCCGGGAGGACGATCTCCACTCGGACCAAATTCGTCGCCGGCGAACCGGGCGGCGGAGGCGCGCATACCAGCGCCTCATGCCGCCCTGAGTGTGGCCGCGGGTGGACGGGACGGGTTTTCCCCTCCACCCGCTGTAGTGGCCCCCCGCGAGGAGGCGGCGTCCGCGTGTGCCTGGACGTCGCCTAATTGAGACGATTTTACCCGGAGGTGGTGCCCGCGCTTTTGCGGGCAGGCGCTAGGGGGGGTCCGGATGTCTTAATAAAGCTGTTCCCGTATCCCTCCTACTTAAGGCGCAGTACGGCACACCGTGTGGTTTTAGTCGGTTCGATTCCGACACACCGCCCCGCCGAAAACCCCGGCGGGGTGACGGCCCGAGGGGGTTTCCACACGCACAAAAAAAAAAAAAAAAAAAAAAGGTCTCCAGCTATCTATATACCAAGTTTCATCGCAATCGGTTCAGTGGTTTTTGCGTGAAAGAGTAACAAACATACATCCATCCAAACTTTCACATTTATAATATTAGTGGGATTTTTGAGTCAGAAACCTTCCCACGCGTTCTCAGAAGACCCTACCCAAGTTTCATCACAATCTGGCTGGCCAACGGTTTAGAAACGCATAGGGACAAACATACCTACATTGATTTTTATTTATATACAGATAGATTAGGATTGTTTTCATTAACAATATAACCTCTATAATATTTTATTCACCTAAAATAGTAAATATATACCGTAATTAAGCAGATAATACGGCCGCAGTGGGTATTTACGACTTAATTAAGTGTATTCAGATGTTACTAGTGGCAATTTAGCAGCCATAAAGTAGGTGTTTCAATATTAGATTGTGCTTGAAATAAGCTTTAATCGATAAATCTTTACAGTGTGTTGGACTGGATTTAATTGAGTTATCCATCTATTAAGCTCCAAGATAATGTACCTTATTTAGTGATTTACAATGTCAAAAAGGTGGTTGTGGATTATTTTATATTTTTGAAGTGAAACTTTTTAGAATCGTTGTGATTTGAAAATTCGATGAAACGAAAAAGTCACACTAAAAGGAGACAAACATATTCATAAATAGGATTCAGCCTGCGAGAGAATGAGATAGAATGCAAGTATACAGTGTTTCCTATAATCTTCGTATGCTAGCACGTGTCTTTGCGCCTGCGTACTACGAAGAAAAAGAGACAAACATTTTTATAAATAGGATTTAGCCTGCGAGAGACTGAGATGGAATACAAGTATACAGTGTATCCTATAATCTTCGTATACATAAGTTATTTACCCGAAAAAATGTACGGTTCCCGTGGAATAGATTTCACCACTTGAAGTGACGGAGTCGAGGACGTCAGCTAGTAAATTATAAAAAAGTAGACAGCGTTTTGTGCCTTTTTCATCTTATGAAAATTACATTTATGAATCAAAACATAAAACATTTCGGACATAGTACCTTTTATTTCGTTTACAGTAAGTAATAATCATGTTTTTCATTTAATGTGCTATGGGGATCAAAGTCACAATGATTGTCTAAGTCTAATATAACCAATTTTAATTGTGTCAAACTAAAAAGCGACGTTTTGCTCGAACCAAGAAGAACACACGAAACGGTAACGGCTCGAATTGTAACAATCTCGCTCAGAACCTACTAAGATAAGAGTTTGGTCAGTATTTATACTAGTGAAAGTTTATTGACTGTTCATTAAACACACATTTCGCAACATAAACTGCACATGAAATATTCACGACGGCGGGCTTCTCTTTTTTCCGTCCTCGCACCTCAAAGAGCCTCTCATCAGTCAAGTGACGCACGCTCGCTTTATCTTATATACATTAATATATGAAGAGATTTTTTTATACGCATTTGTAAGCAAATATCACGCACTAAGAAATTATATAAAACAAACAATAAATACTGGTTAATTATATAAAACAAAACAGTTAAAACCTGGTCTAAATTCGACCACCAGGCAATCTCTAGTTTTGTTTAATATACCTATCAAAAATGGCATCCATAAATCTTGAAAACACGTCGCGGTCAGAACAAAGTCGAATTTGAAATATATTTAATTCATAAAATTCTCTAAAAATTGTTTAAAAACGTCTTTTTTTATTACTAAGAATTTAATATTTTAGATCAACACAATGTCGCCGCAACAATAGGTTGCTTTGTCGCAAGAAGAACAAATAATATTATCTATATATTAATACGTGAAGCGAAAACTTTGGATCCCTTTTTACGAAAATTGGGCGGACAAAGGAGTATGAAATTTCGCACACTTATAGTTTATACGTGTGTGAAGTGAAGAAGTGACGAATGCCAACATTTTTTAACAATATTTGCTACAAAGTTAAAAAAATGCAAAAACTGGTACATACAGCTATGAGTGTCCAGTACATATTTTGACCTGTGATGGTACAAAAGTCTATACAATGACAGGTTAAGTAATATTGGCCAATGAAATAAACCATGGTCGAAATTCGACCACCACGCAATCTCTAGTTAAAATAAATAATACCGTGTGACACTGGCACTGACACTGGTAGATAGCGATCTCACCTATTGCAAATATCTATAAGAGGCCGTTTACAAGTAGGATTTGTGAGAAGAAATCGGGCAAGCTAACTTACGGCCACTATTTTAAATCAGTTGATTGTTGAACAATATTAAATGAAATAATGAAATACAGTACTGTTTTATCGTGCGCTATTATGTTATTAATATTCAAAGTAAGCAAACTAAAATTAAATATTTAAAGTATGGATACTAAAAACTAAAAAATATAAAATTACAGTAAGAAAAGAAAGAAAGGGAGAAGATAAAATCCATATTAGCTCACATTACATTTCTATTAAGTATTTGAAATAGCCTGTGAACCTAAAAATAATTTAGTACCAGCATTTTTATCGTCCATATTATCCACCACTGAGTAATAGCCCTTCAGGCATAGTTGTCTTTTTGTGTATGTAAATTTGTTCAGACTTAAAATTTATACGAGTACATTATTTGGCATTTTTATTAATAAAATCGTACATATAGACATTGAAACCACTTGTTAACATTTTGGAGCCTAGAGGCACGTATAACAAGTTAATGTTTATGACGTGTGTTAAAAGGGTGTATACATATCACTTAGCACCCTTTTACCTTTACAACGCTGGTCTTTATTTTTATACCAATTAATTTTTTTATAGATGTACTGATATGCCACCATCATTATGTGTATTTCTTTAAATTTCTGCCTCAGTGAATTATGATTACTTTTTTTTTTTTTTTTTAATGTGTGGAAACCCCCGCGGGTCTTCACCTCACCGGGGTCAAACGGCGAGGTGGTATGTCGGAAGACTTATAGCCGGGGCCTCAGGTGTACCCTAGAAAGGAAATCCCTGTGAACCCCGGCAGACTTGGCCGCCTGTTAAACCAGGCGACCCCACTATGAGGTGCAGATGGTTCTATCCCCTCTAGTTTTGAGAGGCGCGCGCGGAACACGTCGCGCCACCGTCTCGGGCCTGCTTCTGCTAGGGTGACAGATAGCCCCCTTCTGTCGCCCCCAGGCAAGCGCTCATGGAGGCCGGAGATCGTTTTGCACTCTCCGGCGCCTGGTGCGTCTTCTGCGGGACGGAAGAGTACTTGTTCTCTCCCGTTCCCTCTCCGCCGCTTCTTTGGCATCCATCACTACCTCACAGAAAGAGGCGGCGGAATCCCACGCACTCTCGCTCTGGACCATGGACATAATCATAGTCTCCAGCGAGAGGCTACCCACGCCAATGGCCGCCGTGAGGTCAGCACGCTACTGCGCCCACGCAGAGCACTCCACCAGAGTGTGGAGTGCGGTATCCTCGCGGCGGCTCCCGCAGTGGTGGCACACAGACGTTGGCTCCCGGCCTATGCGACACAGGTACTTCCCGAAGCAGCCGTGTCCAGTGATTACCTGCGTCATCCGGTAGGAGAGAGCGCCATGTCGCCTCTCCAGCCAATCCTCCATGACGGGCCTTACCGCCACAATTGTGGCGTGCCCGAATTATGATTACCTAAGGTAGAAGTTGCTCGAAGATAAATTGAATATCGATTGCATTATCCCACAGTAGAATATACTACAAAATTACTAAAATAAGCTAATCTGGCTGTCTCAATATCTGTTAGTTCAAGAACTAATCTAACTGCATATGCTGCAAAGGTGAGTATATTCGATATTTTTTTATGAAATATTTTTTATGATAGAACCCATTGAAGCTCAACATGAAGAGTAATGCCTAAGAATTTCATGGTATCCACAAGTTCTATCCCGTCTTTAACCAGTACGGTGGTTTTTATCTGTTTCACGTTTGGAGTAGTGAATCGTATACATTTAGTTTTTTCTACATTGAAAAATAAGTTGTTAACATTAAACCAGTGAACCAATTTCAAAATAGCGCTGTTTACATCGTCAAAGTTTGTAATTATACGTTTTAGTCTAAATAAAAGTGAAATATAATCTGCAAACAACACTATCTCGTGACTATCCATAACAAGATGAGGTAAGTCGTTAATAAAAATTAAGAACAGAAATGGGCCGAGAATAGAACTTTGTGGAACTCCATTCTTCCTTTTTTTTTATCCTGGAGAAAACTTGCCATTAATATCGACTTTTTAAATCCTATTATTTAGATAACATGTAAGAAGACTCAAAGCCGTGTTTTTGAAGCCGTAGTGATTCAATTTTCTTTCAAAGTTTCATAAACAACACCATCAAAAGCCTTGGATAAATCACAAAAAATACCTAGGGTATCGTGGGCGTCCTCTCAGGCATCAAAGACATATTTTAAAAGCTGAACACCGGCATCAGTTACAAAGCGACCTCTTATAGAACCCAATTGCTTATTATGTAACAAACTATTGATATAACTCTGAAACTCTCTCTGAACACTGCAAATGATCATCAATTAATTTCTTCTAATATTTTAGTGGATGCTGGTAGTATAAAAATAGTTCTAAAAGTTGGGTCTGAAGTACTACCATTAACCAGATTTGAACAACGGAATATTTGTACTGGAGGTCATTAAATCAGAAAAATACCACTATTGACGAACTGATCAAGTATAAAAGAAAATTGATTAACAACTTCAGTGATTACACTTTTAGTAATAATTATAGCATTTCCCAAAAGGTCTGTTGTTTTTTTTTCATCAATTATTAATTTCGGTAGGAGTGATATTTTGAAATTTAAATTTACTGTCAGTCATTTCAACAATTTTTTTTTTAAATTGTTTCCGCAAGATTTGATGAAGATTTAGAAGTCGATATAGGAATATTCGTAAAAAAGTTCTCAAAAGCAATGGCTACTTCTATATCTGATGTTAGTGTTTTGCCATTCATATTTATGTTTAATTAATTACCGCAATTTTGCTGTTTCCCTGTTTCACTATTTATTTTATTCCAAGCGGTCCAACCTTATCATCGCTACTTTTAATCAAAACTAGCCTTAGTGGTATTAACGCGATCACGAAACAAGTCAGGCAATTCAGAGGTGTGTAATAACTATTTCGTGATCGCGTTAATATGCGTATATATACATAATTATATCATGAAACGCGAAAGTTTCCCAGATTATATGACTGACAATATGTCCTGAACTTATCAGTAAACAAGCATTTTGTAATAAGTTGTTTCTTTTTTTAGATTTACTTCTAAAAATGATTCCATAACTTACTTAAAACTATCATAAAAAGCTAAAGGAGGTCTGCATACACTAATTACATTCGTTCAACTGATAAACTGACAATGTTATGGCGCTCTTTAAATTTAAGTTGTTTATTTATGAGTATCATAGAGACGCCATGTATTGCATTACCTCTGCTAAAGGAAACTTTCGTACATATGAACAGGTCAATCACTGTTTACATACAAAAACTGCTACTTACAACCTACTACGACTATTTAATCCCATATTTATCACGCGAAGTAAGCGCAGTTATCTATGTATTTATATCTGCAAGAAACATTTTGCCGTTAACTAATTTTATCTTGGGTATCTCAAAAGTATTGTTAAAAAATATTAGATTTTATTTTAAAAAGCATTGTAAAAGTGTTCGGTAATACCGATTCACTGGGTTTTGTAAAAATCATGGATGCGTGTGCACGTATCCTAAAATGTTTAAATATAGATCTATTGGTTTTGCGACTTCTTTTTTACGCGTGGGAACAAAGGCATGACTGTTTATTATTTTTAAGCAACTTCATTAAGAAAGATTTTTCAATTTCTTTATGTTACTCGATATCTCCGTCGTTTGTGATCTTATTTTATTAATTCTTTTTTTAAATAGGTAGTCATAAAAAAGGTTTATTTCTCACCAATTGACAATGAAAGTTTATAATTAAATTAATACTGACATTTATATAATACTAAGTATTTTTGGGGTACATACATGCCTACCTATATATGTAACTCAAGCATACCCGGTGCTTATCACCCACAATCATAGCGCCGACAACAAAATATTGTAAGCACTGACGTCTCAATTTGCGAAATTCAGTGAGGAAATCTGCATACAAAAGAGCCATCTATAACGTTCTCGAGAACTACAGTCTGCTGATTCACACCACGCTACTTGGTGGAATATTGCCTAGCCTCTCTTGTATTAAGTGAATAGCTTATAAAAAGAGAAAATGTACGTGTAGATACCTCCAAGATATTCCCAGAAAATTTTTTTTTTGAGAGGTTACTTTTCTTGTCCTCCTCCGAAAAAGCCGTTGCTCTCATTCATGGAGAACAGATGGCGTGCTATCCTCTGCTACTGACATACAGATGAACAGACTGGCCGAAAATTTGCTCGCAGCGCAAAACGTTAGCTGCTAGCAGCAACGTTTAAAGAAAAGAAATATTGTCACTTTCGTGTGCACCGGGAGTTTCTAACACCTCATCCTGATTACACCTAATTTGCGATATTTGTTTTAGCAAAATGTTCGAGGACGACATAACGATATACGACAAAACACAATAAAAAATACAAAAAGACTTTTTTTGTATTTTTCTTTATGTTAACATAAACACAAAAGTATATTCCTTACTGCATAGTGTATGAAAAGATGACATGTTTTTTGCAATTACAGGATCTAAATTTGAATAATTCTTTAAAATCCTTCATCTTACTAAATTACAAGAGAAGTTTAGCTGGTCCACTCTTAACATAAAGGCAAGCACTTGGCTTAAAATGTGAAGTAAAAGTTATTTGTCTTTAGGAGAACTAAGCTTTGTGTCCGCTACAGATTCTTTGACATAATATCGTGTTCATTTTCAGGAACGAAGTCGACAAAATGCGACTGAGAAACTGTTATACTTGAGAGCTTTTAAGAAACCGACAGAAAAATGCTCAAGACTACATTTTGTACATCACACTTTTGTCCATCGACCTCCCCGTAGTATTTTGTGTTAAGAATATATTCAGTTGATGAAAATCGAAACACAACTGGTATTTCATTGTATTGGATAACATAAACAGACATAGCGCTATTTGTACTATTAGATCCAGCGTTATGTTACGGTACTTCATCTTACAATGTTACGGTCCTTAAGCCCGGTTCCTATAATTAAGAAACGATTCGTTTTGCTTACAGACGGTCCGTAAGCAAAACGAATTATTTCTTGATTATAGGAACCGGGCATTAATGTATTCAATCTAAGATAGCCTTAACCATAATATATCTTACTAATATTATAACGGTGAAAATTTGTGAGGATGGATAAATGGATGAATGTTTGTTTCTCTGTTACCAAAAAACGGCTGAACGGATCTGAATGAAATTTGGCACAGGCATACATCATAGTCTGGAATAGCATACTGGCTATTTCAGACATATCGCATTCACGTGGGATAGCTTTCACAAAATTTTCCACGCGTGCGAAGTCGCGGGCAACAGCTACTAATATACAAGATGTATTTAAAAATAGAACACTTACTTAAATCACTGGAAGGGTATGACTCTAGCATGCAGTTACAATAAAAAAACTTGAAAAAATACTATCCGTTTACAAGTTATGACCGCTTGAATTTCCCGGTATTTTACCTCGGTTTCTCATAAAAGCAAGTTGAACGTTTAAAGTTTTTAAAAAAAGATTTTGAATCATACGTATTTTTTTATTTTGGAACTATTCACTCAGTTTTGGAGAAAATCCATAAAAACTAACTTAAAAAAAATTCGAAGTTAATTTTTATGGATTTTCTTAGTTACGGAATGAAAAAATCTTTATCTTTAACTAAATCTTTAACTTTACATATACTTTTATGAAAAACGGATGCAAAAATACCTGGAAATTCAAACGGTGATAACTTGTAAACAGATACTATTTTTTTTTTATTGTAATTGCATGCTAGAGTCATGGCCTTTCAGTGATTTAAGTAAGTGTTCTATGTTCAAATATACAGCCTGTATAATGAATACGAAAGTAACTGTTTGTTTGTTACGCTTTCTCGCCTTAACTGCCAAACCGATCATCATGAAATTTTGCATACACATTGTTAGCGATACAGGAACATAGAAAAATAAATTTTACACTATAACATCAGCAGGTAAAAGCTAGTATGTTTATATTTACGAAACAAATGTATCGTGGGAGAGTCATGCTTCGGCACGTATAGGCCGGCTCGACATGAGTGATGCCACGGCCTCACAGAAAACCGGCAGTGAAGCAACACTTGCATTGCTTTTCTCCGAGTGAGTGAGGTTACCGGAGGCCCTAACCCTTCCCCCCCCCCCCTCCCACTATTCCCCTACTCCCACTTTAAGGGCCGGCAACGCACTTGTGACTCTTGAGTTGCAGGTGCTCATGGGCGGCGGTAGTCAATTACCATCAGGTGAGCCGTCTGCTCGTTTGTCCCCCATATCATAAAAAAGTGTGTGTGTACTTATGTGCGCACGTAAGAAGTTATACTTTTATCTAGTACGATAAAGTTTATTTAAACATCATAATAAATAATACATACCGTGTCAACTAACCTCAAATTCTACAAACGTACTCAAAGTAATATATAAAAACCATTTTTCTCACTATCGTGAAGTTGGTAACTTTTATTGAAAAACTAAGATGTTGACTACCTAACTTGAGGGTGTCGGTTTTTCGTGACGGTGTTGTAATCTGAGCACAAGAAATCATCTATGAAAAGCAGTTTTTTAATGTACTATCCAGATATTTGGTATTATTGCAAATATCTTGTTTTAAAAACCATAAAATCGATACTGTAATTAATTCTGAACAAATCCTAATTATTTTCAGTTTATTGTTATAGGTCTGAATGAATAGTAGAATACAGTACGACTCTTTCGACGTATAGCGTATTCCGTAAAGCACCGTCACTTGCAATCTTAGAAACACTTTATGCCTTTGTGTAACTACACAATATATTCGTAATTCAGAATAATACACCTCTTTTTATACAACAAAATGGAATAATAAGCCCTTACAAATGAATAGCGGTTTAGCGGTTAAGCAGATTGTAGGATTTTGAATTATGAATACAATGCGTAGTTGTATTTATTCCTCAAGACGTGTATATAATTTTTCAAATTCTTCATAACAATGTAAGTAAAAAGATTTTATTTTGTGGCAAGGTTTATCTTGGGTATTGCCAGAGGCGAAATGGCAAAATGAGGAGGCATGTTTCGGAATATTTGACCTAAATATATAACCAACCAATTATTAAACTTCTTTTGTTTATTAATTTTATAAGAAACTATCTGACCAACGCAACTTCGTCTGTTTTTGTAAATTTTTCCCGTTTTCGCAAACATTTTTCATTGATGCTCCGCTCCTATTGGTCGTAGCATGATGTTATGTAGCCTATAGCCTTCCTAGATAAATGGGCTATCCAACACTAAAAGAATTTTCAAAATCAGATCAGTAGTACCGGAGATTACCCCGAACATCCAAACCCACAAACTTTATCTTTTTATAATATTGGTATGGATGTTTTACTTTAAAAATACATACACATTTTGCCAACAAAAAATTTGGTCCCATTTACGTAATAGAGGGCAAGCCGTCAACCGGTCACTTTGGGAATTAAAAATGGGAAAATTAGGAGCATATATAGGATTTCCCTTTCGATATACTCCTAATTTTCCCATTTTTAAAAGGGATATTCCTTATACGGATCTCTTGCAGTTCAGGGTCGCATGCCTGTAACTCCAACTGACTGTTGCTAGGCAGTTCAAGTCCTCTAACTCTTTAGAAAGTTTTGTTTTTTAAGATTTACTTTATACAATCTAAATAGTTTATCGTGGGAGAGCCATGCTTCGGTACTTATGGGGGGAGGCCCTTCCCTTCCCCCCTCCCCTTTCACCTACTCCCACCTTAAAGGCTGGCAACGCACTAGTGACTCTTGAGTTGTAGGTGCCCATGGGCGGTGGTAGTCTTTTTTTATATTATAGGGGGCAAACGAGCAGACTGGTCACCTGATGGTAAGTGACTACTGTCGCCCATGGACACCTGCAACTCAAGAGTCACAAGTGCGTCAGCGGCCTTTGAGATGAGAGTACACTCTTTTCTTGAAGGTTTGAAGGTCATTTATCTATATATATATATTTAAAAAATTGTTTATTAGTGTAGTGCTATCCTTTATTACTGGTAATTTGAGTTACTAGAGGCTCATAAAAGGGACTGAAAGAGTTGGCAAACAACAAGCGATACCGTTGGTATATTGCCATATTAGTTATATTTAAAAAAAAAACCAAAAAGGTGGACCGTAGACAAATTCAGTGTACGGTGAGAGTTTTCGATGAATTTCAAAAGCGGGATAACTTATAAAAGTTCTAAAATAGAAATGCTAATCAGCTATAAAAAATCCATCGAAGCGGATAATAGAAATAGATAAACAGTTCATTATGTTGATTATTGGCCGCTTACTCATGTAATTGACCCAGACAACCAGTCAACTGATATAATTAGCTATGACTTATAGGTCGATAATTTATGAAAGTAACTTTGAAATACTATGATTAACTTTTGAACTTCAAACGTTGCTATGCTGCGATCAAAAAATAGCATATGATCATAAAAAAAAACAAATCGTTCCAAATTCAAAGATTCTATCTATGACTTTATGAAATACTAGCTGCGCCCCGCGGTTTGACCCGCGTAAGTCCCGATGCCGTAGGAATATCGAGATAAAAATTAGCCTACCTGTTAATCCAGGTGTTCAGCTATCTACATACCAAGTTTCATCGCAATCAATTCAGTAGTTTTTGCGTGAAAAAGCATCAAACATCCATACATCCTCACAAACTGTCACGTTTATAATATTAGTAGGGTCTAAATGTCAAGCGATCTGTTTTGTTGTTTCTTAGTAAAAATAAACTATGAAATTTGGCCGCGAATACTTATTAGCGACGTACGTATTTTCCACTGTACAACATATTGATGCATGTATATAGACTACAGATTATGCACACTGTGATGTGTGAATAATCCGGACGGATTAGAAGAACCGTCGTTGTCCGCAAGATAGCGAAGCAATTTGACCCTCCCGCGATAAGGATAATCTTTATCCCTTGAGAGGTCATTAAACAACCATGTAGCGTTCCTTGATGTCGTTTGACTTCTTAACATTATTAGATTTAATTTTCTGGCAGTATGTGGATTTCATTAAATATGATTTTCTATTTTGGTATAAGAGATTTTGATATTTGTATATATATTTAATGTTTTTATTCATGTTCAAACCGTTATGGGTCATAACCTCACCGGGTATAGCGGTGAAGTGGTATGTCGGAATCGTACCGGCTAAAACCACACAGTGTCCGTCAGTCCATCAGTGAGTGTATGTATACTATGTATGTATGTTCTGTCATAAGTGGGTATATTACAAAGGACTCTTTAATACCCTAGAAAGTAAGGCCCCAAGAATCTCGGTAGGCCTTGGGGCTTATTAAACAACAGGCAGCCACGCCAATGCGTGAGGAGGGTCTTGCCCCTCTTTCATTAGATACCAAACCCACCTTCTGAGGCTTATTTTTGCTAGGGTATCGAACAGCCTCACCCGTTACCTTTTGCGCTTTTCGGCGTCCGGGACGGGAGATTAGCCCTCTCACTTCTCATCACTTCTTCACAAAACAAGACGGTAGAATCCTAAGCACACTTTCTGTCACCTTGGTCGGTACCATGGTTTCTAGCGAGAGGCTTACACAATTTACAGCTAACTTAAAAGGGTCTTATCCGTTTTTTAGTCAGATTCGTTGTATTTTACTAAATAATAATAATAACTTCACGCATCTCACACACGACCGTCTGATTCCAAACTAAGCAGAGCCTGTACTATGGTAACCAGACTGCTGATAAACATACTTATATATTTCTAAATACATACATATTATAGATATATTACACCCAGACACAGAACAAATGATCACACAATTATTTGTCCTGGGTGGGAATTGAACCCAGGACCTCTGGCTTAGCAGTCAGGGTCACTAACCACTACACCAACAGGCCAGTCGAAATGGAAAATATTACCATATTTTGGTTAAAACGTAATCACAAATTCACCACGATATACATACATTTAGTTAGTAATGAAGAATCAATCTCATCAGAGGCTCCAGGTTTTAGACTTACTACATAATGTAGCTATTCTTTCAAATTCAATCTCATGTTATTTTTGTAATAACCAATCAACATATACATAAATTAATTAAAACACACATTTATATTATAGAGATGAATATTATGATTGACTATTCTTTATTCACAAGAATTGCTCTATTCAGACGCAGAGACAGATATGTCTATCTGTCTCTGCATTCTAACTGTAATTGTATGTCTACAATTACAGTTAAATTTATCCTGTATAAATTTAACTGTAATTGTAAAAATAAAGAATAGTCAATCATAATATTCATCTCTATAATGTAAACGTTTTGGCTTTTAAGACAGTTCTTGTTCAGAATAACATAAACTAGAAATATTCAAATTCGTTCAGTGTTGTTTTTGCATACAAATAATACACGCTGTAGAAATCCATCGAATTCCATTTTCCAGTTACACTAAAGTATTTTTTACCGTTCCACTTTGAGAAATTTAACATTTATTCAATTCCCTACAAGCATACAAGTATTTATAGTAGTAAATTTCCATCAAACGGCTCGGAAAAAGACATAGAAAATTAAGAGGCCGGTAGCTAGCTGAAACTTACAGCTTGCCAGAGACAGTGGGCCCGCGGCCAGAGCTTTGAGATTTGCAGATCTTGGTGTAACAGCCGGCTATAGATGGGCAACAGCAGCCCCCACAACAACTTCCAAAGTAACCACCGCATCACAACTTTGATGAGGTCTAGAGTACTTAGAGTCGAAAATAACAGAGTTTCACGGAAGAAGGTTGTTTAAAAATTAATTAAATGAACTGGTTTCATTTTTTATACAAGTTTTGGAGATTCGTATAATTATTGTTTTTATAAATAGTATGTTTTTTGTTATAGTACAGCGGGCAAACGAGCAGACAGATCACCTGATGGTGAATGACTACCGCCGCCCATGGGCACCTGCAACTCAAGAGTCACAAGTGCGTTGCCGGCCTTTAAGGTGGGAGTAGGGGAAGAGGGGGTAAGGGGGGAAGGGCAGGGTTAAGGCCTCGACGACGTTTCACCCGCGTAAGTCCCGATCCCGTGGGAATATCGGGATAAAAAGCCTATGCGTTATTCCAGGTCTCCAACTATCCACATACCATCTTTCATCGCAATCGGTTCAGTGGTTTTTGCGTAAAAGAGTAACAAACTTTCATCCACCCATCCATTCATCTATCCAAACTTTCACATTAAAATTGAATATTGTATAATTCGTCATCCTACTAATGTCGGATGACGAATTATACAATCTGCCAACGATATATATAAACGCGAACATTAAAAAATATTTCTATTCTTAATGTGATTTGATTCACTTGTGATTTTTTTAAATAAAAGTGTCTACCGTGCAGATTTATGTCCACAAGCAGGCAAGATCGTAGTCTTATGTGTAATATACACATTGTTACATAAAATACATATTGTGCACAGGTGTATAAAACACTGCCATTAGTAATAAACCGGCTAAGTAAAACATTCAAAAGAGAATATCTTTATAAAACTTTGGTATTCTCTGTAATGTATTGCTATTATTTTCTAATTAACGTCAAGACTACACATATATCATTTGCTTAAAAGCCATTGTAATAATTAATAAATAATCATCTCTTTCTAGAAAATAAATTGAGAATATATGTATGTAGTGTCAATATAAATCGAGAACATCGTTTCAATACATCACAACATTATGATGGATATGAAATTGTTTGCGGATAAAAATATTTTTTTTCTTTTTTCAGGAAAAAAGCCAGAGATACAAGGCATTTCTTTTTTTTTGGTTACATTTATTTATCTTTGTTTAGTAACGTGAAGTTGCTTCAAAGAGTTCCAATAAAATAATTACTTTTGTAGCAATTATTATAATACAACTGTATTTATATACATACGTTAAAATAGGAGGACTACATGGCCACGATAATATTATCTATATAATATTACCGTGACATGGCGTAGATATTAAATAGGAATTACTTTAAATTTTCAGAAAAAAAATCGTCAATTTTAAGGAATAAATACCTGGTCTATGATATATATTCAGCACATTCACAGCAGAATATTAGAGCCTAAACTTGATGAAAAAAGAACATCAATGTGTACCTCAGTGACTTCACAAGTAAACACCTTATACGAACTTGAGATGTTTTAAACCGATATATTGTTTATAAGATATCGATCGAGGATCGAGGACCTGATGGTAAATGACTACCGCTACCCATGGGCACAAGTGCGTTACCGCCCTTTAAGGTGAGAGTAGGAGAAGAGGGAGAAGGGGGGAAGAGGGGAGAGGGGGAGAGAAGAAGGACGGTAATAAGGGAGAGAGAAGGGTTAGAGCCTCCGGTAACCTCACTCACGCGGCGAAATGCAATGCAAGCATTGCTTCACTGCCGGTTGTCTGTGAGGCCGTGGTATCGAGTGGAGTCGAGCCAGCCCATACGTGCCGAAGCATGACTCTTCCACAATACGTCGTCTAGGGAAATAATTACATAGGTATGCTCTACAGATGATAGTTTCTAAAACAACCAGATAGAAATTTCCTGCTGTTGAGCAGAGCGGCTCAGATCCACGAGGAAATCAGAAAAGGTTGGCAACACGTAAGTGACGTCACTAATGTTGCAAGTTTACAAAAAAAAAATTTTAGTATTTCAATGGAATCCGCCGTGATATAAATACCTATAGTTATAAGAGTCACGCGCAAATAAGGCCATGATTTCTTCAGCTTTTACAGTTTTAATTATTCTCGCAACGATTCAAAGAAACCCTTGATTAAAATTCTTGAAGAAAGAAAAAATGCACTCGAAAGTATTGGCTGATAATATTGCTCTAGCAGACATTAAGTAGCTTTAGTATTTCCTAGTTCATATCTTTGTTTCTTTATTGTTTATATTTTCGAGCGATTTTTAAAGTATTATGGAATTTAAGGTTGGATCAGACAGCGGGTGGGGTGGCACACTGGCGCAGTTTGTGCGATTTGAAATGTAATATTATCTATCCAAAATTCTATCTTCATACAAACGATCGGAAAGCGAGTCATAACTACGCGTCTCAAGTTCGGTATATTCTCGGTACACAACCAGTCACGAATGCAATATTTACAATCACAAAACTAAAAAGAAACTCTTAAATGTGCTAATAAAAAACACAGCATGTATGTTTACTGAACACTTACTATTTCATTCACAATAAATTTCATTTTTGTTAATAAAAAAAATATTATGATATTTACAATCACAAAACTAGAAAGAAACTCAAGTAGGTAGATGAAATTAAAATACTGTAGGCGGGCAGCCCTTTCGCGTGTTTATGTACCGCGCGGCTGTAGGTAATTATGGATAGATAATAATATTACCGTGGTACTAGCGCCGAGCACGACGGTTGCGCTGTGTGACATCTTCTATATCCATTAGTACAATCCAAGTCGCCGTCGTCGTCCCGCCCCATCCACTGTCTACCCCAAACATTAGCTATATAATACGGATGCCCAATGTGGTGAGAAGAGTAAGCCAATAGACGAGTTGAACTCGTCACTTGAATTAGTTAATATGCTTCATTCTGACTACTATGAAGAGCAGGATACTTTGAATATAGAATGATATTAAGCTATTCTAGGTAATTCTCAGGAAATTATCATTAAGTATACATATAATTTATAATATAATTATTTAAACCCTTGCAAAATCCAATTTACTTTTCATATTTGACATATGACTGTTAATAAATGTCACAAGTTTTGAATATTTTTATTTTGATGATTTGATTTTACTGTACTGTGTAGTTGTTACTTACACAAACGAAAATTTATAATAACTAGACAAATCAAATTTGGACGTGCAATAAATACCGTATAACAGTAATATTATTCTAACCCCACGTCAAATTTTTGTTATAGTCAATTATTTACATAAATGTTTTTCCGATTTTGACGCAATGAATAAGCTTTTTTACTAAAATGCTCAAGCCGACTTCTAGGACCGATTCGAGCAGTGACTTGAGCATTCGCAAACTGCGCGAGCGTTTTAGCGCCGACTCGAGCGTTTTTACAACACTAAATTCAACAACGCTCGGACTAGTGACAATTGGCGAGATTTTCCCTCAATCCACTTCTCCATCAATTCTCAATCCCCATATGTATACAACTAGTGCTAAAGATTTTCGCAGTTTTTGGTTCAATCACTACATATTATAAAACAAAGTCCCCCGCCGCATCTATCTGTCTGTATGTTCGTGATATGATGATCCAATAGATGGAGCGTTTCATGATAAAAGTTTAAGTGTAATTCATTAAGGTTTTGTGTAAAATGGGTGAAATATGACGATGATTCTTGAAGATGTCGGAAAAATCAATATATGCTTTGCTACCCGTGCGAAGCCGGCGCGGGTTGCCACTAATAAGTTGTAAGGTTTTAGGTTAGATTACCAGAATCAGTGAATTGGTATTTGTTTTTTCTATTCTAAATGCTATCTCCCTATAAAGAATTAATATAAGTAAGGAAGTAATGTCTCCTTTCTTTTTAGGTACCTAAAATAATTGTTTGCAATTTTAACTTTCTCTTAAAGCAGCATGTTTAATAAAAATGGTGATATTTTACAAACACAATATATCGCGCCATGAAAACAAAGTCGCATAAGTAGGATAGAAGTAAATCCCTATTGACAACAGAAAGCTTTCAATATGGTTTTCCAAACAAAGTCTGAGGAATATGTACCGTAAATGATTTATATTATAAAGTATTAAATTTAAATAATGTTTGTATTATGAAAAAGATATGTAAATAAATTCCTGTACATTCCGCTGTAAAACTAAAAAGCCAGTGTTGATAACTTTCTAAGAAATTAAAACGTTTAGTTTCAATTTCTTATCCAAAATTAATTTTGAATATTAATAATATACTAGCAGTTCCCGCGCGGCTTCACTCGCGTGTACATATTTTATAACGCGCGGAACTCTAATTCTTTTTCCAAAATAAAAGCAGCCTAAATTACTCCTTATAACATCTGCCAGTGAAGTAATTAAAGTGAAGTGATTTAAGATCTCCTTTTAAAACCTTTTATATTGACACCTCAAGAGGTTTCGCAGAAAATCTATTTTTTTAAATGAGTCCGCCGCCAAAATTACACTGTATAATTTGCAAATTTCAAACTCTTTGAGATGTAGAGGTATGTACCTCTAATTATTCAAAATCGGTTTTACTGTTTAATAGATACGAGGGAGTATAAAGACAGACAGGTCAAACACATAAAATTCACTAAAGAACACAAACCTGAAAAAAAAACAATAACTACACGGTAAACGGAAGGTAGGACGCCCCCCAGCCAGATGGACTGACGACCTGAAGAAGGTATTAGCGATGGACTGGATGCAGAAGGCGAAGGACTGGGTGCTGCGGCGCACATTGAGAGAGGCCTATGTCCAGCAGTGGACTATGATAGGCTGATTGATTGAAGCTAGACGGAAAAAAGTGTTAGCGCAACGAAAAATGCTGACCACGAGTTAATTTATTTTATTTACGCCATCTGTTGATGCTGCGCGATACTACTGTACTTTGATGTTGGTTGTATACTATCATCCATATGTTAGTTCGGGTAATTTTCACTAATGGCGTAATTTTAATTTCGAGTTTTTAAAATATTTACTATATTCTGATACAATTAATTCAATCCATTACCCAATTACAAGACCCGTTCTGGGTCTTTCCTGGTGCAAAGGTTATCCATTGCCATTCAGCGAGGCAACGCTGCCAGCATAATGGGCACTTTTGCGCCGGGAGTGATGCGGGACGGGTTACTTTAACCATTTTAATTTAATTTAAATGTATATATTTAAATGTATGACTAATTTGTAAACAATACAATATTTAAAATAAACTTTTCTATCCATCCATTAAATATATTTATATATAGCTGAAGGAACGTCGTCCCAACCGGGTGTTCCAAGCAAACCACGCATAAGTTTTATGTTGCCAATTTAAACTTAAGTTAATTTCTTCACATATTATACGTAATTCTAAAAATATAATCTAAGACTGAAGCGTTTCTTACCTTCTTGGCAGGATCTTTATGCTCCTGTACGTATTCTTCCTTCAGTGGTTCGGCCTGCAGATCTGGCAGTGAGTGGCTGATTCGTATTGCGGCTTGGCGGGAAAGTGAGTCGCAGTTGCTATCTCCATCACGCCGGGTCCTGCACAAACTAACCATTGTAACGAAGATTAGCTTTTGAAACTACTGATTTACTACAAATAGAGTAAGTATGGAAGATATTATAAAAGAAATGTTTTTAAAAATAGGCCTAAAAAGAGCATAGTAACATAGTGCTTCGAAATTCCAAAAAAATATAGTGTGGTAAAGAAAGTAATGTAAATTTCTTCAATCTAATATACCATAGATACACGTTTCCTAACAAAAATCGCGTGAAACATTGGCATCAGATGACCACTCACACACTTTACGCGCATTCATTACATAAGCTATCCTAACAATAAATCAGGTATACAATGCATGTCCCTGTGAATATATGTTGTAATAGTTTGATACAAAAACTTCAATGTATAGCGTGTGTAGTGTATTCCTTACCACAACGAAGCGTATTAGACTCGTGATGCGTGTTCCAAACGCACGCTCGCAATAGTGAAAAGGACAGATTATAGCTACGCATTTCAAAATAAGTAACTTTTCAAATTATTATTACAATTTAAAACATTAAAGTTATAATAAATTTTTGAAGTTATACTTCTTTGGCGCGTTATGGAAAAAATATGAGTCATTTTTTACGATGCGCGCGCACACCGTCACGAAAAACCGACACCCTGAAGTTAGCTAGTCAACATTTTAGTTTTTCAAAAAAAGTTACCAACTTCACGATAGTGATAAAAATGGTTTTTACATATTACTTTGAGTACGTTTGTAGAATTTGAGATTAGTTGACGGTATGTATTATTTATGATAATTTACTTTGATTATAAGTGATAAAAATGCTTTTTACATATTACTTTGAGTACGTTTGTAGAATTTGAGGTTAGTTGACGGTATGTATTATTTATTATGATATTTAAATAAACTTTATTTAACTAGATAAAAGTATAACTTCTTACGTGTGCACATAAGTACACACACACTTTTTTTTTACTACACTTGAAGCGTCATACCACTATCGCGGGCTTAGCTTAGCGTCTGATAGCACAACTGTGCATACAACTGCTTTTAAGCACAGTTGAGTTGGTGCCATTTTTTGTGCGCCCATCAAACTTCTATGGTATATTATATGAACGAAGGTGAATGTATAGTAATTTAACAAGTTCAACTCACCTTCCTATAATCCAGCGCCACGTAGCAGCACATTGGTAGCCTACAGCCGCCAGTAGCACAGCAGCCATAGCAGCAAGTAACAGTGCTGCTGCGTAGTCCACGGAGCTGCCGCGCAAGCCCACCTGGCTCTCAAGGCCTTCGGCTGGCCACACTCCTGGGTAATAAAAGGATATTTCAAAATTGCAGTCTTATTTTAAAACAATTGCGTTTCAGTGTTTTGTAGAGAGTGTAACGTAAATAAAAATATGAAAACATTCGTTACATTACTACAGTTTTTTCAAAGGATGTGAGTAGGTTCACATTGCGTTGCTGATTCGATAAAAAAAATTGTAATTACATATATTAACATATTATTAGCTGTTAGGAAGAGATAAGACTCTATTCACACGCAACACTCACTCAAAAGTTTACTTATAAAACTGAATTAAGGCAGTTCTCACATTGCACCGCGCCACGCGGTTCTCACATTGCCGCGGGTGGTGTGGGAGAGCGGCACGCGTGTATATCATGGACTCTTGCCAACTATGTATTCTATACCCTTGCGGAGATGCGTGGTGAGACGCAGCTTATGGCATATTGAGCTTAGCAATACTGCGTGGGTTTTTGTTCATAAAAACATTATCATTGGTGCGGAGATGCATTACCGATTCGTGAGGATACGCATAGAAAACCGTATGACGCAGATCCTGCGCACCGTCGCGTGGCGCGGAGCAGTGTGAGAACCGCCTATGTGATTCTTATTTACAAATATACCTTTCCTATCTATACAATTGTGTGTGTTTATTAGGTTGTAATAACAAAATAAACTTAAATATTACATAGGTATTCTTAAGTCAAATACGCAAATAACCTCTTAAGGACACCCGAGTCGATGTATCGAACTCATCACTACGAGTAGCGCAATTAAATTCATGACTTTTGGAAAAATAATGTTATTATATTATACTAAGTATTATTTGTTATATATATATATGTGAGAAATGTTATTATTCGCAAACAATTACAAGTATAATATATATATATATATATATATATATATATATAAATAATAAATTCATGACTTTTGGAAAAACAATGTTATTATATTATACTAAGTATTATTTGTTATATATATATATATATATATATATATATATATATATATATATATATATTATACTTGTAACTGTTTGCGAATAATAACATTTTAGCAACCCAAAAGCTTGAAAATAATCGTAAGTAATTTTTATTTGGGAGGTTCTTTTTTCGTAACATATAAATCAAAATAAAAGTTTACTTAATACGTTTTTATTAGCTCGTTTTTTATTAGCTATTTACAGCCGAAGTTAAATCAAATTAAGAAGGCCAAATGCGACTGAACTTTCCGTGACGAATTTCTATTTTCTCTTCTAAACAAGGCTGTTTTGATTTATATAACACCTTGAAATATGGAGTCATTCGTCCTCCGTACTGACGTTGGCGTGACTTACCACAAGGGCAGAATTCTCATAGTTTATTTGGAAGAACATAACAATGTTTATAACAAGTTGATGTAAGGGTTGGTATTGTTGTTTTATATATTGAGGTGTTTCGACTTTAAAATATGATATAATAATATTCTAAGCTTAGGCATATTACACTACACTTTCTAGACACAAACTAAGCATATTCTTTATGCAAATAAACATTTTCGTGTGTACAAATAATGGCACTGAGCGAATCGAACCGTGGACTACTGACGTCGAAGTCGAATAGTCTAACATCGCGCGATATAGGTTACCCAATTATACAAGAACTAATGTTCTATAGGCACAACTTTTCACTGGATTTATTTATTTATCTCAAAGGAACAGTACTTATTTCGGACGCTATGTCAATGTCTGTACCCCTGACGACGTTTTATACAAAATTTCATGATGATCGGTGAAGTGGTTAAGGCGTCAAAGCGTAACAGACAAACAAATAAATAAACAAACAACTCACTTTCGTATTTATAATATCACTAGCTGTTGCCTGCGACTTCATTCACGTTGAAATTTTGGTGAAATCTATGCCACGGTTAAGTACATTTTTCAGGGATAATAATTAGCCTATGTGCTATTCCAGACTATAATCTATGCATACGCTAAATTTCATCCAAATCCGTTAAGCAGTTTTTTCGTGAAAGATTAACAAACTTTCAGCCATACAAACATACATTCATCCTCACAAACTTTCACATTTATATTAGTAAGAAAGTTGGGATTGCTGTAAATTAGTATGATATTGTTTTGACACAAAAAAAATTATAGAACAGTATTTAATAAAGCTTCAAAATAAATTGCCACACATTAGTCAAAGTTACATAAAATGTTTATAAAAACTTATTGATACATAATAGATACTTTATTTCATACATAACGTCTTATATTATTATTCTTGAAAAGATCCCGCTGTCAAAGAAACATGTGACATAATTAGTGAACAGCAATGTATGAGAAATTTCGCAGGTGTATACTGTTCAATGGTCTTAAATTATATTCCTATGCTATCCAATTTAGCTAATAGCTATCTCTCTGCCGTACTTTATACTCTGTACAGAAGCGTGGATGTACTATAGAGGTAGATAGATGACTCTGTTTGTGTATCTTGGACACGCAAAAGAAAACGTCGGTTACTAACTTTAAACTTTCGCATTCCATGATATAATTATGTATTTCCACGGGAATTAACGCGATCACGAAAAGGTATTTCATACCTCTGAATTACCAGCCCGCCTGTGACCACAGCCAGTGCAACCTGGTCGAAACGTTAGGCAATTCAGAGGTGTGAAATACCTTTTCGTGATCGTGTTAATTCAAATGGAAATACATAGTTATAAAACGACGGATTTTCGATATAGATGTTTTAAAAACTTGCGTAGCTAGACGAACTTCAACTTAAACTTCTTGTCTTAGTTCGGAATAATATGTACTCTGAGCAACATATATTAGCAGTACATCTGGTCGACATACTAACAGTAATCATGATACTTATTTAAATAACCTCCAAGTAATAAGCTAACAATGTTTTGAAAATTCGTGAATTTTAACACAGAAAATTTATTTTGAAAATTAAACTTGAACATTGACCGATAAAGCTGATATTTCGTATGTGAGAAGGCTGACATAAGATAAGATAAGATAAGATAAGATAAGATAAACTTATTTGTGTCAGACATGTGTACAATAGCTGTATATATATAATAAACATAGTTTCAACATGCTGTGTCAGTAAGTTACAAACATACAAATACATTTGAGAAAATATACATAATGAAACTATAGGTATCTAATACCAAGGATGTTGATGGAATGTCCAGATTTTTCAGAAAACGTCTACATAAAAAAAAAACAACACCTCAAAAACTGCTTAATGAAGCTCATTTAGTGCAATTGAAAGCGCAAAACACGACGCGACGATCATGTTACGTCCTTCTTTTTAAAGTCAGTTTAAATTGAAAAACCAAAAAAAAATAACTTTATTTAAATGAAAATTAAAAATACAATAAGATTATTTACTAATTATTTACAATATTAAGCCTTCGGGTGCTTCTAGTTATAAACATTGAGATAATAAAAGTTAATTTCACGTTTTATTCCGTGCGTGTTTCTATTCGACTGTGCGACGGCAAAAGAACCATCGTTTTGCACATATTGAATATCAACTTCAACTTTTGAATTCTGGCTTTGTGGGTATTGAATATCAATTATAAAAAATCGGTCTTGTCAGTTGGCGTTGTCAAAGTAACACCAGTGTGTCACATCTGTGCTTTTATTAACATAGAATAAAATGAATAAATTATTTCAGATTTTTTTTTTTTTATATTACATACAAATTATTTTCTTATTCGTCACAAGATGCCATTGTATGTAATTATAGATACAAGATTTTGTGACCAGATTAAATAGTGATGAACAGATTAAATAAATGGAAATGATTCAACTGACCCTCGACAAAGTATATACTGCTAAATTTTTAAGGTGTTGATGTTGTGAAAAAACCTAATTGCAGACGAAGAAGATGATCTAGCGGTGCTGAAATATGAGCTCTAGAATAATTACCATACCATTGTTGTTTATCACACAACTGTTGGGTATCTTTGGCGACTTCACTATAATACTGCGTGTAAGGTAATGTGTGCAGGAGAGAAATGATACTGGAGGTCACCAAAAATATAATTTATTCTTACTGAGGAATTACAACACAAGTATCGATAACGAGGTTCAAACAACGATTTAAGCTGTGTGGAATATACCATAGGTACGTCGCTTGTTGCACAGTACTCAGAATTACGTGTCAGCATTAACCACCACACCATAAAAATCTTCAAGTTACGTCGAAAAGCATTACTTACTTATTATTATGCTTGCAGTGGTGTCATTGAGCTTGTTGAAGTCAATTTTTATTTAATACTACCCAGATAGCGAAGATAAACACAGCCTGACTATTCGTAAAAAGTGACCAGAGAAACCCTAAGCATTTTACTAACACTTTGTGCATAGAATTTCTTTCTTCATGAATCCACAGTACCTACTCTCCAACAGGAAAATCGATGTTTTTATTGATGGCTTTAACCAAGCAGAAACTTGTTCTGTCCTATCTCTTGTAAGTTAATACTACCGAAAGAATATAATTCGACTTACGGAACAAAATAAGGTGCCTGTGCCTCCAAAATAACTAAGTAGGATTAAGGAAGAAATTTTACGACTTTTTATTTTTACCTTTATTGCGATAAGCTTAACTTTTGCCTTCACTAACAAACATATTTTTGTGTAATAAAAGCCCTTCCCGCTGTAAATTATACGAAATCTAACCTAAAATCTAAAGCTTTCAATTATGATGTTTGACAGGCGTTGCTTTTCGTGTTTGTCAAAAGTGTAAGGATATGTTCAGATGACGGGCGATGAACGCGCGTTGACGCGCGTCAACAAGAACACGCATTTTCGAAAAGTCCTTAACATGCGAAAGCGCGCTTTGATCCATTGCGTGCTTAATGCGGCGCCAATGCCTAAAACGTTGACGCGCGCTTTGAGATCATTGGTTTGTCGTACATTCGTTCACACTAGCGCGTGTTTTTAACGTGACAACAAGTGATTTGAATATAACAATTTGGCCATTTATATAAAAGTCCGCACACCATTTTTCACACAGCATGAGTTTGGTGACACATTGTTTTATATATTTCATGTAGTGTTGTTGTATTATGTATTTTTGTATAAAAGAAATGAACCCGAATCGATAGAGAAATAAAAGTCAGTTTTAATTTTCTGTGTTTATGGTAATTTTCAAAGAATACAGAACTCGAATTGAACTGTGACAACCCACGTTCAACGCTCGAGAAACGCTCGCCATGTGAACACTATACAAAACCCAACGCACTATCTAAATCTGAACACAGTCTTAATGTCATTCAGATTTAAAAAAATTGCATATGGCACCTAAAGAACGATTCACACCGAACGGGCCGCACCGGAACAAAGCCCGCGGCGGCAAGAAGTTCCATGCAAAAATGAATTTTAAGTAATAAACATAAACTTCAATTTTCATCACCGTACTAAAAACGCTCTCCGGCGCGGTTCGTTCGGTGTGAATCGTACTTAACACTCACATGATATCTTTTAAGTGAAAGAAAATGATTATATTATTATTACCGGTTAATGAAAACAAAGTTTTAAGGAAGGGCAGAGGGATGTATCTTTCAAGATGTACCGTCCAAAACTACCTTTACTTCTAAACGAGCTTAATAACGCTACTATTACAAGCGCTCGGGAAATAAGACTACAGATTACTGTTCGAATCAAAGTCAGTGGACCGAGAAGGCCTCTACACTAAAAAACTCCACTAATGTAGTAACCAACAATACAAAATACAACTAACTACTTCCCGCCATGATAAATAAATAATTCGAAATTGAAAATTAACTTTCATAGTGAACAAAACTATATTGGATTTCTATACAAAAGCAGCATCTTGAGTTTATGAAATAATAAAAGCAAACGGTGACTAAAGTAGAAAGAAACCTGGTTTTATAAAAAGAACGTTGAATACCAAAGACAAAACAATTAGATTTTTAAGAATTTAAAACGGTTGTGCTGTTATGTGAATAATATTTATGCTCGTTTATCTCTTTTCCAACATTATTTATGCTTTTTGTGAATTTCACTGATTAAAGTTAGAAAAATTAATGTAATTCTTAGTACATTTCATAGAACACGTATATATGTTTTTTTGCACCTATGCTCAAATTCATAAAATACAACACATCTATCATAACATAGGTATGTTGTGTTTCAAGAACATGAGCACCTTCTTGATAGATATAATTTATTTTTAACCGACTTAAAAAAAGAGGAGGTTGTCAATTCGACTGTATTTTTTTATGTTTGTTACCTCATAACTTTCGACTGGGTGAAACGATTTTGATGATTCTTTTTTATTTGAAAACTAGTGCTTCCCGTGTGGTCCCATTTTGTTCTGTTGTCCCAATTTGGTCCAGTTTGGATAATGGCGTTCATGAGAAAACCATACAAGTCTTTTATGGAATAGTTTTCTTTTTAAGTGGTTTTTTTTTAAGAATTATGTAAATTTAAGAATACGTAATAAAAAACTTGACATCTGCAACGAAACTAAAGCTTGTTATTTGATAGAAAACTTTAACATTGTGACCATCATGCATCAATGCATCGTCGTTGAGTGATACACTTTTCAAAGAGGTACTATGCTAACGATTAGCTTATTTATTATTCGGAGGCGATTCAAGCGATTTTATATGTTACTAGCTCTTGCCCGCGACTTCGCTCTCGAAAAAGTAATTTTTCTATCCCTCGGGAAGAATAATTTTTGAAGTGAAAACTTCTTTAGGCACGTTGGACACTTTTGGTATTTGGAAAAATCTCTGAACTCGTATGACCTCACGCTCAGATACCGATATCAAAATAAGTTAAATTAGTTCTGAGATTTTAATTAAAATTGAATAACACAAACACACGAGTAGCTTGCATCCTGTCATAAAGTTTTATACTTCACGTCACTCCATTCACGGTGCTCTCCAATATTTTTTAATATTCGATATTTATTTTTTGTTATTAATTATTAAACTATTATGTTAATTAAAGAAATCTTACAAAATAACAATTAGGCTTTAACCTATGAAATTGATAAGCCGTTTTGGATAAAAAAAACTCAAACAATTTCTTTTGGACATTATTGATGTCCTTTACATAAAGAAATCCTGGGGACGGAAATCGATGTTTTTTTGTGTTGCTCGCTGCATCATCGGATTTTTTGAAATTTCCCCTGTGAATAGTTATCTATACATTAATATGTGAAGAGGAAACTAATGTTTTTAAACAATATGTATTATAAATTAAAAAAATATGTGAAAATGGCTACATCGAGTTGCAAGTGTCCAGTATACATGAAAACATATATCGATCTGATATGGTACGGAAAGTTAATTAATTATGATCGAATTTCTATCACCAAACGACTCCTTGTATATATTATTAATTCAGAAAAGAAATGTAAATCAGTTGGAACAAAGTCTGATGAGTACTGACTATTGCGACAGACACGCTTTCACAAGTGACAATCCAATTCAGAATCGTCTCATTTGTGTGAATGAGGGGATCCTAAATCAAATTGTCTCTTGTAGACACACGCTTATTCAACAAGTTGAAACAAGCTTTTGTGCGATTCATTTATTCTTGTGGTGTACAGTACATACTTTCCGAGGTTTTTTAGCTGGTCGACCACGAGACTCATTTTTTATATCACGTCGTTGATATTAGATGCCTTTTGCGCTGCGTTCATGGCACGGCGAAATTGGTATTCGAAAATATTGCGTAATATCGAATTTTTATGGTCACAGAAACATCGATGATATTGGTATTTCTGTCTTTCAGTCTGACCTTCTAAATGTGAAAAGATTTAATTTGTGTGAAAAATATATAATATACCTTCACGTAGTAAAAAAATTAGTGCTTTAAACATTATTCATTTTACTTTGGATATCATCTTCAAATTAAGCTAGCCGACGACAGCAGTTCAAACTTAATAATTTACTCGTACATACACTTATTTCTACCTTTAATAAATACACCCATCTCATTAAAATCAAGAATATTCATATAATTTCGTCTGGCTCCGGTCATAGATAAAATAGATGTTGTAATGAGAACTTATTTTTTGAAGTCGTTTTAAGAAATTTTTTATGTTATCATTATTTTAAACTGTGTGATAACAATAAAAGTTCAAGGGACATGTCAAATTTCATCACATTTCGCTTAGACTTTCTACGTTACATTCTATCTCACAGACATCCTAAAATATCCTGTATGTTATACCACAGCCCATAGATATATCAAATTTTATCAAACTTCTTATAGCTTCCCACAATTTTCGCATGAATTTTATCAGTATACAAAAGCTGCATCAAAGAACGTCGAACCAAAAGAAACACTATCCCTTTTAAAATAACATCTTATATTAATTAATAATATAACACCTGGCCAACTTTCAAAAGATATTTAAATAAATATCAACTCTCGGAACAAATGAAAAAGTTCAATATTAATCGCGTTAACACATCACAAATTATATTTATTGCAAAATAAGATTTATAAAAAAAATATTATCATCCCTCTATAATTTTTATTAAGCATGATTCCTCGATACCTATATCATTAATCTTCTTTATGTCATCGTTATACCCTTGTGTATGTATCAGGTGTGAAGAGGACCAATTTTATTTTACGCATAATTAATTTTTCTACCTACTTACTGGATGCTTATGCACCCTTAATTAAAGAGATTTAAAATATTTATGTGAGGACAACATAAAAATACTCTAAAAACTGATTAAATTACTCATCAATATGCTGTTGTATTTATACACCGAAGGAAAACCGTTGAATATATATTTTACAGAGCTTAATTAAGTGCCTGTTTGTTAACATATTAAAGATTGTGACCTCTGGAATGACATCTCTGATAACATGATGGGTACTATCCTGTGGTATGGTATAGTATATATACGTTGGAGAGACTATTTGTTGGAACCATAACATTTTAAAATATAAACATGCAGTTAGGCAAAATTAGGCAAATTCTTCAAACCTACAAATATTTTATGGGAACAACCTGCAAAATAGCTGGATTAATTATTGGCCATAGCAGTTATGCTCAGAATGTTGGGTCGCTGTTTTCGGTTTATGAAGTTAATTTAGAGTAATTACGAAGGGAATGCTCTTTGGGTTAATTGAGTCCCTTTTTGGAATACCTTGTATGAGTATATTTGATATATATATATATATATATATATATATATATATATATATATATATATATATATATATATATATATATATATATATATATAAATCAATTCGTAACCATCGTCTTAAAAGACTTTTTTTTGAAGTTATACTTCTGTTGGCGTATGGAAAAATAATAATAAAAAAGCATATGGAAAAATGATGAGAGTAAATTTTTACGATACGCGCGCACACCGTCACGAAAAACGTCGGTTGTCGACCCTGAAGTTAGCTAATCAACATTTTAGTTTTTCAAAAAAAGTTACCAACTTCACGATAGTGATAAAAATGGTTTTGACATATTACTTTGAGTACGTTTGTAGAATTTGAGGTTAGTTGACGGTATGTATTATTTATGATAATTTACTGTGATTATAAGTTATAAAAATGGTTTATACATACTACTTTGAGTACGTTTGTAGAATTTGAGGTTAGTTGACAGTATGTATTATTTATTATGATATTTAAATAAACTTCATTTAACTAGCAAAAAGTATAACTTCATACGTGCGTACATAAGTACACACACACTTTTTTCTTGCCTTCAATATTTACTGATGCAATCGTATAGAGCCCATACGACTATTTGGTTATTTTTAAATTCATTGAACTTTTTTAAGAGCTAACGTAAAATTTCATAAATTATGTATTTTAATCCGTTTAATGTTCAAAACCCCAATTTTGACTAGCACATTTGTGTCAAATACCCAAAGCTCGTAACTGAAATAATGGTCGCAAAAATCAAGCACCACTTGCTTTGTTCTGTAATTTCAATATGCACTGTACTTTTATGTACTAGTCAATATTTGTATTGTTTTCGAGTCAAAACGTTTTGGCAAAACAGTATTGCAATTGATTGTGTTACTGATTTTAAAATCAAATTATTTATTTAATGGATGGTCGATGGGCCCGAAAAGTTCTGGAATGGAGACCACGGACCGGAAAGCGCAGCGTAAGACGTCCATTATCGCGGTGACAGACAACCTGGTAAAGATCGTAGGACGTCTGTGGATGCAGGCCGCTTCCAACCGGTCTTCTTGGAAGTCATTAAGGGAGGCCTATGTCCAACAGTGGACGTCCTATGGCTGAAATGTTGATGATGATGAATTGATGAGAAACTACTTAAATGTTTTTTAAACAACTAAGTGCTGTACACCGCTCGACTATTTATTTATTTACAAATAAATAAATAAACAGTTCATTTAAATAAAAAATCTTGAATCAAAGGTTAGAAAAACATTGACAGGTAGTTTCCTATTTTTGTTTTAAATTACTAAATTTGATTATCAGATTTGCCCGAAGATCAACGGTTCCCGAAAAATAATATTTTAATAAAGATAAACGATCTATGTCTGATACAATTTGTAACAATTGTTGTAAATACCGGCTATTAAAAAGAACAGTGGTCTATTTTTTTTATTTGCAGACTGTTTTTTCAGCCGCTACATAAAGCACATAGAATTTAGTAGTAATTGAAATTATACTTCATGTTGAAGTTCATAAACGTTACGTTGTAACCTTTATGAACAAACTAAATAAAGATATTTGATTTCGACAGTAGACAATATTTACATAAGTTTGAAGAGAAAATAACTCGAATTCATAAAATTGATAGACAACCCTATGAGCATTTTATGTCAAGAAAATAATATAACAATATTTTTTTCAAAGATAACCCTCTTCATTATAGCCTTGTGTGCCTGAATACATTGATTGATTTGACCTTATAAAACAGCTTATTGGGTATAAAATCTGATCTACGCTACACAAATAGCCTTTATACGAATTCTTAACAGCAATAAAGATAAAAATATATGAGGTGGAAATATATTACTTTCATACGTTTACGTGGCTGACTCTTATTAACCGCCATGCGATTGTGCGACCTCAACGCCTAGATAAAGTCACGTTATAACAGGACAGACGCAGGTGGCAACAGCTATAAATGGTGTAATTGTGTGTCTTGGTCTTTCGAGCCAGCATAATAACGTTTGTAGCATTAATGGGTTAATTATAAAAAGACGACATATTGGATAGAGTTTCTTTGTTGCAGCTTTTGTATACTGATAAAATTCATGCGAAAATTGTGGGAAGCTATACGAAGTTTGATAAAATTTGATATATCTAAGGGCTGTGGTATAACATACGGGATATTTTAGGATTTCTGTGAGATGGCTATGTAACGTAGAAAGTCTATGCGAAATGTGATGAAATTTGACATGTCCCTTGAACTTTTATTGTTATCACACAGTTTAAAATAATGAGAACATAAAAAATTTCTTAAAACGACTTCAAAAAATAAGTTCTCATTACAACATCTATTTTATCTATGACCGGAGCCAGACGAAATTATATGAATATTCTTGATTTTAATGAGATGGGTGTATTTATTAAAGGTAGAAATAAGTGTATGTACGAGTAAATTATTAAGTGTGAACTGCTGTCGTCGGCTAGCTTAATTTGAAGATGATATACAAAGTAAAATGAATAATGTTTAAAGCATTAATTTTTTTACTACGTGAAGGTATATTATATATTTTTCACACAAATTAAATCTTTTCACATTTAGAAGGTCAGACTGAAATACAGAAATAGCAATATCATCGCTGTTTCTGTGATCATAAAAATTCGATATTACGCAATATTTTCGAATACCAATTTCGCCGTGCTAGAACGCAGCGCAAAAGGCATCCAATATCAACGACGTGATATAAAAAATGAGCCTCGTGGTCGACCAACTAAAAAAACCTCGGAAAGTATGTACAGTACGTTACAATAATAAATAAATCGCACTAAAGCTTGTTTCAACTTGTTCAATAAGCGTGTGTTTACAAGAGACAATTTGATTTAGGATCCCTTCATTCACACAAATGAGAGGATTCTGAATTGGATTGTCTTGTGAAAGCGAAAGGAAGGCTATATAACATCACTCTAAGGCCAATAGGAGCAGAGCATCAATGAAAAATGTTGCAAAAACGGATAACTTATCTCTCTCTCTTATGTGACGCAGACGAATTTGAGCGGGTCAGCTAGTAATATATACAAGGAGTCGTTTGGTGGTAGAAATTTGACCATAATTAATTAAGTTTCCGTACCAAATCAGATCAATATATGTTATCATATATGTATACTGGACACTTGCAACTCGATGTAGCCATTTTCACATATTTTTTTTTATTTATAATACATATTTTTTAAAAACATTACTTTCCTCTTCACATATTAATGTATAGATAACTGTTTATAGGGGGAAATTTCAACAAATCCGATGAGGCAATGAGAAACACAAAAAAACATCGATTTCCGTCCCCAGGATTTCTTTATGTATAGGAGACATCAAAAAAGTCCAAAAGAAATTGTTTGAGTTTTTTTTATCCAAAACGATTTATCAATTTCATAGGTTAAAGCCTAATCGTTATTTTGTTAGATTTCTTTAATTAACATAACAGTTTAATAGTTAATAACAAAAAATAACTGTCGAATATTAAAAAATATTGGAGAGCACCGTGAATGGAGTGACGTGAAGTATAAAACTTTATGACAGGATGCAAGCTACTCGTGTGTTTGTGTTATTCAATTTTAATTAAAATCTCAGAACTAATTTAACTTATTTTGATATCGGTATCTGAGCGTGAGGTCACGCGAGATCAGAGCTTTTTCCCCATACCAAAAGTGCTGAACGTGCCCTAACAAGTTTTCACTTCAAAAATTTCTCTTCCCGAGGGATAGAAAAATTACTTTTTCGAGAGTGAAGTCGCGGGCAAGAGCTAGTAACATATAAAATCGCTTGAGTCGCCTCCGAATAATAAATTAGCTAATCGTTAGCATAGTACATCTTTGAAAAGTGTATCATTCAAAGACGATGCATTGATGCATGATGGTCACAATGTTAAAGTTTTCTATCAAATAACAAGCTTTAGTTTCATTGCAGATGTCAAGTTTTTTATTACGTATTCTTAAATTTACATAATTCCTATAAAAAAAACCGACTTAAACAAAAAACTATTCTATAAAAGACTTATATGGTTTTCTCATGGATGACATTGTCAAAACTGCACCAAATTGAAATGGGACCACACGGGAAGCACCAGTTTTCAAATAAAAAAAGAATCATCAAAATCGTTTCACTTAGTCGAAAGTTATGAGGTAACAAACATAAAAAAAAAATACATTTTTAAGTCGGTTGAAAATAAATTATATCTATCAACGAGGTGCTCATGTTCTTGAAACACAACATACCTATGTTATGATAGATGTGCTGTGTTTTATGAATTTGAGCATAGATGCAAAAAATGTATAAACGTGTTTTATGAACTGTACTAAGAATGACATTAATTTTTGTAACTTTAATCAGTGAAATTCACAAAAGGCATAAATAATGTTGGAAAAGAGATAAACGAGCATAAATATTATTCACATCACAGCACAACCGTTTTAAATTCTTAAAAATCTAATTGTTTTGTCTTTGGTATTCAACGTTCTTTTTATAAAACCAGGTTTCTTTCTACTTTAGTCACCGTTTGCTTTTATTATTTCATAAACTCAAGATGCTGCTTTTGTATAGAAATCCAATATGGTTTTGTTCACTATGAAAGTTCATTTTCAATTTCGAATTATTTATTTTTCATGGCGGGAAGAACATTAAAGTTATGGAGGTTAATATTTTGTGTAGTTAGTTGTATTTTGTATTGTTGGTTACTACATTAGTGGAGTTTTTTAGTGTAGAGGCCTTCTCGGTCTACTGACTTCGATTCGAACAGTAATCTGTAGTCTTATTTCCCCAGCGCTTGTAATAGTAGCGTCATTAAGCTCGTTTAGAAGTAAAGGAAGTTTTGTACGGTACATCTTGAAAGATACATCCCTCTGCCCTTCCTTAAAACTTATACAATAATAATATAATCATTTTCTTTCACTTAAAAGATATCATGTGAGTGTTAAGTACGATTCACACCGAACGAACCGCGCCGGAGAGCGTTTTTAGTACAGTGATGAAAATTGAAGTTTATATTTATTACTTAAAATTCATTTTTGCATCGTATCGTACTTTAAGTGCCATATGCAATTTTTTTTATTCTGAATGACATTAAGACTGTGTTCAGATTTAGATAGTGCGTTGGGTTTTGTATAGTGTTCACATGGCGAGCGTTTCTCGAGCCTTGAACGTGGGTCGTCACAGTTCAATTCGAGTTCTGTATTCTTTGAAAATTACCATAAACACAGAAAATTAAAACTGACTTTTATTTCTCTATCGATTCGGGTTCATTTCTTTTATGCAAAAATACATAATACAACAACACTACATGAAATATATAAAACAATGTGTCACCAAACTCATGCTGTGTGAAAAATGGTGTGCGGACTTTTATATAAATGGCCAAATTGTGATATTCAAATCATGTGTTGTCACGTTGAAAACACGCGCTAGTGTGAACGAATGTACGACAAACCAATGATCTCAAAGCGCGCGTCAACGTTTTAGGCATTGGCGCCGCACTTACACGCCACACACTAAGCACGCAATGGATCAAAGCGCGCTTTCGCATTTAAGGACTTTTCGAAAATGCGTGTTCTTGTTGACGCGCGTCAACGCGCGTTCATCGCCCGTCATCTGAACATAGCCTTACACTTTTGACAAACACGAAAAGCAACGCCTATCAAACATCATAATTGAAAGCTTTAGATGTTAGGTTAGATTTCCAATAATTTACAGCGGGAAGGGCTTTTATTACACAAGAATATATTTGTTAGTGAAGGCAAAAGTTAAGCTTATCGCAATAAAGGTAAAAATAAAAAGTCGTAAAATTTCTTCCTTAATCCTACTTAGTTATTTTGGAGGCACAGGCACCTTATTTTGTTCCGTAAGTCGGATTATATTCTTTCGGTAGTATTAACTTACAAGAGATAGGACAGAACAAGTTTCTGCTTGGTTAAAGCCATTAATAAAAACATCGATTTTCCTGTTGGAGAGTAGGTAGGTACTGTGGAATCATGAAGAAAGGGATTCAATGCGCAAAGTGTTAGCAAAATGCTTAGGGTTTCTCTAGTCACTTTTTACGATTAGGCAGGTTGTGTTTGCCTTTGCTATCTTGGTAGTATTAAATAAAAATTTACTTCAACAAGCTACATAATAATAATAACATGACACACCTCACGCACGGCCGTCTGATCCCAAACTAGGCAGGGCCTGTACTATGGTAACCAGACTGCTGATAAACATACTTATATATTTCTAAATACATATACATTATAGATAAATTAAACCCAGACACAGAACAAATGATCATGCTCATGATCAATGCATATTTATCCTGGGTGGAAATCGAACCCACGACCTCAGCAGTCAGGATCTCTAACTACTAGACCAACAGGTAGGTAATACAGTTTTTTTTAGTAATATTTTAGCTTTAGTCCGTCCTGTGATTGGAGAGGCCACAAGGGCAGGAACATCAACTGGCCAAACACGTATATCCATAAACATTTGTATAATTTATTACATTTACGAAATAAACAATATTTCTGCATTGTAAACATTGATTGATTTGTTCAGACATGGAGGGGTTAGCTAAACACTACTTCACAGTCTGGATTAGACCTGTTCACTATTATAAATTTATTGCACAGTATACTATAACTTCAGCTCTGTCTTACCTATTGAACAAGGCATTTACATAAATAGCAACTCTGGAAATAAATAATGAATTTCAATAGGTATAATATGTATAGGTATCACTACACGTGAAAGCGCTTTTGCGTCTTCTTGTTATTCCTATAGATTGGTAGTTCTGAAAACACGGTATGGTTATCATTAATCGGCTTACAGTGTACGAGCGGTGCAAATTTAAACTAGTGTATTAACTACTAAGTGAGCCGCTACAGTGCGGCTATCTGGTATATATTTTTGGCACTAAACCGCTAGGTGAGTGTGGAGGCAAACTGTGTTATACCCATCCAACACAAAAGCAGGAGCCTGAGATCGGCCTGGCGCACCACCTGGATGATCCGTGGCCAGTTCATGTTGAGAAGTTGTTTATAATACTAATTTGCATGACAAAATTATCTTACGCGATACAGGGTCACTAGTTACTATGTAGTTCAGGTCATCTTCGCTAGATGACACTGTAGTTTGTATCGCTTGTACACATGAGAAAGCTTTGTAACAAGCTATAGAAGGCCACATACTTCATCCGTGCTTTTATAATCCGTAAGGGCAGCGTCAAAAACCTCTTCATTCTCTCCTCGCCTAGCCTTTAACTGCAACATGGCTAGGCCCTCAGGAAGCCTCACTAACAAAGTAAATAAATAATTATAAGTACCAATCCATAACAATGTTCGAAGGTTCTTAAGCTAATTTTCACTAAATTGACTAATATCTAATATATCTTAAAAATACAAATAAAAGTTTTAAATATAACGCATTAATAGCAAAAAATACTTATTTTATGTAATAGTTTTAAAATATTTTGAATAGAAGCAGTATCCCTTCAAGATGCGGATTGTTTTAAAAGTTTATTCATTTAAGTTTGCCAGTATGAATAACTGTAGTTATTCTGCAGTATAAGATGTGTAAGAGAAATAAATGTTCATTAATATTTGCACAACAGCAATGGACTCGCGAGGTACACATTTAAAAGATTTAGCAATTGGATTCGCAAAGGATGATAATAAAGAAAATTTACCATTTAAAATACCCGCGACTCGAAAATCCCTTCAAAGATTCGAAAAGATCTGATGATCTTCGAACGGCTGAACAAATTTTCTTGAATTATATCTAAGAACACTCCCGACTAATTCACCTTTCAAACAAAAAAAAACAAAATCAAAATCCGGTCATCCGTTCAGGAGCTACGATGCCACAGACAGACACACACACGCGCACACACACACACACACACACACACACACACACAGACACACACACACAGAAACACGTCAAACTTATAGTCGTTTTTGCGTCAGGGGTTAAAAAAAATAAATAATAATTATAACTACATAAAATACACACACTAGTGGTTCTTGAGATCAACAAACAAACTCTTCAGCTTTATTATATAGTATAGATATATAGAAAAATATAGGTATTTATAGTAGGTAAAGTAGGTTAACACAGAACATTAGTATATTTAATTTCATCTACCAACATGGCTGCCCTTTATACATTATCTGTTTGGTATTCGGATTTAGATCATTTTTTATGGTATAGGGGGGTAAACGAGCAGACGGGTCACCTGATGGTAAATGACTGCACCATGGGCACCTCAAGAGTCACAAGTGCATTGCCAGCCTTTAAGATGGGTATGGGAAGGATTAGGGCCTCCGGTAATCTCACTCACTCGGTGAAAAGCCATGCAACCATGGCTTCACTATCGGTTTTCTGTTAAGCCGTGGTATCACTCCAATACATGCCGAAGCATGGCTCTCCCACGATAAATTTACTTTCTAAGATAAATTGGTGTCTTGGTATATTGACCTTACCAGCTTATCGACTGTAGAACAACTAAAGCACCTTGTTTACATATTCTTCGTAAGGTATCCAGTTCGTATACAAAGTAAGTATCCGAGAAATGCCGTTAAACCCGTCTTTACAATCGAATCCTTAGAATATACAATAGGGATTACTGTCGTTGCTGCGTAATATCAAAATCCTTTTATACCTAAACGGTATATAGTACCGTAGGCATATCAAGAAATTATATAATTATGTTAACGGGAATTAACACGAGCACTGACCTGTAAACGTTTCGACCAGGTTGGTCTAACCTAGTCGAAACGTCAGGTGATTCAAAGGTACACAATGAAATACCTATTTATATTTCATGGAATGCTAAAGCTAAAAAAGAAAACACAAAACAAGATTATTTTGCATAATTCGTAAAACTAGAGATCGCGTGGTGGTCGAATTTCGACCATGGTTTTTTCGTGGCCAGTATAACTTGAGCTGTCATTGTATACACTTACTTACCACGACAGGTAATCACATATAATGACGCGTGTAATTTCATTTTGACGTTTTCAAGTAATTTTTAAAGTTGTAATACATGTTGTTTAAAAATTTTAGCTTTCTGCACTTCTTCTATATATAAACTCTAAAATTCACGTTACTACGTTCGCGAAATTTTCTTAAAAAGAGGTACAAAGAATTGTCTTCAAGTATTAATTTTTTTGAACGTTGACTGGCCTGATGGTCTAGTGGTTAGTGACCCTGACTGCTAAGCCAGAGGTCGTGGGTTCGATTCCCACCCAGGACAAATATTTGTGTGATGAGCACGATAATTTGTTTTGTGTCTGGGTGTAATTTATCTATAATATGTATGTATTTTTAAATATATAAGCATGTTTATCTGGTTACCATAGTACAGGCTCTGCCTAGTTTGGGATCAGACGGCCGTGTGTGAGATGTGTGGAGTTATTATTATAGTTATTATAATTATTATTAATATAATGACACAACAGATTCTTGGCAATAACTTGTATCTATTTTACATTTGTGCCGTAGGTAAGCTTTTCAAGGCCTGTGCCCTTGTTGCTTGTGTTATTTCATAAAATATACATATTCATAATTGGACAACCTGACCCATTGGAATTATTAAATTTGTTGATCAAAATTGGAAAGTTATTACTCCATAATATGGTTGGATAGAGTTTTAATAAGTTTAGCTTTTCGGTGCCTATCCGATGCCTAACTCGACAACGATGTATGTCATACATTATCTTATATATACCTATATACCTTATATCTCTTCGACTCTGAATTTGTGGTGACCCGACTGAATAAAAGAAAACCGCTGCTAAAGAACTTTATTTGTATAATGCTATTTAATAGCACCATTTTCCCCACGTTTTTCTATAAGGTGGAGTTGGTGCTGAACCTTACAATATATTTTTTAATTAATTGGTTTATCCACCTTCGCTTCTTTAATAAAGTCATCCACCGTAGGCATTTGATCCTACCTCCTTAGACATAACAAACTGATCTCCACCGCGGCTGAGTTTGGGTTAGACTTTTTCTAAGTATTTTGAGCCTATCCCTTTATAGCAAAAAAATTATAATAGTTTAAAAAACTAAAAAAACACGCTTTCATAGAAAATTCAACTAAAAAAAAATAAAAATAAAATCGAATTGTTGCATTGTCATCGGTATTTGACACGTGAGCAAAATTTGAATGAAATCTGGCCGTTTAAAGTGGATCAAAATCGCTCCCAAAGGAGTCGGTTACAAACATACAAGTGAAGCTAATATAAAGCGTGTAATAAGAAAAAAAAACTGAAATTGAACAATATCTACTGATATAGTATTGTTCTGTCTGCTTATTAGTAGGGCTGCTAGAGCTCAATGGCTCAATGACATCATCGTTGCCTAACAGTTATGACAACCGCTTGCGGAAAGTACACCATGAAAGCCTTTCGCTTGAACACGCTTAACAACTTAATCCTATTCACACTTTATAAATATTCCATATTTTGGCTCTTATAAATCTCTATTCTATTTTTTAGATCATAAGTTTACATTATACGTTTACATTATACATGTTTACATTATACGTTAAGACTAACAGGATTACATGCTTAAATAGTTCGTATAGAATATCAAATTAGTATTATCAGGAGCTTCATAAATATTCCATAACATATTTATGATAAAATACGTAGCTGATGGAGCAATAATTTTGTTAAGCGTGTGTTGTGACATAAGCGAACGAACTAAACTTGGTTGTACATAGTCAAACTAAATAAGTTGTGAAACCCACTGTACCGAATTTCGAGTACGTTGCTAGCATTTCTATTGAATACCTTTAAACGAGCAATTCTTCTATATATGTATATATGTAATCTGAATCTATGAAACGGCTTCAACGCTTTTGATGCAGTTTTGTTTACAGATACAGTTTTGCATTTTAAGTTCAACTGCATAGTTGTATTGCCTGTAAAAATTCAATTTTACAAAAAAAAATACGATTTTACAAAAATCTACCGAGCAAAGCCGGTCTCCCAGGTACTATATAATATAATATTATGCTTTTTTTAGCCTGACTACTACTCCTCTGGTGTGACTTTTTATTATTATTATTTTTTTTATAAAATATTAAAATACCATTCTGTCTGGATCTTTGTGTAAATAAATATGCCTTTTTTATTAAAATGCAAAGTAAAAGATTTTAAACTGCCGTTTAAAAATTATACCTTCATATTTGTTTAAACTTAGCCAGTCGGGCAGTCAGAGAAATTCATTATTAGCTAAGTATTTTCTAATCTAAAGGTTTTGCTTATATATCGACGTAACGAACGTACGTCATAAGTCACAACTAATATTTCATGACAGCATCGCGCATCGCCAGAAAAAGGTGACTCGAGAAATTCCCTTTTCAAAACAATTTTTTGACTCCTTGATGATCACAGTAGGTTAATCTAATATGTAAATGTTTGTTTGTTCGTATTTTATGCACTGCCATTTCCAAACGATAATTTTTTTTTTCACGTTATGTTTGCCCAAACCAAAGTTTCGGGGGAATAAAGGGTTGGTATTATTATGACGTCATTCTTAAAACATGATGCTAAATATTATGTTTTGTATATGTGTGTACTATCTGTGGTATCACGGTCTTGATATAAGCAAACGCAGGGTCACTTTTGTAGTTGGTGGTTATCAGTTAAAATGCAAATTTATTATTTATATTAGAATAATTAATTCGTTAATCTAATTTTGTTTCTAAACTTTCTTTAATTTGTTCTTAATTTGTTCTTAATTTGTTTTTAATTTGTTTTATTCTGTTGATAAGTTGTAACCTTTGTAACATTCACATATTCAAGGAAGAAGAGATTAGTCGCTCAATTTAACTCGCGCCTTGGTATTAATCTCGGTAGGCTGTAAATCGACAGTGTCTCGCGGAAACAAAGGCCGAAGTAAGCATTTTACGTCAACCCCAACAAAACCTTTTAATATCATTATCTAAGGGTAATGTTTTTCCTCTGGTGGAACATTGGCAACATTAATTATCCCTATTATATTTGCAGAGGCGAGGAAGTAAATCAAAATGGCATTTACATTTGTGTATTATTATTGTAATAGAACAGCAAAATCTGTGTTTAAAATTTACACTCATATTTGATTTATAAAGAGCAAGGAAAAGGACAAAAGACACTTGCTTCCTTTTTATACGTATGTGACTAGGATAAGAAGACAAACAGGAAAGAAACCCACACGTGATTTTTGGTTGTAATATTTTTTGTGTTTGCAAAATAGCTAAACTTAATAATAAATATTTATTTGGCAGAACAAGTTTGTGTTTGTAATTGTGGACATCGACGGAATTTAGACCAGCTTAATTTTTCCCTTAGAATAAAACTACGAAAACAGCGTTATTTATTAAGCAACAACTTTATATTTCAGTCTCGGGCACACATTCAGTACGATCGTGTGGCTACCTACGCTTTTGTTTTTATACTTTTTTTTTCAGTCCTGTGATAATATTTTGACACGCTCTTATTGATTTTAATTATATGTATATGTCAATGTAATAGTATAAAGTGACTATATTGTCTTTAAAGAAAGAACCCTTTTGTAAGTAATTATTCATCAATGGTACTAGGTAATATACAAGGAAAGAAAAATATATTCTTAATTAAACAACAGTACCTGGGAGACCGAGGTTTGAGAGGCAGCTTTTTGTAAAGTCGTTTTTTTTTTTTGTAAAATTGCATTTTTACAGGAAATACAACTATGCAGTTGAACTTAAAATGCAAAACTGTACCTGTCAAGAAAATTTCATCAAAATCGTTGGAGCCGTTTCCTAGATTCAGATTATATGTATTATTTACAACAATTGCTCGTTTAAAGGTATTAGATTGGAAGGAATACCATAAACATTTACTCTATCAGCGGTTTTATCACACTTTATTTACTTACATGAGGTTATTACGCATATATTTACATTTATTACGTTATGCTCGAAAAATATTATATTTTCCAATATTTTACGCCGCTGCAGTACAGAAGAAAATGGTTTTGCTACTTATTTGCACAGCGTGTTACGCCTTACATGAATTCTGTTTCAATTTATTATAATTTATACGATCATTTGTTTCGTGTCTGTATGTAATTCATTTATTATTTATGTATTTACAAAATATATTAGTATGTTTATCAGCAGTCTGGTTACGATAGTACACGCTCTGTCTAGTTTGGGATGAGACAGCCGTGTGTGAGATTTCTCATGTTATATTATTATTATTAAAAAAATGTATTGTATTTCTGCTTGTTATAGGCTTTCATTTTGGCAATTGTTGGTCTGTCTTTTTTTTGTAAACTAATAGTAGTTTTTAATCATAAAATCCAACACGTTGTTGGTCCATCGTTCATCTATCTTTTCGAAGTAATTGTTAATCTTATACAAATACTAGCAGCACCCCGCGGTTTCACCCGCGTAAGTCCCGATCCTGTGGGAATATCGGGATAAAAATTGCGTTAATCCAGGTCTCCAGCTATCTACATACCAAGTTTCATCGCAATCGATTCAGTGGTTTTTGCGTGAAAGAGTAACAAACATCCATCCATCCATCCGTCCATCCATCCATCTAGCCATTCATCCAAACTTTCACATTTATAATATTAGTGGGATAGTGGGATGATAAGTGATAAAATATGTTTGTTTCTAAATCGGCAATCTAATTATAATATTCAAACAACCAAATAGCCAAAGTGTCTAGAATGGAGTTATATAACCTGTGGCTAAGTCAATAGACGATAATATCAACAGATGGTTTTTATCGAAATGCTATGCTAATAAAAACAGTTACTGCATATTCGACAATATTGTATATTTGTAGTTTTATATGACACAGGTGAGCAGTGGTATGAGTCGTCCTTAGTTATATGAATATTAAATATTCATGCGATGAAGTAAAGATATCCAGCGTGTAAGTTTCACCATCGCGAAGAACTTACAAATATTTCTGTGAATATTTATCACAATGCAAAAGTCAGTTCATCGTAAAAATGCGAGATTAAGGATTTAATTCATTAATTTGACTATCGCAATGTAAACTTAACAAATGTAGGGACCATTTTTGTGCGGTACGGTGATGGATGGATGGATGACGGATGACCTTAAACGTTCGGCGCTGTCGAAGCAGCTGATTGCATTTAAATATTGTTTAATTGATTACATTGCAGATTTTGGACGTATGGTATATTTATTGATTACTCATTGTGATATCGCTTTCAATAAAAAAAAAAGATTTATGAATTTTCCGGCATAAAATTCCAATAATTATCCACTCGGAATGATGATCTGAATCTACTATTTCAAGATTCGGCAGGCCGTTTCTTACACGCGTTATTATTTATGAGCCCTGCAAGAAAATGTTAAAGTAACTAAAATTAATTTCACGTCACCAGCGCGTGACTAGGATCGAGCCTCAAACGTCAACGTCTGATGACCCTGCTTTCATGCAATTTAGTGCGACTAAAATGATGTGACATTATTTGAAAAGTAATGTAAACACCTTATCTCAGAATTACATTTTATACAAAATACATAAGGTATTCCATCTTTAAAATTAATCTGTACAATTTATATTACAGAGCTCTTCCCAAACAACTTCTCCGTAAAGATCTTCTATCCATTTAAACTTTTTAATAGCGGTTAAGGTAATTACTTTGAATGTTTACATCTCATCATTACCACCGAAATACATATTACTGAATCTAATAAATTTTTGGTAAAACATTTACGCCGTTTAAAACACTTCCTAAATTAAAGTAACTCACGAGTGATGTCGCATTTAGATGGAATGAAATGTTTACAAAGAAATATAAGGCTGATGTTAATTACTCTTTTTTTTATGGTAGAGGCGGCAAACGAGCAGACGGGTCACCTGATGGTAAATGATTACTGCCGCCCATGGGCACCTGTAACTCAAGAGTCAGAGGGAGAGGGGGGAAGAGCGGGAAGAGGGGAGAGGGGAGGAAAGAGGGCAGAGGGGATGGACGGGAATAAGGGAGAGGGAAGGGTTAGGACCTCCGGTAACCTCACTCACGTGGCGAAAAGCAATGCAACATTGCTTCACTACCGGTTTTCTGTGAGGCCGTGGTATCACTCCGGTCAAGCCGGCCCATACGTGCCGAAGCATGGCTCTCCTACGAACAAAATTATTTATTTGACTTAATTACTTTATACAAAAATTTTATTACGTCGAACGGCCGCTCACTTGCTACTCACTCAGCAAGGCCACGTTCGGACGCACAGCGTGACGTACGCTGATCCTACACTATAAGCGAATTAATGACAGCCATACATCTTCTCACGAAATACCGAACAACCGTAATCACTCTAAAATGCTAGGTGGATGCTTTAGATGAATGGAATTACATGTAGTGGCACGTTGGCGCGATCAATACTGAACTTTATTCATTTGTAGTGAGGATTGCTATTTAATTAAATGTTAAAATGATCGGTTGCACTACTAATTAAAACTGTGGTTCGATCTGATTATGATGTTTAGTAGTTTCACTAGTGTAACTGATACTATATTAATTAACAAATTATTATCCTTTAATTAAATGTGCTAAACTCTTATAACCCTTTATATAAACTTGAAAACACTTATAACCCATATTCTACATTTTCTCTTCATCTAGAAGATCTAGATGCTAAGGAGAAGATGGAACATATCTCCTGACATCGCCAGCCTCTAAACACTCAGTGCTATAAGGAATATCACCCCTTATAAACTCACTTGGCGGTCACATAGGACTACCTGAATTGCCTAACTCTTAACGTGGACTATCCACATGAAAAAAAGAGAAACAATAATTGAAAACACTTCTTACGTTCTCGTAACAACTTTAGCACGTATGTTCTCCTTGAAATCGTCTGGCAGTCTTTTCTTATTTAATTCAAGTTGTATTTTTTAACTTCTCTCAACACCTTCACTGCAGTTATTTTGCTTGTAGAAAGTTTTTAGAATAGGCCACTAAGAAAAGCAGCCAATAAAAAAATTATTTAAACTTCGAATTAGGAACTCGAAGAATAAGAACAATAAAAATATTAACTTCTATATTATTCCCTTTTTTATTTTGTAAAAACTTTCAGTGTGACCTCAATGAGCGGTCGACGTATGCAAGGAGTATCACTTGAATAGTCCGCGGTGATATGACCGTTTATTGGTAACTACTCTAAATCCTTGAGCATTAGATAAGATTATTTACGTCATAACAATATTATATTCTGTATAAAACATTCCCCGAAATTAAACAAAAATTGCGACTGTTAATCAAAATAAAAAAAAGACTTGCTCAGCATTGAGACGGCGAAACCTTATTCCCAAATTAATCACACTAGTGTTTGGTTAAAGGAATCCCGATGGAAATTCACACGAAATTAAACCCTTTGTAACTGGCCTACCAGGAGAATAGAAGTTAGCCGAGGTACATTCTAACGTTAAACGGTCCCTTACCCCGAAAGAGAGAAGCATTTTCGCCTCAAAATGTGCTTGCCATTTTAGTGTTGAATATTCATTACACAGATGCACGTTCGTGTCTGGAGTAAGTAGCGTTTACTTTTAGAAGTTTTTGTACACATATATCTAAGGCGAATAACTTATTGTTAAACTTACACCGCAACTATTTAAATCTGTCTACAGAAGAAAAGAGAAATCTTTTGATATTCCGGAGCAAAATGTTGGCAACTGCATCTTGATGCGATTTCTAATTACTGGCTGAAATAGAAGGATTTTTTCAAAGATTTCGCAAATAATCGGTAATTCGTACCACTAGCCTTGTGCTAAATTTATCTGTTAGTTTATAAACAGCATAACAATCAATTTGCAATTGGATACTCACTCACTCACTAATCTACCGACTAAACTCGAACTCATGAAAACTACCTATGAAGATCAAATTTAGCAGGGAGCAGATTTAATTTATGAGTAGGAGTCGTCAGCTAAGAACGGATTTTGTGACAGGGCCTTATTTCGGGGGTCTAAAGATCCTCGCAAGTTTGTATGAAAGTCCTTTGTATTTTTGTATTGGAGACCTGAAGTTTGGCGGGTTTTACGACAGGACCAGATTAAGAAGGTCTAAGAGCTCTCGCAAGTTTATATGAACGTCGTTAGTTTTTTGTAAGTCTAGAGACCTGAAATATGGCAGAAAGGTAGTTTCTAGGTAGGATATATTAAAATTACTAAGCATAGCTTGCACTACAGGTTTTCGATATAGAGTTTCCGACCCTCAAGTGACACAGCCAGTATTGGGAACTTTATAGTCTAGGTGATCGCTTTCCATATTTCACAAAGGCCATGTGCTTGTTTATCAACTTACCTACTTGTACAAAAAGGTAAAATGAAGACTGTTTGGAAAGCCTTTTTTCTGATATAAATGCGACCTAAACAAGCAATTCAAGTAGATATATTGACATAACGAGTACGGAAAGATGCCTCTATACAAGTCGTATAAAGCCATTGCCTCCTCCACATTCTATTCCTCTCTCTATTGTAGTTAGAGACTCGACCTCAAAGAGGAAATTTCGATTTGAAAATTAAGAGACCTTCTTTTCGGAAATAACTACATAAAACTTACTAAAATGTAGTATTTTTACCCATTCCTATTTTCTATTTTCTCGATACCCGGACAGTACAAATATTTGTAGGTATCAATGGATCTATTCGCCTTGGTCTGAGTGTTTTTATTTGTAACACGTATGTATATATTTACAAAAAAAAATCTAGGCATGTCTATCCGTCTTCTAAAATCCATATCAAGCTACTGCTACGCCATGCTTAGTTTGTGTAAACAACGAGCTGTATTATATGTCCAAAATATTATTATTATTAATGCTACGCATTTAGAGGATGCACATTTAATCGACAACATTTATCATAGGTACGGCATAAAAGTTTCTAAACTCGAGTTCGTGTCTCCGTGAGCTCGTCTTTTGACGAATACGTAAACATTGACTATACCCGAGTCTTGACAGAACCAAATTATTTTACTCCATTTCTTTATATTCGCACATGTTTTGTATAGAGGACATTGAACTTTGTTGACATGAGGTTAACGCCTTTATCTGACCCGAATAATCCTTTCAGGTTCATTAGAGCGTTCTATGACAAATGTAAGTATCTAACTATCGAATTGAAATATTATTTTCAATGGTCGTACATGTTTAATTGCCGTTTTGTTTGTAATCTACAATACTGATATATTTATATTTATTGTAGACTAGCTGTGCTCGCGACTTCGTTCGCGTTTATGTCGAAAAACAGCAATATGTCTCTTATAATAGGCGTTGCACCTCTTCCTGAAAGGGGGGAATCCTCCAGGCAGATTTTTACTGTATTGGCGGTGAAGCGCATGATGCGCGGCCATGATACAGACAGACAGACAAAAAAAATATCGACTCAGTATCGATTATAAAGTGCCCCCCAAAAAAAGTTTAAAAATATCTTCAATGTACAGGATTTAACCTGTTATATTTTTATTATAAGTATAGATATACGGTTCTATTCGCGTTTCAAGCACGACAACACGACACGACACGACGGCCTGTATCAAGCGACCTGCCGCGTTAGTATCTGAGCATCGGCTTTCCCGAAATACATACATGAGTACAACCCTATTTCATTAATGGTTGCCACCCCAGCGTTGGAGAGTCAAAACAAAAAAATGGCGTTCGAGCAGGGAAGTACAAACGAGTACTTATTAACAACAATGTATGCAACAGTATTGCAGTCTGAGCACAGATAAGATAATTGTTACTTCGTAAGTCTGGGTTTCATGTGAAACCACACTAATGGCCTGTATATCTATTATAATGTAGTGCCTGCATGGCATTATTTTTTTATCACATACGCAATATTAAAGTCAATATTGTATTACACAATCTCACATACTATGAAAACATTGATTTTATTTAAATCAACACAATTTTCCGATGTCACTACCACACCTTTGTACAACGCATTATATAAGGAATTTTACATTCTTGTAAGTGATTTCGGTTAAAAAGTTACAAGCTCATAAAAACTGTCCAACATAACCTTGGTATGTATTTTAAACATAAAACTATTGCGGACACCAGGGTGGGATTAAGGTCATATTTTACAGTAATGAATTTTCGTCTCGCATTTACCACATTCACAGTAAGTAAATGGTTTACTGTGACGCACGACATACTGAAGTACGAGTATATTCTGCCGTCGTAAATGAAAACACAGTAACTCCAATTACTGTATCAGTGTAGTTACTGTGTTTTCATTTACGACGGCAGTATTGTCTTTGGCAAAAACGTAGTATTGTTCATGTTTATTAAAGATATACCTGTAGGTACTCACGACACCTGAGTCACGTATGTATTTCAGAGATGCAGTTTTGGGAGAAGCGATCTGCCGCAACAAGAGACTGACAAGCGACGCGACGCGCAGATCGCTTAACTCGAGAAAAGTAGGTAATGTGTATTAAATGAATCAATTTAAAAGTATTGCTATTAGACATAAGTTACTAAATTATAAAGGTGATGATGATATAATATATGTAGGATTGAGTGTTCTTTTTTTCACATAATTTTAGGCTTAATTTATAGGCCGGAGAGTGGCCAAGGCTAATTGTGGCATGTTTTAAAATGTCCTATTCCCGAGGGAAAAATATTTATCACGCAATTGAACCTGCTAATGAATACTTGTTATTTAATAAATATACCTACAACTTTGCACAATTGAATACACCTAGTATCTGTGTTTTATGAATGTCAAGTAAGTGCTGGGACGATTCTATTTGAGTACTCAAGATCCTTAGTCGAACTTTGCGTGAAACTCAAAACCTTTCTGAGCTATGTACACGCTAAACGAGAGAATAAAACATCGTACATAATTATGCTTTAATTTGAGGGATTGTCATGAAAACACCACATAATCTCATGATTCAGAAGAAAATTATTTGAACTTTTGAATAATTAGTTACTAAAACTTTGTGGCTATAAAGTTGTTAGAGCGGATAATTTTAGGCCGGAGTTTTTTTTTCATTTAATAAATTAGCTTTATGAAATAAGCGGCTCATAAAGGAGCGGTAATGGCTAAGGCGTTGGACTTACGATCGAGTGGTTGCGGGTTCAAACCCAGTACACTACTGACTACCACTCTAAACACAAGCATTTAACTTAGCTAGAGGGGTTAACAAGAATGTTAATGTGTGACCCAAGTTACAAGTATTCTTAAAAACAATAAAATATGCAGTGTATCCTTTTTAACCCCTTATAACCAACTGCGCGGATGGCGCAATTACGCCACGCCAAGTGTTGTGGTTCAAATCCCACATAAGACAAAAAAATTTATGATCCACAAATTGTTGCCCGAAGTCTGGGTGTTCTTTGTGTCTGTTGTTTAAATGTTTGTAAAGCCAATAAGACACATGAATCTTATTACTTTAAATGAGGAATTCTTGTATGTATGTATGTATTTATATTTCGGGTATCTCGGAAACGGCTCTAACGATTTTGACAAAATGTTGTAAACAGATACAGTTTTGCATTTTAAGTTCAACTGCATAATTGTATTTCCTGTAAAAACTAAATTTAAAAAAAAAAACGATTTTACAAAAAGCTACCAAGCGAAGCCCGGTCTCCCAGGTATTATTCGTAACGTGGGAGTTGTTTTTAAAAAAAAAATAAAAGAATTCAAAAAGGAGGAGGATATTGTTTTCTTTCAGAGTATGTTACTCGATATCTTCGCTATTTGTGAACCAATTTTAAAAATTATTGTTTTATTGAATTGAAGAAGAAGAACTGAAGTTATTGATACTTTTTACGATGAAATAATAACTTTTGAAAGTTTGTATTCCAAAATATCGACTAATGCTACCTTAACCTTTGAATAAAAGAGAAACATATCAACATTGTAGCGTGCTCTGAAAGTGGGCCGGCCTTGCGTGGCATAGTCATAAACATAAAACTCTCTCATTCGTCAGCTACGCCTTATGAATAAACCTCTTAAATTAACAGACGTAATATTACAGTAATATTACAAATGTAACATTTTCGTCATGACTGAACATAACATATCTAAATGAAGATTTATGAGCTTTTGGTTGAATTAGTAAGCAAAAGTAATGAAGATTTCCATTTTAAGGTTTTAATGCTGGAGCAGACAGAAGCGAGGCGCGACGATGACGCGACGCAGTGTATTATTAAGTATTCTCTGGTACTAGGTAATATAGAACATGTCACATAGCCGCGTCGTACGCACGCTCGGCTCCAGTACATTTTACTAGCTTACGCCATGTCACCGCGCCATCCCACCCCGCCCGTTGTCTGTCCCAAGCTTAACTTTCAATTAAAATGATTTTATTTGTGTTAATGTATATACTAACTTATTAGAGATGACAAGAAAATATTAAAAATATTAATGAACCTGTAGGTTATATTTTTTTTTTATTTTATTAATAGTATCTAGTCTTTAGAGTCGTGCTAAAAAGCCCGGTCATGCATCGCTGTGGTCCAATCTTTGTTTTATGTTGACACACATTCGTGGGAGAGCCATGCTTCGGCACGTATGGGCCGGCTTGACCGGAGCGATACCACGGCCTCACAGAAAACCGGTAGTGAAGCAATGCTTGCATTGCTTTTCGCTGAATGAGTGAGGTTACTGGAGGCCTTAATCCTCCACTTTCTTGAAAACGGCCTGTGGTGACCTGTCAGTTATACTGGCTATGAAATAACCGCAAAATTTTACTAAACCGAGAGAAATTCGACCACGAAAAAAATCAAAACTACATTAGACATACTAATATTTATGATCACACAACTTTAATACCTTCAGTAGTATTGTGGTAGACATCCTTCATAGCGAGTTGGGTCTGGATGCCTCACATCCCAGTAGGAGTGCCCGAGAAATTCAAACCTGACCTGATGCTTAGACATAAAATATTAATGTACTAGCTGTGCCCGCGACTTCGTTCGCGTTTTTTTCGGAAAACAGCAATTTGTCGCTTATAATAGGTATTGCACCTCATTCTCCAGGCAGGACCTGTTATACTATATTGGCGGTGAAACAACCTGGAGCGTACAAAAAAGGTTGTTTTGGTTGCTTACACGTGAAATAACGAAATAAATTGGCCTTGGTAACATTACTCATTTGTTTTTCGTGCGGAAGCTCACCTCACCGGGCTATTGCCGGGCGGTGAGGCCGTATATCAGGCTTAAACCGACTACAACCACACAGCGCCGGTTATGGGTTGATCCTCGGTACGGCGACGTTTTACCTCCAAAGATCCACCCAGCGCTGGCTCGCGGACGGTAACTGGGCGATGTCCAGACACCCCCTTCACGGGAGACTCTGATTCGGGTGAAGAACATAAAACTCGTCTCATAACGGCTATATACTCTTAGCGTACGCATGAGGGCGCGAGTGAAAAGGTTCCGTCTAGGAGTTTTTCTACCGAATCCACACCGTCATCTCCTCCTTGCGCGAGATGTTCTCCTCGCAGAAAATCGACATAAAACAGCTGTGACAACCAAACGTCTCGATTCGTCCTACCGGGAGACTCTTGCTGTAGTCAGTCAGTCAGTGCCGCTTCCTAGAAACTATGGGCCCCCGCGGTATACCTAACAGATTACTCCCAGTCAATACCAAGGTTAACCCCCGTAACAAATAAATGTTTGCTTCTGAGCTTTGTTTAGTCACGGTGTAACATAAGATTTCGCACTACTGTTACCGAACCGAAAATAAATGGTCTAAAATGTAAAAAAACTTCACCGGTTACCTGTCAATGTAAATAGATGTAACTTATTTGGCGACAGTGTCTTCCATGCATTTAATATAGTAAAATACTGTAATACTAAAAAGTGGTAAGTTAAACTAACAACTAAGTCATAGATGCTTTAAATAAAAATTCTATTCTAATATAATTATGTTGACGGGAATCAACGCGATCACGTATTTAAAAGGTATTACATACCTTGGCTTTGCCTAACGTTTCCACCAGGTTGCACTGGCCGTGGTCACAGGCCTGTAAGTACTGTAATACTTTTGAAATACGTGATCGCGTTAATTCCCGTCAACATAATTATTTTATCATGGAACGCGAAAGTTTAAAAGTTTGGATCTTCTGTTTCTATAACTCTATGTAAATGTATATTTACTGGACTGGCCTGATGGTCTAGTGGTTAGTGACCCTGACTGCTGAGCCAGAGGTCGTGGGTTCGATTTCCAACCAGGACAAATAATTCTTTGTTTGGTTGTAATTTATCTATAATATGTATGTATTCAGAAATATATAAGTATGTTTATCAGCAGTCTGGTTACCATAGTACAGGCTTTGCCTATTATTTTATTATTATTAATGCCCTGAAACATATTTATGAATTTAATGGGTGCCACAGGCAAAATAGTTCGGTGACATGGTCAAGAACCAGCTACCGATTACTCTGGGATCACCAAACAACGAAAAAAAACTCCTGCTGTTTCAACAATCACCACAGAAAAGCACATTCCCTTATGATATCCTACGATTGAAAAAATACATTCACTCGAAATCCTTCAAACAGACTTGACTATCTGCAGGTAAAATCTAATCTTACTAATAATATTTCTTTAACACAGGTAAAAATCGATACTTTGGACTCTTAATATTTATTAGTTAATTAAATTGAGTGGTTTTATAAAAAATATTGTTAACAAAAAAATAAACTGACGAAAAGAACTAAAACGCATAAAATAAATAAACCTTTTAAGTCTTAAGTATTGAGCTTATTTACATAAACTATCAAATGTTACATAATCTAATTTTCAGTCGACGCCAAACAACAAACTGATTAGTTATAAATTATCTAAATTTTATATGTAGGTATCTACGTAGGACATGGCTCTACGTAGGTAATTAATCCTTTTATTATTTGGCGCCGACTCAAAATAAGTTTATATAAAATTTGATAGTTTATGTAAATAAGCTCAATTTACAAAAAAAAAGAAATATGTATATATACGGTCGAATTGAGAACCTCCTTTTTTTTCGTCGGTTAAAAATGATACCTAATTTAAAAAAGTAAATTATTTTAAATATAAAAAAAGTGCAAAAATAGAAAAGAGTGTCAAAGAGGGCTCCGATGCCCCGACCGCACCAAGTAGAAAGCGTACACTATACCAGATAAGCTAAACGCTCGCAGTAAAGACCTTCGAAATAGAGATATACATTCTACTTACATTAAAATGTTATTTCAGCTTTCATTGATTTTCCTGTGGGAACCAAAGTTTAACCCGGGATAAAAAGTACCCTATAACCTGCGCTGGCACTCAAACAATTATCATACTAAGTTTCAAGCATATCCCTTCAGTAACCTCTGAGTTTATCGTGAACATACAAACAGACAGACAGAAAGACAGACAGAAAGACAGACAGACGGACAGACAGATAAAAATTCAATATATTCAGTCAAATAGTTCAATATAACAGTCGATTTTTTTTAAATATATTCAATGTACGGAATTCATCCCGCTACAGATTTATTATAAGTATAGATTAGAGATTGTTATGTGTAGTTTTTTTTTTAAAGACAACTCCCGCATTAGGAATTACTCCTGTGTCGCGGGGGAAAACAAACACACAACGAACGGTGACAAAGAACACCCAGACTCGGATGGGAATCGAACCCACGACCTATGGGACAGCAGTCAGGGTCACTAACCACTAGGCCAACAAGCCGTCAGTGTACGTTAGTTGATTGATTCTCTGTGTGCACATACTATGTACCTACGTTACGATCTAGATCAAATCAATGTATTTAGTATTGATGTTTTACGGTTGTAATGTGTTATGTGCATTTAAAAAGACTAAAAAACTGGTTGTCTGTAAAGTCGGTGATAACGTCATAAGAAAACACAATACTAACTCTGGTTAAAAACATTAATTTTAATTTTATTTTATCAAATTCTTAAAATGCAAGAATTAATTACCTTTTTTTGCCGCAATTGTTTTTGTAATAAACAATGGAAACCACGTTAACTTTTCACTTCACTTTATAAACAGTTGACAAAACAGATATTTACCATAAAAACTGCCCACGATATTCATTAGAGTGTATAATAAAAAACGCCCACTGTAGGTACTTAGCAAATAATAACAAGACCGTAGTAGCTCTATAAGAAAAACCAATACAATTTTTAATCTCCGATCTTTTTTTATTCTTTGGTAAGCATACAATATTAATCTTTTAACTTTGACACTGAAATGTAATCGATACAGTCTATGATTTATGATACAGCTGCTTTAGAAATTTTCAGACGTGTCAGATCTATAGAAATTTATGAGTTGAAGTTTATACCCACTTTTATATCTTAGGTTTTTGACATTATACTAATACCGAATGTCTCATGTGTCAGTAAGTTGGCGCTCACATTTACATATATTTTAAACTTGTGTTTTCGATTGCCGGTGTGGGAAATCGAAGATTTATGTGGGAGAGTCATGCTTCGGCACCACGGCCTCACAGAAAACCGGCAGTAAAACAATGATTGCATTGCTTTTCGCCGCGTGAGTGAGGTTACCGGAGGCCCTAACACTTCCCTCTCCCCTATTCCCGTCCTTCCCTCTCCCCCCTCTCCTCCCCTCTAATTCCCCTCTCCCGTCTTCCCGCTCTTACCTCCTCTCCCCCGACAACGCACTTGTGACTCTTGAGTTACAGGTGCCTATGGGCGGCGGTAGTCATTTACCATCAGGTGCCCCGTCTGCTCGTTTGCCCCGTATACCATAAAAAAAAAAACATATAAGACAAAACAGTACAGTTGGCGAAATGTACGTGTGTGATACAATTTTACTTCTTCTTATCAGTGATACACTTACCTCTGCAAATCCATTGCGGTATACAAGCGTGAATATATTAATGAAAACTTTAAAATAACTTAAACCATTAATCTGTTTTATCGGCTATAATAACTATAACATGTTTGAAAGGATTAGGCACTTATAATTGTATTTCTGTCACTAATATTTTGGAAGCGAGGAATATTTTTGGTAAGGATAGCTTTCATTACAACGTTATAACTCTTTCCTGTATATTTTAACCTTAACTTTATTACGTGCCTACCCCCAAAGGGAGAAAGGCGTGAGCTTATGTTTGTATGTACTGTACATATGTTTAAAGTCTCACGTTCAGCGTCGGTTCTCACATACAACTATACCTAGGTCTGTCAGAAGTAAAAAAGTTTTTCAAACGATCTATTATGACTGCTACGTGTATTAAATTCTAAACTCCTACCTGTTCCACCTTCATATCGATAATTATAGTTATATAAAACTAAAAAAAATACGTTTCAATCGCGAACCGAATAAAAAAACCGGCCAAGTGCGAGTCGGACTGGCGCATGAAGGGTTCCGCACCATCGTACAAGATTTAATACTATAAGCCAAAAAAAATACGTCTATGGTAGAGGACCACCCTTTACTTTTTAATTTATTTTTATTATTTGTTGTTATAGCGGCAACAGATATACACATTATCTGAAAATTTTAACTATCTGACTATCACGATTCATGAGAGGACAGCCTGGTGTCAGACGGACGGACAGCGGAGTCTTTGTAATAGGGTCCCGTTTTTCCCTTTGGGTACTGAACCCTAAAAATGACAGACTACCAGTACAAATGTATGGATACATTAATGTATTTCCTTTAATACGTTCAAACTTTCCCAAACAAGTATGCAAATTAATTATGTAAGCGTAAAATTATATTTTTTGTTTAATAATAACGTCATTTCTGTTCAAGTTTTGTGTTAATTACGTAATTAGTTCATAATCATTACATTACTTGGGTATTATTATATTTAAATTGTTTTTTACTGCTGAAATTTAATTGAAAAGCTTTTAATTTTGTAGCAGCTGTATCTAAAATACATAATATCAAAATTAATAAAAACGATTAGAAAAGAGCGCATGATCTTCGAACGGCTGAACAGATTTTCTTGAGTTATATCTAAGAACACTCCCGACTAATTTACCTTTCAAACAAAAAAAAAAACAAAATCAAAATCGGTTCATCCGTTCGGGAGCTACGATGCCACAGATAGACACACACAGACACGTCAAACTTATAACACTCCATCGTTTTTGCGTCGGGGCTTAAAAAGAAGTCACATGCACCTGTAGTTTTCTTACGATTTTTATGACTTTGCAAACATCACACACCTACATAACAACTTAGGTCCAAGTATAGACCTTGTATGTATAGCCCTAGAGTCTGGTATGGGACAGAAAGTTATACTCTCATATTACCTTATTCGGTCACTACTGGTGTATGTTATGGTTTGTAATTCCCAAAGTGCCCAGTTGGCAGCAATAGGCTTACCATCGCTACATATTATAAAACAAAGTCCCCGGGCACGTCTGTCTGTTCACGATAAACTCAGAAACTACTGAACGGATTTTCATGCAGTTTTCACCAATAGATAGAGCGATTTATGAAGAACGTTTAGGTGTATAATTTGTTAAGTTATTGTGTAAATTGATTGAAATATTGAAGATGTCTCTGCTACCCGCCCCGGCCCTGCACGGGTTGCTAGTCTATGATAAAACAAAATATGCATGTTTAATAGGCCTTTGCCGATCCCTTCGGGGATAAAGGCGTATATTTGTATGTATATGGATATCTGTTAAGCAATTTTTAATAGCAGGAAGTAGTCTGGACGCGTTCCCGGTAGACTGCAATAGGGTCGCGAACAATCTCGTAGGACCGGAAATACACTTGTTAAAACATACACATAAAAAAGATAAAATATGGTGGGTATAATAATTCGTTTTGCTTACAGACGGTAAAATTTTCGTTGAGAATTCAACGAAATTTTACTGTCCGTTAGCAAAACGAATCGTTTCTTGATTACAGGAACGTGGCATTAATCTTTATATATAAAAATTCCGTGTCACGTTGTTTGTCGATGAACTCCTAAACTTATGAACCAATTTTAATGAAATTTTGCACACTGTGTGCAGTTTGATATAACTTCAGAGATAGAATAGTTTTTAACACTATTTATAATCACAATATTTTTGTATTGCAAATTACTTAACCACCGCAACGCGTGGCCGTGTGGCCAGTATAATATAAACGTAGTACACCGATTGTCAAAAGAAAACTCCCTGCAATGAAAGGCGGTGGTAAACTACTCGTACAAAGTTTCCTAACTTCGTTAAATTAGATATCCGGCAGATGAAAGGATGTTGTGAGTAAACTAGCTGAATAAGGATATTGGACATCATAATAACTGAAAGATAACATTATATTTATACATATCGCTGGTTTGCGAGAATAGCGACGGAACTAAAAATTATTGATTTATAGAATGGGAATGTTTTGTGATTTCTGCTAGAGTATTTTGTTCTAAATATATAATGACCGTGTCGCTTTCTAACGAACGTGAGCACGAAATCGGCGTTGCATCTCTGTTCACCACAAAATATCAAAGATTTATGATCGCTTGGCATTTGTTCAATTCGACTGAATTTTGAATTACTTCGATATTCTCGCAACCAGCGAAATATTCAGCCCTCGTACAGAGTTTGGCAACTCCCACCAAGTTGGTTATAGTAATTAAGTAGTAACATAGCTTCATAAGATGAATTGTTGGTAGTGATGACACTACTGCCGGATATAAGTATGTACTTACTTATATCTATTACTTAATCATTAGCCGAGTGGTTAATGATTTTGGCCCTTGTAAATCGTAGTCTACTTCTCAACATGTTTTTAGTGTATTCCTTAAAGGATGGACCGTTTTTGTGTCTTTACAGCACATACATCTTTTTGACTCTCAACGTACCTTATAACAAAATACTTTTAAAATTGATTATGGTGTTGTGGCGACTTCCACACAGATACAGCAAAAACATACTTCAACATCTTCTAGCGAAGATGAGCTGAACTATTCCGTAACTACTGGTCCTGCATCGCGCTGTAGAAGTTCTCGCATCGATAAGTATAATATTATATAGAACTCAACTATACGTATACGTATAACCCAACATCAACCATTGGGCTGCGGTCCAAAAGGGGCACAACACCCGTTCCTCAACAGTTTGTCATAGTTTTTTTTTGCATAGGCATACTAATGTATCCCTACCTAGTGGAATACATAAAAAAAACAGTCAGTCATAGGACTGCGTGTCAGAAGTGAAAACATAACTTCACAATGTATTTGCATATACATACACACACACACACACATCTGTATATATATAATTAGGTTAAAAATAAAAAGTAGGTAATAACATATCTAAATGTATACATAGGGTACTCTGGAAGTTCTGCGCTCCTGGCCGTTCATAAATGTTTGAATTTGGAATGTTATATTTTTTTAAATATAAGAAACTCGTCTTCATCTTACGAATTTTCGATCAAGGTCACGTGACCTGACGCGAGTTTAACATTTTTTACCCATCCCAAAAAGTGCACAACGCCGCTTAGAAAGTTTTCACTTCAAAAATATTTAAAAACAATTGTCAGAACACGAAATTACACTCAACAACATGAAATAACAATCTATACTTAACATAATAAAGCCAAACAGTTTTTTTGTTTGATTGTTTGTTTGTTTAAGCGCGCTAATCTCTGGAACTACCAATCAATTCTCGAGAAAGATTTTAGTTTTATTACATCACGATAAGAGCCTTAGGAGCCGAGCAGTGGTCATTAACGTGGGTGAAACTACGGAAAACGCTAAACGAAAAGCTAGTGGCTTATCAAAAGCACGGAACAAAAGTAAAATATATAACTTTATAATAGTATATTACTAACTGTATATAAATAAATGCTCCATCTCTAATCACATTGACCTCATTTTTAACTGATTTATCGGAAACTCTACCAGTCTTTTTACCCACCATTTTTTTATCAGAACATTTTTCAATTAACTCGTAGAACCGATTCAGATAATATTATTACCTACCAATAGACCTTTTCTAAATTCATTCAGAAACGAAGCTGTGTTTGCACATTATGCATTCCCGGCATTGTATAACTTCCTTATACTATTCCTATATATATGTCTTAAAACAGTAAATATTTTAATGCTCATTCATTCCTCATTCATTCGACTGACCTGTTGGTCTAGTGGTTAGTAATCATGACTGCTAAGCCAAAGATCGTGGGTTCGATTCCCATCCAGGACAAATAACTGTGTGATGAGCATAATCATTTGTTCTGTGTCTGGGTGTAATTTATCTATAGTATGATGTATTTAGAAATATATAAGTAAGTTTATCAGTAATCTGGTTACCAGGCTTTGCTAGTACAGGCTTTGCAAAGTTTTGGATCAGACGGCTGTGTGTGAGATGTGTTAAGCTATTATTATTATTATAGAAGTTGTAATACAAAAAATTAAATTCAGTATCTGATCCTGAAAAATTCGGCAATCAAACTTTTATCCATAAGTGCATACAAAGCTCTGACGTCCATGATAATGGAACTATTCTTCCTACAATTGAGAGTGTGTACTTTAGTTGATAGTACTTGATAAATGAGCATGAACGATGTGTTAGATGGGTTAGTCTGCCGTGTGATCGTGCAAGCCTGAACTTACTATTTCCAGATTTAGAAAATTCTGCAAGGTAAGCTATTGTAGAAAAATACTTAATTAAAATGCTTTTCGTATTAAATAAAGGAGCATATTTTAAGCAAATTATGTTTAATAAAAAACAAAACTTGGTATGGTTTAGATTTTAGATAAACATGCACACGATAGCATCACGCCTGTTTTGCAGGTAGGATAAGAAAGGAATTTGTGATTTTCAAATTTGAAATCAATAAAAACGAAACTTTAGCGACGACACACGACCTGGTTGAGTATTTATCTAGACTTCTTCCAAACGTAATGGACTTACGTTTAGAAGAGGTTTAAATAAATACTCAACCAAGAAGAAAATAGAGAGAAATTCTGTAAAATTGGAACCTGACACTAAAAGCCAGAGATTCGGTTTGGCACGCAACTCGGGTTTCAATTGTAATAAGTAAAGTATACACGTTACACTATTACTCATCAATTATCACGGCTAAAGTTAAATAAAATACTACACTAAAACCTTGACATTTGTAAAAAAACAAGCCCAAAACATGAGACGCCATTAACTAGTGTTCATATTTCAGGCGCTCTGTTTCATTACAAAGTATCGTGGCGAAATTAAAATGTTTCCTACCATATAGGTCAAGGATATAATGAATTCGTATTTTAAACTTTTTAGCACGTGGAATAAGGCATCATAGTGCACATTGTAAAGGTCGTTTGTTTAAATCAAGAGAAAGGACGAACAATATATTGTCTTTGGGCTAACATTGGGAATCAGATTTAGATTTTAAATGTCAGCGTGTATTACAGTTTGAAGTACTTTAAATATACTTCGCGCACTTAGAAATGTGATATTTGGTTTATTTAAAGGTCGTATAATAGAAAAAGTGCAGAAAGCTAAAGTTTTTAATCAACATAATGTGTTAGAATTTTAAAAATGATTCGAAAATGGCAGTATATAATTTGACCTACCATCATACAGAAAGTATGTACAATAATAGTTTCAGTTATACTGGTCAATGATGTAAAACGAAACAGTTAAAACTTAATGAATTATCGTCGAAATTCGACCACTAGGCGATAGGCGCCTCCGAGCTAGTAAACACTATTAAATGTACATATATATGCCTTATTACCTAGGCAGGCAGGCAGGCAGGCAGGTTAGGCAGAGATGATGGAACGCCATTTGCCACAAGCCTGACATACAGCTGGCGCTTCTTCCACATTCATCACACCTTTAACCCTCGTCGGTTACTGGTGCTTTTAACTTGGCACTTCTTCAGTATCCGTTTAGTATCCGCTTTTCGGGGCCTACTCGCACCGACTCGCTCACTCACAAGAGCCTTATTCCCGTAGCAATTCGCTCTTCGCTCATACTTTCAACATGCCCAAACCATCGCAGCTTTTCACTCTCAGTTCTTGTCACTACATCTTCTTTCAACCCACACCGTTTTCTTACCTCATCATACCTGAATCTATCAGTCAATCTTACATTACACACACTTCTCAGTAAACGCATTTCCACGGCATTCATTTTACCCTCATGTTTCTTCTGACATATACATCTCTCGCTGCCATACATCAAAGTTGATGCCAACACTCCCTCGTGAACCGCCAGAAGTGCTTTTATGGACACGTACTTCGACTTTAAAATAAATGTCAGTTTGTAAAACCTTGAGTTCTTCTTTTTTGTGGGATGAGCTCCCGACTTTCCACTTCGATAACAATTAGAGGTCTTTTGAATATAATTGTACATTAATAGATCGATATTATACTGATGGTACCAGGTCTTTTAGAATGCTTGTATCAAGTTACGGCATCAACACACAGAGTCACTTGGAATGGATCACCCCCAGTAAGAGTATGTGCTTGGTTATTATAAGATATGGATATAAGGCTATGCATGGCTAGTCATAAATTAGAGGGGTGAGGATCCTTTCCTCTGTTTTATCCTAATCCTAACAACCAAAGTAATTGTAAATAATAATGCGAACGTGAGTTTGTCAACATGATTATGACAACTCAACTGATCTACATGAAATTTGCATGCCAGGGCTACAGAAAATTACATAAATGAAACATTTAAAAATACCCCGACACAAAATAATAAAAATAGTATGAACGGCCATCTTGGATTTGAAATTTATCATAGTGTATGGTATTTTACTAGTCAAGCCCTTTCATTTGATACCCATACTGAGAAAGTTATGAAAAAATATGTAATCCGCCATTTTGTGGCGGCGACGATCTTGGACTGATTTTCATCAAACATAGCTAAGAATACTTCTGATTAATTCACCTTTCAAACCAAAAAAAAACAAATTCAAAATTGGTTTATTCGTTCGGGAGCTACGATGCCACAGACACACACACACAGACACGTCAAACTTATAACACCCCGTTGTTTTTGCGTCGGGGGTTAATAAAATACCTTTCGTCCAAAATAAAAGTACTGTTGCCGAGGAAAAATAATAATATTGCCCAAATGACACACAAATTCAAGCGGATCAATAAGTGAGGAAGCGAATTACGTTCAGACGCTGTCGGAAGATCTTTTAGAAAAGATTTTTATTTAAGTTACACGAATTTATTTAAAATAAGAGTTACAATTAAATACAATTAAATCAATTACTAACTAAACTAGTGACCCTAATCGAGGCTGGAGTAGAAGTGGCCGAGCTCCGCGGTGCCCTGGCGCATCGTGTTGCAGCGCGTTGTCACGTTGCGCTGCGTCAGCGCCTCGTGCTGGTTGACGCAATCGGGCCGTTTTCTAGAATATACGGCCACACCAAGCGTCAGCGCGTTCTGTGTAGCTTAGGGTTGTAACAAGCGTTAATTCAATTTTGACGTTTACACGTTTTTCCTAACTTGTGTGTGTAGTAAACAAGTGCACAATGGTAGTTGCAGACATAGCTCCTCCCAGCGGCTTTTTTATATTCAATTCAATGTGCCGTCCAGCTTTAAGCGCAATGTCATTCAAACTCAGAAGACTGCAGGATAAGTCCAGCAATAAGCGCTATCGTTGCCACACCTGTGGGCGTGCAACGTATTTGTGTGTAACTGTGTTCCTAGATTTTAGTAACATTTAATTTTGATTGCGCATTCCGCCACTGTATTGTGAGGCAATAAATGGTTATTTCTTTCTTCCTTGAGCCCAAAGCTATTACCACCAGTCGCCCTAACAGAAGCAGGCTCGAGACGTAGGCGCAACGTGTTCCGCGCGCGCCTTTCTAAATCAGAGGGGGCAAAGATCCCCGCACCAAACGCCGGCTGTTGAACAGGTGGCCAAGCCTACCAAGGTACTCAGGTATTTCTAGGTTACCTCTGAGTCCCTGGTATTAGAACCCCGGGAAGGAACATCGTGTGGTTTCGATTCTGACATACCACCATGCCGTTTACCCCGGCATGGTGATAACCCGTGGGGGTTCCCACACGACAAAAAAGGCTTTAAATTATCAAAACTCACCGGAGGGGACGATAGAATTTGTAACGTTCATGCCATGTTGTATGTGATCTATTTATAGGCACCCTGGACCGTGTGTTTATGCCTACTTGGTTGTCTTAAAAAAACCACGAGCAACCCACCTACGTACGTTGGACGGTCTGAACACTCTAAACTAGTCGTAATCACTCCGGGCCGAAGTTAACTATCTTGTGAATAAAAGATGGCATTTATCAAAATAAACTACGAAAGACAAAGTTATTTGCCGAAAAGAGAAGTTATACCAAACTATGCTCAAACAGATAGTATTTATGTACAGAGAGTGTTTTGTTCAATTAGTTTGAAACTAAATTTAGAATTCAAAGAGCAATCCTGATTTGATTTGTTTTGCTAGACCGTTTAACACCGGCACAAAAACATCTATAAACAATAAACCTTTTACAAAGGGACAATAAGACTAAGTTCTAGAAATGTAATATATTAGTTTACTACATAGTACAAGCTACCTAACAGTCGCACATCATTCTGTATTCTTAACGGGCAACGACACGTCGAGGGCAATGCTCGGTTTATCCTACAGAGACAGATTTCCTTCTGAAACCTGTACAGTTGCCTCGGGCATTCAAATGTTGAAGATTTAATTTGTCAAGCACTTTAGGCCACTATTCTGCTTTCTACAACATAATTGATGACAAATATTAGATTAAAGGCGGGTTTATGAGGATGGAATATAACAAAATTGAAGAAATTCAAATAAAAATTTCGGATAATTTATCTAGTGTTTCACCGTAATGTTTGTGTTGGGAGAGAGTTCCGATATTATTAATTTTGGAGTCAGAAAAATCGGGTGCGACGTTAACGTTAACCCCACGAAAGTTAAATCGAAACGTATGCGCGTTCACCGCCAATAAAACCCCATTCACTGTGACCCCAAAGATCCAAGACACAGCCCTCACCATCGCAGAGAATATTAGGATTCTTGATTTCGTAATTACTTGGAAGTCAAGGTCAAGCTGGCATCCAAAAAGCTTGGAGTGCTTAATAGAGCGAAGCGGTACTTCACCCCGGGGCAAAGACTTTTATAATACAAGTCACAAGTACGTCTCCATATGGAGTACTGCTGTCATTTCTTGGCAAGAACACCTGGATATCAGTTTGGGCATCTTGACTCGGTCCAAAGACATGCTGTGAGAATCATCGACGATCCCAAACTCACAAGCGGGATTGAACCCTTAAGCCTAAGGAGAGACTTTGCCTCCATGTGTGTGTTCTACCGCTTATATAATGGGTTAAACTCTGAGGAACTCTTTGACATGACATGGTACGGTTCCAGAGGAATTTCCTCCCGCGACCGCTCAAGCTGTAGAATGAGCTCCTTGCCAAGGTTTTCCTGAACGACTACATATAGGTACCTTCGAGAAAGAAGTGTATAGGTTTTTAAACGTCGGCGGTAAGGTCGGCAACGCGCATGCGAGTCCTCTGGAATTGCGAGCGTTCGTAGGCTACGGTAATCGCTTACAATCAGGCGGGCCGTATGCTTGTTTGGCACCCACACCTTGTGCCACACTAGAAATGTGTGTGACAAATTTACAGAATGGATAAAAAAATTTGAATGACGTTCAGTACTGGTTTGATCCGGCCTTTGACGATCGTCAATTGGTAAAATGTGAAACTTTCAACGAAAGTCCAGTTTCAAATTTCAGAAATGACATAAGAAAAAAGGAAATTACAATGTTTACTGAAAGGAATATTTCTAAACAACAGGTTAATTGCAGTCATTGCGATCTCTCTATAAACATTGTCATACGCGATGAGAGCTTGGAAGAATCTGAATCCACATCAGCATCCAAGGATTTTGAAAATTATGCATCTGCAACATCCCTATGCTGATCCAGATCCTATTCGATGGATACGTGAGATACATATAAAATTTAATTGGCAATTGTGGCCTATTTTCATTGTTGGTTTATGTATCTTAACAGTCTGCAATTGTTTTCTTTTAACATCGACTAAGCATAGTTGCATTGCAACCATGGTTTGGCCATATCAATGACCCTTTAGAGGACCATGGAATAGATGGGCTACAAGATAACAGATAGAAATTATAACTATTAACTATAACAGAAACAATAACAGTAACTATTCTAATTGACTATAAAAACCAGTAAATTTTAGAAAATATGTTGCACGATCAAGTTTGTAACTAGTTAAGTTTTGGAAAAAGTTAATCACAAAGCTATACTCAACGCTTTTGACATACTGTTAACCTAATTTATAAAAAAAGAAGTATCGTATGTAATAAAAAAAATCTTCAAACACACATAATCAGTGAACAGTTATAGCCTGGAGCAGCAACTTGTCATGTTACATGTAGCTTCGTATTTCTTTGGTTGTCTTGATTACAGAGGCGTATTAAAGTAAATAAATATTTACAATAATAGTACAAATTATTCTTTATTCGAAAAGACTTTTTTTGCAGTGATTAAACTGCTTGATGTTGTTTGATCTTTTTGAATAGCATCAATGGTGCAATTGGACTGGAGTGATAATGAAAGAACAATTGTCAGTGCGAATAGACCAAATTACTTAATGAAAAAGTACAACAAAACTTTAAAATTTCTCGTCAACTACTATCTGTGACGTACACATTGTCTAATTTATAGTCCAACCATACTTTATTTTGTCTTTTGTAGTCAAGGACTAAGCAAATATGTATTAAACATGATGACAAGATTTTATATGATATATTTTTAGCCCCATAGGGGGAAGAGCTTATGGCTGACATCCAGACTCGTTTCCATACCTCGTAAGGAGAATTTTCTAAAAAGCAAATTACAATTTCACATTTGTAATCGCACGAAAACTACTTGCCACATGATACCAGGATACGAGACTTGGTCCGGATGATGCTTACAGCAAAGAAACTTTTCTTAAGTATTTCAATTTCAAAAATTCTCAAAATTTTATCTCACCTTATAAATACGGCTGAAGACGTTGAATTTCAACAATAATAATAATATTAACAGAAAAAAATAGAATTGTAAGAAAGAAAATTATAAAACGTAGCTATAATTATAATTATGCACAAGAAGACTTCATTATCATTAGAAAGTAAGATGCTTACATTTAATACCGTGATTAGAATCTAAATTAGCGAGACCCTCGGAAAAGCTTTTAGAACGTCTTTATAAGGAAAAAAATAGAATAAATTCAAAGAAAGGAGTTAAGAAATAAATGTGATGGACATAGACTGTAATGGACATATCTTAATAAAACAATATTTTTTTTCTGTAACGATTATTTCCTTATATTTTGTGTGTGTATTTTAGAATGTGTTGTATCCGTACTACAGAGTACGGATACAATACATTCTAAAATACACACAGAACACAATCATGTTTTTATAAACACGCTTTCATTATCTTCACTTGTAACTCTGTGTAAACAACTCTTGGAAATCAATTTTAACCTTCTTCTAATTGTCCAAACGAAATGAAACTTTATAAGTTTATGTAGTATGGATGACAATACTATAATTTGGCATCTTGGAGCTAATCTGATGCTGGAATCAGGAGGTGGATAGTTAAACTCTTCAGTGGGTACTAGTAAATACCTCTAGAATATTCGTTTTGACGAGTCCAACAGGCTTGGTAATGATAGTCTGATGATGAAGCCAAGGGGTGGATGTGGAGCTCTTTTTTGTTTTTAGTTATGTTTACCATTGAAGCGTGTTTTTTAGTTTTACTTAACTATAACTATTTAGTAGCTTTAGTTCTCTTCAACATTCATCACATATCACAGAAAGAGTTAAAACATGTAGCAGTGAGTGTTTAGTATTTAAGTATCATGTCATTCATCGTCCATCATCATTATCGCGCATGTGATAATAAAAAACAAATATCACAGTGTATGCTAAGATTGGAGTCCTACAGATTCGCGATAAAATGCACCAGAAAATGAGAATTATTACGGAACACCTCTCCAGCGCTTAAAGTGTAACTTTATTGATTTCTCATTTGCTTTTACTGCTCAATTTAACTTTACTAAGCCTGTAATTTATAAATTCACGCTTTTGAAAACTATACAAGAATCATAACTGAGACCATTAACAACTTACGCGATAAAATTCCATCAAATTTTGTAGTACGTCCATCCAAAATATTACACAAAGTTTAAGAAGATATTAATACACATACAATTCAAACATGATCGATATCCACTGGCATAGAAATGTCTTAGTAATTTATCTACGTTGGCCAACAGAAAGGTTTTCTGGAGAGAAAATTGTGTCTTTCATGAAATACGCTAGTAAACAACCTGTTGTATTGGATTTATTTAGTACATTCTAATATTGTGTAGTTTATTGTTAAAGAAGAACCTTGAAGGCTTCTCTATCGCAAAAGCGTCTTTTGTGACGCCATCTTTTTATTGTAATATAGAAAATAAGAATATCAATATCGCGTTTTTTCTTCTACCAGCCTAAAGAGCGTGTATTATCTGGTGGTAATACTTCTTCTAGCTAGAGAAAGCGAATGGTATTCCTAAAAGATCCTGATTAAAATACCCTGACGTAAATATATATATAAGTTAAATATTCCAATACGTTTATTAAATTCTTATGGCAAGTCGGAATATCTTTCAAGTTTAAAAAAACTGGGCTCTTTTAGTTTTAATACAGCTAAAAACACCTTTATTAAGTAGATTCTAATAAAAAAAAAAAACAATACAATAACGGCACGGAGTCTATATACGTACGTAAGGAGGTATCTACTAAGATGTCTTTATAGGCATATCATTGGTGGAACCACACACGGCAAATGTCGAATTGTGAATACTGTATGCACTTAGTGGTATTAAAAAAACGTAAACTTCGTAAATTCCAAACCGCTGTTTGGAGTGTTAAATAAAACTTTATATAAATATGAGGATTGTTATTAATTGACTGGCCTGTTGGTCTAGTGGTTAATGACCCTGACTGCTACGCCATAGGTCATGGGTTCGATTTCCACCCGAGTCTGGGTGTTTTTATGTCCGTTGTTTGTATGTTTGCAAAGTCCCCCGCTACACAGGAGCCATTCCTGATGCAGTTGTATTTAAAAAAAAATTATGACGTATTCAAATAGGAGTTCTTTTTTGTGTTTAAGGAGATATTTAAAAAATACTTATCTAAATTAAAGATTTAGTTCAATTTAATATTGTTACGGATATATCATAATAATATTCGTCTCGTAGAAGATTCGATAGTGAAATTGTTATTTATCTATGACTAATAACAATAATAAATATCTTACAAAAATAAATAAAATAGAATCACAATTCTACTCAACTGTTGCCATGCCATAAAGAATATTATGTTAAAATAATATCAATACATCAAAACTAAACTGTTACTGGGCTCTTCAGAATCACTTACAACTTCATTAACAATTCCAGTTTCCTATTCGCTTGTTTTCTCATAGCCATGGCGCCCGCCAAGATGATGAAGATGTAATGTGACCTTGTGTAAAGTTCAATGTCGCCATATTAAATTTCGCTCAACCTCAAGAAGGGCACATAGAGCCCGGAGAAACGACAACCGCTTCAGAATAAATATTGTCAAGTGGCCACCACAGACGAGACCAGTGACGGATTTGGGAGTAGATGGACCAATGACCTGCCGGCTTATTCCCTACAGCTTTGAATATAGAACCGAATCGAATTTTATTTTTGAATTAGTCATAAGTACTTCAAACTTTTGAATTCAATACAAGTGCATGATCAAATTTTAGTTCAAATAAAAACTATCGTCTTGGAAGTTTTTATGTTTAAAATATGTGAATAACATACGACTGCTTAAAGAACTTATCATAAACTTTTATACGTAGCAAGCATACAGTTGAAAGTTTTTAAAAACATAATGGGATACAAGGTAAGTTGCAAAGTTAACTATCGGATATTTGATGCATACATATCATTATATTAATACGTAAAAAGATTTTTTTGTACCCCTTTTTAAGAAAATCATAATTTCTACATATGTACAAAATGTAACTTAACACAAGAATATTTTCTATTAAATTTTATCAAATTGCAACATTGTTTATGTCTTCACCTTAGATAAAATCATTATGTTAATACGTGAAGAGAATTCTTTGTACCCCTTTTTAAGAAAATTTTGCGAACGTAGTAACGTGAATTTTGGAATATTTACTGTGTATATACACAGTGGAGAAGAAGTGCAGAGAGCTAAAAATTTTAAACAATATGTCTTACAACTTTAAAAATTACGTGAAAACAGCTTAATGAAATTACACGCGTCCAGTATATGTGATTACCTGTCATGGTAAGTAAGTCTATACAATGACAGGTCAAGTTATACTGACAATTGAAAAAAAATCGAAATTCGACCACCACGCGATCTCTAGTTTGTTATAAACGTACAGGGATACAAATATTGTTGCTCTGGTATGATTAAGAGCCTTATTAGTGTATTTTGTGAAGTTATGTGAGTCATTGTTATTTCCTATCGACAGGGATTTTGAACTTTATTGGTTTATAAATAAAGAATATGTATTTTTTTTCTTCTCATAACATAGATCACAAGAACAGTAAAAGGTATTCCCGCAGGATTATTTAGGCACACATTAGATTGTCCTTGCGACAGCCCCATGTATATATAAATGTTCATTTATCTAGGACTAGCTACTACGGTGGCTATAGACACACTTATGACGGAACACCGTGTGTTTTTAATCGGTTCGATTCCGACATACCACCTCACCCGTAGCCACGGTGAGGTGATGACCCGTGGGGGTTCCACATGAAAAAAAACAGTGGCTAGTTGATGTCCATGTCTTAGTGGCCTCTACACTCACAGGATGGACTCTTCAAGCTATTGCAATCTCTGTCCCATTTCGCCATCCGAGACTTGCGGTGTCCCTTACCCTAGCTCCCTCGCTTTATCAGTTTTCCTTACCCCAATTTACCTTCTTCCTTTGTCCCGTCTCAAAACGATTAAATTACCAAGGAGAGTTGGCATCAGGCAGGTGGCTGGCCATAGAAGAAACCAGCCAGAACCAGGGCAGGAAGATGATGATCTAGTCCTAGCTATTTATTCAAATGTTTTGTTACACCACCTGTTTTTTTCATTAATCTGTATTGATCGTTATTTATGAACGTGTACCATGTCATTTTGCCAAAGATTCTACTCCCAGAGAATATGAGTAGATAGTGGAATATGTCCATAATAGTGATTCATTAATATTTTTTAGAAAGTGAGGTATCAATTACTTAATTGGCATAAAGGTATCGGACTACTAGATGCACACGAAGGTTCCATCCTTTCGTTGTCGAAACACCAAAAAGTCGAACTAAACGCTTTGACAGCTCCTTTTGATTGGAGTCCACAATGGCTTACACGTAAATATCATAATATGTTACAATAAAAACTTTTGTGAGTGGTATTCATGTTTATTAGAAACTGCCGCGACGGTGTCAGGCGTCACACACGTCGCGGCAGGACGCCTCACTCCTTGAAAAAAGGATCCCCGTCGGGTCCGAAACTAGTCGGGCATCCCCGAAATACAAACGTGAGTAAAACCGTATAGTTTCTAATAAATATCATAATAGGCAAGTTTATTATTGTTACTTTCGAGTGATATTTTTTCAAGATGGACAAATAGACGTCCATTTGTTACGTTTTTGTTAATTGACTTATCCTACTAATATTATAAACGTGAAAGTTTGTGAGGATGTATGGATGTATGAATGTTTGTTACTTTTTATGCCAGGTGAAACCGCAGGGCGCTGCTAGTATAATTATAAAACACTTGACATTGGCGGCATTCCTGCGGTGATTCTTCGCGCGGGATAGAGTCCATAATAAAATAATATATATAAGTTGTCGAATGAGCTGCCTGCGTCTATTTTTCAAGTCAATTATAATCCTGAAGCGTTCAAGTGTAGAGTGAACAGGTTTCTCTTGGATAGGCGTGTACCATCTTCGTCTTCATCGTCACTTTCCATCAGGTGAGTTGGAAGAGAAACGCCTGTTCTATGTCATAATAAAAAAAAAACAAAAACGTTTTCCAGTTTTGTACCTTTAACCTTTATGAAAAAATTGTAGACTACTTACCGAAAAAGCCTTAAATGACCTATAATATCGTTAGCTATTAATTTTCATTATGAACAATACTTTACATATGGGCCGGCTCGACCGGAGTGATACCACGGCCTCACAGAAAACCAGCATTGAACCAATGGTTGCATTGCGTTTCACCGAGTGAGTGAGGTTACCGGAGGCCCTAACCCTTCCCTCTCCCTTCTCCTCCCCGATCTCCCCCTCTACCACCTTTCCCCTACTCCTACCTTAAAGGCCAGCAACGCAGTTGTGACTCTTGAGTTGCAGATGCCCATAGGCGGCAGTCAGTCAGTCATTTACCATCAGATGACCCGTCTGCTCGTTTGCCCTCTATACCATAAAGAAAACTACTGTTTACTACAGTGATTTTTGGAGTTACCTGTTTGTTATTACAGAAAGTGGAGTTGGCTGGTTTGTGAATAGAGGCGTTGAAATGTAAATTATAATTTCTCTACTCCCAAATGTAATTGTTACTTAAGTTATCTTTGCATAAACGATATCGCGACCAAAATCTTTATAATATCGGAAAAAAAGATAAGAACAAAACCTGATCTGTATAGAAATGTGCCGATTATGTTGTTTATATTTCAACCACGTAGCGGACACGAGACGACGACGTTAGCAAGTTGGGCGTATGAAAATCGGTCTACAAACATTAGACACACACCCACACCCACATTTTGGGATGTATAATTTGGACCCTTATGTAATAGGGGCAAGCTTAATACCGTCCGGATACTTTGGGAATTATAGATGGGAAACTTGGGAGCATATTGAAAAGGCAAGGTAGTTAGGAAGGAAAGGCAATAGAAGGAGAGGTATATTGCTTGTAGAGATGAATTAGGGAGTGTTAGCAATAGTTCTCTCCTCTCTAATATTCGTAGAAATTCGTAGTTTTTGATACAGAGACTTTGTTTTGAATAGAAAATTTATTGAAAGCTGTTATGTCTAGATAGCTAGCTATATTTAACAGTGGGAGAGCCATGCTTCGGCACGTATGGGCCGGCTCGACCGGAATGATACCACGGCCTCACAGAAAACCGGCAGTGAAGCAATGATTCGTTGTATTTCATCGAGTGAGTGACGTTACCGGAGGCCCTAACCCTTCCCTCTCTTCCCCACTTCTCCCCCACTTCCCCTACTCCCACCTGAAAGGCTGGCAACGCACTTGTGGTGCCCATGGGCGTAGATAGTCACTTACCATCAGGTGACCCGTCAACTCGTTTGCCCCCTGTCCCATACAAAAAAAAAAATCATAAGAGACTGACGTGAAATAAACTATAGATAAAAAATAAAACTACAGTTGTTTCAACAAATAACTAGCTGCTAAAATTCCGCCTTTTATACGGTAAGTGTTCTAAAAGCTCGTCCACACTACTCGTGAAGTTGCCCGAAGTTATGCGAATACGAGAGTGTAGACAGGCACTTTGCTTCGCTTCGTGCAACCTCGCCTCGCCTCGGGCAACTTCCGATCGTTGTTCCGATCGGTTTTTGCGCCCAAAGTCAAAGGACTCGAAGTATCCCGATGTTCCAACGACGGGCCAAAAAGTATACAAACACTATGCGACGGACGACGACTGAGCTCCCCACGAGGTTGGACGAGTGTGTAGTGACATACTACGGACTTCGGTCAACTTCGACAAGTACTTCGTCGAAGCAACTTCACGAGTAGTGTAGAGGGGCTATAACAATTAAAAGTATTCTTTCAAATCTTAAGATAAGAATCTTAAGACTTTTCCTTTTTATGCATTATTTCTTTATTACGTCTTATTACGAGAACATTGATACTTCTATTGTCTGGGTTTTTAATTTTTTTTACAATAATGAGATTTCAATTTAGTAAACCTTAGGACTTCGAGGACCCAAGCAATTTCGATCTCTGAAATACGGTATTCCATACGCACGACAACAAAATTCAAGAGAATTTCTATGAATGAGTGTAACTTTACGCTTTACGCGCATTTAAAATAGATAATAAAGATAATTACCTTTTATAAGGAAAGTGATTAAATTTTCAGAGTTGCCTGGTTTAATTTAAATTTAGTTTAAATAAATTTAATAAACAAAACCATGACTGAGAAATGTTTAACTGCGCGAACTAAACATTTTTGTTTTCTTCTGTGTGTGTATGTGTTAACATGAGTATTATAATAATATACCGGCTATACATAAAAATTCTGCAATATGGCGAAACCTTCCTGTAAGACGTTGTAAATTTTTAACACATGTATATGTTGCAGCGAAAACTCTTAACCAGTCTCAACTAACAAAATCAGTCAAAAGAGCTTTTAAATGTATTGTCAGTTAAAAGTACTTTGGACGAATTAAGTGTTTTGTCTGTAACATATACATGTACTGCTCATGGATAAATTACTCAAGAGTTTCCATTCGATTCGATTTCTTAATAAATTATGTTTTATTTACCATTCTACTCTATCAATCGTCATTTCACTGCTCACTCCCTTTCTAGCTGTACCTTTTTCTTCCTTTTCTTTCGTACCCTTCAACTTCCATGCATAAAACTCTCTTGACAACATTTTGCTCATCCCTCCGCATGAGTTACCCATACCACGATAACCTACAATGGCACTTAACTATAAGAAACAAAAAATTAAAAAGTTATTTTCGAAATACGTAGCTTGTGCACCTGTCCTGTTCACTCTTGCGAGCGTGCGATTGAAAGACGTACCACGACTCTAATACGCTCCTTTGTGGTAAGTAATAAACTACAGACACTATTTACATTGCAATTTTTGTATTAAACTATTACAATATACATTCAGAGGAACATTCATTGTATGGTCTGTTTTATTATTATATTGGTATATTAAATGCATGCACGTAAAGTATGTGGAACTATCGGGTGCAACTATTTGACGTGATTTTTGTAGGAGAATGTGTATCTATGGTATACTAGAGATCGCGTTATGGTCGAATTTCGACTTTCGACCATAGTTTTTTTCCTTGGCCAGTATAACTTGAGCTGTCAATCACGTAATTTTTAAAGTTGTAAGGCATATTGTTTAAAAATTTTAGCTTTCTGCACTTCCTTAATATATAAAATGAAAATAATATTCCAAAATTCACGTTACTACGTTCTCAAAATTTTCTTAAAAAAGGGTACCAAGAATTCGCTTCACGTACTTAATGATTTTATCTAAGGTGAAAATAAACAATTTTGCAATTTGATAAAATTTAATAATATTCTTGTGTTAAGTTACATTTTGTACATACTTATCGTAATTTAGAACAGTCATAAAAGGGTCAAGAGCAGTAACAAGTGAGTGTATGAAGAAGCAAAATTGTAATGTTCATAAGTGTTACTTTGTGACCTCAATGAGCAAAGATATTTTTAGTTTCCTATTACATTAAAGCACATATAAATTTAAGACGTAACTACCTGCCTGCCTCGCTCACCTACTTTTATTGATAAAGAAATCGAATAATAAAATTGGAATATGAACACAATATATGATTTTATATGGTTTAATTCTGCGTCTGGGTAGATTTCAGTCTTAACCATATTTCAAACTTTTTAAAATACTATCACATTACGATCAAACCGGCTATAGTATGACCTAATAGACGGATATGGTAACATGAAGCTCAAGCTATGGAGGCTGAGCATTAGTCCTCCATGTATTCCAAATTTGAAAAAAAAAACAGAATTATATTAAGAAGAAGCTGGCACTTTGTAACGTTACAAAAACAAGATAAAATAAAGATGAAAGAAGGCCAGCACTGACTGACGTCAACGTAATAAATGTTTCAATGTCACCGAATCCTATAGCAACGAGCTTTCGAAGTTGATCATGACCGAGAAGTAGGTCAACGGTGCCCGGGTGTGATCTTGACCCACCGCTCGGTCCTCTTTATACGACGTTGTACGGGCTTCAGCGGTCGTGCGCATTGCGCGCAGGAATGACATTGAGGATACAAAAATATGAAAAATGTGATTAATGTTTCTGAATAGATCCCCGCATAATCCTTAACCCTCAAATGCTGAATTTAAGCAATTAATTAATTTGTCTGCGGACGAATTTATTAATAATAATATGACACTTACGGATATCCCGTCTTGCAGCTATCACAGATAATATTAAAAACCTCACATCTGATCTAAATGGTACGTATGTATGTATGAGTTTTTAGAGTTTACCACTACGGTGAATTTCGTCAATTCTCTATCTTCTGACAGTCCCCCGGGTGAAATCGCTTATATCGTGAAAGATTAGATAATAGTCATCTTAAACCATAAACGCTGGCACTAAAAAACTATGTTGCTTGGAACTAAAATACTGTTTGATTAAAAGAGTTTTCCCGCTCCCGGGGTGTTGGCTGATCATGACCGCAGAATTGGGTCAGCCCACCCCCATCTGATATTGACCTATATATTCTCTTTGTTATAAGTTTCATTTTTCTTCGAAGGATCTTTGAAATTACGATATTATGAAGCGATAACAATACATGTTTTGACACCAGATGTGCCGTGCTCCTAAGATATTGTGCTAAGATTATAGGTTGCCAGGTAGGCCAGGTATTTTCAGAAAGTGGAAAGACCTTACCTTCAATCCAATATTTGACGACATTGTTGTAATCAAAAGCAGTTAGTACGTCTTATATATAGTAAGGGAATCAAAAACATATAATTTACCTAAAAGAAATTACCTGTACCGATAGCATGATATGCCATAAATTGTTAGAGACGATATATCACGTACAAATGTCAGAAGTAAAATAAGAAATGGCATTCGAATATTGCTTCATTCCTCATTCTGTTTATTTCAGCTGGATAACGATTGCAATTACTTAAGCAAACATAATACAGGGTGTTAGTGAAACGCTCCCGAAAACGAAAACATGGCTCAGAAAAAAATCGATATCTTCTACAGTTTTATTAGCAATTTTCATGCTCCATCATGTTAGTACAGGTAAATGAAACAATAATTTCATAAAAATAATATTAAAAACAGCTAACACTCGGGTCAACAGACGCGCGGGCGCCGAACAGGCGCGGCTTTCTGTGCCCGATTGATTTTTTTCTGACCTATCATCAAAGGTACCCTTAGTACTATCGTCTGTCTTCATTTTCGAGAGCGTTTCACTAATACCCTGTATTTCACTACTAGTAATCAGAACTCATCATCATCATGCCCTTTCCCCAATTGTATTTAGTGTCGCAATACGTAAGTAGGTATTATTTGTCCATTATAATTTATATTTAAATTATTATACTATTTTTAAAATTATTGAAATTTATGACTTTTGTTTAACATAAAGGAGAAATCCGTTTCTGGGCCAAACCGTTACACGAATCAGATATGTACCAAAAAATTCGTCTATTTTACTTAGTTAACCCATTTAAATCTTAGCTTCAATTACAATGGCCAAGTATAGAAAATAAGTAGATTTCTATTTATTGTTTTAAACAGCCTTTGTAAATCTTTGCAGCACTTATTTTATTATACGTCACTAACTTCACAAACGCCTGCATAATATCAATGGAGCGTCTTACCCTAAGAATATCGATTTAGTGGAACTCGATTCTTTTACAAATAAATAATAATCTATTGTTTTATTATAATTGTTTTTTTATAGGTATTAAGGGCATAATTTCTAACTTTATATATGTGTTTGCTCCAGTTTTTTTTTTCTTTTTCACATTACAGGCCGTAAACTGGAGTAAAGAAAACGGATAGAACGAAAGAGCTAGGGTAAGGGATACTACAAGTCTCGGATGGGGAAACAAGACTGAGACTGCAGTAGCTCGAAGACGCCGGGGTCGCTTACACGTATGTCCGTCCAGTGATTGGAGAGGCCACTAATGCCGCGTTTGTATAATCAAGAAACGATTCGTTTTGCTTACGGACGGTAAATTTTTCGTTGAAAACTCAACGAAATTTTACCGTTCGTAAGCAAAACGAATCGTTTCTTGATTATAGGAACGTGGCATAAGACAGGAACATCAACTGGCCAGTTACTAGTAGTCAGAACTGTCGGTGGATTAGTTAAAATTATTAATTTTTTGTATAAAATAAGTATATAATTATGCTTTTAGCAGTTAGCCGGGTAATTATTTTGTGTGTCTATAATTAGAGATGTTGAGAGGAGTACAAGTGAGAATAACTATTCTCAAAATAGAACAACCCGACAAGGATGCACCTGAAGCCTATACAAGACCGCGATTAATCAGCAATATTCATGAAGTACTACTAGTAAAAAAAAAAGTGTGAAGATTTGCCAGATTCCATGGGAGATAAGGTTGCAAAGGCATTAGTAGAACCATTGGTGTGTGGTGTAATATACCTACCCTCTGAGCAGAAAATGTAGGCTGCCAAATAAAAAAAATGTAATTTTGTCACAAGTATGCCTAAGTGCCTATTGAAAATAAGCAAATATAATGGTATGTTACTTACACTAATATTATAGTTGAACAAACCCACATAGTATCTATTTAAATTCAAACACTTTCAAAAGGACTTAATCAATCAATGTCAACTAAAACAAAGAATTAAGTATATACTTATTTACTACAACGTTAGCTAATTTAGGCATGAAAGCCCTCGAAATATTAATTTCAATAAAGTTGGTATGAAAAAATATTTAAATTTAAGTAAATGTAAAATTATTTCTAGAACGCAATAAGGTAGATCTTATTTGAATAAGACTATTTGCTTAATATTTTACTTAAAACGTTTATTTATGTATAAAAGTAATTAGTTGGTACCCAACCAACTCTGAGAGACTTTACTAAAAACAAAGCATAATATGCTGGGCTGAATGACATTGATCGGTACCCTGCATTAGATTATCTTGTTAAATATGCCGTAAGCCACATAGATATACTCACACAGTTGCACTTACATTCAAACAGATATTAATACATAGACACGCCCACACGCAAGCAAACTGACACGTAGGTTATATACATACACACCACACAAGCACCATATTTACAAACTAATGCAACATCTAAATCATCCATTTTTGCATGTCTCAATTTATCTTACGCAACTGAATAACACATAAAAAAATAAAATTTAACACAATGAACCTAAAGTAAAAGTTTGGTAAAATTCATGATCAGTTGAAAGAAACGGGTCTAACTTCTACTCAAATCAGCTGCCATCTGTGTAACTTTTATAAGATTTTCGTATTAGCATTCATTTGGAAAGAAACCAATGTCACGTACTTTCCTGAGGCACTTGCCAAATGCGACAGAACTGAGAAAATAAGATATTTTTAACTTATGCAAATAAAAAAGTTTCGAGACCATATTACTCTCTTTTTAATAAAGTGAGGTTAACAACCCCAGAGGCAGTTCTGTTAAGTATTCATTTTATTCGTTTGTTTTAAACGATGCAAAAAAAGCCCTTTATGACACGAAAAGACCTTATCTGATTGAAATTAAGGCTTTCACCACAGATCGATTCTCACTTTAATACGTTTAATTTCCTTACCTATCAATATGACGGTTTTAAATTTTATTTAATAGTGTAAGGCCATGTTCGTTACGTTAACGCGCGTCAACAAGAATGCGCATTTTGTTGAAGTAGTTCACAATACATGCTAACACGCGTTTTGATCAAACGCGCGCTCGACGGCGTTGACGCTCGCTTTGAAATAATTGGTTTGGAGAAACGCTCGCCGTGAGAACACTATAAACAAACCCGACGCACATTCAACGCGCTGCCTACGCCCGTCATGTGAACAAAGTCTTATTATATTTTGTAGGATTATCCTGAATGCTTCTTCGAATTCCATATTTAACTTAAATTTATAACATAGATCTAGCCGTTTAAGAGAGAAATGCAGATAAAGATGACTCAATTCATCCCAGTGGAAAGATATTCACTTTGCTTGCTGCTTTACACCATGTGGGATACCCACGTGGTGTAAAGCAGCAGCATTCAACGGAAGTGATGAAATAAAACTGATTAATTTACTTAAAATTCAAAAGATCTTGATGATTTAAATTGACCCTAACATTTTCAATATTTTGTAAATATCAATATAGATATTTAAGTTTCTTAAAAATAAATTTCCCTTAAATCAGCAAACTACAGACGTCCAACGACATCATTTTTAAATTTCAAACTTGAAACAACTACAGTTTAATTTGTAATGTCCTTTCTTTTAACACCAAGTAAATTATTGTAATATGGTCCTTCGAGCCATAAAGTAACATGCAACGGATAAATACATTTTATATTTCTGCTATCATTTTTCTAAAAACTTTTTGCATAATAACATTATTATAACTTTATTCCATTCCGAGGTATAATTTATCTCTTAAGTCTCTCATATGAGATACATATCGTTCTCAAATAGTTTTAAGATATTGCGTGTTCTCGAGGGCACCACATCATGTACATCGAAATATAAAACTCAAATATATCAAGATAAAAATTGCTACGTCCAATATAACAAATGGGTTCGAAATAGATTATTCAAAATTATGTCGTTTTACACAACTATGATATAAGATGCAAACGACACATGACTAACTGTGCCTACAAACACTCTAAGCACTTTTTGTGACAAGAGGGGGGAAGGGTGAGGGCCTCCGGTAACCTCACTCACTCGGCGAAACTCAATGCAAATGCCAGTTTTCTGTGAGGCCGTGGTATCACTCCGGTTGAGCCGGCCCATACGTGCCGAAGCATGGCTCTCCCACAAAACCTGTAATTCAAACTAGTTATTGATGGAAAATTAGAGGCCACGGGGGCCTCTAACTTACTAACTCTAGTTACCAACACATAGAGCACACACGGATAGAGCTGGTTAAACGCTCTCTTAGTACGGTCCGCGTCCGCATTTACCCAGTTCTGAGTGCTAGAATTCGAAAACAAATCTGCCTTACACTATATCATAAAGATTATAAATACACTTATTTTTCTTTTCAAATAACACTGCAAAATATACTTTATGAAAGTTAAATAAAACTTAATAAATTAAGTTTTTTATTAGAAACATTAAATTAAATGGTAACTAGAATGCTAAAACAAACGAATTAATTTAAACTAAATATTAAACATACATTAAGTAAACATTGAATCTCAAAGTAAATTAATTATTAGGTATTAAACTTCTATGCGTAGTCAACGTTTGAGACATCCCCAGATGATTGGAAGCATTACGTCATTGTGTCAATACAACACTAAAGTTTTGGCGAAAAAAGTAATTACTCACTTCTTGATGAAAAAAGGGATCGCGTCCTTGGGTCTATTTATCGTTTCGTATTTTTTTGTGCGAGTGGAAACTCCCGCGGGACGTCATACCATTGTGGGGCGGTATGTCGGAACCAAACGGACTAAAACCACACGGTTTGCCTTAAATTAAATCCTCCTGTCTCCTGTCCGTAAAAGTGCGGGTACCAGCTTCGCTTGATTCCTCTCAATTAGGCGACCTCCAGGCACACGTGGACGTCGCCTCCTCGCGGCTGGCCTTTATAGCGGGTGGAGAGGAAAACCCGTGCTGTCCACCCGTGGCCACACCGAGGGCAGCACGAGGCACTAGAAAGCATGCCTCTGCCGCGCTCTATCTCTGTTAACGAGCCATCATAGTACGGCGGGCGGCCTCATGCCTATTGCGACCTCTTCGGGTGAGGGCCGACTGCCGCTACTAGCCCTTCCGCCTCCAAATCCCATGGGATCGGATAACCCCCATGTACAGCCATCTTGTAGCGACGCTGGGTCCAACCAAGTTGGGCAAAAACATACAAGGCAAGTGCTATTACAAAAAATTTGGAAATATTTGCATGTTGCAGAAGTCCTAAAGAACCGGACAAGTGCAATTCTTACTTGCGCACCGAGGATTCCGTACATACGTATGTAGATAGTTCGTCCATCTCGGGAATCGATTCCCGTACTTATATTTGCCGTTCTAATTTCTCACTCTATTTTTTAAGCGCAAAAAATATTTTTTGTGATATTTTTTTTTTTAAAAGAATATTAGCGACGCGGGTCACACATTACTAGTTTTCTTGTTAACCCCTCCAGCTAAGCTAAATACTTCTGATTTGTTCCATTACTTGAGCTACAAGACCTAGCTTCTTACCCATTTTCATGATTCTAGGTCAATAGGAAATACCCTATAAGTAGGTTTTAATTTACCTGCGAAATGTTAAAATATAAGGCTGAAGGCCGTATGTTTTCATTTCATACTTAGAAGCTTGATTTTTTTACAGCTTCAGGGAACCACAGACGTAAGTATTCGATGTTAATTTCAACTTGATACCTCAAGCTTTCTTGAGAAAAAAGTCTTGACAGACAGACAAAAGGACAACGAAGCGCTCCTATAAGAGTTGATTTTTTTCTTTTTTAGAGAACGGAATCCATAAAACAAAAAAACATATTTCTATCATATATTATCGTAATTAGTGCTGCTTAACACTAGATCTCTACTGACAGAAACTAAATCAGGTTATCGTTCCATTCAAGATCAACGTGAATGCGTCCCACGCAAGCGCACTGCACTATCGCCCCACCCGCCAGGCTCCCGTGTGATCTTGACCCGGAAGTGGGTCACGATCGAGTCCCGCGCAGCCTCCGACCTTGCTTCCGTATCCTGGCCCACGCATCGATACCGTTTTATATTTATAAGACCTTTTGGATGTTTATTTATGGAAGTGTGTATTAAAAAGTTTTGAGCACTTTGTGTGCATTTGTTTTTCTTTCTCGCCCAAGGTCTTAATAACATCACTGTCAATATTGTAACAGGTAATTAACACTACTGAAATACAAACATAGGTCAAGTCTTGTAATTAAAGTTATCCCATTATCTTTATCCTGGGTTCGATTTTAATTTTTGAAATGTACTTGTATTCTTTTTGTCAAGTAGATATATATCAGCTAAATACGATGTAATCAAAATATCATATTATTTTATCATATCATAATTTCCTTTTAGTCTCTCTAAACTTTTTCAACTTCAATTTCTTTCACGATTGCAATTTTAGATGATAAACGTAAACATAAAAAACTGTAAATGACTATGATATTTATTTTACGTGATATCTGTGATCTTACTCATAATAATATGATAAAAAAACCGACTGTAATTGTCCAAATCCACGCTTTACGGCGACCTTGAAATGTACATGTACATATGTCTTTAGTATAAACAAATACAAAGACATTTTCTTTATTTAAATAAATAGAAAAATAGTACACGCAATTTAGAGGAGCTAAGCTGGCTCAACTAGTCAGCCTATCTGAATGCATAATGGACCGTCTATAAGTCTAAATGCGGAAACAGAGCCCTGTACCAAAACACGCAATTTATTGCTTTTAAACTTTCGTGACTTTGATACATATAGATGTGTAATTCGGGACACACAATACCTCTTGGTTACCCGACGTTTCGATCAGTGGTGACCAACCTCTCGGTGAATCCTATATTCTAGTCCAAGTTTTCATACTCTAATTATTTTAACCGCCCCATAAATATTTATAATTTGTTAATTGCAGAAGACGCAGAACCGTAGACGTAATATTTTCTTCCAGACTTTATTAAGGTAAATAGCAAAGAAATTTTTAAATTTCAAATTGATACAAACAAAAGTGAAAAGGTTTGTGTAAATTCAATGCCAGTTCTGCAATGCAATATTAAAATGGAAATAGGTAAAAATAATAATAGAAGAGCCAAGGAGAAAGGAATCAGGCAGTGTGAACTCACGGACTTTCTTTTTTAATCACAATAAATAAATGTGTTTGAAAAATCCCTGCTTAACCTTTTTTTAAAACCTTTATTTAAAAATTTATGGCTCCAAACTCCAACCAATGCACAACATCAAAGAGTTTACCTAAAGGGTTTTGCGGTATATTGGTTATATTTAGTTATTACTTGGCTGCACGTGACACTTTTTAACGTTCTTTGTGTAAAGTCTAGACACAAGACAGATATAATATTCGATTAGGGTAGGTAGTAGAATCTTGAAAGATTTTATATAGTTTGAGTAAATTAAAAAAGAAAAGACGGGGCAGTACATAAATCAAATAACTTACTGATTCCCTGGTCTCGGGACATAAGTTTGAAATGGAGACGGGTCGATTGTTGTATCAAGGGAATTGATGCTAGGTTTTAAGGAAGAATTTTTTGTAACCATCTACCGGTTATATATATATATATATACTCTGTGGTAATATACACCTTTGAGGATATACTGAGTGAGTTTATTTTACACATAAAATACCTTTTTGCAACAACCAAAAGCAAATTTAGGTTTATAATATTTAGTCTCACCCATTTTTGTCTGCCACCGTTGAGGCGTACGACTGACACGTTCAGACAGACACGAGACAGTTCATCTATAATGTGTTACTTCAGTATCACAACAACATAATACAAATGAATTAATAGAACAGGTGTCTTATTTCCATAAGACATTTAAATTCATATCAACTCTCACCACAAATGAATAAAGTTGAATAACCGCTAACCGCTAATACAACGGAGGAGCTCCCATACATATGTAATGTCCTTCATTTATTTGAGGTAACAAATGCTACTTTTTTCGTATCATCCGTGATGTACATTTAGAAGAAAGGGGACAGAATGTCTACAAATATGCAACACGAAGTGCAACGTGCACACACTGGTCAGCAAATACACGTTACGCAATAACACTTAGCGGACGTCGTAAGTGGTGTTTCGAAGTACTGACAGTGCAAACAAAAATAATGAAGACCAAGTGCGGGTAGTTGCTGGAACTCGCACTTCACGGAGGCATCGCTGAGCTCTCAGTGCTCTCACCAGTCCACCCGTGACCACGATCGGTGCAATTCGATCGAAACGTCGGTATAACCAAAAAAGGTATTGAACCTTGTAATTGTTATCGCTATTAAGTCCCGATTTACACATCACTAATTAACTTATTAGTAACAGTAAATAACTTTCGAATTTTACAATTTATTACAATTTTTTCTTTCACAAATTGCGGCATTAAGATATCATGACCTAGTGCCACACTCTCAAAGCACTATGTTTAGATACCCGAGTCAATAGCAAGTTAATATAAATGTCGCATCGTTTTACACCCACATGTGGGTGTACAAACGTTGCTCGTCACCTGTGAAACTAATATTTGTACCTACCATTGGGATACTACAACATATTTTTGTTTCTCTAAATACGCAATAACGTTGAATAACTTAGAATATTTGAATATGAAAATGGTACTACGGAGTACTTTTTAATAAGGACACTACGTTACTAGGAGTAAAACGGATTTGTAGGATGCTCTTGCCACACCAAAAACCTGTATTTATTTTATTCAAAATAGGGGCAAGCTACAGATGCTAAAACAGTTCACTATTGTTATAATAAAAAAAATTCATTAGTTAATAAAATTAGTTAATAGACATTATTATGACTTGATACCGGTAGTGCGCGCTATTGGTCAGCCTGACATTGGTGGGGTGATAAAAAGACTAGGCATGCATTACAAGTTGATAACAATCACTTCAGTGTGATTAAGAACAATATAGCAGTTACTGTTACTTAGTAAATTGTATAGTTTATAGCAATAGTGGTAAGATTAATGCTAACAAGGACAAGATTACAATGTTAAGTTTAGAACTTTCTACTGCCGAGTGAGATGGCTTGAATCCACTTCGAGAAGACACAGAGTTTTGAACTACGACTAACTATAACCGCAATCGATATTCTCGTCATTATATTTGGTGTTCCTGTATATGTCATTTACATTTATGGAAAGATTTCCAATAAGCGGAGTCACCAAGAAAAGCACTAAACAATAAAATTTCGTGTCCACACTTTTTTAATTGCCAATAATTACAATTTTCCCGATACTTTTTATCCCGATATTCTCACGGGGTCGGGGCTTACGCGGGTGAAACCGCGGGGCACTGCTAGTATTATAAATGTGAAAGTTTGGATGGATGTTTGTTACTCTTTCACGCCAAAACTATTGAACCGATTGCGATGAAACTTGGTATGTTGCTTTTTAGCTGGCAACCTGGATTAACATATGGATTACTTTTATCCTGATATTCCCACGGGATTGGGACTTACGCGGGTGAAACCGCGAAGTAAGGTGGTTAAACTAATATTACAAAGAACGTATGAACTAATTAGCCAAAGTACATCCAATAAGTAAGTTAAAACACTGCATCAAAATCGACTCATTGAAAACATTCATTCACTTTTCTTTTTAAAATTATAACTTGAAACACTTCATACACGGCCCTTGGATCCCAAACTAGACAGAGCCTGTACTATGGTAATCATGCTGATAAACATACTTATGTATTACTAAATATATACATAAAATAGATAAATTTCACTCCGACACAGAACAACCTCTGGTTCACCAGTCAGTGTCACCAAGCATTTGCAAGTAAAGGACCCGACAAACAAATATGTAGTTTATGTAATTGAAATATCCCAAAAAGAAAAATATGGCAGCCTTCTTTAACCCGTTAGTCAAGTGACGGACCACCCTCGTCTATTCTACCAGGCCATGAGGACAATTATTTAAAACTAGCCGTTCCCGCAGTTTCACCTGCGTATATGGTCACTGCTCCGCTCTTATTGGTCGTAGCGTGATGTTATATAGCCTATAGCCTTCCTCGATAAATGAGCTATCCAACACTAAAAGAATTATTCAATTCGAACCAGTAGTTCTTGAGATTAGCGCGTTCAAGCAAACAAACAAACTCTTTAGCTTTATAATATTGGTATGGATGATATCTGATACTGTACTTCACAGCGCCGAAGAACGCCTTTCCTAGTCTTTGGAGCTAGACTGATAGGAAAAGATTGGTAAGATCGCCTCTACAACTACAAACAAATCCAAAGCGGGGTAATCGTAAATCGTTCCTCAACAATGATCTCTATTAATTAGAGGGTACTTGATCCTTCCTTCTACTTCCGATTTCTCAAAACATTAAACGCACACGAATAAATCTAAATTTTCAACGATATTTTTATCTTTTTTCTAACATCTAAATAAAAAATCGAAGACAATGCAACATTTTTGAAGTGAAAACTTCTTTAGGCACGTTGTGCACTTTTGCTATGGGGAAAAGCACTGAACTCGTGACCGTCATGCTAATAATACATGTATAGATCCACTAGAAGGCGCTAATCTAAACATTGAGTTCTGTCAGCTCCTTATTAATTAATCTTAAAAAATATAATTTAGTCAATAAAGTACTTATTGTGTGCGCAATTCATATGGTAAAATAAACCAAAAACATAATTGTAATTAAGGTGAAAATTTATGACTCAGTAGCGAAAACCTTTATTCAAAATTTCGTCCGAACGTACGTCAGTTTGATGGATGTCACTAGTAGATCACTTTCTTCAAAAATGAACACTTCTGATTGGCAACTCACAATTACTTATTAACAATTTTTTAAAACTAAAATTATAAACAAGACATTTTTGAAGTGAATACTTCTTTAGGCACGTTGGGCACTTTTGGTTTGAGGTAAAAGCACTGAACTCGCGTGACCGTCACGCTCAGATATATATATACCGATGTGTTTGTATGTGTGTCTGTATAATAATTTTATGTATACTATATGTGTAAGTTATGCTTTCACTTCTGACGTGCAGTCCTACGACTGACAGTTTTTTTTCAAACAAAAGCTAAGAATATACTCCAAAAGTTTTAATTAAAAAAGTAAAAGTTATCTTTAATTAAAACTTTTATTTATATCCAAGAATATGCGGGAGGTTTCTCACCTTTTATATTTTCAAATAGCTAGCTATAAAAATATATTTTTAGATATGTGTCCGATGAACTCGTACTTAGAGGTTTCCTTACAAACCTAATCTTCTATTTACAAAATGGCATCCGAATTTCATTTGATTAAATCCCACTAATCTTATGAATGTAAAAGTTTGGATGGATGGATGGATGGATGTTTGTTACTCTTTCACGCAAAAACCACTGAACCGATTGCGATGAAACTTGGTATGAAGATAGCTGGAGACCTGGATTAACGCATAGGCTACTTTTTATCCCGATATTCCCACGGGATCGGGACTTACGCGGGTGAAACCGCGGGGTGCTGCTATATAATATAAAATTAGCGGTTAAACTGAGAAAAGAACACAAACATCTCTCTGTTATCTTTTCACTTCAAGATCTTAAGAAGACTTATTCCTACTTTTCTAAAACTTATTATCATATGTCTGCACTTTTCCCAATTTTCATTGAGGTCGGCACAATGTGTAAGAATGCAAAGACTTTAAACTAGTTTATTTTATGGCCGCTTGCCTGACGCCAACCCTCTTTAGGAATGTAGTCGTTTTAAGACAGGTAAGAAGTACGACGGTAAATTTTTATAACGAAAAATGGGTAGGTAGAGGAATCTAGGGTAAGGGATACCGCAAGTCTCGCATGAGGAACGGGACTGAGACTGCAGTAACTCGACCGGGGTCACGTTCCAAAATGTCCTGTACTCCCTGTGGCTGGAGAGGCCACTAGGACACCTCTAAAAGGTAATAAGTCCCTAAAACAAGCAAAGTATAATTTACTTTGCGATATGTAAAACATCATCACGCATAATTGTATTAAAGCGCTTGATTGCTAAATAGATGTCAGTGTGACATCAAACACTGTCAGGAAACTGCACTCGTTGATAAAGGGCCCTCGTTGGGTCCGAAACTAGTCGAGCATCCCTAAAATACAGAATTTATTATGTAAGTACGTTTCCAAAACATTAGTAACTTAAATTAATTCACCTTCATCTAAACAAACCCTTGGTAGTCTAATAAGTATGTTACCACTGCTATCTATTGTCCAAATGTATGACTGTATTGTTAAGCTTTCGATTGTCTACGAGAATATCGTAGCCTCGTCTACGGCGTAGATGATAATGTGATATTGTACGGACAACTCCACCTACATACCTAATACGCAACCTGGTTCTTGATGTCAGAGGCATTCGGAAATAAATCTTTTGGCGTTGTCAAAAAAATAAACGTCAGAAGCATAGTAGAGCAAGATCTCAGAGCCACCAGACGTCACGTATTTTCTGACGAACGCAATGTGGACGATTGAGTATTGTTAGTATGTACTATGATCGCATGCCTACCTGCTAGCTTGGTTAGACGGCCAATTTCCAGATATTTAAAAATGGAGCATCAGAATTTACGTGAAGTTAAGTCATTATTTTGCGAGCTTTAAAGCGTTTGTTAAGCAATACGCCTGACGGAAAGTGTCTGGGAGTATTGTCGATTTATTTTTAACAATATTGTCTAAAATATACGTGAAAATCAGCTTTGAGAATTTACGTGAGGTAAGTAATGTTTTTATGTACTTTGATTACCTGATACCTGGAAATTGGCCGTCTAACCAAGCTAGCAGGTAGGCATGCGATCATAGTACATACTAACACTACTCAATCGTCCACATTTCGTTCGTCAGAAAATACGTGACGTCTGGAGGCCCTGGGATCTTGGACTTAAACTTATAATATTAGGTATACAATATTTTTAAACATTAAAAATATTTGAATGACTGTCCCAAAATGTCTTTGTTAAAATTATTGATTTTTTCTAAAGACAATTCTCATGTTCATTCGTTTTTTTAGTTTTGAAGTTATTTGAATTTATGAACATGACAGAAAATGATAGGTGCGGTAAGAACAAAAGAGAATGAATGTGATGTAAAGTTGGAGTCTACAATATTTTATAACTAGCTACTAAATAACTATTTTTTTCAGTTTAATGTTAGTCATAACGAATCTTTTCACGAATCGTGTAATTAATAACTCAAAAAGCAAGCTATCGAGAGGAAAAACTTCTAAAATTTATGATGCTTTTATGATTAGTAAGAATATTATGATTGATTGAAAACTATCGAAGGAAAATAAATTAAACTGTCGTCATTATACTTTAGATATTAAAGTTTGAAATATTCTGATTTTCTAATTCTAATCGTGCAAAAAAAAATCGTGTTACAGCGCTAATATTCATTAAGCTGCAAGTAACTAAATTATATAACCAACAACTAACAATAACATTTAATCAAGTGGTAGTTTCCATCGTGGACAAAAATGTGAGAAGTCTTGTAAATTTCAACCTGAAGAATTACTAGATTACCGAGGTTACCTTAAAAACGATTATCTAACTTTTTTTAAGGTATAGGGGGCAAACAAGCAGACGGGTCACCTGATGGTAAGTGACTACCGCCGCCCATGGGCACCTGCAATCAAAGAGTCACAATTGCGTTGCCGGCCTTTAAGGGGAAAAGGGGGGAAGAGAAGGGAGAGGGAAGAGTTAGGGCCTCCGGTAACTCCGGTAACACACACATCCAGAGGTCGTGGGTTCGATTCCGACCCAGGACAAATAATTGTGTGATGAGCACGATCATTTGATCTCTGTCTGGGTGTAATGTATGTATAATATGTATGTATTTAGAATATCTAAGTATGTTTATCAGCAGTCTAGTTACCATAGTACAGGCTCTGCCTAGTTTGGGATCAGACGGCCGTGTGTGAGATGTGTGAAGTTATTATTATTATTATTATTACTCACGCGGTGAAAAGCAATGCAAGCATTACTTCACTGCCAGTTTTTTGTGAGGCCGTGGTATCACTCCGGTCGAGCCGGCCGATACGTGCCGAAGCACGACTCTCCCACGAATAAAACAATTGAAATTCGTTCGAATTTTAATTGCGACCCAAATCAGTGCCTTTAAAAATTAAAAATATCCATAGATACAAAAGCTCAATGTTTGAATAAAAAAAAGTTCTGAATTTCGTAATTTATTTTATAATATTTTCTTCAAGTTTCTATTGCGGTTTGAGAAAAAGTTTTGAATTTTGTGGGAATTCAAGGTAACATCAGAGATATTTCACCTTTTTTGGCAGTTTATACTTTAAGGCGGCTGGGTAATCACAACAGGAAAATTACTTTCAAGGCTCCGTACCTATAAGAGTATACCGCCAAAGGAGTATATACTCCCACCGTAATACCGATTTTATTTTTTAAAACAAACAAAACAGACAGACACAGAATAATTAGATGTAAATTTTTTTTCAAGTTTTGTCTACAATCACGACATCAAACGTTCAACTTCTGGGAAAATTGTTATATCCTTTAAAAAAAAACAGAGACCAGACAAACAGAGATCACAAAACAAGATAATTTAAGCATTCAGTGACTCCAACGTTCACGCTATCCTAGTCTCAGAGAGCTGGCTCAAACCTCAACTCTTATCTACTGCTAATTCTCTTCCAGGCTTCATCCTCATCCGAAACGATCGGATTGGTCGAAGAGGCGGCGGAGTCGCTATTTACATACGTAGCGACTTTAATTACAAAGTTACTATCACTCCCTCTAGCTCTAACGCCTCTGCTGAATATCTGTTTCTTGAGGTTTGCCTTGGAGGAGCGAAAACCATTATAGGTGTGGTTTACTGCCCGCCTACTGTCGATTACTTCACTGATTTGGAATTGGTTTTAGAATCTTTAGGGTCTGAGTATGCACATCCTATAATCATGGGGGATTTCAACACAGATCTCCTTGATTCCAATAGCCCTCGAACCCGCAAACTCCTTCACATAATTAAGTCTACCAATTTTCATGTTTCACCTCTCCAAGCCACGCATCACAACAATACTGGACGTGATACTTGGTTAGACTTAATCCTTACTTCTTGTCCTTCCCTTGTTTCCTTTCATGGCCAACATCCTGCACCGGGTCTCTCTCATCACGACCTTATCTTCGTGTCCTATATCCTGAAAACTCCGAGACCCAAGGCGAAAGTGCTGTTTAGGCGTTGTTTCGCTCGCATGGATGTTACAGAATTGCGAATCGATGCTTCTGAAGTTGATTGGGAGCCTGTGACGTTGGCAGGTACAGTTGATGGCAAGGTCCAGTTATTTAACGAAATTGTTCGCAACTTATATGATAAACATGCACCCATCAAGAAAGTCAAAATAAAACACCCGCCCGCACCTTAGAAATTCGAATGGCGATGCGCCGTAGGGACCGAACTTTCCGTAAATTTAAAAGGGATCGTTGTGAGGGCAATTGGACAACCTACAAAACAGCAAGAAATCGATGCAATCAATTGATACGCAACGCTAAATACCACCACATTCTCACAAATATTTCTAATTCCTCTCCTGCCGATATTTGGAAATTCCTGAGGACTTTGGGTATTGGTAAGGTTCAACCTTCCAGTACAACTATGACTATTGAATTGGACGACATGAACCGACATTTCAGTGAAGCTCCGTTAATGCCGGCACAAACTAAGAGTCAAACCTACATCTCACCTACACAATATGGATTTAGAGTTGGTAAATCCACGTCTGATGCTGTTCATGATCTGACTAATTATGTTGTAACAAACTTGGATGGTGGGCAAAAGGTCCTGGGGATTTTTATAGATCTTGCCAAAGCCTTTGACACGGTTTCTGTTCCCATTCTGATGGGAAAGATGGAAAAAGCGGGAATCAGGGGTGTCCAACAAAAAGAAACAGCGAAACAAAAAGCGAACCCAGTGCGTCAAAATTGGTGATGTTATAAGCGATGAGTGTACTGTGAGCTACGGCGTGCCTCGGGGCAGCGTGCTAGGTCCAACGCTTTTTCTCATTTATATCAACGAACTGGGCTTGCTTACCGTCCCGAAAGGCAAGGTTGACGATACTGCTCTGTTATTCAGTCCGAGCTCTTGGCACAATGTGTATGCATATGCACAGTCAGGCTTTAACGTTGTGACAGAGTGGCTCCGTAATAATGTTCTCACTTTAAACGTGGAAAAAACCAAATACATATCATTTTCTTTAAAACATAACACACATTCCACATCCACACCGTCGTCGTACTCGATTGTAGCCCACTCATGTTCCAAACAAAACATTAATGCATGCAGCTGCAGTCACATACACCACACAGACAATATAAAATACCTAGGTGTAATCATAGATAATACCCTAAGATTCCAAGAACACATCAGTACCCTTAGCAATAGATTGCGTAAATTAATATATGTCTTTAAGACCTTGCGACATGTAGTAGATGAACGCCTAAGAAAACACACACACACACACATACACACACACACACACACACACACATACACACACACAGCCAGACACACCAATACTAATCATACTAACACTACTATAAACGAATAACATGTAATACCTAAAATTCTTTACCGCAGCCATAAGTGTATGTGTACATAATCTAATTTTTGAACTGTAAACTTGTCCGAGGGGTGGGGACCTGGTGTCCTGAAATACAGACTATCCGTCTAGTTTAGGCACCAGTCTCCCACAGTACATCCCAATTAGAACAACTTAATTAACAACAATATCAAAGGTAATGTACTTCTACTGTATTGTGGTGAGAAAATAAATCATTATTATTATTAAAAAAAAAAAATACACTCTGTTATGTAACTGGTCTACCTCGGCGTAACATTGAAGCTTTTTTCTTTTCTCCAGTTGCATCGGACGAGATCAAAAAGACCATATTATCTATAAAATCAAAGGCTGTGACGAAATAAATCGGTTCATGATAGTCACCATTTTAGACCAGCTTCTGCCCGTAATTACCCACATAGTAAATTTTTCGATTGACTCCGGACTCTTCCCAGCCGTGTGGCGCAAGGCTTACGTTCGCCCTCTTCCGAAGATACCTATTCCTTCCCTCCCTAATCATTTCCGACCCATATCAATCCTCCCTTTCCTATCCAAAGTTCTTGAGGCCTGTGCTCAGAAACAGCTCTCCAAGTTTATCCTTTATAATAATATCCTCAGTCCTTATCAATCGGGATTCAGATCTAAGCATAGCACAGTTACTGCTATGCTTAGATAGATAGATAGATAGATAACACTTTATTTGTACATAAGCATTACAGTGGAAGATATATTCACATAATTACAGATATTATACACATAATGTACAAAGGGTACATTTTGTAGAAAGATATAGTAGTGTACGAGGATGTGCGACACAGCATATTTCTGTTCGAATTGGGGTAGTACGCAACGAGGCCTCATGTAGGGGACATGAGGCCTCGTTTAGAAAGCAGTACTAACTTACCGTTGTATTTTTCTACGAATATACCTAATATTCGTTACAACAGGAAACCCTATCCTACAAATACTTTATATAATACTAGCTGGGCTCGCCGTGGCTTCGGTAGCGTTTTTTTTTATTTTCCTAAAATCGAAGTAGCTTAAATTACTCCTTATAACATCAGGTCTCTGTCAATGAAAGTCCGGAGAAAACCATCAGTGCAATCGTTTCAGAGATTAGCCGGACCAAACACACAGACAGACAATTTTTTTTTCAAGTACTCTGTAAATATCCAAATGCATTTAGTAAAAAAAAAAAATTTTGGCATTATAAACAGACACTTCAATTTTATTTATTTGTATGTATATATTGTATAAATAAGCTGTGCATTAATTATATATCGCACTAACTGTGCCCGCAGCGGCTTCGCTCTCGTGTGCCTACATATTTACGTTTTTGCGCAACACCCTAATATTTTTTTCAAAATAAAGGTTGCCAAGCCACTACTTGTTCCCATTGTTCCCATCTTAATTCCCAAATTGCCCAGTTCATTCAGTTTAATGCACCGCTGTCTAACCTTTTGGGGATACAGGCGTGAGTATATACTTCTCTAAAAAATGTAAACAGAATGGACGTACTAATATTTTTTTTTTCAAAGAAGAAGAATACTAGCAACGTGGGTCACATTAATTCATATATTATGAACTTCTAAAGTATTTCTAGAAAGAAGAAAAGGAAGAAAAAGTATTTATTTCTTAAGTGCCGTTAAAAAAGTGCTTATCAGTCAAACAAGAAATAACAAATTAAAGTAACATTAAAAAAAAAGAAATACAAATAAAAATTAAGAAAAATAAAACAAAATAGAGCTACAATTGCCTTGCTACGAAACAACTTCACCGGTTGTGTATAAAAATGATTTATTAGGGAAAGGCCGAGGGCCAATTCCTCTAATGCTGGTGGATACACAGACAGATCCATTACAGGTAACAACATAATTCACCTAAAATCACCTGCTCTCACCGGCCTTGGAATTCAATAAATGGGTCAAGAACATTCGAGTATAACCTACCTATGATCCACAATAAAGAATACTATTACTATAACTTCCGTGTGTTCAAGGACAGTTACACTTTATTGGGAAAATTAGAATATTAAAATATGTGAGTATTATTCATAATTATTAAAGACTAGCTGCGCCCCGCGGTTTCACCCACGTAAGTCCCTCGTTAAGTTTTCTTAAATTTTCTAATTTTCCGCACAACTTTCTCAATTTTTTTCTTTCATAAGAACCTTCTCCTGACAATAACAAACACAAAAAAAAGAATTAGCGAAATCGGTCCAGCCGTTCACGCGTGATGCCGTGACTAAGGGAAATAGGGATTCATTTTTGTATAATTATTAAAGATAAGCATTGCTTTGCTCACGGAAAACTTAATTTTCTATTGGTCGGAACCATTACTTTTTTCTGGAGTAAAGATACCCTATGTATTTTTTTGTACCTGTTTTCTGTAACAAGCAAGTAAGCAAACTCAGATTGGCATTTTACTTAGGATATACGCTTGTACCAATGTGTGTGTCTCGGGGCAGCCCTAATAGGTTCAGGTCCGACAGAACCTGTTATAAAATGTCACTCCTAGATAAAAAGCCCCTATCCGGCTCGAAACTAATAGGGCGACCCTGAGACTCACTCGTGAGTACCTTCAATAAGCACGAATACCACTAACAAAGATTAATATTTAAATTATAGTCATGAATGTGAATAACACCGTCAATTTTTAATAACTATTGGTATTATTTATTTTTTTAAGTATTATTAATGTTCTCATATTAACTTTTTATTCATTAACTTTCGTCTTCTCATAGATATGTACAATTTATAATATTTATGCTGCTATAATAGTCCGATGACCTGAAGAAGGTAGCAGGGATGGACTGAATGCGTAAGAGGCGTAGGGCCGGGTGCTGTGGCGCTGTAGGCTGATTGATTGCTTTTATTGATTGATACTGCTTTAATTGCTAGATTTACTTTTACCATAATTAATTAAAACTATTTCCATTTTATATTTTTTTTTTGTTATAATTACTTTATACAAACCAATCAAAACACATTGTCAATAGCGGTAACTAGCTTGCTACATGTTTGAAAGGTGTTTAATGCATTTTTTTATTGGTTCGAGTCTAGATTATTTAGTCAGAGTTGTATTACATAATTATTAGAGGGCATATATTTTTTTTTGTTGGCAAACGAGCAGACGGGTTACCTGATGGTAAGTGACTACCGTCGCCCGAAGACAACTGTAACTCAAGAGTCACAAGTGCGTTGCCGGCCTTTAAGGTGAGAGGGAAGATGAAATAGGGAGAGGAGGGGCGGAGGGAAGAGTTAGGGCCTCCGGTAACCTCACTCACACATTGCTTCACTGCCGTTTTTCTGTGAGGCCGTGGTATCACTCTGGTTGAGCCGGCGCACGTGCTCTTTTACGGTACAACCATGTAATCTGTCTATATATATATCTGTACCTTAGACGTATACAATATTAAATCCATTTTTTTTCAAATCTGGTATTTTACACCAATATAATCGTTAAAGCGAGTTCTATCTTATGGTATAAAGCATTAAGTCACACGATGTCAACGAAAAGAAATATCGAATGATATACGATATTAAATTCACAAATTCAAATGTGGTATAGAATCTTAAAAGATCATAAGTTTGTTTACCTCTAAACATTGCATAAACATAATGTTGTTTACTGGACATAATGTCTTTTACCTGCAATGTCCCGCGCCCCAAGTGCAGTGCGTAGTGTGCGTACTAAAGGAATATATTTTTTTTATTTAAAGTATAAGGGATAGTAATAAGGGATGTTATCACGTGGAAAGTTACCGTGTAGCTTACTAAATGCTAAAGAACAAGAAAATATAATATCAGCAAGTGGTAAGTACAGTTTTATTATTATAATATTAGTTTATAACTCGAGCCAAAACACACAGAGGTACACAATAGCATCTCCATACACGCGTCATGATAAATTGATCCTTCCTAGTAGGTAATAAATTCTAATATCGATTGAAAAAGACGCAAAAAATTACTATTACATTTTGTTCTTATTTACATTGAATTGAGTTACAGAAAACCGGCAGTGAAGCAATGATTGCATTGCAAATTATAATATTTTTTTATTCATTTATATGAGTTATTGATTTGTTTGATAAATAGCGCCCATTGTGGGTCGATGCTAAGTAATAAAATTACCACTTTTTAGATATTCTCATGTTTTCTTTGCTTTTATCCTTTGTTCCTTACTGAAAGTCTTTGTGCAGAATATGATTTTTAAACATTAACTACAAATTTCATTGAAAGGTATAAAGTAGTATGTTATCATAATGCTTACATTACAAAGTTATGATTAACTTTCATTCGCAGCTTTCATTCGCAGTATATAACCTCAAGTGCGTAAAATCATGATTGCAAAAGTTTTACAAAAAAATCGTATTAATTCCCGTAAATAGCTTTAAAAATAATAAATAACACAGTTTATATCATGTCAATACCTTTGACACTTCCTGAGCAATGTTGCATTAAAGTTTTACGCTGCGTATTTTTGTATCTACTGCAATATTTACGTTTTGACACTTAATGTTATGTACCTCTGAGGTACAGATATATATAAATATATATCTATTAAAACCAGATTAGAAGTAAAAACTGCAAAACTAACCGATTCTGTGGCGATTGTCACTGTGATGTACACGGCACGGCTATAGCACATTCAACGTCTGAGGTCACAATAGCGATTCTGAGTGCAAATACACTCGAGGGCAATGAATCCGGGTCAGATAAAAATATCTAAAATCCCCGGAAACTAATAATGCTAGCTGAGTGAAATAAATTGTGTTTAATAGATGTTTAAATTAAAGTAATAAAATTTCTTGGTCGTTGAAAAGTTATGCCATCAAAATAGAGAAATAGGAGAATATTCCCCAACATCGTATAAAATATGCAATATTGTATACCAATACACATTATGCCTAACCACATAAGCGCAGTAATGGCAGCACGTTGTAAAGTTGTAGAAAAATATAATGTTTTTCTATTTTTTTCTTAAGATTAGATTGACAATTTATTTCACTAAGCTAGCATTATTAGATTTCATTATTCGTTAATGAGATACTGGGGTATCTTTGAGCGACCCGAACTTATTGCTCTCGAGTGTGCGTGTGAGTATGCATGAATAATCTATTTGTATTTGTCTGAGTATTTATATGTATGAATCTCAATGTTTGAATGGCCTGTTGGTCTAGTGGTTAGTGACCCTGACTGCTGAGCCAGAGGTCGTTCGATTCCCATCCAGGACAAATAATTGTGTGATGAGCACGATCATGTGTTCTGTGTCTGGGTGTAATTTATCTATAATATGTACGTATTTAGAAATATCTAAGTATGTTTATCAGCAGTCTGGTTACCATAGTACAGGCTCTGCCTAGTTTGGGATCAGACGGCCGTGTGTGAGATGTGTGAAGTTATTATTATTTCTCTTTATTAAACTTAAAACTATATTTAAAAATATAAAAAAATAGTAGACCACCGTCATCGCGTACAGGGACCAAGACACCGGTGGTTAGGACTCTAAAGACAGGAACCTCCTCACTATACGGGCCGTGTCGAGGACGACTGCTTTCTGCATCAGTCCCTTGATCCAGCCGTCTAACGCGAGCCTTTTAAGGTGTTGATCGAGGCTCTTGGCTATTATTATTATAGTACAAGAATCTATAGTACGAGCTATGTTTATATGAGCAGCTCTAATTCCAATACTTCATTTGTTACGAACTGTTATAACGGATAGATCAACCACAATAACGCTTAGTGTTAGGCCCTTATCTTATTACTGTCTTACCCCACCCGTCTCAAGGACTGCGAAACTTTGGGGACAATTACGTAATTGAACACTTATCACTAACCAATTTAAAAGTGGGGTCCGGTTGATTAAAATGCTCAACTTTGTTTACAGGTAGTATTTGCTGCCTGCGAGTTCGTTGGCATGGAAATTCATATCCATCCCACGGGAACCGTCTATTTGCTGCCTGCCAATGTGCAATTCCAGATTATCATCTACCTCTGTGCCAAATTTCATCCAGATCTGTTTAGCCGTTCTGGCGTGATTGATTAACAAACATCCATACATCTATCAAGAACCACAAGTCTCAGATACAACTACAAATCAAGTTAGAATTGAAGAAGGAAATTAATTAAATCCAACTCAGTATTGTTTTAAATAACATATTAAAGTAGCAATATTTAATGCGATTTCGTGATTAAAAGGCAGCTAATGAAGTTAACTGCCTCTACTTAAAAAAAAAGGAAATATGTTTAAAAAGATTCCTCCATAACAACACTAACCAATTAACAAGGTTTAGCAGCACTGCACTTGCCTTTACATCAAGTGTTAAGACCACTAAACTTTAAATTAAAGGAGGCAGGGCACAGGCGATTATTGCTTGTAATTGGAGCCGGGTAACAAGGGCAGTAAAAACTACAATAGACCGTGATCACTGACACTACTGGTGTGGAAATTCAAACGGTCATAACTTGTAAACGGAAAGTTTAAAAAAAAATCTTATTGTGACTGCATGCTTGAATCAGGCCCTTTCAGTGATTTAAGTAAGTGTTCCTTAAATGCACCCTGTATATTTAAATAAGTTCATGACAGAGTTATCTTTGCGTGTTATACTGTTATTTAACTAAGGAAGCTTGTTGTTAGCAACATGGATACATATGTCATAACCATAAAATTATTATTAGTCTGTAAGCCTTCTTCAAAAGTAATTAAATAAATTAAAAAATAGGCAGTCATGGGACTGCCGACAGAAGTGTAAAACGTCACCTTAGCAGGTTGGTGACATTAATTAATAAGGTGCTGACAGAACTCAATGTTTAGATTAGCGCCCTCTAGTAGATCTATACATGTATTTATTAGCTTAACGGTCACGAGTTCAGTGCTTTTTCCCCATAGCAAAAATGCGAAAACGATCCTAAAGAAGATTTCAATTTCCAACTTCAATAAACCACTGTTTACTAAATGTTTGTAGGCATCGGAGTACTTAAAATACCTAGTGTTTCAAAGTCTATGAGCATTCGTCAAGGTTCGTTGACCTCATATGCTCATAGCTACACAGGTCAGTAGTTTGTGACGCAACATATGTTGGTTAACTATCTCCTGAGACTTAAGTTTCATGTTTCAGTCAGTATTTTACATTAGTTTAGTTACAAGGCCTAATTATTGTGGCAGTAATATACGAGTATGATCCTTGTTACTAACAAATAATATCTAACAATGCTAAAAGAGAACATACAGAAGAGTGATTCTAAACGCATTCAAGTCGTCAAATGGAATGTCTGCTAAATGAAGTGGAAAGCAAATTGTTTTCTGTCATCAACACAAATATAGGACTACCATCTGCTATGATGGTCACAGCCCCGCTTTTAAGACTTTGGGCCTAGAAAGCATTGTGTAAAGTGTGTAATACGCCTCAGGCTGTCCTACATCCTTTCCTACCGGATCTTGAAATAGTAGATTTAGGCCATCATTCTAAGTGGAAAATCATTTGAATTTTCTGCCAGAAAATTATTATTATTTCTTTTTAACCGACTTCAAAAAAGGAGAACCTCCTCCTTTACCTCCTCCTCAATTCAACTGTATGATTTATGATTTTTTTTTATGGTATAGGGGGCAAACGAGCAGACGGGTCACCTGGTGGTAAATGATTACCGCCGCCCATGGGCACCTGCAACTCGAGAGTCACAAGTGCGTTGCCGCCCTTTAAGGTGGGAGTAGGAGAAGTGGGGGACGGGGGGAAGAGTGGGAAGAGGGGGAGAAGGGAAGGACGGGAATAAGGGAGAGGGAAGGGTTAGGGCCTCCGGTAACCTCACTCACGCGGCGAAATGCAATGCGAGCATTGCTTCACGGCCGGTTTTCTGTGAGGCCATGGTAACGAGCGAAGTCGAGCCGGCCCATACGTGCCGAAGCTTGGCTCTCCCACATAAAAAAAAATGTATGTTTGTTACCTCAGAACTCGATTGGGTGAACCGATTTTAATGATTCTTTTTTATTTGAAAGCTGGTGCTTCCCGTGTGGTCCCATTTCAATTTGGTCCAGTTCTGACAATGGCATCCATGAGAAAACCATATATAAGTCTTTTATGGAATAGTTTTTTTTGTTGAAGTTGGTTTTTTTTGAAAGAATTATTTAATTTTACCGTTCGAGCCGGCCCATAGGTGCCGAAGCATGGTTCTCCCACGAATATAATTTTTTTTATTTAAATAACGTGAAAACTACAAAACGCTAGGTTTCCAGTATGTAAGTTGACCTGTCATGGCACAAGTCAATACAGTGACAGCTCAAGTTATACTGGTGATTAAAATAACAAAACAATCAAACTTAATGAATTACAGTCGAAATTTGACCACCAGGCAATGTCTAGTTATTACTGACGTTGGTCTAGTGGTTAGTGACCCTGACTGCTAAGCCAGAGGTCGTGGGTTTGATTCCCACCCAGGACAAATAACTCTGTGATGAGCACGATAATTTGTTCTGTCTCTGGGTGTAATTTATTAAAAGATTTGAAAACCCTCTGAAACCTGAAACCCGGTGAAAGTGAAATTTCAGAAAAGTAGCCTACGAGAGAATGAGAAATAAAAAGTAAAATCAACGCAAATAATTTACTAATGTTAATAAATTTTATTTTAGATAATTTATATAAAAGTTATTGGTCAAATTAATACAGATGTGTTAAAGAATTAATATAAATTAATTAACCAACGAATTTTAATACGCAAATGCACAAAAATTACATCACCTTGACATTGACGCATTTTCTGAAGGTTTCGTAGTACGCAGGCGCAAAGACAAAGATTATAGGAAACACCGTTTACTTGTATTTTATCTCACTCTCTCGCAGGCTAAATCCTATTTATGAATATGTTTGTCTCTTTTCGAAGATTATAGGAAACATTGTATACCTACTTCAGGTACCTACCTACTTGCATTCCATTACATTCTCTTGCAGGCTAAATCCTATTTATATATGTTTGTCTCTTTTTAGTGTGAGTTTTTCGTTTCATTGAAATTCAAATCACAACGATTCTAAAGAAATTTCTCTTCAAAAATCCTATACAATTTTGGACCTTAATTCAACACACAAACCAGCAAAGAACTAAAGTTATATTTTGACTTTTAATAAGTAACAACTTATCATAGAAATCATACATTTAAGTTCAACAGTTTGACTAACATTTTTTCGAATAAAACTTACATAAATTGTTCAACATCGTTTGCTGCTAGTTACTAGTTTATTTTCTGAATTTGTATTCACTACAAATTCAATCTGACTCTTTTTACTATTTCTACAATACACTTGCTCGTACAAAAGATGACACAAATAACCCGATAATATATAGGACGTATCAATGTCAAAAACAGTCCCAACGTAAAGTTAAGGTTGGGGCAGACACCGGGCGATGCTGGTTCCGGATGTCTTAATAAAAGCTGTTCCCGGATCCCTCCTGCTTAAGGCGCAGTACGGCACATGTGTGGTTTTAGTCGGTTCGATTCCGACACACCGCCCCACCGAAAACCCAGGTGGGGTGACGGCCCGAAGGGGTTTCCACACGCACAAAAAAAAAAGACAGCGGGCGAGGCTCATCGGCAACGCGGGGTTAGCAGTTGAAAATGTCCCTTCTTCCTCGTAGTCAAACTTTTTGGTCAAACTGATTTGACTATGAGGAATTACGTTTCCTCGTGGTCAAACTTGTTTAACGACCCTCCCTGTATAGCTGTTTAGTTAAAAATGGGTACAGTCAATCAATAAAGTGTATAATAATATTTTTTATGCGATATGCGATTAGCTAGAAGTGCAAAACTTTTAGTGTGCCCCATGTAGTGTAAAAACGATCTGTTTGTTTGAAATGATTTCTTTTTTTATTTTTTTTATTGAACTCCTATCTCACTTTATTTAAAAAATAACCGACATCAATTTCATGGTGTACTAATTCCATTTGACATTTCATAATGAAATCATCCCTATATATATATTCACTCCGACGAGGAGTAGATGGCACTTCAGAAATATTTGATTATTTTTCAAGTAATGTTTTAAGCAAGCGAGCAACTGTTATAGGCTGATATTTCTTCATCGATTTATTAATTTGTGCATTCCAGCTTTCCACGGTATTATTATGCGATGTCTTTGTCTATATACAGACCTTTGCTTCCTAAACAATTTATTCTGTATCCATGTAGTCTTGAAATAACAAAGATATTTTTGAATTTTTGGGGTATTAGGACTATCAGATGTTATATAATCCCAACCTTCCTCAATTCTGTTTTCGGGAAGCAAAGCGAGTGCTGAACATAGTCCGTCAACTCTATTTCCATCTTTGGTTTTCATTTTCATTTTTTTTTGCCCTTTTCCATTGCGAGTTGGTAAAATGATAAAAACACTTAATAATTTGAACATCAGGAAATATATTGCAAATAGCATTGCTAGCAGCTGTTTCAAAATCAAAATGAATTTTTTTAGGTGACCACTTTGGTATTCTAGGCTGTAACATAGAAAATAGGATGAAGTATGATTCTTCTGTTTTACCAGTCATTAATGCGTAAGCAACAGGAAGTGTATGTGTTGTTATTGTCGACGTAGATTAATCGGCATGAATAGTAGATAATTGGCTGAATGACTTTGGGCAACTGAAAAATGTGCCGTCCCCAAAAAACTCTTGTAGCTGAACCATTCTTGTCCGATTACTCTTAGAGCAAAAGACCATAATACGTCGTGTTTACGTAACATAATCAGCTAAGAGAAACGATTGTAAATGATCGGGAACTGTTACCTCTTGAAAGTTAGTGAAGCATGTCTTTCTTCTTTTATTATATAAAACCGTTTTGACGCTGACAAATGATGGTAATGTACTTTTATTATCAATAGACTCTTTTTTTTCTTTATATGCAACCGGAATAGGGATGTCACTATTAACCACCTCATGTCTTAGCTCATCAAGAACTATATCAATCTCATTTTTTCTATGATTAGCTTCACAGGTATGATTCTTCTGTTTTACTATGTTGTTATTCTAAGTAAAATTAAAATTGTATATTAGCAATCGGAATAAAGAAGGAAGAAGTTTTGCGCTCAGCAATACATATGGCGATTAACTTTTATTTAAACTATGTTTCATTAGAAAACAGCAACCAGGACTGCCGTTTTGTAAAGAAATGTAGTACTTATACAAAAATGTAGTCGATGAGATTAAATAAACAAGAAACATATCATACTCTTAGTAGTAAAATAACTTTGAATGAGATAAGTAACACTGTAGTAATTAAAAAATAAAACATTATTGGATTTACTACATTACCTTCAGAGTAATAGACCCCCGACACTTTTGTTTTCTCAACTGACTGCAAGCCCAAAACACTTTTCCATTCTTATAGGAGCGCCATCTATAATACTGCTGGCCTTCAAACAGCAAAACTGTCCCACCTTTACGTTTTACGTATTTTAAATCCATTTTATAATTTAAATTATTATATTATAATATATATAGGAAAGAAATCGCCGCACTTGACGTTTGACATTATCTTAGTTATCTATGACTGTACATACATAAACTGCATGCATACAGGGAGATAAAAAGGTGCAATGTCAATAAAGTTTGACCACGAGGAAACGTAATTCCTCATAGTCAAACCAGTTTGACCAAAAAGTTTGACTACGAGGAAGAAGGGGAAAATGTTCTATCGCCGTTGCCGGGTGGCGAACGCGACGCGGCTGTGTGACATCTTCCTCATTAACTAATACATTACAACCTGCTCAAGCCGCGTCGCCGTCCCGCCACGCCCGCTGTTTGCCCCAGCCACTACTCGATATTTTATTACGAGGTAATTATTACTTAACTATTTCATTTTTTATTTTATATTTGTGATATAAATTTATCTGATTACTCTATAGTAATCAGATAAATTTATATCACAAATAATATTATAATTTTGTAGGTATGAGTATCTATATACTCATACCTACAAAATTATGAACGAGAAAGTAGTCTGTCCCGTATGTCTATGACTGTCTGTCTGTCTGTTACGCTTTCACGCCTAAACCGCTGAACCAATTTTAAGTAATTTGTTTAGAACGTGGCAAAACAAAACTTGAAGGTGGCAAAATAGGGAATCAAGGTTTGGATGGGAGACCAATCATTTGTCAAGTTTAGTGATATAAAAATTCATCATATCCATGCATATTAGTAAGAAATAAAGAGAAGTCTCTCACTCGAGACCATGGATCTGTCCATGGTCTGGAGCGCCGCAAGCTCATTTTGCGAGCAATGGTTAGTCAAGAGGCGACGGAAAGGGAACGGGAGAGGACGAGTACTCTCCTGTGTCGCAAAACGATCTCCGAGCAACAGGCATTATTACTCGTTGCTGCGTCACCTTAGCCGAGACAGCGGCATGACATGTTCCGCGCTCGTCTTTCTATATCAGAGAAGGCAACGCCCCTCGCACTCCACATTGGACTCGCCTATTGTTCAACAGGCAGCCAAGAGTGTCAGGGTTAACAGGGATCTCCTCTCCAGAGTACACCTAAGCCCCTGGCAAGTAAGACTCCGTTACGGAACACTATGTGGTTTCAGTCTGGTCGAGTCCATCATATCACCTTGCCATTGCCTTGAAATTTAAGGAACATTTTTTTTTTATTTGATGGGTTGCAAACGAGCAGACGCGTCATCTGATGGTAAGTAACTACTGCCGTCCATGGGAACCTTCAACTCAAGAGTAACATGTGCGTTTCCAACCTTTAAGGTGGAAGTAGGGGAAGGGGGGAAGAGGGAGAGAGAGAAAAAGTAACCACCAATCATTGCTTCACTACCGGTTTTCCGTGAGACCGTGGTATCACTCCGGTTGAGCCGGCTCATGCGTGGCTCTCCCACGAATAAAGATACCCATTATTATTAAAATAGGTAGGTATGAAAACCTCACAACATACTTTTTACCTGTAAAAGCTACGTAAACAGTACCTAAAGCAATTCTGGTAATAGGAACCTTTCAACATCAAGTTAATGTACCTACGCTATTCAATGTTCTCGAAAGTGTATCAATTCCCTTCCCATTTTAAAAATTATTAAAAATTTCCTAAAAGCTTTTGAAACAAATTGATTATGTATTTTTGGTTTAAGATAGCTCTATGGTAATGGTTTATAACTTAATAAAGATATTCTCAAAATAATACCTACTAAATGTGTATCAATTAATAAAATCACTTCGATAAAGTAGTATAAAGGCACAAAATGTAACATTTATAAAGGTTATATAAAGATCCTGGATAAGATAGAAAATTTCTCCGATTTTTCTGCTAAGATATAGAATTGTGTAATTACATCCCACTAATATTATGAATGTGAAAGTTTGGATGGATGGATGGATGGATGGATGGATGTTTGTTACTCTTTCACGCAAACAACACTGAACCAATTGCGATGAAACTTGGTGTGTAGATAGCTGGAGACCTGGATTAACGCATAGGCTACTTTGTATTCCGATATTCCCACGGGATCGGGACTTACGCGGGTGAAACCGCGGGGCGCGTTTTTACTTCGGTGTACTGCACTCAGGTTCTTAAAGTTAAGTATTGTAAAGTAGATTAACAATAAAATACGAAGTACAAACAACGAATTACCGAGTACAACTAATAAAAATTTCTCTAACAGCTATGGAGCACGTGAGTTGGTTGTGTGTACAAATTGTAAGTGATCAATTTAACTACTAAAACCACTAGCTAAGTCGATTAGTTATAACTTAATAGACAGTATAATTTCAGCCCATCCGAGCTCATATTCGGTAACTTAATTGCCTATCCCAAAAATTTTGTTTACTGAAATGTGGATTTAAGGTGACAAGACTTTGTAGCACGTTTTTGTTTTTAATTTTCATCTTTCGTTTTGGTTCTTATCTTCTGGAAGAGTCTGAATATTTTTTTTTTCTTGTCCTTTTCCCAATTTTTATTGGAGTTGGTGCAATGCGTAACACTGCTAAGGGTTTTGGCTGGTTTCTTTTATGGCCGGCCGCCTGCCCATTTTTTTTTTGTGCCTATGGAAACCCCCCTCGGGCTGTCACCCCACCGGGGTTTTCGAATCGAACCGACTAAAACCACACGGTGTGCCATACTGCGCCTGAAATAGAAGGGATCCGGAAACAGCTTTTATTAAGACATCCGGCCTTCCCACAAAAGCGCGGGCACCACCTCCGGGTAAAAAACCTCGCGGTAAAATTCCTGTTGCTACCGGCCATGGAGCGTATGACGGCCTCTACGGTGACTGCAGTGAGCGCCCCTCGCTGCACCGTCCAACTGGGGCAAACCGCCAGCATGTCTTAAGCCGAGTCCTCACTGCAGTCGCAGTGGTGACAGACGGGACTCAACTCCCTTCTAGCGACCGAGTGCAGGTACTTTCCGAAGCAACCGTACCCGTAAAGAACCTCAGGCGTTCGTCAATATACTTCGGTGTGCACTTCCGCCTCCAAATCCCACGGGGGTGTCCCGGCCAACGCGCACGCCGCCTCCGTTGACACGATGCGGTATCCACGTAAGGCTCTAACCGCCCTAACCCACTGAGAACGCCAGAGGCGCGCCTCGCGGTTAGAGCCTCCACCCACACCGGTGCACCGTACAGTGCCAGGCTCGTAGCGATGCTGGGTCCGCCCAAATTGGGCAAGAGTCGCCCAAGGGCGGACGCAGTGCCGACCAGCTTCGGAGCAAGCTGTCGAAAGTGCTCGTCGAAGCGCCACCCACCGTCGAGGATCAGGCCCAGATATTTAATGTAGACCTGAACCGGTACGAGGACCGAGTTGACTACTACGGAGGCGCCAGGGGGTGGACCACGACAGGGCCCATGGAATAAAAGGGCCTCCGTCTTATCCAGGGCCACATCTAAGCCCAGCGCCTCAAGTCGCCACGAGGCCGGCCGCCTGCTCTACGACAACCCTCCTTGTGAATGTAGTCGTTTTAAGACGTATAAGGAAAAATGGGTAGGAAGATGAACCTGGAGTAAGAGATACCACAAGTCTCGGATTGGGAACGGGATTGAGACTGCAGTAGGCCAGTGTCGTGTACCCGAGTGTCTTGTATTTCCTGTGACTGGAGAGGCCACTAGGACAGGAACACCAACTGGCTTAATATATTATATATAACTTTGAGATAAATGTACAAAAAAAAATCTTAATTTTATATTACATCTTTTAGTTACTACTGATCCGATATTGAACGAATGAAATTGAAAAGAACTTTTATTAATATCAAGCAACGTTTTTCTACATCCCGCAATATTTTTAATACCAACATAAGTAATTCAAGGCACAAAAAAACATACATTGTAACTTTTTATTTTTTAGTCTAAACTGTATTTATTGCTTATTCTAAAAAAATAAAATGTGTAGTAACATTAGCTTTAATTAGTTACACAAAACAGTCTAAGTTAAATGTTTTAATAAAAAAGTAAGTTGTTTTTTTTATACCCGTTGACGGTTTTATGTTAAAAATGGAAGTATTTGTAACATGACATTGTAATGTTATAATATGGAATTCTAAAAAGAAATAATTATGAAAATTCCATGAAAGTAAAGAAAACCTTTTACGGTGTTTTTTCTTGTTAGAATAGTTTAGATTAAGTAAGTATATAACTTTATATGGGTTTTAAAAAACTAAAAAGATCGAGAACTCTTCTAGAAATTCAGAACTGAATGAAATTCTAGAATAATAATAAATTAATTTCTAATAAATTTTTGAACTAAATTAAAAAAAATATGAAAATTACATTATTTACCCAATGGTAAATAATGTAATTTTCACTAACTCAACTAATCTAAAAGTACGGTATTCAGGTCAATACCTGAAAACCGTACTTTAAGATTAGTTAAATCACGAATATGTCACCAGGCTATGTGTTTGTTTGCCACTTTAGTCTCATAATGTTTAAAAAACAAAAACACAGACCAAACAGACATACAAAGTTAGCTTGACACTTATAATATTAGTTCGGATCGAATATAATACTGTTTCAAATAGTTTACGAACTATTTCCTTTACCACAAAGTTTTAATTAAATAAGCATTTTGGTCCAAAGCCTTACTGTTATAGTAATTATTATTTAGTAACTTTAGTAACACTTTAGTAACTTAGTTATATTGGTTGTGAAGCCCGAATAAGGTTGTATGCAAACTAACTAAAGCCTTATTCTTCGTCTAGTTTAAAAAAAAACTTAAACCTTTTACAAAATGGCTACAGTACAACAAGGAGTGCAAGTGTGACTTAATTTAAAATATTACCCAGATAATAAAATCTCCCTACTTTCAGGGAATACATCACGCATCAAATCAACATGACTGGGATTAATAAACACTCGCCTACCACCCGAAACTCTAATATTATATTTAAAGTAGAAACTACGGTTTTCTAACACTACTAGCACTTGTGTTTCTGCTAATGAGTAGTGTTGCATTGATTTAAAGGGGAAATTTAGTTGGCAACGCGCTGATATTCATGGATACCGGTAATCGCAAATCTTTTGTTTATACCTATATAAATAGTTGTTTTTATTCACTTCTGGTATTGGGATCTTAAACGTTTAGATCCAAAAATCGCTTTTTCTTTAAGTATCTTTAATAAGTGAGTATGCTGCACGAAAGAACTATTATTCTCTTCTCGTCATAAAAGAGAGTATAAAAGTTTATATTTTTTCGACTTTTCTATTTGCCATAAGTTATATACTTCCACTAGGTTTTATTGTAATTGAAGCTGGTACATATAAAGCACACTAATCTACTACGAATTTATCTATATACACTTATACTTTTTTTTAAAAGAACTAGGTTTATGCATGCATGCTAAAAATATTATTATGGTCTAGTTCATATTAAACATATAATTCTTTCAAAAAAAAACCTACTTCAACAAAAAAAACTATTTCATAAAAGACTTATATATGGTTTTCTCATGGATGCCATTGTCAGAAATGGGACCACACGGGAAGCACCACCTTTCAAATAAAAAAAGAATCATCAAAATCGGTTCACCCAGTCGAAAGTTCTGAGGTAACAAACATAAAAAAAAACATACGGTCGAATGAGAACCTCCTCCTTTTTTGAAGTCTGTTAAAAAACATTCGTAGGGCACATCAAATTTCTGCACGCTCTGATTAGAGTAAGCACCTCATTCAATCAGAAAATGTTTGATTCACCATCACTACTAACATATTTTTATGTATCTGGTGATGAATATGTTCGCCAGAGGTTTATAGAAGAATAGGGTTGGCAAGTGAAAGTGACACCACAGACGAGTGATAGTTCATAGGCACTAGACACCCTCTGTTAACTTGACAGCTTTATTAGTTGAAAAATGTTTTAACCAATCTTTCAGAAACCGGATATAAGTAGATTATGTATACTTACAATCGGTTTCTGAAAGGCCAGAAAGTCACAACACTAAAGCCAAGCGATAAAGAAAGGTGTAAAAATAAATGCAACTATGTTTTAGTGATATTAAAGTTATAGTGATGATACTAACTTTTGAACTTTGGCGTTCCATGATATTATTATGTATTTAATCCACACCAGTCAGCCTGTGACCACGGCCAGTGCAACCTGGTCGAAACGTCAGGCAATTCAGAGGTATGTATATACTATAATACCTTTTCGTGATCGCCTTAATTCCCGTTTAAATACATAATTAAAGTAAAAAAAAGAAATTTAATTGGTAAACGTGTCTAAGTTCCCACGTCTCCGAATAGGACGGCGAAGCCCCAACCGAAATGTACATTTACATAGTATTAGATTTGTTTTCAATTACGTATTTATTCCAAAACAAAATAATGTTGGTAAAATAGATTTTGTATTCAATTTGTTTAACTTCTTATAAAAAGAAGAACATTTTGTTCTGTGCGCCAACTGAAACTGCGTTACATAACTGAAGATACGAAAAAAAATGGTTTGACCGAGGTCTCAAGAGGATATCTCCGTATCTATGTACATATTATAATATCAGCTTCAGCGTCATTTATGGACAACTTAACTGCAGTGTATAAAATAATAAATTTAAAATTTAAAACACTTCCTTTTCGAATGGCTGAACAGATTTTCTTGAATTACATCTAAGAACACTCTCGATCAAGTCACCTATCAAACAAAAAACCGTACTCAAATCGGTTCATCCGTTTGGGAGCTACGATGCCACAGACAAACACACAGATACAAAGACACACAGACACGTCAAAGTTAGAACACCCCTCTTTTTGCATCTGGGGTTAAAAATATCATTGGAATTCAAAATTCATACTAAAAATCTAAATGAACTTTCTTATTTAGTTCTTCTTCTTATTTAAGTTCCTGAAAATCTAAAAAAGAGCCTAATAATCATGAATTTAAAACACCACCGACTCGAAAATCCCTTCAACGATTAGAAAAAAGCTGATAATGACTGAATAGATTTTCTTCAATTTTATCTTAGAACACTCTCGATCAAATCACATTTTAAACAAAAAAAAACGCACTTAAATCGGTCCATTGGTTTGCGATCTACGATGGCACGGACGGACACAGACACGTCAAACTTATAACAGCCCTTTTTTGCGTTAATAAATGATAGTAATGTTATTCCAAATTTTTCTTTTTAATAAAAGTAGGTATTGTCATATTGATAAAACAAATACAATGTCAAAGAAAAGCACACTCAATTTAAATATCAGATTATATTAAGATGAGGTGAACGGTCAAAATTTAATAACCGAATTCACATTAAATTATCTAAAAACTACGCACAAATTAACCGAAGTCTGAATCTAACTTCGGCCATGAAAAGATGCTACTAACCTTTATCGTTTTAAGCACGAACGAACAAGGGAAACAAGTTTACGGCCAATACTTATAATATTTTATGCAAACACTTTTACGCAACACTGGTGTATTTTCAGATGCTTATAATAAACTAATGATAATTTATCTTGCAACGGATATTTGAACCTACACAATAGCATGATAGCGCAATCCGGGGCTGATAATATTACTATCAATTACAAAATTCGTGCACAAATATTTAAAGTAAAAAAAATACAGTTAAAACAAGATTTCAATTTAATTTAACTAGTTTTAAGTCGTTTCATTGCCGAAGTAGAAGATAATAGAATTTTCAAACGCTCCATTCGTTTATTTAATGATTTAAAATTTATTTTTACGACCAGTCCAACCTGCGCTCACTGCAGATACATTATTTTAAACCCGTTGGTAACACTGAACACTATTAATTCACATTATTTACTTATTAAAACTGTATTTGAATAACCTACCTTTTATCTTTCTTGAGAAATACACCGAAATTTCACAACACCACTGTCCTGTAATTATGAGTTTTGCCTTTTTCTTACAAAAAAAAGTGATTCTAATTTCAAAAATACGTTTGAAATATCGATATCCGTATATTTATTTTTTAAACATAGAACTAACCTTCAGCTACTCTCGCTTCCCTGGAATCGTCTACGATCAACAGGTGGGGTCGTCTCGGTCGCTCGAGCTCTTGCTCGGCGGGTAACACAGTCGTACCGACTCGGGGAACGCCCATCGCGTCCGGCGGTCTGAGCGCGAATGTCGCTTGCTTCGGAAATAACCGGGACGCACCTCCACGCAGGTTAACCGGAGCTGCATTACACCCTTGCGTTTTGTAAGCATGCTCCGATAGGGCTCGTTGTTGTTCAACGATCATTGTTACTATATGTATGCTAAAACTACTTTTTATCCAAGACGAAGCTTTTTTTTTTAATTTATATGTGTTACTACTAGTAATTAATATTTCTGTTTTCCTCATCTTGGTTCTGTCAATAATAAGATGGCATTAATGAAAAACTTAAAAAAAAATGGGAACTAAAATAGCTGATATTCATTTTAGTATTTTCGCCATGTACCTAGTAGGTCGATCTCTACTATAATATTGCAAGACTCCTCTTAACTGAGAGGATTTGAGGTCGGGGTGTTCATGTTGTGAATTGATAGAGCTGATGAGTTAATAATCTATAATGGAAACTGAATTATCTACGTTTATAATTACAACTTCATAAAGGCTTCATCGATGAACCGCTTCTCTCATTATTTTTAAATAATTTATTTAATTCAAAATATCTTTAGAAATAATTCAGATATTATATATTTATATTACCAGCCAGCTTCCCGCAACACTCAAAAGAGGTTCGAGTGTCACAATATGCTACTATATTACACTGAGTTATTATTACTGTACATAATGTCTCGATGCTATAATAACATTTTTAGCAAATCTAAACTAGTATTGTAAAAGGAAAATTGCTACGGGCCTCGCGCAAAGCGGGGCCCCGCGTATACAGACGCGCCCACCCCCGCCTGAACGTAATTTTTTTAAAGTGAAACTTATAAAGACCTGATAATATTGAATTTACTTGATTTCACAAAAAGTGAAACCCTTTAATCTTTCGCGTCTTTTTAAGACAATCCACGTCAGACAATCGGTGACCGATTATTTCGTTGACGAAAATGAAACATACCGAAATTCAAACTCTAAACGCTCAAATTATACAAATAAAGGCGCCTTAAAATTTATTGAATCTTGTTTGTTTTTGTTTGTGTGTTTGTTTGTAAATAATAATGTATTATCTGCTTTAAATAAAGATATGATAGCTTAAACTAGTGTCGTACTAAAAACTAATTAAAAACTAGTGTCTATAAAATATTTCGACACTTCAAAATATATTATAGCAGAAGAGGTTTTGAAAAAAGAACTCCAATTATTGTATAAACTTAGCCGGATGTGGTATCAACTTAATCATTTACGTAAGCACTAACAAAGGATTTCGAAGACAGCAGACACAGCTTACAGGACGAATTACTGCAGTTTGGCGAGCTGCTCAACACGGATATGGCTGGTGCTATCGACAATATGAAGAACGAATCCCTGGAAATTTAAATTTATGTATTCAAAATGGATAATTCATTAGAATCATGTTTGCTTTTGGCTTTTGTTTGTCTCTAATCAGTAACTGCAATAGCGAAAATACATTTTTGACACCAAAACGTATTAAAAACGACTGGAATAGTATGAGTCAAGAACGTCTCTTTGAAGAATATCGAATATAAAATCAACTCAGCGGGTTTTTATATAATTTCTTTAAAATGAAAATTTTTTGACCACGTAATGCGTTTTCTTTCTTTTCGAGAATCGAATTTTCAAGCTCGTTCTCTTGTTTTCAAGGTTTTCCTTAGGTAACTTCATACTAACTTCAACTTAATTTCTGATTTTAAATCATTCATATTTTTTACACTTTTTGAGATTAAATCTTCAGATTGTAAGATGTTGAGCGATGAATCATTTGATTGCAGAGTTACATCTTTCTCGTGATACGCTTTTCCTTGTAGTAATGTTGTTTGGTGATGCCATATTTCCTTCCTTAAATAAAATATAAAGGAAAAAGGAAAGACATAAAGCTTCTGTAGCTCAGAATAGAACCTGGACGTCATTACGTGCGATGCTACAACGCTAACCACTTAACCCATTCAGGTCTTACAATCAATTCATAAAAATATGGTTCAAAAATAGTAGCTGTTTCTTAATGGTCTTTGTTTGCCACCGATACGATACAAAATATTACCATACCATAATGTATGTCTACACCAGTGCGCTTACATGTTCATCTTGCATCTTCGCGCTTACAGTCCATCACCGGTTGATTCGCGTGCGTCATTCTGAGACTTTTACTAGACAAAATGGGGATAAATCATTATACTAATACGTGAACAGAATTCTTTGTACCCCTTTTTAAGAAAACTTCGCGAACGTAGTAACGTGAATTTTAGAATATTTACAGTTTATACCTAGAAGAAGTGCAGAGAGCTAAAATTTTTAAACAATTTGTCTTACAACTTTAAGAATTACGTGAAAACGGCTTAATAAAATTACACACGTTCAGTATATGCGTTGACTTGTCATGGTAAGTCTAAATAATGACAGCTCAAGTTATACAGGCCAATGAAAAAACCATGGTCGAAATTCAACCGCCAGGCGACCTCTAGTTGAAATTTATAGAAGATTATCCAGATTCTCCGTTCCTTGCAAATTTCCCTTGCAATAAACACTACATATGTCGCACACAAGAAATATGGGACTTTCGGGTGCGCGACCCCGGCCTCTGCGAGCTACTGCAGTCTCAGTCCCGTTCCCCATCCGACACTTGCGGTATCCCTTACCATAGGTTCCTCTCATTACCCATTTATCTTTATGCTAATTTACCTTCTTCCTTCTTTTCCGTCTTAAAACGACTACATTCCCAAGGAGGATTGACATCAGGCAGGCGACCGGCCATAAAAAAAAACAGTCAGTCGTAGGACTGCACGTCAGAAGTAAAAACATATGCAAATACATACACACACATCTGTATATATGTATATAATTAGGTTGAAAATAAAAAGTAGGTAATGACATATCTAAATGCATACATAGGGTACACTGGAAGTTCTGCGCTCCTGGCCGCTCATAAATGTTTGAATTTCGAATATTATATTTTTTTATATAAAAGAAACTCGGCTCCGTCTTACGAATTTTCGATCAGGTCACGTGTCCTGACTGGAGCTTAACATTTTTACCCATCCGAAAAAGTGCACAACGCCACTGAAGAAGTTTTCACTTCAAAAAACAGCCAAAACCCTTTGCAATCCTTACACATTACGCCGACCCCAATTAAAATTGGGAAAAGGACAGGAAGATGATAATGATCTTTGTTTTTCCCATGTCAATATTGTATAACGAGAATTCCATAGAATAAATACAAATAAACAGCCCTATGACATTATCTCATAATGTCCGATCATTACGAGACTAAGTTAGATAAATACAACCCAATAAACTTATGTAAAGATATACCTATAGAAGTTAGGGTCAGTTCCCACGGAGACGCAACGCTACGAGATAGAACGCGCCGCTCGGTGCAACACAAATCCGCCGACACAACTTTCGCGTACTCACTAAACTGTGTACCTTTTTAGAAGCTTTTATTTAACTTGCAATGTTTATATATATGTATGTATGTTCAGCACGAATCTTGGAAGCTAAATTTGAACCACTTCAAGATATCTGATTAGGCTCAAATTTGGTGTACAAATGTAGCCCAAAGACAGATATAGGAACTTCTTAACTAAACTAGATAAACCCATCGAGTTTGAGCTCATTTGTTTTGTCTTGGTGAGTACTTTGGGGCTACATGATATCCAGGGTATGATGATGGAGTTGGGAGGTGGCCATAAATCAAATTCTGAACTAAACAAGATAAACCAATCAAGTTTGGGCTCGATTGATTCGTCTTGAGGAGTACTTTTTTAAACATCAAATCTACACTAAAATAAAACTTAGTTTTTATAAAAGCTTGTTTTAAAAAAATACAATTAATTATGTTATAGTAAATAAGTATTGTATTGCTATCTTAGGCCATGTGCGCTGCGAGGTTTATTCCTTCGCCGCACGGAGCCTCTTTGCGTATCGGTGTAACAGACCTTTAGCCTAACGATACTTTTCTGATTAAGGAACTTTCGTATAGTAATGTCAGAGGTCGATAAATCATAAGCTTAGTAGAAACAAACTTATTTTGGATAGATATCAGAAAATGGATAACGATAAATAAAAATAATTAAAAATATTCTATTTCCGAACAAAAACAAACATGACTTGTGTGAAACAAAAATGGCCCTTAGCTCAGCATAGTGCAATAAGCATAGTACACATAACACATCCCACTATCCCACTAATATTATAAACTAACAGCGCCCCGCCGTTTCACCCGCGTAAGTCCCGATCCCGTGGGAATATCGGGATAAAAAGTAGCCTATGTTTAGGTTGTATAAGTAGTGAATATATGTTTAGGTTGAGTTTATGGCTTTTCATTTGAGACAGTTAAATTGTGTTATTATCCCCTTTGACAGTCACTCCAACTGTAATATAAATAATTAGAGTACTTTCGTGAAACTTTAGTGAGTAGTTTTCACGAAAGTTAGTACTATTCATATTATCACTACATATTATAAAACAAAGTCCCCCGCCGCGTCTGTCTGTCTGTCTGTTCGTGATAAACTGAAAAACTACTGAACGGATTTTCATGCGGTTTTCACTAATAGACAGAGTAATTCATGAGAAAAGTTTTGGTGTATAATTTATACCCGTGCGAAGCCGGGGCGGGTTGCTAGTATATTATAAAACAAAGTCCCCCGCCGCGTCTGTCTGTCTGTTCGCGAAACTGAAAAACTACTTAACGGATTTTTATGCCGTTTTCACTAATAGACAGAGTGGTTAATGAGGAAGGTTTGGGTAAATAATTTGTACCCGTGCAAAGCCGGGGCGGGTTGCTAGTATATTATAAAACAAAGTCCCCTGCCGCGTCTGTCTGTCTGTCTGTTCGTGATAAACTGAAAAATTACTGAACGAATTTTCATGCGGTTCATATAATATATAGAGTGATTCATGAGTAAGGTTTAGGTGTATAATTTATTAAGATTTTGTGTAAATTTATTGAAATATAATGATGATTGTTGAAGATGTCTGTGCTACCCGTGCGAAGCCGGGGCGGGTTGCTAGTTAAAGATATACTACTGACTAGCCTGGTAGTCTATTGGTTAGTGATACTGTTATTATATCAAGCCATTAAAAGCACTCACTGTATCTTGAGTGAATTTCTTAAGGAATTATTAACTCTGATGTGTGCTTCCAAACAATTAAGGCCAATAATCTATCTCATGCTCGCTATTTGCCTCTCCGTTGCAATATATTTAAACCAATATAATGTTAAGTGGCTTTTTGTAAGAAATTTGCCTTTAAATTAGTTAGCTAATCAGAGCGGCGGTAGCGTAATGGCTGAGGTGTCGGACTAGCGATCGAGTGGTTGCGGGTTCGAACCCCACCCAGTGCACTACCGTCGTGAACCCACTCCTAACACAAGCATTTAGCTTAGCTTAAAGGGTTAACAAGAATACTAGAAATGTGTGACCTACGTTACTAGTAGTATTTAAAAAAAAACCGGCCAAGTGTGAGTCGGACTCGCGCACCGAGGGTTCCGTAAAATATTTTTATTATATGATGTAACTAAAAATATACGGTTATCGCAATTTTTCCTTTATCTGTGCTATAACACGTTGCTTCGTACCACATTTCAAGATTCTGAGTTCACGGAAGTACCCTGTAGGTTTTGATTCCCTTGCGAGTGTTGAAAATTTGCGGAAATTTGCAGCATAAACGGCTGTATCTTCTGATTGCGTTGGCTTAGAAGTTTGATTTTTTCACAGCTCCAAGGGACAGTAGACTTGAATATTTGATATAAATTACAGCTTGCTCCACGCGTTCCTGAGAAAAAGGGTCTTGACAGACAGACAGACTCACGGACGGACGGACAACAAAGTGATCCTATAAGGTTCCGTTTTTTCCTTTTGAGGTACGGAACCCTAAAAAAAGAGATGTTATCTTACTTACTAATATTATAAAAGCGAAAGTTTTGTGAGGATATATGGATGAATATTTGTTACTCTTTCACGCAAAAACGGCTGAACGGATCTGTATAAAATTTGGCATAGAGATAGATTATAATCTGGAATAGCACATAGGCTTTATATCCCGTAAAAGTGTACAGTTCCTGTTAGTAAATTTTCACACGAACTAAGTCGCGGGGAACAGCTGGTATTATATTTGCGCATAAGAGTTTGTTTCTTTGTTTGTTTGTTCGTAACACGTTGCCAAGTGTACAGAAAATGACAAAGGGTACATTTCATCTAGAAAAAAAGTAATGTTCCCGAGAGACAATTAATTGATTTACAAAATCTAAATTAACGCAAGCGAAGCCGCGGACAAAAGCTAGTGGTCTACAATTTGTTTTGTTAAGAAAGATTAGTAGTAACGTAGGTATTACATTACTAGTTTTCTTTTTTATGGTATAATGGCAAACGAGCAGACGGGTCACCTGATGGTAAATGACCACAGCCGGCCATGGGCACCAACAACTCAAGAGTCACAAGTGGGCCTCCAGTAACCTCACTCACACGTTGAAAAGCAATGTAATCATTGCTTCACTACCGGTTTTCTGTGAGGCCGTGGTATTACTCTGGTCAAGCAAGCCCATACGTGCCGAAGCATGACTCTCCCATGATAGGTTAGAAAAAAAATAACGAAATATCATTCACATTTTTAAATTTAGAAATATTATTCATTTTTTATATGAATTATAAAGTCGACGTGAAGATTGATTTCTCATCTACAAAGTCTCTAACAGTCGTCATTACAGAGTGACGCTGTAAGTGAAATATATTGGAAATTGGTCCCATTGATGTGTTCTCTGGCTTTTTATTCGAATATTGGATCCTGTCAAAATAAATCCGCAAAGTTTTTGTTGAGAGCACGTATTGAAAGATAACATGATTGGTAACATTTTATTATTTGTGAGCCTTTAAGGCGACGCCAGAAGCTAAATAAGTGTGTGGAGTTATATGTGTGATTGGAGTAATTTATAACTATGTATAGTGTACACCCTTACTTTACGCAATATCATCATCATCAGCCTATCGCTGTCCACTGCTGGACGAAGGCCTCCCCCAAGGAGCGCCAACTATCCCGGTCTTGAGCAATATGTTGCAATGTTATTGTAGCAATGTAAATTTAACACGTAATTAATAAATATTATTATTATTCTCGTAATTTATTATATTTAAATAAACATATAAGTTATATTTTAAATATATTTAGATACTTAAAAAAATAATTAAAAAAACATTGTCACACCAGTATCGGGTACTGAGACAAATCTACCCTTGGTAAGGGTTCTAGAGACAGATTCCTTCTCACTGTGCGTGCCGTGTCGTGGAGGACTGCCTTCTACATCAGGCCTTCAATCCAGCAGCCTAACGTGAGCCTCTTGTGGTGTGCTATCGTCACAACGATTGCAGAATCCACATCCAACAAATACTTAATTTGTTTTTCTTTTTCAGCCCTTAAGAGATTGTCGTCACGGGGAATGGTGACTTCAACAATCATTACCGGGCGCTCTAATCGATCTATAAAAACTATATCAGGCTTATTGGCAACAATAGTGCTGTCAATAATAGTAGATCGATCCCAGAACAATGTGGCACGACCATGAGAAAGTCGCTATGAATAAACAGTGTTAAATCAGATTGGATTCTACCGTCGCCTTTATGTTGGACAACTGGCAAGGTAAACATAATAATTTTACCTATAGTAGGACACAGGGGACACACACATATAATAAAACGCTTTTTTTTTTTAAATAGTGTCAATTTTTTATGACATTATGATCACTTGAAAAGTTAATATTTGGAATGGTTAAAACTATATATACTAATTAAAAATACGATAGATATAAAGATAATGTCAAGATTTGTGTACAAAAAAATACTTTAATTAACTTACTTACTTTAATTAACAATTATTGTTTGGTATGAAAAATACTTTGTTTAGAAATGTTTATCTACACAGGGAACAGCAGGTAAAATAGTTTTTTTATAATATTCAATATGCAAACAGTTACTAATTGTAAGTTAATGATGTGCTGTTAAGCAACCACCGATGCTTTTAAAGACTTGTTACACGAGTGGTATCACTTGTGCGATGCCACTCCTATCCTTCTCAAAGGAACTCTGATCAACCTACTCAGCTGCAGAAGAATAACATAAAATTGTAACAAAAAAACCTGCAAAAAAACCGATCCTCGAAAAAAAATGGACTAAAAATTAAAAAATATTTCAACCCCTATTTTTGGACCCTTAGGGACTCTTGCTTTTTTCTTCAAACTAAATGAGACCAAGCGGAAATAAATTCCAAATTCAAACAAAAAAAATACAACCGAATTGAGAACTTCTTTGTTTTGAAGTCGGTTAAAAAGAGTATCTCACCATAAGTGTTGTATCAGCACCCTTCGGTAGTATATTCGTTTTGTAATTTATATTTTTTCATTATTAGTCTATTTATTAGTAACTAGCAACCCGCCCCGGCTTCGCACGGGTACAAATTATACACTTAAACCTTCCTCATGAATCACTCTGTCTATTAGTGAAAGCGGCATAAAAATCCGTTCAGTAGTTTTTCAGTTTATCGCGAACAGACAGACGCGGCGGGGGACTTTGTTTTATAATATGTAGTGATAGATTAAAATCACAAAACACACCTACTCCATAGTAATATTGTATACATATTTTTACCTTGGCTTGTACCTTACAAGGCCAAGACGCTTATTAATCGCTTAGTTTCCTGTCAGTCAATAATGATACATATTTATTATTGTCTGAACTAATCACTACATCACTACATATTATAAAACAAAGTCCCCCGCCGCGTCTGTCTGTCTGTCTGTTCGCGATAAACCGAAACGGATTTTCATGCGGTTTTCACCAATAGACAGAGTGATTCATGAGGAAGGTTTAAGTGTATAATTTGTTAACGTTTTGTGTAAATTGGTTGAAATATGATGATGATTGTTGAAGGTGTCTCTACTACCCGTGCGAAAGCGGGCAGGTTGCTAGTACCTACTATAAATGTGAAAGTAAACATGTATGTTTCTCTTTTAGCGTTGGAAAAGCTGATCTTAATGTTAATAACATTTTTAGACTTCTGATCCGGTACGGACTTACAGTAATCAAGATTCCCTCCATCCATTTTTTTCTAATTTCCATCCAAAAATCCTTTGAAGACCAACTATTTGTAATTCAATAACAGTTAGAACCAATATTTAGAATAATGGCGTGCTGATCACCATATTTAGGACAGAATAGAACGTAAAATTAACTCAGTTAAGATTAAATATTGTGAAGTATCTGTTTAGGAAGACTAGTATTCACTAGTCTTCCTAATTCTTCCTTTAGTTCTTCCCTAGTTCTTCCTTTCTATTCAGAAAGAGGTATGCAGACAAATACAAATATCTTTACAATACAATGCAGACGAATACGAGAATATATTACTTATATGGATTGATATGGTCAGGGTCGCAGGATCGCATACCTGGAACTCGAATTCCTATTGCCAGGCAGTTCAAGCCCTCTAGTTTAGTAGTTTGGACTTGTCTGACTCAATTAGTTCGGACTTATATGACTAAAGAGTACTGAACGAAGAACAAAGTAATTCATAAATTGGCAATGCGCTTGATCTCGTGTCCCTTAGAGCACAGAATACATAATAGTACATTTGGTAGGTACCTACTAATTACCTATAGGTAGACAGACGTGCATTTCTTTACCTTTCGATGTCTTTTGGAAGTGTGAAAAACGTGAGGTTTGGATCCTTGGTATTATTTTTACAGCGAAATACCATGCAATATTCGTTTGCCTTCATTTTAGTTAAGTAATTTTTAGTACTATGCATTTTGTAGTAGATAATATAATTAGCGTAAGCGACGAACGGACGAAGCGACGTGGCGCGTGAGTATCGAAGTAACGTGCTACCTGGCCGACGCGCGGCATCCCACTGAATTTCGCACGACTCATCGGCCCTGCTATGTACCTGTAGCTTTATACCTACAGAGCGGAGAAGACCTGGCCTCCTTGGAGTTAAATTAAAATGGCGTACCTTCCATGCCAAATCTAGTGAATAAAAGGAAAGATTCAATTTCGTTCATAAAAGCAAAGACATTGTCTTAAATAGACAAATCATTATTTTAAATTAATTTAAAAAAAGGATGTGATTTCCCACAAAAGAAGCCAATTTCAGAGCCGCAAGTAACGATGTGTCGAACAGATGCTGTAATGCAGATGAGTAGTTCATTACGGACTAATTTGCAGTCACCTGTCACCTGTACGTAAACTCATAAATATTCATTAATTAATGACGGAGATAGAGGTTCGACTAATAAGTTTAAATTCTCGTGCCTAATATATTGGTTTCTAAAATATTTCAAATTAGGATTTATCATATCTTAGCATACGATATTATTATCCTAACTACTAATATTATAAAGGCGAAAGTCTGTTAGTATGTTTGGATGTTTGTTATTCTTTCACGCAAAAACAGCTGAACGGATCTGGATAAAATATGGCACAGAGATAGCTTGTAGTCTGGAATAGCACATAGACATTTTTATTCCAAAAAAATGTACTGTTCCCGTGGGACAGATTTCACCAAAATATCCCCTCGAACGAAGTTGCGGGCAACACCTAGTATTATAAATGGCGATTTTTTTATTTATATGTGTGTTTGTTACACTTTCACGCATTAGGGATTCATCAGTCCTTTAATTACGTGAGGCTTGAAAAGGGGGGTCGGTTCGAAAAAAATCACGAAATATCACAAGGGGGGAGGATGTAGTGAGATATCACGTGTATTTATTTTTTCGTAGAACATATTATATTTGTATTTAAGGATAATATTTTGAAAATTGTAAATATTTTTTTTATTTGAATGACTAAAAACCAAAATGGAGGTAGATTTACACACACGTATCTTATAGCCAGGACCCAAAAGAAATCGTACAATAACATAATGTATATTCAGATGACTTTATCGTGACGAAGTTCATTCAGAATATAAAGTGACATAATCCACCTGGTTTATGTCACTTTATATTCTGAACGAAGTTTGACTTGGAAAAGTTAACTTTAAATTCAAATTACGTGAAGGATTAATTGGATTTAACTTTCTTTTTATTACTCGAGCACAATGTTTTAAAGTTTAAATGTTCTTTGTTTTACACTAGCTTCTCAGAGAATGAAACATTCGCATTTATAATACTATTTGTTGACTGCGTTTCGTTCGCATGGAACTTTTGCTATCTCTGTGCCGAATTTCATCCGGATCAGCCGTTCAGCCATTTTCGCGTGAAAGAGTAACAAACAACCATCCATCCTCACAAACTTTGGCCTTAGGCCTAAATTAGTAAAGATTCCTATGTCGCACGGGAGTTTACAAACATTGAAACAACGGATACAAAGAACACCTAGACCTGGGACAACTATTTGTAAATCACACAAATTTTGGTCCCGTGTGGGAAACGAAACCACAACACTCGGCGCGGGGTAGTGACTAGGCGACATAAGTGATCCACTGCGATACCCGTGCAATCACTATTAGAGTCTGTGCGGAAAGAGAACCGTCGTAGGATTCGAGGTCGCAGCAGTGCTAAATTACCTTTTTACACTGTTACGTCATTATTGTTTACTCTATTGTTTACTAGTATTGTTTACTGTCGAACTATAATGACGTAACAGTTTTGTCAACATAACAAAAAAGGTAATTTAGCACTGCTGCGACCTCAAACCCTACGACGGTTCTCTTTAGTAAGATTTAATTAGGATTCCTATTTATCTAACATAGTTTGTTAAATAACAATAACAGAGTTGCAGCGTCATTAACAAGCATTCGTATTCCATCAACTGCTATGATATCAAGTCTGAACTGTATCGATTCAGTAATTCCCAAGGTCAGGTTAACAAACGATCGCTCTCATTGTGAGCTGTTTGGAGAGGACATTTATATATGTGATATGTGTTTAATGATGTGTACGAGCGTATTTTGTGTGACAATAAACAAACGTTCGAAATGAGTAATGTTTGCAAGATTGTATAAATATATTTGTATTCTTTCATAGTCAACAACAATGGATAAGAATCAAAGCTACCGAAAGAGAGAGTTCTAAAAGGACTTACGAATACAGGACAGGCAACTTTAAGTTACTTTTTTAATGTAAAGAGTGAATTTTAATCAAAGGAAAAGCCTTGAATCAACTCCTGATTTAGAAGAACCCTGACCGATTTTTAATGAGATTTTAATGGTCGTTTTTATAGTAAACAAAATATTATTTTTGGACATTGTTCTTCACGTGTTCTAACCATAAGTTAAGCGTATCCGAATAATTACGATAAATAGCATCCTGAACGTAAAAAAGACAACATACATGTTATAGATTGCTTGTACTTCTAAGAAAAAAAACGGTCGGGCAGAACAGGCCAAGGCCCATCAGATGGCGCATCAAGACCATCAGAAGAGCAAAGAATTATGTATATTGAAATAAACAAATTCAAAAGCAGAGAAAAAGAAACCTATAAAAATCTATTAAAAATCACCCAAGTAGCCACCTTCATCGTCTATTTTAGAGGGAAAATGATAAGGGTCTGAAGCGATTTGATATACATAGTTTCTTTTTATGGTATAGGGGACAAACGAGCAGACGGGTCACCTGATAGTAAATGACTACCGCTGCCCATGGGCAACTGCAACTCAAGAGTCACAAGTCCGTTGCCGCCCTTTAAGGTGGGAGTATCGGAAGAGGGGGAGAAGGGAGGAGAGAGGGGAAGGGCGAGAATAGGGTATAGGGGGGAGAGGGAAGGGTTAGGGCCACCAGTAACCTCACTCACGCGGTGAAAAGCAATGAATCTTTGCTTCACTGGCGGTTTTCTGTGAGGCCGTGGTGTCACTTCGGTCGAGCCGGACCATACGTGCCGAAGCATGGCTCTCCCACGAACAGCTTTTCACTTATAATAACTTAATAGTTTTAGAATAATCGATAACACATAACGTTATAATATTAAGGTTGAATGTTCTCAACATGTATAACAAGACTGGGCTTGTAATGAGGCCATTATTACTAGCCCAATCTTATTAGGGAGACGTGTTAACAAATACCCTCATAATGAAGGTATTTGTTTACACGTACCGCACCATACAGTATATATATTTACGCCAGAGCGTTGACATTTGTAATGTGACGAAATCTGAATAACATCTTCATCGTATATGATTGCTAATGAGTTATTGTTCAGAATCGCTATAATGCGACATTTTACTCTCTTCTTCATAATTTTGTATTACTTTGTATATATTGCAGGTATAGTATTATTATGGTGAAGTGTCTATTTAAACCAAGCAGGAGCACTATCTGTGTAACGGGTTCGGAGCGTGACTTGTAAAAAACAAGTTAAAAAGAGTGTAAGAGTTTTTTTGCCTGTTCTTCTCCATAGGATCTACGTATTGGAACAGGCAACTAGCTGCACATCTGACTTATTTTGCCTGACTCCTATAGCTGAAAATTCAAAAATATCTATAACTACTTTAATTAAATAAAATGATTTTGATTTGATTTGCGTACAAGTCCGACAGCGACATACGCAATAGACAATTGACAGAGCTAAGCGGATAAAAATGTGCCGGATATCCGTATTTGCGGATATCCGGGGAAGAAAAAGCATTCTATCCGTGTCCGTATCCGTTTCTTTTAGGCGGATTTTTAAGGGTTCTTTTACATTATTATATATTATTATGTTGATGAAATTTTTAAATTATTTTAATGAAATTAAATATCTAATGTAGTTACTAATATTATTAACAGGTATAAGGATACTACTATTTTATTAGCTACTATTTGACTATCTTTATAATGAGATTAAACCCTAAATTCTCGTGATATGAGTATTAAAACAATTATTTAGACAAAGTCTTCAACCGCTTCAACCTCAACTGTCGTTTCAAGGTCACGTGTTTCGGCATCAACTGAAAAATGCTTAGGGTCCATATCCGTATTCGCGGATATAATAATCAGTATTCGTATCCGTAATCGTGGATATACATTTTAACGATCCAGCACATCACTTGTCTTAAATAAAGTAAAAAAAAAACAATAAATTATTTAATGAAAACAATTCGTATGACATAAAGTTAGTATTTGAAATAATAACGCTACGTCGTAGCACGTTACTCTGTTATGAAGGTAGCTACGCTGTAGCCCACATTACTATTTACGCCTTTACTCGGATTTATTTGTTCAATGGTAAAGTTTTTATTTACCGAAGCAATGAATAGTCCACCGACGTAATATAAGAGTAAACAGGTTTACCAATAATTGATAAAAATGATGTATGTTTTCTTCCAACATCTGAATGTATTTTGAGTTAATAATTGAGTGTCAAGCGCTCGTTGCATCACAGTCAAAGAGTTAATGCACCTAGTCGTAGTCGTCAAATGAGGTCCTTATAATTATATAAAGACAGTAATAAGGCCGGATTTGTATTCAAGAGAGTATGAATCGCGTTCAGAACAAAAGTATGATAACTCATGCTGAACAGAAGTATGATTTACTTTAGGGGAATATACACGTAATTGCATAAATTAATTTGAAGGGATTATTTTTGGAAGACATGTCTCAGTCAGGTTTGGAAGTAATCTCTCCTCCCCTCCTTGCTTGACTCGGAGTTCACTTCACTGTCCTGCGCCCGTACGCTTAGATAATTATAATTATTTTAAGAGTACCTACATAATTTTGAATATAATTTGTACTGTAGATGTGTGTTTCCTGTACCTATAAAATTTAGTTTTATCGACTTCACATTTTTACAAACCTCAGTGGTTTACAAATGCACTATAAGTAATAATTGTAAATGTTTTTGTAAAATGGTAAATAAATAAATAAAAATATATAAAATAAGTTGCGAAATACGCCATTTCAGTTGTCTCTGGAACTATTTGTCTGATCCGAAAAATCTTTATGTATATGATAGCCAGATTCATGAGGATTAGAATAAAGAAAGAAAGAAAGAAAGAAAAAGGAAAAGAAGAATAGGTTACGTAACATCAAACTACAACCCTTAGGGGCGGAGCAGTGACCATAAACGCGAGTGAAACTGCGTTGAACGGCTAGTCTATAATGAACAGAAGACCACAAGAACATAATTTTTGTGTGATCGTTTATCTGACCAGTATAACCAGACCTATCATTTTCCCTTTTCGTTTCTCAGTTTCCTTTTTATTGAATTATCCTAAAAATAAGGTGAGGGATCGAACAAAAGTTGACGGATTTTCAGTAATCGGTTAAAGAGTTGTTAATGATTAACTCCGTGCTAATGGAGATCCATTTTACAATTATGAGAACGTGGTTGAAACACGTGTCCGGACAAATTAGGATAATGGACGGATGCTAGCCGTAACAGGGTTAAATTTAACGAAATTTGACGATTAATCGTACGCTTAAGCTGATCTTAGCTTGAAGGCGAGATAGAAATAAACTTTATGTCAAGCTAAGATCTGAAAACCAACTACGATTCAGGACAGTTCGTTTCGCGCCATGTTGCAGGTGGGGTTAGGCACCTTTCAAGGTGTGTTGAAAGGTGAAATAGAGGAAGGCTTATACTCAGAAGTTGATGAAATCGGTACTTAAACCGTGAATCTCACCACCATCCAAAACAGCTAGCTACCGTGGGGATGTCTTTGTTTCAGAGAGCCCGTGGGATCTGTGACAAGAAACACCTGGACGCTGAGCTGGCACATGTCAAGCACGTACTGCAAGACAACAAGCTCCCAGAAGTCTGCTGTGTGTGAACACGTGCAACAAGGGACCAACCATTACCTGCGTTTCGATAAACCACAGGTACTCGCGAAAGAACACCGATTCCTACCAAGGATGCTCCGTGAGGCTATTGAAATTAAAAAACACCCTAATTTTAATAGAGAAGATGGTTGGAACGTACCACCAGCTTGGGATCCGGTTATTCACTTACTCAAACCCAAGAAAATACAAAACACAGCAAGGCTTCAAGACACTTTGAGCTCATTCTGCGTAAATAGTAACACCAACAATCAACAAACTTCGGGTACTTTGAGATAACATTGCACTCCGATATATGAGACGACCACCATCTTGGTCTACCCGTGACCATGGCTGCTGAAAAGCAACTGAAACGTCGGGATCAGTATAGATAGTAAAATAACACCAAGTAAACCGCGATAGAATCCGTGAAAAATAGTTTTATTTCAATGTGTAACACTCGCGTGAACTTTCGACAATATCTTGATGAAATCGGGCTACGGATAAGCATGATAATTATTTATGATAAAAATAGGAGCATTCGAAATATATAAGTATGTTTATCAGCAGTCTGGTTACCATAGTACAGGCCCTGCCTAGTTTGGATCAGACGTGTGTGAGATGTGTCAAGTTATTATATTATTATTAAAAAGCTTCGAAGTTTCTTTCAATTTCTTTTACAAAGTTGCACATAAATGTTAGAGCCATGCTTCGACACATATAGGCAGGCTCGACTGGAGTAATACCACGACCTCACAGAAAACCGGAAATAAAGCAATGCAAGCCTTTCCTTTTGTGACTCTTGAGTTGCAGGTGCCCATGGGCGGCGTAGTTACTTACCATCAGGTGACGCGTCTGCTCGTTTGCCCCCTATCCAATAAAAAAAAAGCTAACACGTCGTGAAGAATAGAAAAAAAGCAGAAAAGTTAGAATAAACAGTTTTTTATAAAGAATTAAAAAGAAGAATATAGTGTAGACACAAACATAGTGCACCTTGCACTATGTTTGTGTCTTCTTTTTTAAAGTAAATAAACATTCGGAGTAACCCGAGTATTGGATACAATAAAAAAGAATTAACAAAATCGGACTACCCTGTAAAATTTATTCGTGGTCATTATATAAACAATATAAAAAAAAATATACGAGTTGCTTGAGAACCTCCTCCGGTTTTTCTTTGGTTAATAAATATATATATATATATATATATATATATTGTTATATACACAATGTCTGTTTCTGAGTCCTAATCTGCGCGAAAACATACCGCAATGCATCATCTCCCTATCTTCGCTAAACGCCGCCGCTGTCTATATACGTACATCTTTAAGTCGGCAGATACTACTTTGTTGACAAACCTTAATTCCTTATCGAACGGCAGTCAGAGTTAGGTCGTAAAAAAAGCAATAAACAGACAGACTATTTATAATATTAGTTTGGATCATTGAATTACAGTGGCTTGGAAGTTCATGAGTGTTGAAATACAACTGATTTTAGTGGAATATGTACAACAACACGACATTTATAGTTTAAAATCCCACTAATATTATAAATGTGAAAGTTTGATTGATTGAGATGTTTGTTACTCTTTCACGCAAAAATCGGGATAAAAAGCCTAGCCTAGCCTATGCGTTAATCCAGGTTTCCAGCTATCTACATACCAAGTTTCACTACAATCGGTTCAGTAGTTTTGGCATGAAGGAGTAACAAACATCCATCCATCCATCCATCCATCTATCCATCCAAACTTTCACATTTATAATATTAGTGGGATTATAAAATGTAGGTGTACTTACGAGTTAGAAATTAGAGCCCTTTTGTAGATGTAAAATAATAAAATGGAGACCTCGGTCCATGCCGAGGTCTCCATTTTTTTTTTTGTTTGTTTCAAAAACACAACTCCCTAACGAAAGAGTAAGCTACAGTCATACGCACTCTCCGCTTTTTATGCCGTTCAATTCCCACTTTCACCGCCATCAGACAGTGTATCATGTGATTTTTTTTTTTAATTCACTAATAAGTACTAACAAAATTAGAATAGAATAGAATATTCTTTATTGGACACCATTTATAATTACAATAGATCTTAAATTTAATTTTAATGATACAAAGTATTTATTGAATAAAGATCTTTAATCTTCTACTACAACTTCAATTACAGCTGCTGTAGCTGTAAATCTGAAATTAGAAACAATACAAATAATACGTATTTGTATTCGTCATATGTCAATTTCAGATTTGCGATATCCGCCCGCGTGGTAGCTGTACTTACTACCTACGGACGTAAAACCTACCCACTATTTTATGTCGTCTATGCAACTTCAATTTCCTCTTTAATATGCCAATAATACTTCAATTTCCAACAAATATGCAATGTAAAATAAAATCTCGCAATAAACAACATTTGATTACTTTTAACACGTGTGCAATTCAACCGTGTTTCATTTTCAGACAAATCCATACTTTACAATGGTTTTGGCTCGACCGGAGTGATACCACGGCCTCATAGAAAACCGGCGTGAAGCAATGCTTCGTTGTGTTTCGGCTCTAACCCCCCTCCCCGTCTTCCCCTAATAAAACCTTATAGCCCAGCGACACACTTATGACTCTTGAGTTGTAGGTGTCCATGGGCGGCGGTAATCACTCGTGTCCCGTCTGCTCTTTGCTTGGTGGCATAAAAAAAGACAATTGTAATTTAACAAAACTCGCATGAACCCCTTCATAAGTGTTCGTGCGAGTGTCATCATGCCCCCATGAAACAAGAGTCATAAAATTAATTTCATGAAATTTGCAGTACTTGTGTAACTTGTTTTGTTGAAATGATAGTGTCGTGAAATCATCAGTTATGGCTCCATCAGCATCGAAGCTTTATTATTAACTCATACACGTACAGATCTTAATATTTAAATCAAAAAAGGTTTTCTCGAAAGAAAATTAGTTGGTGGATTTAAGAACGGGTTGCAAGAAAATATCTTGCAGCACCACACTTAATTTCGCGGTGGACCTAGCCTATCTACATATCAAGTAGTTATTAAGCTTGGTATCGACTTCAAACGGACCAGTAGGGACCTAGTGCTTTTATAATGTAACCTTTGGTATTAAATTACTGGTCGAAAAAGGCAAAAAAAGAAGAAGAAGAATATTAAAAGTGCCATATGTGTTGTAGTCTTTTCAATTAACTAAAGTGTCCAACAAAATATCTAAATAGGATAAGTCCTTTTTGGCGCATAATAACCTGTACAGCAACGAAACACACGTCTATTTAGCGCATGCGCTTTCACGACATTGACGACACTAATTTCGCGTCGTGATTTCACCGCGAAATTAATTGTATGACATTAGTTTCAACAAAATATTGCGTATGCCGCGAAACTGTTCCTGTGTCATGAAATTAATGCATGCATTATAAAACTTGATGTTTACACGTGAAATTGTTAGTGAAAGTAATGTCATGAAACTAATTTATAGTCACTAAGTACCTATGTAATGTAAATCAGGCTTAAAGGGTTGTAGCGTCAGGGCTGGATTTGGGGGAGGGCAGGCGGGGCTACTGCCCTGGGGCCTCCACAAGAGAGGAGCCCCTTATTATGTTTGTGCAAGTATTACCGGAAAAATGTGAAAAAAGACTATTAGGAAAAAAAGTTGCTGACCGACGCGTCGGCTTTTTTTCCAAATAGTCTTTTTCACATTTTTCCGGTAATACTTGCACAAACGTAATAATATTGTCCTTGAATTTTAAAAGCAATATATCCATATTTGTTCACTTGAATCCGTAAAACATCGATATATCAGAAGGTCTTGATTGCAAGTTTCTATTAACTATCAATTTTTGATTTGATCGAACATCTCGGTGACAATACTTTTTCGAAGCCTCGAAAGTTCAATGTTCGATTCGTCGATTCGTGAATACGTCACGATTTTTTCTCCTTGAAATCGTAAATCTAACTTAATAATTATATGTGAACAATCGATATTATTCTATTCTTAAACGGAGTGAATATTTACTATCGACTAGACAGTATTTTTTCTATATTTTCTTATTTATATAAGTAGTTTTTTAAGCCATAAGGATTTTGTTGACGTAATTTACTGGAATGGAATCAATTCACGAACCTACTGCATGAAAAATATAATTAATTGGGGTAAAGATTGACGAATATCAATTGTTTTACAAAAAACAACCAAATTGACGCCACTACGAATAATACCTACTAACATAGGTATTAGCGTTTTATTCGTCGTGGCGTGTGTTGCAGAGAAGAAGCTAACCCTGGTAATTCCATTTAATTAACGCGGTAATTTATATTACCTTATAACACCAGCTATCTGCCAGTGAAAATCCAGTGGAAATCGGTCTACTAGTTAAGGATATTATCCGGAACACACAAAAATTTAACTGATGAGGCATAAGTATCGTGCATATAACTGTATAAGCTTAAAAAAAACTATTATTTTGACATTACAAACAGACACTTCAATTATGTTTATTTGTAGTATTGATTATTGTAATTAATGACTACATTTTTGTTGAAATTATTTTATTTGGGGGCAATAATTGTTTGAAAGATTTTGATTTTTTATTTGGAAAATAATTAGAGGCCACCGCTCTTTCGTTGCCCCAGGGCCTCCAGGTCTCCAAATCCGGCCCTGTGTAGCGTTATGTTGAACAACCAATAACCTTCCTTAATTAGGCTACGAAATATCTTAACAATATCTTCAGATATATTATTAGTATAGAGTACCGATTATGCTCCGTTCAATATATAACTAGCCGTTTCCCACAGTTTCACCTGCGATTATATTCAGTGCTGCGCTCCTAAGGGACGTAGCGTGATGTTACATGCCATAGCCTGTAAGTTATACCTTTATATATATAACATATAGGTACATTGTAAGGGCTCGCTTGGCAGAGAGAATTTAAAGGGATCGGGTGTCGATATAGAAGGAGCACAATTGATAGAAGCTGGGAAAATAATAATGTATATTAAGAACTGAGCTAGTTACTTATAATATTATAACTTTATAATCGCTTCATAGATGTGGCCTAGCAACTTTACAGCCGTCTACTCTGACTGCTCGCTGCGGCGTTTCCATAAACTAAAATATATTATACAGAAAGGCGGTTCTGTTTTCTTGTACGGATTCTATACATATTACAAAACAAATATTATATTACCAGCCAGCTTCCAGCAAGGCTCGAAAGAGGTTCGAACCTCACAATATATAAAGGAAAGGACCTTTCTCAATGAATGCTCTATCCAATTCAAATCTGATATGATGATGATATTGGCACGTTTAAACAAACAAGCAATCAACCAAAAAAAATCTCTTCAGCTTTATTATATCAGTATAGATGTATATCATTTTATGAAATAAAAAGATTATTTTTAAATAATAAGGGTATTCCCGGGTCCCCTGCAATAGACCCACTTGTGAGGGAACACCGTGTGGTTTTAGTCGATTCGATTCCGACATACCACTTCACCATTAGTTCAGGTGAGGTGATGACCCGAGGGGGTTCCCACACGAAAAAAAAAACAAAAAAATATGGTAAACATTGACAGGCGCAAAATCAAAGGTGCACAAATAAAAACTACATACGACAGAAATGTGTATGCTGCGTTAGTTGAGAGGAGTTAAAGGCAAGGTGCGAAAAGAACATATTATGATTCTTGCAAAAAAAACCGACTCCAACAAAAAAACTATTCCATAAAAGACTTATATATGGTTTTCTCATGAATGCCATTGTCAGAACTGGACCACGCGGGAAGCACCAGCTTTCAAAATAAAAAAGAATCATCAAAATCGGTTCACCCAGTCGAAAGTTCTGAGGTAACAAATATAAAAAAAAAACATACAGTCGAATTCAGAACCTTTTCCTTTTTTGAAGTCGGCTAAAAAGGAGCTTTAAGGTTGCTAAAATAACTGACAAAGTACAGGAGTCCAGGCTAAGATGGTACGGTCATTTACTTCATACAGGGTAGTATGTCGTGAAAAAGTGCCTTTCCATGGCTACGAATAGAGGAAGAGGAAGACCTCAAACCACCTGGATGATAAATATCCGTCGTGACCTTAAACAGTTGGGGCTTAGCGAAACCGATGCACAAGAACTAGGTAAATAGCGTCGTATGATTGGGTTAGCTGACCCCGAGTAACAGGATAAAGTGAGGCCAAACCATTGCTTCACTGCCTTGCCACTTTCTGTAAGGCCGTGGTATCACTTCAGTCGAGCCAGCCTATACATGCCGAAGCATGGCTCTCCCAAGATTAAAATTCTTTATTATTGAAGAACATACGAGTTTTTACGACACTATAGTTATGACACGAGGCGATCGCTTCTGACAGATGCATTACAATCGGTACTTTTGTGACTGATCTCCTATATCTTTCTTGTTGATGAAAACATTCTCATACAAAGGAGTGGTTTGAATCAAGTTTCACTGGAAATAAGGTGTTGATGGTTTAATTAGACGAGTACATGGTAACTGAAGAGGATTCAGTTTACACAAATGTCAATTAGTAATGTGTGACTTTTCTAGTGTTGTATAAGCCAACACATTTTGCTAGTAACTTTAATTTACACAGATTTAAAACATGTAGAAAAAGGAATGAGAATTATGTTAGTAGTCTCGAGAGATCGCTCAAGCAATAAGGCACATTGTACTCACGTTTATTACGTATGTTGCTATTGCATGTGTGTTCTTATTAACATCCAATATGAAATATTCTCTATATTTAAGTACTCTGGATTTATAATATGCATTGCAATTACAAATAATTAATAGATCTGAAAGTGTGAATTTTAAATCACCTATTTATAAAAGGATATTATTCTCATTCGAGATACTCTGAGAATTAATTAACATTGTATTGTGTACGATTGTATCAATATAAGCTTCATAACGAGGGATGTTGTTTTCAATTGTTATTTTACATAGAAACAAAGACAAAACATGTTTAAACTTATAGAAAAGGAGTAAGTTGTATGAGACAATATCATACAGTCAATCAAATTGATTAATTCGGAGAAACGAAGCTTTCAATGCGATCATTTTATAACGGCCGTACGTCGTTCTGAACCAAGGGCACAGCATTGGTTACAATAAGAAACATACGTTACACGTTGCTGCACTCAAGCTGCGCATTCTACAAGGATATATAGGACATATCCTAGCGACAGTAACCGTTACAGTGGTATATAGGTATAGGTCAGACAAAGTCACTTCTCGGAGAAACCCTCGCCTCCCCAATGAACATTCACTGCACTCGACCGCACCAGTTGCTCGTTCTCCTTGGTCATAAATAAGGTCATGTACAACTATAGCTTGTCCCTGCGATGAGGATATATCGAAGCCTCTTAGGATTATGGCTAAAATGTCTTTTCATCTGCCCAAGAGACTCTGTCTTCTAGACTCCGTGGTTGCAGTTCCAGATAGAAGAATCACCACTTTAAAGAATTAACTTGGTAGCGGTTGTCCTGCATCAGAAGTAACAAAATTACGTTATTGTTTTTCATCAATTCTATCCAAACTGGCCATGATTACGCGCTATCGCGGTTTTTCCACGCCACGGGTTGGTTGGTAATTTACGACCCATGTGATGTAAAAAAAGATAGTGTAAACAATTCTCTAGTTTCATTTCTGTTACTTTTTAAATTTTAAGTGCTTTCTTGAATTGCTCATTGGGCTCAAGACATACAGAGTTTTACCTTTTGACAACTTATTTTGTACATCTATTCTAATGCAATAAAGCTGAAGAGCATGCATGACCGTTTAATTGTATTGATTGATGCGAATGACATGCAAACTACATGCATGACATACAAACTATGTGCATGACATGCAAACTACTGTGCACTGTGCTGGCAGTTGATTGACAATTCCTTTTATTTTTATATTCATAAATTTATTTATTTATAAATCTGCCTTTGACAAACACATTTCCATACCAGCGCAGAAGACCTCTTCACTGTACTATCTATATCGACTGAATAAAATGATTATACCAAGCGAAGTTAGCGAATTATCATGCTGCATGATAGGTCCTTCATGCAGCATGATGATTCAACATGTCATATATATTCACGATAATAGGGTATCGTCTAGGGTCCGCTTTAGGATCAAAGCAATGACCATAAACGCAGGTGCACTGCCGGGAACTGCTGGTTATAATATAAAACACAACTTAATTATTTACACAATTTTATAAATATCCAAGACCAGAATCATTAATTAATGTGACCCTCACGTAACGGATCGAATTTTGAAACCATTTTGTTTAAAGCATCAACAAATTTCCCTGGAACATATTTAAATTATCTCTTGTAACTTAGTCCTGGGGGAACCCATCCACTTAATAGCAGCTGTAATTGAATCAATCGAGTATCAATTACTTTCACAGCGTACTTCAATATTAATTTTAAAAGGTATTGTTAATAAAATTAACATGTTTTTTCATTTCAATATTTCAAATCATAATGTGTTCTTAGTAAGTTTATATTGTCATTATCGATTAAGATCATTTTATACTCTGTGGTAACATTAGGATTAATTATCTATGCATTCCATCATTGATCATCGCTGGACGCGAACGGTTGTTTTAAAAAGGCTAAGAAAGTTCATCAGATTATCATTGTTTAGCTCAGAATCAGTAGTAAAATCATAATCAGTGTGTCAGATTTACATAATAAAGTAATCGTGTGAAAATTTGAAAGTTTTTGGATTTTCGCCACCCGGAGCACACCCACTGAGCTGTCGACCTCGAACCCCGGCGGCTCGTGTGACATCCATTTTTGGTGGCCCATGAGGGGAATTTGCTGACTTCAGACTGCAGGATTGCATTATCAGAGCACGATTACGGCGTACGGACACGACAACGGTCAAGGTCAACGGCGTTGTCATTGAATCATCACCCGCTGGAGGCAGCGTGGGTCAGAAAAACGGTCATCAGGTTGCATCATCAGTCAAGATTGATCATCAGAACATAGAAATTCCGGATTCCTAACCATTTCATCATTCAGTATTCACATTGTCGGTGAGAAATTGGAGGTTAGGAAAATTACGTTCAGAAATCAGTCATAGTCAAATTGGTTCATTCAGTGCAGAGCGGAACGTCAACTTAATTATTCAGTGAAGTCTATGGTGTATTGATTTTGAACGATCGAGTATCGACTGTGCGAAACGTCAAGGTGACATTTTGACATTTAGTGATTAAGTTGTTTACATTCAGACTGTTATCGTATAATATAAGTTTATTTACATTAATTAGTAATTATAAGGTGTTTATTATCACTAGTAAGTATAGTAAATTTAAGTTATGGCTCCTAAATCGGAGTTGGTTGTTGCTAAGGCCCAGTTCAGATCGCGTTATCGTATGATAAAGGATTATTATCAAACAATGATAAAATCATCTCCCGCGGTCACTGCGTCTATAGCCTACAGGCAGTGTAAGCTGTATCGGGATGGGTTCCTCAAGGCTTATGAGACCATATTGCAGCATGAAACGGAGTTTACTGACCAGGATGAGTGGAATCAGTATCATACTCAGTTTTCCGAGGTCAATGAAATCCTCATTCAGATGGAACAACTGATGTCAGCCGACCAACATCAGGAATCAGGTAAGTCTGTTGATTTACCTTCAGATCAGCATCCGGTAAAGGCCAAGTTACCCTTTATCGAATTACCTAAGTTTTCTGGTCACCTTATGGAGTGGCTTAGCTATTCAGATTTGTTTCACTCATTAGTGCACCTCAGGTCAGATATTTCAGATTCGGAGAAACATTATTACCTCAGGGCTTCAGTCACCGGTGAAGCTTTATCAGTCATACAACATCTACCTATGGATGGTGCGTCATATGAAATGGCTTTCAAATTGCTAAAGGCTAGATATGACAACACGCGTCAGTTAACAGATTCATATATTTCTCGCATCATGAACTTGCCCGCTGTGAGCGACAGCAGTCAACTCAGGAAACAGTTTTATGACCCGCTCCGTGAGAGCACCCAAGCACTGGACAAGTTAGCCATGCCGGTATCAGAATGGTCTTATTTATTGGTGTTTTTAATCTTGCAGAAGTTGCCAGTTGATGTCAGACGTACCTTTGAGGAAAGGTATGGTAAAAATACCTCAGTACTGCCTACATTTACACAGCTCATGGAGGTGTTAGATGAGCAGTGTCGCATATCCACTCAGATGCAGGACCAGCCTCGTCGCACTAACACTGGTGCAGCGTCTTCATCAGCCAGGGAGACTCCTCGCCGTGGAGTGGTGACAAGAGGACCAGGGCGCACCGTTGCTCAGGTATCAGACCATCAGATCCCCAAGGTATGTTCTTATTGTACTTCATCAGACCATGGGTTATACCGGTGTATTGAATTTTTAACCCTACCGCCCAAGGGTAGGAAGAGCTGGGCTCTTAAATCAGGCCATTGCTTCAGATGCCTCAGGAAGCATTATGCACGGGAGTGTGCTGCTAAAAACTGGTGCAAGCACTGCAAATCAGAGGATCACAACACTCTCCTATGTGTAGAGGACAGTGCACATAACAGGGCTCGGGCATATCAGGGTCGGAGATCGCATGTCAGTCCACGACCGGTGCATCAATCAGCACCTCATAGTCAGGAACAGGTCAGGTCACAGGTCACAGACCATGCGACAGTCACATTGCAGGATCAAGCTCAGTCAGTCCCACAAGTCAGGCCAGAACGAGTCATCGGAGAGCGAGCTCGTCAAGCTCAAATTAGGTTTAATGAGCTGCGATTCGGGTCAAGGCGCAGCCCAGATCATTCAGAATGAGGAGAGGGTACTGTTGGTGCTATCAGTGACTCACTACCTGTCACCCTATGCCCAACAGCGGTGGTCAGCGTCAGGGCAGGTAATGGTCAATATTTCAAAGCAAGGGCTTTATTAGACACTGGGGCAAGTGTATCAGTTATCACGCAGTCATTAGTACAGGAGTTAGGGCTACACCAACAGTCTTATAAACACAATATTATTGGTATAGGTCAGAAAAGGGTTGATTTACCAGGGACTTCAGTTAAGTTAGTCATCAAACCTGTAGGGAAATTGGTACCTATCATCAGTACGAGGGCAATAGTCATGTATTCATTAACGGCGGATATGCCATCACATTCAATAAACTTCAAGGGTCAGGTCATCCCATCAGAAATCAACTTGTCAGATCAGAGGTTTGCTAAGTCTCAAGGGGTAGACTTACTACTTGGAACGGATATATTAAACTATGTATTTAATGGAACTAAATCAGATCTCAACATTCCAGGATTAGCTGCTTATGGAACATGTTTTGGTCATGTCATCATGGGGTCAATGAACTGTCAACAAGAATCAGCTCAGACACGGTCACAAAGGGACGTCACTTCAGTACAGGATTATGGATTGCTGGCCACTAAACTTGAGGAAGTCATGGAGAAATTCTGGAAGGTGGAGGAACCACCATCAGAACCAGTCAGACATTTGGATCATCTTCAGGCTGAAAGGTTGTATCAGTCCACTACTACTAGAATGCCAGATGGCAAGTACATGGTTAGGTTACCATTGTTATCAGACAGGTCTCCTCTAGGTGAGTCGAAAGCGTTGGCTATTCAGAGGTTTAAGTCATTAGAACGGAAAATGGAAAGGTGTCCAGAATTTGCAAAGAAATATAAGGAATTTATGGCTGATTATGAGTCACTTGGTCATATGTCAATATCTAACTTTCAGTTTGATTCAGAACACTATTTTATCCCTCATCATGGTATCTTTAAGAAAGGTACAGATAAATTAAGAGTAGTTTTTGATGGGAGTGGGAAAACATCCACGGGGGTGTCCCTCAATCAGTCATTACATTCTGGCCCACCACTTCAGAATGATATCACAAAGATATTACTCAATTTCAGGAGATACCAGGTGGTTTTTACTACAGACATCAAGATGATGTTTCGAATGACATGGATACACCCAGAGGATCGGAAATACCAACTGGTTCTCTGGAGAAAGGACCCCTCAGACAGGATTAAGGTTTATGAGCTCAATACTAATACCTATGGGTTAAGATCTAGTCCATTCATTTCAATTAGAACTTTACTTCAATTAGCGGATGATTGGGAGTCAAATCACCCAAACTCACGGGCTGCTGACGTTGTCCGACGTCAGGTGTTCGTTGATGATATCCTCTGTGGCGGAGAGGATATATCTGAGATCCAGACAATCAAGTCAGAACTCATAGACATGATGAATAGTGCAGGCTATGAATTAAGGAAATGGTCAACAAATAAGGCGGAGGTGCTTGCTGACCTTCCTGGAGATCACTGCGAACAACCGCGGCAGTTTGATACTCAAGACAGGAGTTTCATCAAGGTACTAGGGATTCAATGGGATCCAAACTCAGACTCACTTTCTTATCAACTTAATATTCCTAGTGGAAGAGCCACAACAAAGAGGAATATTCTAAGTACAATAGCAAGGTTATATGATCCCTGTGGTTATTGTACCCCAATTATATTCAGATTTAAGGTCTTACTTCAATCATTATTCACGGATGGGTTTACTTGGGATGAACCAGTGTCAGATTCAATTACTCAACAATGGGAAGGTCTCATTCATGATCTTCAATATTTATCATATCTTCAATTACCTAGATGTGTTTCATTACCAGGAGCAGTATCATACTCACTTCATGGATTTGGAGACGCTTCGGAGCTAGGGTATGCAGCCTGCGTCTACCTCAGAACCGTTGATTCTCAAGGAAAGGTAATGGTTCAGCTTCTCTTTAGCAAGTCAAAGGTCGCGCCTAGGAAAACGAGGCAAACCATACCTAAGTTAGAGCTTAGCGCAGCTCATTTACTATATAAACTTCTTAATCATGTAGCGGGAGCTTACGAAGATTCAATTCAGATTGATAGTATAAATGCATGGTCAGACAGTTCAATTGTATTGGCGTGGTTAAATACCCAACCACACCATCTCCAGACCTTTGAATGTAATCGAGTTCAAGACATTCAATCTTCAACAAGGAATATGGTATGGCGTCACATCAGATCTGAACTTAACCCTGCGGATTATGCTTCAAGAGGGATGTCAGCTAAGGAACTAATTGATTGTGAAATGTGGTGGTCACCCCAATGGCTTCACAATAATAAGTCAGAGTGGCCTTGGACGCCTATAACAGTCCCAGAAAATTTACCTGGATTCAAGAAAGTTATACATGTGGTTACACCTGTTGAATCTTGGGAGATGTCATTACTGACTCGGGTCAGCTCATATACTAAGCTCATCAATGTTACCGCATACATACTGAGATATGTACATAATCTTCGCCTTAGGAAGGAAGATAGGAACTCATCAACTGTGTTGTCACTCGATGAAACAAGAGAGGCCAATAAGTATTGGATTAGGAAACTTCAGAAGGAAGCATTCAGTGAGGAAATGGTTCGGCTCAGAAAAGGAAAACCAATAGGAAAGGCATTACAAAAACTCAGCATCTTCATTGATGAAGAAGGAATGCTCAGAGTTGGAGGCAGGTTAAGGAGATCAGAGTTACAATATGGGGCTCGTCATCCATATTTGTTGCCTAAGGATCATAAGTTTTGTCAACTACTCATAGAATATTATCATAGATCTTATTGTCATGCAGCCACTAGTGCACTCATTGCTATTCTCCGGAGAGAATATTGGATCACATCAGTTCGATGTCAGGTTTCTAGGATAGTCAGAAAATGTTTAATTTGTTTCAGGTTTCAGGCTTCATCTCAGCCACCATTCATGGCAGATTTGCCCCCAGATAGGGTCACGGCTGCTATGCCATTTTCTGGGGTAGCAACAGACTTCGCAGGTCCCTTCTTGGTGAAGAGTAGTCTCCTCAGGAATGCGAAATCAGTAAAGGCTTATTTATGTGTCTTCGTATGTTTAGCTACGAAGGCTGTTCATCTTGAAGTCGTATCTTCATTGTCCATGGAAGCTTTCATTGCTGCCTTCACTAGGTTCGTCAGTAGACGAGGTATACCTTCACTCATACGATCAGATCGGGGAACAAACTTTATTGGTGCCAACAACTATCTCAAGGAGGTCAATCAGTTCTTATTAGATCACGAGCTTATTCTTAAGGAAGAATTCAGACGTCAGAATATTAGATGGGAGTTCAACCCACCAGCCGCACCACACATGGGGGGCTTATTCGAGAGTGCCGTGAAGAGCGCGAAGAATCTACTCAAGCGAGAGGTAAGAGATACAATTCTAACGTTTGAGGAACTCACCACGGTATTTGCTAAAATCGAGTCGATTCTCAATTCCCGACCTTTAATTCCGATGTCAGACGATCCGTGTGATTTAGAGGTTTTAACACCAGGTCATTTCCTTGTAGGTAAACCATTAGTAGCCTTACCGGAGGCTCATTGGAAGGATACAAAAATGTCACGTTTGTCACGCTTTCAAGTTATTCAGAAAATGTATCAAAGTATATGGGGTCGTTGGCATATAGAGTATCTCAGTACATTGCAATTACGAAATAAATGGTATAGTCAATCAGAAGGTATTCAATTAGATGACTTGGTCATAATTAAGGATGAAAATTCACCGCCTCTTCAATGGAGACGAGGTAGGGTCATAGAATTATATAAGGGGAAGGATTCAATTGTACGGTCAGTTAAATTAAAAACTCAGTTTGGTGAGTTGGTCAGACCTGTAGTCAAATTATGTAAGTTACCTAAGTCGGATGATTATAATACTTAGATTTGTAACCTTTATTATTGTATACATTAAATGTTAAGTAGTCATAGTTGGTATGACTCACTATTGTATTATGTTCTAGAATTCTTTCCCTGCTGGCCAGGAATGTTAATAAAATTAACATGTTTTTTCATTTCAATATTTCAAATCATAATGTGTTCTTAGTAAGTTTATATTGTCATTATCGATTAAGATCATTTTATACTCTGTGGTAACATTAGGATTAATTATCTATGCATTCCATCATTGATCATCGCTGGACGCGAACGGTTGTTTTAAAAAGGCTAAGAAAGTTCATCAGATTATCATTGTTTAGCTCAGAATCAGTAGTAAAATCATAATCAGTGTGTCAGATTTACATAATAAAGTAATCGTGTGAAAATTTGAAAGTTTTTGGATTTTCGCCACCCGGAGCACACCCACTGAGCTGTCGACCTCGAACCCCGGCGGCTCGTGTGACATCCAGGTATTATTATAGTAAGGAAAAATTTATAGGTAATTTTATTTTTATTTTATAAATGTTCGATAATTAGAATAAAATAAAATATGCTTTGTTGTACACCTTATACATAGAACTACAAATGATGTTAGTGTTAGGTACAATAGGCGATCTTATAGCTAAAAGCGATCGCTACTAGACAACCTTAGAACAATATTGACACTTGGTTACAGTATCCCTGCTAATGGAACTATAAGTTTAGGTAGTGACTTTTTACCATTGCTTTGAATGCGTTTATTGTTGGAGTTTTTTGTTATTTCAATAGGTAGTGCATTCCACAACGTTGTTGCAACAACGGTGAAAGATATGTCGAGGAACGATGTGGAATGCAAAGGCATTTTTAACTCTAGGTTTTCTGATGATTTTAAGAATTTCGTATGTGTATCATTAAGGTACTCAAAGCATCCGTTAAGATAAGAAGGTTTGGAAGGGTTAAACAATAAATTATATTATAAAGAACCTTAATAAGAAGAAGGGTAACCACTTAAGCGTTCTTATAATTATTAATTATTATCAATTTACGACTGATATTGAAAAAAAGACAGTTGCAATAAAGATTATTTTGTTATAGTGTCTCGGTAGTATGATTGGCCTCATTGGATACTATTGAATGAGTACTGGTTTGCTTGTATCCGAGACCCAATTTAAACCTTCCCGATTTTGTATTCTTTAAATCCTTTCGTAATTATCAATTTTGTAAATACAATAATAATTATACAAATAAATAATAATTTTATGGGGTTACATTACATGTTTCTCTCTCACTCAAATTGAGCTTAGTTTGTGCTATTTTATTTTATTAAAGTAAATTGGCACCAAGACTATTTTTAGGGTTCCGTTAATGAAAAGGAAAAAAGGAAACCTTATAGGATCACTTTTTCGTCCGTCTGATTGTATGTCTATATCAAGGGTATTTTCTCAGAAACGAGTAAACGAGAGAGGTATCACGTTGAACTTAACATCAAATATTTATGTTGACGGTCTCTTGAAGCTGTAAAAAATAAGCTTCTAAGTCAAAGCAATCAAAGGGTATGGCAATTTAAGGCACTTCTATATTTTTCGCTTAGAAAATTTACTGTGATGTATATCGATGTATGGGATGTATATTTGTGTTTCAATAAAAACGGGAATCGATTCCCAAAATGGACGAACTGTCTGCATACAAGTTTTTACGGAACCCTCTGTGTGCGAGTCAGATTCGCACTTGTCCCTTTGTTTATTACAATATGTGCAGTTTATAGAACCTCACACACCCCAATTCCTTTTCTACAAAAAGAATACTACTAATGGGGGTCACACATTACTAGTATTCTTCTGAACCCCTCCAGCTAAGCTAAATACTTGTGTTAGGAGTGGGTTCACGCTGGTAGTGCCCTGGGTGGGGTTCGAACCCGCAGCCACTTGATCGCAAGTCCGATGCCTTAGCCATTACGCTACCGCCGCTTATTATATCGAAATAATTTACATGCTTAGTCACATAAACTGTACCTATGGATTGAAACACTATTACTGCCAGCAGTGATATACTTTTCTTCCCGAAAAAAATTTTGCACGATACCAAAGGGTGCATATTTTTTATTTATTTATTTATTTTGGAATGTTGCGAAAAGATGCCCGAATAAATAAATTAATTTAATTTATGAAATACAAATTATTATATTATTCATAAACAAGTCAAAATAAGCCATAACAAGTCTAGTTGGAATGTTAAATTTAAACTATCATTCCCATTAACATTAAAATTAAAAAAGAATATATATTCAAAAGACATCTTTTTGAAGGAGACATCTATTTTTAGAATTATTACATAAAATTACGAGTAACCGTTTCATTAGAGGTATAGAAAGCACTGTTTGTAGAAACAGCTACAAAAATCAACATTTGCTTTAAAATAATTAAATTTTAATTAAATGCTACCACCCAACCTTGTCCCTGAATCTATAGGTTTGTTACACACTGTTGCGAAATATCTATCGCTTCGTGCAGAAAAACATTCGCAATATAAATCAAACGCGCAATCTCAACCCTGTCTTTCCCCAAATATTATTTCAGTAACAATTTTCGTATAGCCAAATTGTTTATACGCGGTGAGTATTTTGTATACCTGCAATGAATTAAGCTTGTAATCTTTACATAGTATAAAACAAAGTCGCTTCCCGCCGTCTGTACACTTAGATCTTTTAAACTATTCAACGGATTTTAATGCAGTTTTCGTCAATAGATAGTGATTCAAGAGGAAGGCTTATATGTATAGTTTATTATTGTTTTGTATTAATTTGTTGAAATATGACGATAATTGTTTACCACATTAGTATTTGCATTGGACCCGTGTGAAGTTAGTTTATTTATACAATATATAACCAGAAACTGGCTCTTACATTTTTTACAAGACAACATTTATACGTACACAGGAAAAACGTCTACAGACTGTAAAAGTAATAATCGACTCTACGTCACAATGAGGAGATTTTTGTTATTTTAAAATTAGAATAAGAATTTGATGAAAGTCGGTATAATGTCCTAAGTCCACTACATCATGGGCGCGTTTATTTGTGACGAATTTGTTTGCGCTAATCCAACACGTTAACCGCGCCGCAACCACGTATGCCTTTCTATAGATCACGCTCTTAAAACAGAATACGCTCAATTTTTTGGCAACTACGCGCTTTGAATCAAAAGAGCAAAAAAACAAAAACTTCACACCATTTTAAAATGCGGGGACATTAGGCGGGTGACATGCGGCAGCTCCGCGTGCCCGCGTAATATCCGCACAGACTCCGCTTGGTTACATGATTAACAGGAGTTTGAATGTTTTTCAGGTAATGTAGGTTACATAGCGCAAATCCATTTTTATATAATAGTTAATTATAGAGAGAAAACCCACCACATAACCTTGGTTCGTAAATCCCAACTATCACAAGAGTCAAATCGAACTCTTGTGACAATTATTTTAAAGCCTTGCCATTGTCAATGTTTCCAAGTACCTTACCATTTACACTCTAAAAACAAAGAAATTACAACTTACAACGTAATTTTTATATTTTTATACGATTTTTTGTGTTTCTGCAACTGTAAAGCATTTATTGCAAAAATACGAATAAAACCACGCTAATATAGTCTGCCAGTTAGGCATTGCGTTATTCGTACAATAAAATAACGATTGAATGAGCGACTACCTTATTACCATGCCATACCTGAATTTCATATTATGCAACCTTTTGAGTCCAGTTAGACACTGCTTTATTGGTAAAAGAATAATAATAATAAAAATGGTTTATTCATTTCCACAAATTACATACATTTACAGTTAGTAGGTACACTGTGAAATTATACAGTTGATAATATTGTAGTTTGTGGGAGATCTGGAGTCTAAACTAAGCCTAGACCTGTATTTTAGAACTCCAGGCATCCGTTAAATTTATATCCAGTGGCAAGCAATTACAAAGTATTTGTAAAAGAAATAGGAATATCATGATTGAGTAAGCGTCTACCTTAATACCATAACGTAACAAAATGTCATATTATTCAATGTTTGAGTCCAGTTAGACACTGCGTCATTCGTACAAGAACTAAGAATATTACGATTGAGTGAGCGTCTACCTTAATATAGTAACGTAAAAAAAATCAGATTATCCAACTTTGAATTATGTTAGACACTGCTTTATCCGTACAAGAAATTGAAATATTACGATTTAGTGAGCAACTACCTAAATAACATAACAAAATTTCATATTATCCAACGTTTGAGTCACATATACCTACTCACTAAGCTCTACGTTCATTGTAAGCTTGACATTTAAGAAGTAACCCTGCGTTATACCGCATTATTGGCTTTATGTTCTTATTACGTACAATGGGTCGAAAATAGTCGACAGGCTAAGATGAACTCTTTTCAAACTTCTAGGAACAATTAAGTAAGTTCTCTTTATTGTACACAAATGCAAATATATAAAAAAACCGGACAAGTGCAAGTGTGACTCGCGCATCGAAGGTTCCGTAAGCTAACAAACTTGTATGTAGATAGTACGTCTATCTCGGGAATCAATTTTTGAAGATTTTTGCCTGTTCTTTTCGAAAGACAAACTTATCTTGAACATGAATAATGAATAATGTAATGTAATTCAAATATCATATCATAACATAAATAATAAACAGTTACACGTTAAGTCCTAATTATGTAAATTATAAATAAAAGGAAAGGAAAAGAAGCAGTGCAGCAGTTCTAAAAATACTCTCCCATACATCGATCTACGACAAAGTCAACTTTCCAACCGCAAAATATAAGTTTGTAATCACAAAAACTATTTTTAATATGATATAACAACAACTTAATGACTTTCGGATTTTTTTCCTTTACTTGTGCCGTGAGACCTTGCTTCTTACGAAATTTCATGATTCTAGGTCAATGGGAAAAACCCTATAGGTTTTGATTCACCAGCGAAATGTTTAAATTTGATCAAATCTAAGGCTTAAATAAATTTTTTGATTGCGTTGACTAACATATTGTTTGTACTTTATGATTATTACTTACATTAAACATAGAAACTTGATTTTTTACAGCTTCAAGGGACTGAAGACTTTTGTGTATTTGGTATTAAATTCACATTATGCGTCTACAGGATCCTGAGAAAAAGGGTCTTGACAGACAGACAAAGGAGCAACAAAATGATCCTATAAGGGTTCTTTTTTTCCTTTTGAGGAACGGAACACATATTATTTTAAACATAAAATGCACAATTGGCCTTATCACAGCAAGCAATAACTTCCAGGCAACCTTTAGATGTATAGGACTGTAGTGACTTAGCGTGAGTGGTTATGGTGGTTTTGAGGCATTAGCGAAGAAACATAAATTTGTAATAAATTAATCGGCTACATTTATTATTACGTGTGGGTTTTCAATTATGGGTATCTAATATTTGCGGTAATAAAAAGTTATTGATAGGTCAGTGTTCAATAAAAACGTTAAAATATATAAGTTATTTCCTGAAAATGCATTTTAATTTTATGGCTAAACTAGCAACCCGCCCCGGCTTCGCACGGGTACAAATTATACACCTAAACCTTCCTCATGAATCACTCTCTCTATTAGTGAAAACCGCATGAAAATCCGTTCAGTAGTTTTTTAGTTTATCGCGAACAGACAGACAGACAGACGCGGCTTCTGCGACTTTGTTTTATAATATGTAGTGATATTTTATTCATTTGTTTTCTTATTTGTAAACTGTATATTTTTGAAGTTATACTTCTTAATATATTATACGTCTTTTGGTGCGTTAGGAAAAACGATGAGAGGATTTTTTTTTTTATGGACTACCATGCGCGCGCACACCGTCACGAAAAACCGACACCCTGAAGTTAGCTAGTCAACATTTTAGTTATTCAAAAAAGTTACCAACTTCACGATAGTGATAAAAATGGTTTTTACATATTACTTTGAGTACGTTTGTAGAATTTGAGGTTAGTTGACGGTATGTATTATTTATTATGATATTTAAATAAACTTTATTTAACTAGCGCCAAAGAAGTTTAACTTTTTACATGCGTACATAAGTACACACATACTTTTTTTTTAACATAGAAGAACTTTCATCGGGTCTGAAACTGTGAAAGTCTTTCAACGAGTGTGTGTCTGGAACAGAGGTCTGGTGTCTTGTCTTGAAGTATAAGTGGACTTTACAAATTGGTTGCCAGCTTTTACAGCCTATACAGATTACGGCTTTGGAGGTGCCTGCCACACCGGGTATATTTCTCTGTTGAAGGAGTTCGATGTGCATTCCCTGTCTTTTACTATTTTATATTTATAGCTTTTGACACATTCCTTTTGTATAGGTAATTGTGACTGTCATGGGAAACTCGGCCCTTAAGAGTCATTGTATTTCCTTATTTAGCCAACCAGTCACAGTTGAAAATGTAATATTTTCTGACTCCACGGGTCTAAAACATAAATTTATATCGGAAACTCTCATCATATAAATTTCCTTTCAAATAAAAATTAATATAAAAATTATCCGTTCATTTTATATCGAAATGAAGGGGTTGAAATAAAGTCGTAAAGTGTCGATGTAATTATTGGTTCAGATGATAAAATTCTGCGAAAACCAATGAAGGCTAAATGTTAACTTCAATTATTTTTTATTTTTAACCGACATCAAAAAAGGAGGAGGTTCAGTGTTCCACTGTATTTTTTTTAAGTTTATATTCACCGATTACTGGACCGATTTGGAAAATTCTTCTTTTGTGTGAAAGGTCACTTCATAAGTGGTTCCATGGTCATCAGGTCAGGATCTGATGGTGGGATCCTGGAGAAATCGAGGGAACTCATAAAATTTTATAGGCAAACTTGAAGCGATTTGGGTATTTTTAAAAGACAATTATAGTAAGTTTTAATTTGTGATTCCAAGTAATTTTTTTATAAAGAACGGACACAAGTGCTTATAGATATAAGCACTTGCGTCCGTTAAATCTCTTTCTGTATTTGATTCAACGTATTATGCCAATGTCGTTCGTGGAGTCGGACTTCCAGGTAACAGCCAAATCCCAAAGTTCGCGGTTGACGTATGTATTTATATAAGGGTGGTTCGCACCACATTAATCTGGTAAGTGATGATCATTGAGTAGAAGAACCGATCTGAATGACTCTAAGGGTGTAAAGAAAAATAAAAAATGATTGTATTATGAAACCAAGATTATCGTGATTAGATATATTTGGGGAGTCCGTTGCTGTAGAGTAAGCCGGTCTTGACAGTGGGCCGGTCTAATTCACTGTCAACTACGATTAATGAGATCCGGGAAAAGTCATATTAGTGTGAACTAAGACTTACACAGAACAGATATTAAGCACATATAATATAAATGAAGACATTTACGAGAGTTGGTCTTCAAAAATAGAACAACAAAATCGACAGACTGAATTATAGTATGCATTTATCTTCTAAATACGTCTGAGTTGCTGTCACATTGAGAAGCTATCCTAATTAGCCTGAGTTAGTTGTTCTAAGATCTGCTTACGTAAATAACTATGTTACATTTTGTAAGAAGTTTTTGAAGTGAAAACTTCTTTAGGGCGTTGTGCACTTTTTGGGATGGGTAAAAAATGTTAAGCTCGCGTCAGGACACGTGACCTGATCGAAAATTCGTAAGACGCAGCCGAGTTTCTTATATTTAAAAAAATTTAACATTCGAAATTCAAACATTTTTCAGCGGCCAGGAGCGCAGAACTTCCAGTGTACCCTATGTATACATTTAGATATGTTATTACCTACTTTTTATTTTTAACCTAATTATATATATACAGACGTGTGTGTGTATGTATATGCATATACATTGTAAATTTATGTTTTCACTTCTGTACCTTTTTTGTTTTTTAAAAAAGACTACCCTCAACTACATTCTCATTTTTGAGTCTCGACTTTGCTAGGGTTTACAGCAATTTACGAGTCGAGTCGAGAGTTAGTCGCAAAGCAAATCGAGTAAAACTATATTGGAACCATCGATGTAGAAGCATAATAAATTCACTTCATAGCATTTCAATATCAAACTCAATCAATGTGAAAGACAGTATTGTAACGGTAAGGCACATTTCATTGAATTGTGGGTTTAAATCGTCTTGTAATGTAAATAGTTTGTCTGGAGATGGATGTATCTGAATCTGAAACTGTAATAAGTTTGAGAGAATTTAGAAGAGGGTAGTGCAGGTTCGATTCCCTAGATTTGTATGCATAAACATGCATTGGTCTAGTAGGTGTTGCATTATATCATTTGTAAGATCACATTGTGAGAGAGCCATGCTTTGGCACGTATGGGCCGGCTCGGCCGGAGTGTTACCACCGCCTCACTAGAAAACCGACTGTGTAGCAATGCTTACATTGCTTTTCGCCGAGTGAGTGAGGTTACCGGAGGCCCTAACCTTCCCCTCCCCTACTCCCACCTTAAAGGCCGGCAACGCACTTGTGATTTTGAGTTGCAGGTGCCCATGGACAGCGGTAGTCATTTACCATCAGGTGACCCGTCTGCTCGTTTGCCCCTTATACCAAAAAAAAAGAATTTACAAAAATAACAAGCTTACTATGTTTGTTTCTTTCCTAGAACTTATTGTACAAGCCATGCTTAGTTTGGGTCTAAAACGGTGAGTTTTATTTCTTAGAATATTTTATAGGTAGTGTGTAGGCTTGTTAGGCATAGAGACGGGCTTGATGTGCAGACGGGAGCGTGGTGTGCTGACGGGCAAGTTTGGTGTCAAACAATAGGAACTGTAAATAATGATTATTATATTGTACGTTCTAACTAATACATTCACTTAAATGATTAATGGTAGTAAAGTAAATTAGATTTTAGTAATTGCGTATAAATGATAACTGTATTTTATACTTGTAAAAGGCAGTTGGTAACCGCCAGGCTAAAGTGGTGCTGGGCGGGACACGTCTGTCGAATGGAGCCATTCCGATGGGCGAAAATAGCCACGGAGTGGATACCTGGAGGTGGTCGGCGACGGCGAGGAAGGCCGAGGAGGAGATGGAGGGACGATCTCGACACTTATTTAAACATGTGGCCTAGGGTGGACGAGGACCGAGAGGAGTGGAAGCGTAGGGGGGAGGCCTTTGCCCAGCAGTGGGACACGTGCGAGGCTAACTAAAAAATAAAAAAAGGCAGTAAGGTATGACCAACGCAACATGGATAAATAAAATATCTCTCAATAGAATCAGATCACCATCTGATTCTATTCTGATTTTGATATTTCTGATTCTGAGATATTTTATTTCAGATATTTTAAAACTTTACTATAAATTTCTTCTGCAACTGAATAAGGCTATTCACTAACTTTTAAACTTTCGCGTTCCATCATATAATTATGTATTCACACGGGAATTACGCGCGCAAATTGCCTGACGTTTCTATTCACATATATCTATGATGGACCGGTACAAAATAATATAAATTCAACTAATATACCTAGCCTTAATTATAATAATAACAGGTAAATCGTTTGACGGCCTAGAATATTGGCAGCCTGAAATTGCTTCATTAAATATAACAATGGCTGTCAATTAAGCCATAACGGTGAGGAAATTTATTCGTAAATAATGACGCTCAGAAATTGAATCCATTGCGTGACGACCGCGTCGGCTAAAAATTAACCCCGAATTCTCGATCCCGCGAGTGTCGAACTGGGTACTTAATAATATTTAAAAAAAAGAACCTGACAAGTGCGAGTCTGACTCGCGCACCGAGGGTTTCGTACAAACTTGTATGTAGATCTCTTTTTGTATGAAGGTGTATTTTTAGAATATCGCTGTTCATCCACAAATTGAAATACGTCAGTCACTGTTCCAACCGCAAAATATAACGTCAGGCAATTCAGAGGTATATAATACCTTTTCTTGATCGCTTTAATTCCCGTGTAAATACTTAATGATACGCAAAATATAAGTTTGTTTAATTATATCTGTATTGTATAAAAATGAATCCCTATTTTCCTTGGTCACGCCATAACTTATGAACGACTTAACCGATTTCATTCATCTTTTTTTATGTTTTCTAATACTTTGTAAAAATTAAGAAAACTGAGCATAAAATCGGTTCCCGTTCCCGTGGGATAAATTTCAATTTCCGCTCGAACGAAGTTTATAAGTAGGAAGTATTATAAGTTTGTGTATAAGTTTTTTTATGTGATACTAGCAACACGCCCAGGCTTCGCACGGGTAGCAGAGACATCTTCAACAATCGTCAACATATTTCAATCAGTTTACACAAAATCTTAACAAATTATATTCCTAAACCTTCCTCATGAATCATTCTGTCTATTAGTGAAAACCGCATGAAAATCCTTTCAGTAGTTTTTCAGTTTATCGCGAACAGCCAGATAGACAGAAGCGGCGGGGGACTTTGTTTTATAATATGTAGGGATAACAACAAATTAAAGACTCAGATTTTTTTCTTTATTTTCGCTGTGACACCTTGCTTTTCGCCAAATTTCATGAGTATAGGTCAATGAGAAGTGCCCTATAGGTTTTGATTTAGCTGCGAAGTGTTAAAATTGGTTAAAATTTAAAGTTTAAATGGCCGTATCTTTCGACTGCGTTGACTTAGAAACTTGTTTTTTTTTTCAGCATCTAAGGACCGCAGACGTAAGTATTTGATATGAATTTCAACTTGATTCTTTATAAACAGACAGACAAACACAAATTCTGAAGCAGACAGGGGGTAAAGAGATGCTTACTGCTTATCCTTGACGTTTATTGCGTTCAATATAAGTAAAAAAAAATAGCTAAGAATAAAAAATAAACAGCAACAGAGTAATCAGAGACAGGAACGTGTCCAAAAACGGAGATAAGGAGACATAATAAACACACCGTGATTCTCCTAGCAACAGAGAAAAGAAAACTTGCTTAATGCCGTTTGCTCCAAACCGTAATGTGCAATCTTCCACTGGCACAGTGACCCTCCGATGTGTGTTTCGCCTCTGCACAAGGTTCCTCAGGTTAGCTTCGGAGGTGAATGACAGTAATTATGTTCTATCCTGGATTTCTGGACATATTTGAGAACTACAGACTTTGTATGTTGTGTTGGTTTTTGTGGAGGTGAAAAAGAACTTCAGGGCAGGAGTGCTGTTGCTTTTTTGCGGCGGTAAAGAAGAGCTCCATCCACTGAGAGGAGATAAGGTTGGTAATAATAATAATAACTCCACACATCTCACACATAGCCGTCTGATCCCAAACTACACAGAGCCTGTACTATGGTAATCAGACTGCTGATAAACATACTTATATATTTCTAAATACATACATATTATAGATAAATTACACCCAGACACAGAACAAATTTAATGAACATGCTCATCACACAATTATTAACCCACAACCCCTGGCTTAGCAGTCAGGATCACTAACTACTAGACCAACAGGCCAGTCAAGTAATCAGTCAGTAATATACAAGGGACACCACTGGTGCTGCAAGTATTTATTAGCTGCAGGCAGTGGCGTAACTATACCATCTGAGACCCGTGGCTGATTCATCGGATAGGGCACAAGTTCACTCTTGGTGCCTCGTGTGCTTGAAGTCGGAGCCCGTGGCATTTTGTCCGCTCTGCCACTCTATTGTTACGCCACTGGCTGCAGGTACCGCTTACAATCAAGCTGTTTAGATTGTTTGGCAATATAGAATTAGGTATAAAAAACTCCATTATATTTTATGTTACACAATATAGATTATTAAAACGAGCGCAATCTCTATAGACCTTGATGCCGTGTTTATTACGTCACAAACCCCCCTAACGCCGACTAGATCGTATGATTATTTTATAGACGTAATAAGCACTCAGAGGGTTAATATTACGCCAACATAAAAGCAACTACATAAACATTCTAGGTCTTCTTAATATAATAAAGTTATTTGATGTTAATTATTCAGTTGTATTAACCCCAGACGCAAAAAGAAGAGGTGTTGTAAGTTTAACGTGTGACTGTGTATCTGTATAGTGTCTGTCTGTGGCATCAGAGCTCCTAAAGGGATGGACCAATTTTAATTTAGTTTCTTTCTGTTTGAAAGCTGACTTAATCTAGAATGTTCTTAGCTATTATTGAAGAAAATCTGTTCAGCCGTTCGAATATAGTGAGCTCTTTTCCAATCGTTGAAGTGGTTTTTCACTGCACTGTTCACTGCTTGGGATATCATCTAGAGAGATAGCAGTCTTTGCTATAGCAAAGGTTAAGTATACTTAACGTTGTTCAATCAAAATATGCAAATATATTTAACAATAGCTTTTTATATCCGTTTTATTTACACAATAACCTACTTCATAACGCAAAGACGTTTCACAATCACGTGAATAGTTATTTCAAGACATCTATACAGAGCCCGGATAGCTCAGTCGGTAGAGCATTGGACTTTTAATCCAAGGGTCCAGGGTTCAAGTCCCTGTTCGGGCGAGTATCATTTTGTCATGTACAAAGCCCGGATAGCTCAGTCGATGGAGCATTAGACTTTTAATCCAAGGGTTCAGGGTTCAAGTCCCTGTTCGGGCGAGTATCATTTTGTCATAAATGTTATAGGTTCTATACAATTCATTTAGTAGTAGTGCTTCTTTACTAAATTTTTTAGAAGATGGTATCGTTTAGGCATGTCTGACACATAGAGGCAAAGCATTCCACAATCGAATAGCTTGTACTGTGAAAGAATTACCTATCCATTTTTAGTCTCAGGTTCTCCGAAGATCTACATAACCTTCAATGCCATTTCCGAAGATCTACATAATCTTCAATGCCATTTCCGAAGATCTACAGAACCTTCAATGACATTTGATGAAAAGTAAAGTAAAAATTATGGTAAATAGAAACAGTCGGAAATATTTATGAGTATTCCGGCGAAGCGAAGTAAACGTTTTTCTAATTCATAAGAATTCTGCTATATTCGCAACCCAATGTGATAAGTTTTCGATCGGTTCGGTGCCACAGTTTTGTTTTTACGATAGTCTGTTAGTAGTAGCAGTTTTATTTTTGAATAGCAGCGCCCCGCGGTTTCACCCACGTAAGTCCCGATACAATGGGAATATCGGGATAAAAAGTAGCCTATGCCTTAATCCAGGTCTCCAGATATCTACATACCAAGTTTCATCTCAATCGGTTCAGTGGTTTTTGCATGAAAGAGTAACAAACATCCATCCATTAGTGGGATAATCGTATTTTTTCAGGAAGGTGATCTAAGTAGATAAACTTAAAAAGCATAATTTTAATCAATCAATCAGTCTATCATACTCCATTGCTGGACATAGGCCTCTCCCAATGTGCGCCACAGTACCCGGTCCTCCGCTTTCCGCATCCAGTCCATCTCTGCTACCTTCTTCAGGTCGTCAGGCCATCTGGCTGGAGGGCGTCCACCTTCCGTTTACCGTTTCCCGGTCTCCACTCTTGGACCCGTCTGCTCCAACGGCCATCGGTCCTTCAGAATTTGTAAAATTTTATCTATAAGCTAGTTCCGGGAAACACTAAACAATTTTATGTATATATTTTTATAAGAATTGCTCGTTTAAAGTTATCTGGGGGCACGGTAGTGACCCCGCCAAAACGAGTCAAGTGAAGCGCAAGGGCAACCTTTTCTCAAAGAGCTTTGTCGTTTTTTTTTAACGCTCATAACTTGGGTTTGGATTATACCAGATACACAAAATTCTCGGGATATGATGTCAATAGTGGACTTATTAAACACAAATTTTCAATTACATAGCTCTTATGTTTTAGTTAGATATAAGTCTTCAAGAACTGTCGCTTAATGTTCTAACTGCATATAGCTCGCTTCTACAAAATTAACATTGATATTACTGTCTTCTTTTAATATAAACATAGGATTTCAATTGGAAAAGAGTGCCCATGGCTTTTTGTTGCCAAGTTCTTTTCTCAGTGGCTCGTCTTATTGGGTTGCGAATATAGCAGAATTCTTATGAATTAGAAAAACGTTTACTTCGCTTCGCCGGAATACTCATAAATATATCCGATTGTTTCTATTTACCATAATTTTTACTTTACTTTTCATCAAATGTCATTAACTACTATAAATTTATCTGCCAAAGGCATAAATTCTGGTCCAATACTTAAGCGGATACCGTTTGAAATATAATTGCACGGAAAGTAGATACGAGCTGGCGATATAGATACCTTTAGACAGCGTCACAGTAATGTTGTGAAGATCGAAGTTTCCGCCCGATAAGTCGCTAGGGAAGGGCATCAAGGTTTGAGTAACATTAAGGATGACCGTGATGTTATAGTGCTTAAGGTTGATATGGTGTAATCGCGTGGTGACGAATGCGATTACGATTACCAACATAAAATACTCAAACTGATGAGTGTGAAAGTGCACTATAGACAGTTAAAATCAATATTACACTAGCCATTATATTTTAATAACCAATATATGTATCAAAACTTGCACAGATAAATATCACTACATATAAAAAAAAGTCCCCCGCCGCGTCTGTCCGTCTGTCTGTTCACGATAAACTGAAAACTACTGAACGGATTTTCATGCGATTTTCACCAATAGACAGAATGATTGTCATAAATCATTCAGTCAGGAAGGTTTAGGTGTATAATTTGTTATAGTTTTGTGTAAATTGGTTGAAATATCATGATGATTGTTGAAGATGTCTCTACTACCCGTGCGAAGCCGGGGCGGGTTACTAGTCTAATAAATAAAAATCTCGTGTCACAGTGTTTTTTGTCGAACTCCTCCGAAACAGCTGGACCGATTTTAATGAATTTTTTTTTGTATATTTGGTAGGTATGATAAATAGGTCGTAAAGTATTTTCACCCACCTGCCCCGACCCCCAACTTTTTAATCGTTAAAAAAAGAATAAAAAGGCATTGCACGCATGCCAGGTCCAACTAGTAATCTATATTATTTGAAGTAATACAATTATATTCCGATAGCCAAAATGTCACAGACTCTTATACATAATCGACCACTAATTGACTTAGCGTTGGCAACGAAATGCTCAGTCATATCGTAGTTCCAGTGACTTCCTGCCGAGTATAGAACGATCATATGAAACCAAGAATACCTTTCGTTTTAATATTTACCAATGGCTGCAATCAATGAACAGAAAAATGTGTTGAGTCGAGAGTCGAAAGAATTGTTACGAGTAAAAATAAACTGTGACTGTGTATAACTGGTGACTTCTTTTCGGCTTCCGTTTTTATATATTTGGCTAAAGAGAATAATAATAATTATTATTTATTTCCAAAATGTATACATTAACTGACTAACTAACAACTGTTTACTTTCAACTTTATACAATTTGAGTAGGTAGAACATAACATATACAAACATCCAAAGTTGCGGTTGCGCCGCTGTTCTCCTGGCTAGACTACGAAGTAGTCTGTATTCAGGATTATGTCGTTGGAGTATCCGACCTTTGCCCTTGATACAAACACTAAAACACTATATTCATCGTACACTGTTAGTATATAAGAACCATCTCCATATAAACAAGATATACAAAGCATTGTGGTCCACTGGTTAATCGTCCGACTGGCCGCCCCAAAGCAATCTTATATAGATTTTCTATCTGAACCGCTAATGGTGGTGATGATTGGTGAAAACGAAAATATATAATCCTCGTCTTATTTATAAGTTAATACCTACTCAGCGAACCCATAGAACCTCTACAGTATCCAGCCAAATTCAAATTATTTTAAAACTAGGCACATACTCTAATACCTATAAATTAGTTAAAATCTCGTTGTCATACAGTTCCTTTCAGTCCTTTTAAACCTAATTTCATTAATACATTTTATGGACCATAGTTATGAACGGCCTAGCGTGCAATCTTTCTTTACTTACATAATTAAAGACATAAATCATTCGATACATGTAATTTATTTCATGAGGTAATATTATATTTATAGTACTAAACGTCGATACTATCTCCACCGACGTCTCTGTTCCGTTCGCACCTGACTGACTATCTGTTCTAACGTTCATTTTCTATCTATCGCTGGTGTCCGACAGACAACAAAACAATAAAAGAACCTCCGGCAGCTGTTATCTTTATAATGAAAGGGTCGGTCGTATCTAAATGTGTACATTTTATAGCTATTTATTCGTCCATTCTGTAATAATGTTTTATTTTATGAAGATATATATTTATTTTCATACTTTCTTAAATCCGTTGGCGTAAAAAGGGATATTCTTGTGTTAGAAAAGAGTTCATGTCAGTAGATCCTAAGCAATAAAAATACCTACGCTGTATGTAGATTGGGTATTTTAAGTAGGGAACAGGTATAATGGGCTCATGATATTCGCTTCACACAGCCCCGCTTGAAAGAAGTATAGAACCTGCAGCAACGCGTCCCGGCTTCGCACGGTTAGTAGAGATATCTTCGACAATCATCATCATATTTCAACTAATTTACACAAAACGTTAACAAATTATACACCTAAACTTTCCTCATGAATCACTCTGTCTAATAGTGAAAACCGCATGAAAATCCGTTTCGTAGTTTTTCAGTTTATATAAATTTATTTAGAACAGACAGACAGACGCGGCGGAGGACTTTGTTTCATAATACAATGTAGATGGAGTTGGTTGTTAATCACCGTATTTAGTAATTATAAGTATGTATTAACTTTTTCTTTCATGATATAAGATGGTGTGTTGTTACGGTAAGTGTCAATTATCGTAGCAATTTCAAACCAATCGAATTAATAGTTCAGAAATCCATACGCTACAAACGAACACATTAATTTATTTTTACACGTAAAATTTAACTTTACGCAGACTGTTAACCAACATGATAATATTACCATTGAAACAGTGAACAATATACAGGGCACCTTGGACTAACAGGCGCCAATACATACCACAGTATAGCAAAAATGCAGAAAATCCACTTCAATGCTTTACTTAACGCAGTTTAAATACTATCTTCGATGAATACTTGTTCAGAAATTATTGTATATCATATTTTTCAGATATTGCTTCAGTACAATATAACTAGTAGTTGTGTTTTTTCTTAAAATAATGGAAATATAATTTACTCAAGCTGAGCCACCGGTGTATGTAACATAATTAACATACAAAATAACTAGTCACTGTGTTTTACCTCAAATTCGTTGAACAAAGTACACTTAAGCCGAGTCACCGTCAAAACCGTTAAGCTGTAAATAAGCTCCAGGAATAAATTAAAATCTACGTTTTTTTTTTTGAAGTTATATCTTTTGGCGCGTTATTGAAAAATGATGAGAGTAAATTTTTACGATCCGCGTGCACACCGTCACGAAAAACTGACACCCTGAAATTAGCTAATCAACATTTTAGTCATTCAAAAAAAGTTACCAACTTCAAGATAGTAATAAAAATGGTTTTTACATATTACTTTGAGTACGTTTGTAGAATTTGAGGTTAGTTGACGGTATGTATTATTTATGATAATTTACTGTGATTATAAGTGATAAAAATGGTTTTTACATATTACTTTGAGTACGTTTGTAGAATTTGAGGTTAGTTGACGGTATGTATTATTTATGATAATTTACTGTGATTATAAGTGATAAAAATGGTTTTTACATATTACTTTTAGTACGTTTGTAGAATTTGAGGTTAGTTGACGGTATGTATTATTTATTTATTATGATATTTAAATAAACTTTATTTAACTAGATAAAAGTATAACTTCTTACGTGCGTACATAAGTACACACACACTTTTTAAATCAGAAACCGAATCTGAAAGGATTGTTTTTAATAAGTGTTAACCTACTGTATATTTTACAGCTCCGTGGATCGTTGATATCCCATTAGTGAAGTCAATATACTTCTGTCAATGTCACTAATTGTGTTTGCCTAAATTTTAAGGTCTGCGGCCAAATGGGTGTGTTTCGAGTCATGTTCAGATTTTGCGCTGATTTGGAACTTGTTTGCATTGTAAGTTGTTTCGTCTCTCAATAGACGGTTGCAACTCGTTCTAATGAAGTGGGTACCACATCATTTAGCTAGGTTTGATTCCAAACAGCTTCTTGTGTAACAGAATAATTAAAGTCAAAGCAACGTAGCATAGCGTACCTGCATAACATATAGTAACTCCGAATCCAACATGGATTCAGTCGGGTGACTGAATAACGTGGGGTAATTTGTATTTCGTGTTAAAATTCACCAAGAGCGTCTTCATGTTGGACCTAGGCAAATCTCGCAAAAAAACGGTTATATTTTTAAAGAACTATTCCCATAAAAAGGCGTAATCTATATATAAAAATGAATACCAATTTCCCTTGGTCACGGTATCACGCGTGAACGGTTGGACCGATTTCGCTAATTCTTTTTTTATTGCGTAATTGTCAGGAGAAGGTTCTTATGAAAGAAAAAAATTAGAAAATTTAAGAAAACTTAACGAGGGACATTCGCGGGTGAAACCGCGGGGTGCAGCTAGTAGAATATAATTTAATACAATGGGTTTTGTAAATATTTTACGAACGAGTTCAAAGTATTGGGTACAATTACTTAAACTTATTTTAATAGACCAATGTATTATCAAAAACTATGTAGAAATTATTAAAAACGAATTTATTATGTTTATTTTTCCTTATACTTTCCGAATTTCACAAAAAAATAAATTTGAAAAAAATATGAAATGTTATAGACTATAGAAGATTAATTAACTGGCTCGTTAGTCCCGGTCACGTAGCATAAGTTGATGGTGAAGTCCTGGGTTCGATTCCCGGATGTGGAAAAGTGTTGTAGTATTTCTGTTTTTTTGTTAAAAAATTCTCTGAGTAATCTGGAAAGTCCGAGAAACATTAATAGTCTTCCCCTATACAAAGGCGTGAAGATACAGAGTCCAAATTTACTTAAAGTTCAAAAACGAATTTTAATAACATTTCTTTGCAGAAAGTTGGTAAGTAGATAAACTTATATTCAATAAGGGTTGCAAGGTGAGGTGTCAAGACAAATAACTGTGAACAGGATATTCACGCCCAAAAACAAGAAAAGCAGCCCTAAGGTCTCGTATGTCTCAATCGTCTATAAATAAACTGGTAACAGTACTCCCAAGGTTGGCCACACGTAGGGCTGTCATAAACCGTACTTAGTGTTGCCCGCGTGAATAATAGATGTAAAAAGACACGATGTAATTGGTTTGTGAAAGACCAACTAGGGTTTAGATAATCAGATTATGTATAGTAAGGTAAAATTTACCATTTTGAAATACTTTTAACGTGAAATAATCCGCCTAATTCGTTCAATTAGTTATATGTAATCACTACATATTATAAAACAAAGTCCCCCGCCGTGTCTGTCTGTATGTTCGCAATAAACTAAAAAGCTACTGAACTGATTTTCATGCGGTTTTCACTAATAGACAGAGTGATTCATGAGGAAGGTTTAGGTGTATAATTTGTTAAGATTTTGTGTTGTTGAAGATGTCTGTGCTCCCCGTGCGAAGCCGGGGTGGGTTGCTAGTACACACATATTTATGTTTTATTTTTTTTATATTTTAAACTGTTTTATGGTGTACAATAAATAATATTGTATTTTTTTTTTTATGGTATAGGGGGCAAACGAGCAGACGGGTCACCTGATGGTAAATGTCTACCGCCGCCCATAGGCACCTGCAACTCGAGAGTCACAAGTGCGTTGCCGCCCTTTAAGGTGGGAGTAGGAGAAGAGGGGGAGGGGAGAAGAGTGGGAAGAGGGGGGAGAGGGGAAGGACGGGAATAAGGGAGAGGGAAGGGTTAGGGCCTCCGGTAACCTCACTCACGCGGCGAAATGCAATGCAAGCATTGCTTCACGGCCGGTTTTCTGTGAGGCCGTGGTGACGAGCGGAGTATAATACTACTATAGTTAATTGTTCAACATGGGTGAAATCGCCCTCAGCAAGTTAATAAAGAAGTTGCAAGGCCAGTTCGTTATCTAACATTAGTAAACAATCTATGAGCTCAAAGAGTAATAAATAATTTATTGTGCAAGTATAAATATCTTTTCCATCAATTATTTCAGTGATAATATAAAATAAACTTTCCTCAGTCCTTCAGAGAAGATATCGCATTCGAATATTAATTGGGAGTTTTAGGTAATCTTATTTTCTTTTAGAAATTTGGTTGCTACTTTTAATGGAGGGTTGATATCGAATCACTGTGAATGTTAAAAATAACCTTTGTATACATTTAGTTTAAGGGGCGTGCCATTAATTAGTTATGTTTCTTAATATGTATTATAGCTCATTAGAGCTTTATGTTTAAGAGTGTCTATAATTTTGACAGATTTGACCCAAGACAAATAATTCTGTGATGAGCACGATCATTTGTTCTATATCTGGGTGTAATTTATCTATAACATGTATATATTTAGAAATATATAAGTATGTTTATCAGCTGTCTGGTTATCATGGTAGCTCTGCCTAGTTTGGGATGAGACGCCCGTGTGTAAGGTGTCTCAAGTTATTATTATGATCAGTAGCGGATTTACCAGCAGGCTGAGTAGGCTGGAGCTTAGGGCGGCAGATTTTAGGGGTGGCAAATTAGGGGCCTACATAATTTTTTATGTCTTGTCCTGGGGTATCGAATTAGATAGACCGACCGGTAGGGACGGCAAAATTTGAATAGCCTACTGGCGGCAAATGTGTAATTCCGCCTCTGATTATGATTAATTATAAAGCTAACGATCAAGCGATTCAAACACAATATTAAAAGTTACCTGCCCCGACACAATTTGAGCTGAAGTCTTTCGAAAAAACTACAAAATTTTGGAACTTAAATGTTCAGGTATGTAACTTTATAATCGCTGCGTTAATGCACCTACTCCTATTTGCGTAGGACCTTCAAAATAACTAAGTATGTATTTCTTATGCGCAGTTTACCGTTGTGCAATTAATATATGAGTGTGCGTCACCCCAGAGAGGGGGACGAGTTTATGAAAGACGTACGTACGATTAAAACCACACGGGGTTCCATCACTAGTGGGTCTATTGCAGGGGAACCCGGGTATACCCTAAGAAGGAAGCCTCCGGGAACCCCTGCAGACCTTGGCCGCTTCAAATAATATTGTACTTCCAACAATGAACTGAATATATTTTCGCTTGGAAGTTCTTGCCAAGAACAATAAAATCACACCACTATTGGTGTAGGTTATTGTTACCATTTGTATCTTAGACCTAACGAGTACAATAAGGACTTAATACATAAATGAATAAATTTATTATACCTTGGCTCGTGAATAATAGAATCGTATCAGTAAAAGAAAACAAGGTCTTGCACAGTTTTACAAGGTTTTACCCTGTGTTACTGATAGTAAATATAACAAATGAAATGTTTTATGGATAAAATGGCGTACGAGTTATATTGCACTTTGATAAGAGATTTATAAAGTCGCTGTTTGATTGAGCCTTTATAAAGTGCGCAGTCGGTAAATAATATAAAGTTTTCTTGCCATCCCTACCGATTACTATATGAAGAGTCCATAAAAGTATGTAAAAATAAGTAGTCAATGAGTATTTCAATATTCTGAATACTGTATAATAATAATAATAATACATTTATTTCAGAATTGCTTCCATAATTTTGTTAGTAGGTACAATTACAGTATAGTACCCATAAATACTCGCAATGATATTGCGTTGGTATTATTATAGGGTTAAACAAGGTTTTTCATTTAAAGCGCTCGAACTTTGAAATGAAATAAAACAACATGTGTAAAGAATAGATATTGCCACATTTTATTTTACAGGACATTCGATGACATAATGTATAGAATATAATTTCAGCGAAATGCCGCCGCGACTCCGCTGTAGGTGGTGTGTCCTGATGGAGCAACTTTGGACGACATCTTCTACAGAACGCGAGTTATGTTGGCATTCAGGACGGCAATTGTCTGTGGTTTGTCTGCATAGACTAGAGATTCCAAGTAGCCCCACAGAAAGTAGTCGAGCGGTGTTAAGTCACACGATCTTGGTAGCCAGTTGATGTCGCCTCCACGCGACATGACGAAGCAGAACATACAATAAATTAAATGTTTCCTGTGCAGTATGATAAGTAGCACCGTCCGTTGGAACCACATGTTTGTGAGATCCATACCATGTATCCAAGAGTACTGATTTTGATAAAAAGAATTAACAATTTCAACGCGGTGTTGAACTTAAATATTTGTTAGTCAAAACAACTGAATGGATCTAGATGAAATTTGACACACAGATAGATTATAGTGCGGTATGGCACATAGGTTACTTTTTATCCCGGAAAATTGTACGGTTCCCGTGGGATATTTCCAAGCGAACGAAGTCGCGAGCAAAAGCTAGTAGTATATATAAGGTCGGGAAAAAAATTTCTTCGTATTTTATTTACAAATGCAAGATTTTTTTTTTAAAGTTATTTACATTTTATTGTAATATATATGTGCCATTTTGTTCCATAACTTAGTGCCATCTTGTAGGTAGCGACATTATCCCGTTGCTGTAGAAATCTTGGGATTTTTGATCAGTCCTCTCTTGATGTTAATTTTAAAATAATTCTTTAAGTAGTGTTAGTACCCAAAGAATTCTGAAGAGACCGAAACAGGTGAAAATCTGTGGGCACAAGGTCAGGACTATATGGTGGATGCGATAACACTTCCAAACCGAGCTCTCTCAATTTTTGCTGAGTGGCCAAAGATGTGTGTGATCTGGCGATATCATGATGAAAGACCACTCCTTTTCTGTTGATAAACTGCACACTGCGCTTGACGAACTGCATGCCAACCACCAACCAACTTTGTATTATTCTTACTGACACTGCATTAGGTCCATAAACGTCACAAATTTTTTTTCGCAGCTTGGATCACATATTTTATCCCTTTTTTTGTAATAAAACTTCAGAATGTATCGAATTTCTTCGTAAGACTCATTTCGGCGGACTAAAAAACATTTGAAAAATTGCGGGAAAGTGTTTTTTACTTTTATTTGTCTTTTTCTTAATTTCCTATGTTTATTGATATTAAAACCAGCCAGATACAAACAGTACAACCAAAGAGATTTTTCTTCAATTTTTTTTTCATACAACATAGGAAAAGACTTTTTCCTCGACTTATAAAACCGATATATTAGTATACCAACTGTTTTTTTTATTTCCGAAAGAAAAATGTATCATCCGCAACATAATTCAGGTCTCTTCCTTATAAGCAGCTGAAACGTTTTGAGGAACTTGACGAACACATCTAATTAACTGTGTATTTATAACAAACTCTGTTAACATGGAACATTTTTTTACAGCTCGTAACTGTATTAGATAAGATGAATGAACTCCGGTGAAAGCCATTTTAATTAAAACTTTTATTCGCAAATTCGTAATAACTGTTCAACTTCCATCGTTTGGAAATTAATTGAATGAGTAATTAAACATAAAGACGACATTGTCTCATTGTACTTTTAAGAGATCTTTGTTCAAACAACGCTAAGAGTGTTGTTAAGTACTACGGTTGGTGTTGAGGTGTTCCTTTTCTTATTTCGGCATCTTCTAAATATCCTTTTTAAGTTCAATAACAAAAAATATTTATGACTTGAAAAGCGCAGTGTACAATCAAATTACCAACGAACAATCATTTTAAAAGTATGTTAATAATTGTAAAGCAGATATATTTAGGTATGTACTTAGCATTTTTCTTTTTTTTCTAATATCAATGTTGCCTGTAACAAAATATAGTACAATTAGTAGTAGTAGTAGTAATTATAAATGGACAACTTAAGATTTCTATATGTTCTACGACAGTCCTCTAGTAGGTTGCAAAGAAGAAACCATTGTAGTTAATTGTCTTTCTTCGAGCTCAGTGGGGAATAAATGGGCATCGATCCTCCCTTCATACCCTGAGAATAAGCCCCGTATGATTAAGTATTCCAGTTTGGTCCAGTGCCTCCCTCTCTCCCTCTCCATGTCTCTCTGACGCTGTACATGTAAATATAAGAAACTCGTCATAAAAATATTATTTTTTTAAATATATGACACTCGGACACATTTTCGATCAGGGTCACGTGTCCTGACGCGAGTTTAACATTTTTTACCCATCTCAAAAAGTGCCCAAAGCCGCTAAAGAAGTTTTCACTTCAAAAAAGAATTGGTCCATGCACCGCATAATAATAATCTAAGATTTGACACGTCCTTCATGTGTTCCTACTTTATGATAATTTTAATAATGTCATAACCTGCAGCTATTATCATTTAATCGCAAAGGAGAATGACCTTGTACTTGTCACGTTTTAAAATGAACTCTTAGAATAATGAGATTTAATGAAAAAGATGAAGTGCGTTTGAGCTGTATTTTTTTATACGGTACGTAAAACCTCGCATGTCACATCGGAAGCACTTTTGTCCCCTACTGAGTGAGATACTGAAAGTGAGCCCTCTGTTGTAGACATATTTTTGGTTGTACACCGCTAAGTGTGCCAGATATATCTATACACTCAACGCAATCTCAGCAGCGAAATGACTACTACGATCACTGCCGATATAACTATCAAATAAAATAAAATAAATGCTCACCTCGTGGTTTAACTCTTTTTGGCATTGGCGTAACCACTTCGTCGGTGAAGTTGTGCATGAGAGTTTTCCAGAAGGCAACGAGTTACTTATTTAAAAAAAACACAACAGTCTTTTAATTAACTTGATGATCCACGGGTGGACACCACGTTATCACCAGTGAACGTGGTCAACGAGTGGACATCGCGTGGTCCACGAATTTCCGAGTAGACTACTCTAAAGTCAGCGATTGGTACTAGGTCTACATGTGTATTTTTTATGTCAAATTTAACAAAACCGTGAATTGGCTCTCATAACTGTCAAGCTTGATGAAGAAGAAAATGAAAGACGCTACCAAAAAAAGTTTATTAAACAAAGAAAAATTTATGTTGGACTGCTCGCAAGCATTTGTTAGCCATGCATTTGCAATGCGCAGTCAACGCAACTTATATATACTAAAGAAATATAGCAATATTTTAAGGACTGTAGGGACTTACTAGCATTTGAGCGGCAGTTTTGAGTAAGGCCAAGATGCATATTTTTCGCAATTCAATTATTTTATTTTTATTCCTATACGCTGCACATTTTTTGTCGGACACATACACTACTATATTCTTTGCAAAATAACTAAAATAAAAAAAATTTAAATTTACTGTAGGTAATAAATAAAATAACTACCCGAAAATCGATATGTTCACCGCGTCGGACTCGGTACAAGATGCATAATTTTCGTCGGACACTTGTACCAGACGACTTACAATATACAAACGAGATGATTCACCAAGTATTAGCTTGTAGGTAATAAAAAAACCTACCTATGAAAATTCGACAAGTTGCGCGAGTCGGACGCTGGAACGGTGGCGGCCATTTTGTCCGACAAGCATTATTTCTTTAATTTACCGTTATTATCTTGTAATTAGAATGAAAATTTATTGGTAGGTAATAAAAAAACATACTATCGTTAAATCGACATGTTTGCAGGGCTGGGGAGTAAAAATGCAAAAACTTGTCCGACTCAGTAATACGAATAGGTCGGCTAAGTTTTAGCTTGTAGGTAATTAAAGTAGGGACAAGATAATAGGTCACTTTTGACATTTCATCAAAATTCAACAACGTAACCTTGTAACGGCGGGCATAAAATAAGAACTGCACAATTGCTTAACTTTTTTCAATTACGTTTACATATTTATTGTAATAATGACCGATACGAGTAATTTTACGATTTGCTTTCACTAATAAACCATTCTAAACATAATAAACAATTTCTGATCTAAAGAACTGAACGTCGTTACAATGTTGCGTCAGTCAACCCTTTTCTTTTTAAACACTAGGGATGTTACTCTAAAAATCGAAAGCTGATAGGATTGTAAGTTGAATCGAATGCAATGATTACTTGTGAAGAAAAATCACCATAAATTTATAACCACGTTGTGATTATAATAAAACCTAATTATACATATTTATTATTCTTTTAACTAACTATAAAAATACAAAAAAATAACTAAATAGAAAGGTCATTGATGTTGGGTGCAATTTAGGTGGATGTTGCTGGCAACACCAGTGCCTGTCGATGACGCATGTCATGTCGCCATAACATGATGATGACGCAGTCTTTTGTTGTTGTGCGAAGTGACTGTGCGTTTTTGGTGTGCTCTCTGTTATTTTCTTCTGATCCGGCTTTATTAAAAGTTGAGTTGTTAAATCTGGTAAAAGCAACTAAGCCGTCCAAGCTCCGCTATGTAATCGATGAACTAGCCCTAGAGCATGGACACGAAGTTATTCGATTGCCTCCCTACCATTGCCAGTATAACGCCATCGAGCTTATTTGGGCACAAATAAAGGGTCATGCAGCGCGGAACAATACTGAACCACCCTTCAGTACTGCTAAAATGATGACTCTGCTACAAACTGCATGTGCAGAAGTCACTACAGAAGACTGGCGAAAAGTCGTGGAGAAGACAAAGAAAATAATTTTACAAAATTTTGAACGGGATGTGAGAATAGACAATATTATTGAAAATGAATTAATAATATCTCTAAGTGCTGACAGCAGTGATGAAGATAGCAGTACCGATAGTTCAAGTGAATAAAAGCAATTTTTTTGTTAAATTACGTAGGTACTTGTCTTATTTTGCTCCTTTAATTTATGAAAGAAAAAATAATAATGGGACAGGGATTCGCATGATCATTTTTAAAATTCACATATGTTTCAAGTCTGTATCGATTCATTCGATTCATTCATTTAATCGATGTTTTTAAGCAGGTCACCTCACTATGAATATAAAACTGACATCTGTCAAAAGTGACCTATTACCTTGTCCCTACTTTAGGTAATAATTTAAAAAATTGTTCCAGAGCCCACGGACGAAGAAGTGCAGAAAGCTAAAATTTTTATACAATGTTTGCTATAAAGTTAAAAAAATTGCAAAAACGGGTACATAAAGCTATAAGTGTCCAGTAAATATTTTGGCCTGTCACGGTACAAAAGTCTATACAAAGACAGGTCAAGTTATATTGGCCAATGAAATAAACCCTGGTCGTAATTCGACCAACACGCGATCTCTAGTACACATAGATATGCATACAGTTACTTGCACTGAACGGGACTCTAATCTACAACCGCCGATGTGGAAGCCGAATGCTTTACCGCCTCGCCAATAGACAATACAATAAAATCAATCATTATTTTTGGAAGAAGTTCCTTATCGCACGTTACACTTTAGACGCTCGGTGGATTGGGGCTAGGCGGAAAAGAGTGTTAGCGCAACGAAAAATACTGACCGCGAGTTGATTTTTTTATTTACGCGATCTGTGGATTCGGCGCGATTGTAATGTAATTTGATGTTGGTGGTATACTAATTATCCATATATTAGTTCGGGCACAGATAAGATAATAGTGTTCGGGCAATTTTCACAGACGGAGCAATTTTAATTCCGAGTTATTTACTAAAATCTGATAAAATTAATTAAATCCATTAAATTTATTAACATACAGCGAAAGAAACTTCGGTCCGACGAGTCCTCCAAGGGCATAGTGCCCAGTTTAATAACAAAATTATGACGAAAACAAAATGTATTATCATTATTTTTAAAAGAAAACATTGCTTATTTTTGAGTTTTCCTCATATGCTGTACCTTATATAATGTATTTTCGTTTTAGGCCTTGTTATTTCAGTATAAATATTATTTAAGTGCTCCATTATTTCCAAATCTCTAAGGCCTATCTCATTATAGTGACAGGAATAGATTCAATGATAAATATTCTATGGCTCGTGAAGGGCAAACAGTAAGTGCTATGTTGACGATCGAATATTTAGAAGCGAAAATTCCGAGATTATAAAATTGATTTGTTACTAACATAAATGTTAAAAGAGGACTGGGTCCTATGGTGCAAATTGGGAGAGACCTATGGCCAGCAGTGAACTATATATAATAGACTAATTGGATTGCAGACTATTCAGGAACAATGTTATATTTACACTGGCATATCTTCGAAATCTGCATCTACCTGAAGAAATTTTCGAATGAATTTGTTATTGCCCGTGAAAATTCAATCCTAGGCAAAAGAGATCTTTCTAGATTAATAATGCCCGCTTGCAAAACATCATTATTTAAAAATAATTGTTATGTGATTTGTATAAAAGTGTTTAATAAAGTGCCCGAATCTAATTATGTATTTAAACGGGAATTAACGCGATCATGAAAAGGTATTACATACCTCTGAATTGCCTGACGTTTCGACCAGGTTGCACTGACCGTGGTCACAGGCTGACATGTTTATGCGCAAATGTATTCGTGAGCTACCATTACAAAAAATGAAAAAGGAACTCTGGTTAATAAAACACACGTTTTACACAATGAAAGATTTTTTTGGGACTGGATAATACATATTTTTGATCTGAGTATGTGTTTCTTGTTTAACATGGTGTGTTTGTTGTAACTTTATTGGTATCATTCAAACTTAGTATAATTATCATGACATTAATTTTTTTTGGTGACATTTTAAAAATATAATGGTGTATTTGAATGGTGAAATTGTGTGATGAAATGTATTTGCAATTTTTGAAGTTATGCTTCTTTTGGGGCATTATGGAAAAATTATGAGAGTAAATTTTACGATGTCACGAAAAACCGACACCCTGAAGTTAGCTAATCAATATTTTAGTTTTTCAAAAAAGTTACCAACTTCACGATAGTGATAAAAATGGTTTTTACATATTACTTTGAGTACGTTTGTAGAATTTGAGGTTAGTTGACAGTATGTATTATTTATGATAATTTGCTGTGATTATAAGTGATAAAAATGGTTTTTTACATATTACTTTGAGTACGTTTGTAGAATTTGAGGTTAGTTGACGGTATGTATAATTTATGATAATTTGCTGTGATTATAAGTAATAAAAATGGGGTTTTACATATTACTTTGAGTACGTTTGTAGCATGTGAGGTTAGTTGACGGTATGTATTATTTATTATGATATTTAAAAAAACTTTATTTAACTAGATAAAAGTATAACTTATTACGTGCATCCGTAAGTACACACACACTTTTTTGTACCATCATATCTGTACCACTTTTCCCGCAAATAAAGTGATTTGATTTGAAAACTGATTGACTAGCATAAATTAGCCGTTTTGGGAATGGGTTTACGACGGTAATACTGGATGGGTTCGAAACCGCCAGTTCTCAGGCACAAGTCCGACGTTCTTAGTCCAAGCGTTACTAACAGTTTAATAACAATATCCTCACTAATACTAATAACTCCTCCTCCTCCTCCTCGCTAAAGGCTGAACGGCACTGAGATAGATTATAGTCTGGAATAGCAGCTATCATTATATTAATACGTGAAGAGAATTCTTTGAACCCCTTTAATTCCCCCCGTCTAATTTTGGAATATTAACAGTTTGTATATAGAAGAAGTGCAGAAAGCTAAAATTGTTACGTGTCATAATAAAAAAAAATACTATAATTTGGCATCTTGGAACTGATCTAATGAAGGAGCGAGGAGGTGGATAGCGGAATGTGGTGGATGGTGGATAGTGGTTTTCAGTAGCTGTAGCGCCACAACTGTAAACCCTTCAAGTCTAGGCTCATATGATTCGTTTTGACGAGTCCAACAAATTAGACTTGGTAAATTTGGTCTGATGATGAAGTCAGGAGAAGGATAGTAGAACTGTTTTTACCTTTTTAATTCGGCTCGCCAGTTATATAATGTTTAATATTATATAGTTCAATATCAGAATATGAAATTGATATTGAAACTCAAAACTTAAGTGAAACTCTTTGCTCAGATATGTTTTCCGTCGAAAACATCGACTCTCAACTAACAAACATAAATTGGATATATCGGATACTGTTTACACAAAGTAGAAAATAATGATGTATCTAAATTTACATTTTATACTAGCTAACCCGACAGACGTCGTGTCCAAATTACCATCCCATAGGAAAAAAGCGCTATCAGTTTTCTTTCGGTAACATTTAAGTAAAAATCTTTCTCTAAAAATGTTATTATATCTATATATATAAAAATGAATTGCTGTTCGTTAGTCTCGCTAAAACTCGAGAACGACTGGACCGATTTGGCTAATTTTGGTCTTGAATTATTTGTGGAAGTCCAGAGAAGGTTTAAAAGGTGAATAAATATGAAAATGCTCGGAATTAAATAAATTGTAGGTGATACGAAATTCACCGGTCATCTAGTTTAAAATAATTATTTGCAAAGTCCGTCCAGCCATTCTCAGCTTACATCATTTCTTATTTATTAATACAGATTAAAGCGATGTAGGTAATACCCATTTATGACATTATGACATACAAGTATTAAAATTATAATAATTATAAACACTGCAAAACAATCATACGCTAATTTAGCCGTCAAATAGGTACTCTGTGGATTTAATTCTAACGTTTGAATTTCGAAATAGAATTATTCGATTTCGAACGTTGGCGTTTGTCAAATGTTTTGATTACGTTCGCAATTCAAATATGAAGTCTATAACGAACACAGCATTTTATATCTAAAGATTCTGAATTTTGCAGGCGAATGCACCTAGTAATGCAGACCATAGCCCATTGTTTTTAGGGGTTTGATTGCCTTTTTATTACAAAATTTGAGCGGGTTACCGATGAGATAGGTGTTTTTGCGGTTGGCTCCCGGTCTAAAAAAGAATTATTTAAATAGGTGCAGTGGCAGGCCAGGCCCAGTCCGCTCTATAGGTATGAAGGCGAAATTGAATGGGCTGCCACGCGCTGACCAGGTAGCACGTTTTAGCACTGGTACTATTTATGTATTCTCGGGCAGTGGTTTCCAAGATTTTTATCGTCCTTATTCACGCAAACTTAAAGATTCGCATTCAGTCTTTCTTTGAATATTACCTGACAATGAAATAAAGAAATTTAAAATAAGATAATATTAAGCCACAATTTGATTTAATCATATAAATTAAAGTACCGAGACTTTTTCAATTCTCCATAAAATATAAAGTCATTCACTAAACAGAAATAGGTACATAAAAACACAAACAAAAAATGAGAAGCTATATTTCAAATGTCTTCAAAGTAGCATAAATACACAGAAAATGTGACCGAAAAAGATAAATTCGACACAAAAGAAAAATTCGCTGACCCTTGAAGGTCCAATACACAAGTTTTTTATAATGAAATAGCACAATTTTGCATTTGTATAGCACTCAGAAAAATATATTATTTTAGCATAATATAAATACATTAAGAAAACACAAATGAGTGATTTATTTTACGATAATAAGTCTTGAACCTCTTAACATAGACTCATACTTGAATCCTGGGACACAAAAAGCTGAAACTCAAACAACATCGGCAAATCTGCCATTTTCGTTGCTGTAATAATCAAAAAGTTACAGATTACAGAAATAATGGGTACATAAATTGAGGTGTTTGACCCCAACAAGACGTTAAAATGTTAAATCACATTTTCGAAACAACTAAAAAAGTTGTTCACCCTGTAATTTAGGACTTCGGGTTTTCCGCTTTCCTCGCCAGCTGCGAGAAATGTTGAAAGCATTATTTCGCTTTGTTGAATTTTTGCAAAGATTCTATATTGAAAAAGTGATTTACGTTCAGTACGGTTTATATTATATCTTACGCTTGCCAGTTCATTAACTATTTGATAAAAACACAAGAGTTATGTAAACTGACTATTGTGGTAGTGTAAACACTTGCAGATGGCACCAATCAATCAGCTATGACAGTCACAATTCACAGGCCGTAGGCCTCTGCCTCTGCATTATAGCATACGTCTTCCGACATCCGCATCCAATCTGACTCAGCTACTTACATATTAGGATCTTCAGATCATGTTTTTTCATTTCACAAGGTGATGGTTTTTAATAAATAGGTTAAAGCTTCGTGATTGCTATTAACCTTGGTTTTTTTTTTAAAAATGCGAAACTATTAGGCATAGAGGATTCTGGATTTTAATTTTATCAATGGATGAAATTAAAACATTAAAATAGAACAAATAAATTCGTCTATATTTTCAGTCATACTTAGCAATAAATGTTTTTAATATAAGTACATTTAGTAGGTATATTTTCGTAGGTATAATAACAATTTTAGGCTTATTTGTAGTAACCTTGTCCACCGACGCTTTCTCTACTCGAATTTTAGTCTAAACTCTTTTACTTACAACCTTTCTTAAGCCCACATTTCCAATTTTATTATGTTAATATACAAAAAAAATATTGTATTTCAACGCATCAAATGTACCTATATTTTTTTCTAGGAATGAGGATTGTTGTGAAAATTGTCTCAAAAAATGATATAATATGTGTAAGGGTTACACAGTAACGTTGGTATTATTTGACAAAGGACCTACATTCTTATCCATTCATATGATAAAACAATATCAGAGGGAAGGTGCGAATAAAATGTCAAGTTTTATGACAAGGTGCGCCTTTACGACGATAAGGGTAAAAGGCTCACTCTGCACAAGTTGAACGGAAAAGATGTGCTTTGTTTGAATTGTACCTAATAGCTGTCTATAGTTTGACTTGGGATCTAAATCCGAATGAATTCTAATTGGTACTCTTTCTATTCATTTATTTTCTTTTTGACAGTTCGTTGAATAATAAATTAGGAGGTACCGTACCTAATGGCCAAAAATGTCGCCGATTCAATTAAAAATACCAATGTATGTTATTTAAAAGGAAGTTTTTCTAATAAAGTTACAAATACTGAATTTTTTACTTACTACTAACTTAATATATTATACATAGGAACTGATTAATTATTAATATTACAAAGGACTAAAGTGACGAATATAGTGTGTATTGTCTTTCATTTGTTCAAAGGTTTAAACTTGAATTTCAATGATTTTGAAGGTATTCATTGCAAATAAAATAAAATATAACTATTTATAACTATAGACGAAAGGCTTTTATACTGATTTAGAAATAGTTAATATCGATTTAATCGAATAGAAATATTTGTTCATATCACTACGCACAATAATAATAATAATAACTTCACACATCTCACACACGGCTGTCTGATCCCAAACTAGGCAGAGCCTGTACTATGGTAACCAGACTGCTGATAAACATACTTATATATAGTTCTAAATACATACATATTAGAGATAAATTACACCCAGACACACAACAAATTATCGTGTTCATCACACAACTATTTGTCCTGAGTGGGAATCGAACCCACGACCTCTGGCTTAGCAGTCAGGTTCACTAACCACTAGACCAACAGGCCAGTCAAATGAACTGAATGAAACTCTTTTTGTTATGGCAATTTATGTATAATATATTATATCGTATGTCTATAAATGTTTATAAATAGTATAATCAAATGAACTAGATATTCTATATATTTTTCTAACAGCTAGTTTTAAAGTTTACTTTTACAAACTCTAGTTATCTAGAGTTTGTAAAAGTAAACTCAAAAAGACAATATTAGGTATGGAAGTAACATACGTGATTTGTTTTTCAAAAACCGTTAGGCATTCATTTCTTTGGGTTTTGTTTTTTCCTATAATATTTGAAATCTTTACCACGATAATATTATAATATGGGTTTATTCCGATAAAAAAAGTATTGATCTACCTGAAGACAGAGGCGGAACTAATACTAACAAATTTATTACTAGGGTTACTGGTACTATTATGTATTCTGTGCTAGGGTGTGAACGTGAACGAAATAGGAAACATCAGACATTTATCTTCTATAAATATATTTATTAATACTTGAGAATTCTTTGTACGCATTTTTTAAGTAAACGCGCTCAAACAAGAATGTGAAATTTTAAATACTTACTTTTAGTTTATATGTAGAAGAAGTGAAGAATGCTAAAATATAAATTATGTAAAATATAAAAATTTATTCACTGTGCATTACTTTTCTGTTGTTCTTGTAGTAACGAAGCAGCTAGACCACATATTTTGACTATGGTGTAGATTTTGTGAAGTTAGGGCTTGTAGAGTTAGGGCGTGTAGTTGGAAGCACATGAGGTCTGATAACGATTTGACAGTGCGAGCCATAATATATGATCTCTTGGCAACATTTTACATGCACAAAGCCACAAACCAAAAGTTGAAGTTGAACATTTTACATGAAAATGTTTTTGGTGGGATTTCACTTGTTTTTGTAAGTTTAAAAATCCTGAAATATGTATTCTTTTATTTATAACAAGGAGTCCCTATATTATCAATTTTCCGGAGGCTTGGATACAAGACGTACTCAAACTTGGAGGACCTCTGGACGTCAAGAACGTTTGAAATTTTGTCAGGAAGTTCATTCATATGGAGGGGGAACAATAATGGTTTGGGCCGGTTTTTAGATCGGTGAAAGAACCGATCTCATTTGAATCAGGGGCAAAATCAATGCTCAGATTTATGCGGAGGATTGTTTCAGACGTGATCATTCCTTTGCGAAGCTGGTTGGGTGATTCGTCTAGACTAATGCACGACAATGCACGTCCACACACGGCTGGTCGTAACACGCACACTTGCCGATGCTCGATCATACACGAGCATCAACGTTCTGCCGAGGCCTGCTCAGTCGCCAGACCTCAACCCAATTGAGCACGCATGGGATATGGTCCAAAGAAGAGCACTGCGGGTATGGATGCCGTGCATACCGCACAACAACTTTTTGACTTGTTAGAAAGAAAGTGGGCCATTCCTCAAAGTGATTTGATGAACTGATTTTAAGCATGCCCAATCGCTGTGAGAGTGTGATTCGTGTCAAAAGTTATGGAATCATAGCCTGGCAGCTCAAGACAACCTTTGATTGATATTAATTCACCATTAAAAAACGTTAAAAGTAAGGTTAATTTATGATCTCATTTTCCAAATAAGTACTCGTACATTTGAGAAAAAAAAATGTTTATTTAACCCTCTTTTTTTACTGCGGACGTATTTTACTTTAAACGACCAACAAATGGTCGTTAATGTGCATAAACACGTGAAGGAAACTTGGCCTACTGATGAAAATCCTTACAAAACAAATATAAATGAGAAAACTGCGAGCATTTTGGGCATCGTTGTAGCTTTCGTTTATAGAACTATAAAAGAATAGGCAACTAATGAGGATGTAAAAAGTTCATTAACAACCAAAAGAGGACTCACAATTTCGGAAAAAGTCGACAAATTTGATCAAAAAGTCAAACGAAATCAAGTAGTTTTTTTCATGTGATAACGTCTTATAAATCGATGAAGGCCGGCTGCACGCACGAAAAAGCATGACTCATTGTCATGTTCCGCCTGAGCCGAGCGCGCAAGCGAGTTTTCGACTTGTGACGTATCTATCTCTCTTCCACTGTTTTCTTATGACGTTATCACGTAAAATTATCGTCTGTAAACCGACTTTACAGACAACCAATTTTTAAGGCAAATTACCTACATTAAAGAAAGTGCTTACTCCAGTTATTAATGACTACATTTCAAATATACTTAAGCATTTGAAATTTAGGTAGGTAGGTATATAAAACGACAAAAAACAATACTTTAATAGATAGAGATGATAGTTTTATGGCGAATGAATTATTTAAGAAAGATTAAAAAATACAGAACAGGGAATCACAATATTTTTATTTTTTATTTATTTATAACACTTCCTGCAGATAAATTGCATAAGGCGGACTTAATGCCGTAGGCATTTTCTACCACTCAACCTTTGGGTGATACAGAGACGTGCGTGGCAGGTGTATAATTATAATTAAAGTTGCGATTGTAAGTTTAGAAAGTGAAGAACGATATTAGAAACATATATATTACATAAATAAAACTGCTTAAAAATACAATATATAATTTAAACTAAATAAAATATCATGAAAAGGTATTACATACCTCTGAATTGCCTGACGTTTCGACCAGGCTGCACTGACCGTGGTCACAGGCTGACATGTTTATGCGCAAATGTATTCGTGAGCTACCATTACAAAAAATGAAAAAGGAACTCTGGTTAATAAAACACACGTTTTACACAATGAAAGATTTTTTTGGGACTGGATAATACATATTTTTGATGTGAGTATGTGTTTCTTGTTTAACATGGTGTGTTTGTTGTAACTTTATTGGTATCATTCAAACTTAGTATAATTATCATGACATTAATTTTTTTTGGTGACATTTTAAAAATATAATGGTGTATTTGAATGGTGAAATTGTGTGATGAAATGTATTTGCAATTTTTGAAGTTATGCTTCTTTTGGGGCATTATGGAAAAATTATGAGAGTAAATTTTACGATGTCACGAAAAACCGACACCCTGAAGTTAGCTAATCAATATTTTAGTTTTTCAAAAAAGTTACCAACTTCACGATAGTGATAAAAATGGTTTTTACATATTACTTTGAGTACGTTTGTAGAATTTGAGGTTAGTTGACAGTATGTATTATTTATGATAATTTGCTGTGATTATAAGTGATAAAAATGGTTTTTTACATATTACTTTGAGTACGTTTGTAGAATTTGAGGTTAGTTGACGGTATGTATAATTTATGATAATTTGCTGTGATTATAAGTAATAAAAATGAGGTTTTACATATTACTTTGAGTACGTTTGTAGCATGTGAGGTTAGTTGACGGTATGTATTATTTATTATGATATTTAAATAAACTTTATTTAACTAGATAAAAGTATAACTTCTTACGTGCATCCATAAGTACACACACACTTTTTTGTACCATCATATCTGTACCACTTTTCCCGCAAATAAAGTGATTTGATTTGAAAACTGATTGACTAGCATAAATTAGTCGTTTTGGGAATGGGTTTACGACGGTAATACTGGATGAGTTCGAAACCGCCAGTTCTCAGGCACAAGTCCGACGTTCTTAGTCCAAACGTTACTAATAGTTTAATAACAATATCCTCACTAATACTAATAACTCCTCCTCCTCCTCCTCGCTAAAGGCTGAACGGCACTGAGATAGATTATAGTCTGGAATAGCAGCTATCATTATATTAATACGTGAAGAGAATTCTTTGAACCCCTTTAATTCCCCCCGTCTAATTTTGGAATATTTACAGTTTGTATATAGAAGAAGTGCAGAAAGCTAAAATTGTTACGTGTCATAATAAAAAAAATACTATAATTTGGCATCTTGGAACTGATCTAATGAAGGAGCGAGGAGGTGGATAGCGGAATGTGGTGGATGGTGGATAGTGGTTTTCAGTAGCTGTAGCGCCACAACTGTAAACCCTTCGAGTCTAGGCTCATATGATTCGTTTTGACGAGTCCAACAAATTAGACTTGGTAAATTTGGTCTGATGATGAAGCCAGGAGAAGGATAGTAGAACTGTTTTTAATTATATATTTAATATTATGTATTATTATAGCTTATTATAGTTCAATATCAGAATATGAAATTGATATTGAAACTCAAAACTTAAGTGAAACTCTTTGCTCAGATATGTTTTCCGTCGAAAACATCGACTCTCAACTAACAAACATAAATTGGATATATCGGATACTGTTTACACAAAGTAGAAAATAATGATGTATCTAAATTTACATTTTATACTAGCTAACCCGACAGACGTCGTGTCCAAATTACCATCCCATAGGAAAAAAGCGCTATCAGTTTTCTTTCGGTAACATTTAAGTAAAAATCTTTCTCTAAAAATGTTATTATATCTATATATATAAAAATGAATTGCTGTTCGTTAGTCTCGCTAAAACTCGAGAACGACTGGACCGATTTGGCTAATTTTGGTCTTGAATTATTTGTGGAAGTCCAGAGAAGGTTTAAAAGGTGAATAAATATGAAAATGCTCGGAATGAAATAAATTGTAGGTGATACGAAATTCACCGGTCATCTAGTTTAAAATAATTATTTGCAAAGTCCGTCCAGCCATTCTCAGCTTACATCATTTCTTATTTATTTATACAGATTAAAGCGATGTAGGTAATACCCATTTATGACATTATGACATACAAGTATTAAAATTATAATAATTATAAACACTGCAAAACAATCATACGCTAATTTAGCCGTCAAATAGGTACTCTGTGGATTTAATTCTAACGTTTGAATTTCGAAATAGAATTATTCGATTTCGAACGTTGGCGTTTGTCAAATGTTTTGATTACGTTCGCAATTCAAATATGAAGTCTATAACGAACACAGCATTTTATATCTAAAGATTCTGAATTTTGCAGGCGAATGCACCTAGTAATGCAGACCATAGCCCATTGTTTTTAGGGGTTTGATTGCCTTTTTATTACAAAATTTGAGCGGGTTACCGATGAGATAGGTGTTTTTGCGGTTGGCTCCCGGTCTAAAAAAGAATTATTTAAATAGGTGCAGTGGCAGGCCAGGCCCAGTCCGCTCTATAGGTATGAAGGCGAAATTGAATGGGCTGCCACGCGCTGACCAGGTAGCACGTTTTAGCACTGGTACTATTTATGTATTCTCGGGCAGTGGTTTCCAAGATTTTTATCGTCCTTATTCACGCAAACTTAAAGATTCGCATTCAGTCTTTCTTTGAATATTACCTGACAATGAAATAAAGAAATTTAAAATAAGATAATATTAAGCCACAATTTGATTTAATCATATAAATTAAAGTACCGAGACTTTTTCAATTCTCCATAAAATATAAAGTCATTCACTAAACAGAAATAGGTACATAAAAACACAAACAAAAAATGAGAAGCTATATTTCAAATGTCTTCAAAGTAGCATAAATACACAGAAAATGTGACCGAAAAAGATAAATTCGACACAAAAGAAAAATTCGCTGACCCTTGAAGGTCCAATACACAAGTTTTTTATAATGAAATAGCACAATTTTGCATTTGTATAGCACTCAGAAAAATATATTATTTTAGCATAATATAAATACATTAAGAAAACACAAATGAGTGATTTATTTTACGATAATAAGTCTTGAACCTCTTAACATAGACTCATACTTGAATCCTGGGACACAAAAAGCTGAAACTCAAACAACATCGGCAAATCTGCCATTTTCGTTGCTGTAATAATCAAAAAGTTACAGATTACAGAAATAATGGGTACATAAATTGAGGTGTTTGACCCCAACAAGACGTTAAAATGTTAAATCACATTTTCGAAACAACTAAAAAAGTTGTTCACCCTGTAATTTAGGACTTCGGGTTTTCCGCTTTCCTCGCCAGCTGCGAGAAATGTTGAAAGCATTATTTCGCTTTGTTGAATTTTTGCAAAGATTCTATATTGAAAAAGTGATTTACGTTCAGTACGGTTTATATTATATCTTACGCTTGCCAGTTCATTAACTATTTGATAAAAACACAAGAGTTATGTAAACTGACTATTGTGGTAGTGTAAACACTTGCAGATGGCACCAATCAATCAGCTATGACAGTCACAATTCACAGGCCGTAGGCCTCTGCCTCTGCATTATAGCATACGTCTTCCGACATCCGCATCCAATCTGACTCAGCTACTTACATATTAGGATCTTCAGATCATGTTTTTTCATTTCACAAGGTGATGGTTTTTAATAAATAGGTTAAAGCTTCGTGATTGCTATTAACCTTGGTTTTTTTTTTAAAAATGCGAAACTATTAGGCATAGAGGATTCTGGATTTTAATTTTATCAATGGATGAAATTAAAACATTAAAATAGAACAAATAAATTCGTCTATATTTTCAGTCATACTTAGCAATAAATGTTTTTAATATAAGTACATTTAGTAGGTATATTTTCGTAGGTATAATAACAATTTTAGGCTTATTTGTAGTAACCTTGTCCACCGACGCTTTCTCTACTCGAATTTTAGTCTAAACTCTTTTACTTACAACCTTTCTTAAGCCCACATTTCCAATTTTATTATGTTAATATACAAAAAAAATATTGTATTTCAACGCATCAAATGTACCTATATTTTTTTCTAGGAATGAGGATTGTTGTGAAAATTGTCTCAAAAAATGATATAATATGTGTAAGGGTTACACAGTAACGTTGGTATTATTTGACAAAGGACCTACATTCTTATCCATTCATATGATAAAACAATATCAGAGGGAAGGTGCGAATAAAATGTCAAGTTTTATGACAAGGTGCGCCTTTACGACGATAAGGGTAAAAGGCTCACTCTGCACAAGTTGAACGGAAAAGATGTGCTTTGTTTGAATTGTACCTAATAGCTGTCTATAGTTTGACTTGGGATCTAAATCCGAATGAATTCTAATTGGTACTCTTTCTATTCATTTATTTTCTTTTTGACAGTTCGTTGAATAATAAATTAGGAGGTACCGTACCTAATGGCCAAAAATGTCGCCGATTCAATTAAAAATACCAATGTATGTTATTTAAAAGGAAGTTTTTCTAATAAAGTTACAAATACTGAATTTTTTACTTACTACTAACTTAATATATTATACATAGGAACTGATTAATTATTAATATTACAAAGGACTAAAGTGACGAATATAGTGTGTATTGTCTTTCATTTGTTCAAAGGTTTAAACTTGAATTTCAATGATTTTGAAGGTATTCATTGCAAATAAAATAAAATATAACTATTTATAACTATAGACGAAAGGCTTTTATACTGATTTAGAAATAGTTAATATCGATTTAATCGAATAGAAATATTTGTTCATATCACTACGCACAATAATAATAATAATAACTTCACACATCTCACACACGGCTGTCTGATCCCAAACTAGGCAGAGCCTGTACTATGGTAACCAGACTGCTGATAAACATACTTATATATAGTTCTAAATACATACATATTAGAGATAAATTACACCCAGACACACAACAAATTATCGTGTTCATCACACAACTATTTGTCCTGAGTGGGAATCGAACCCACGACCTCTGGCTTAGCAGTCAGGTTCACTAACCACTAGACCAACAGGCCAGTCAAATGAACTGAATGAAACTCTTTTTGTTATGGCAATTTATGTATAATATATTATATCGTATGTCTATAAATGTTTATAAATAGTATAATCAAATGAACTAGATATTCTATATATTTTTCTAACAGCTAGTTTTAAAGTTTACTTTTACAAACTCTAGTTATCTAGAGTTTGTAAAAGTAAACTCAAAAAGACAATATTAGGTATGGAAGTAACATACGTGATTTGTTTTTCAAAAACCGTTAGGCATTCATTTCTTTGGGTTTTGTTTTTTCCTATAATATTTGAAATCTTTACCACGATAATATTATAATATGGGTTTATTCCGATAAAAAAAGTATTGATCTACCTGAAGACAGAGGCGGAACTAATACTAACAAATTTATTACTAGGGTTACTGGTACTATTATGTATTCTGTGCTAGGGTGTGAACGTGAACGAAATAGGAAACATCAGACATTTATCTTCTATAAATATATTTATTAATACTTGAGAATTCTTTGTACGCATTTTTTAAGTAAACGCGCTCAAACAAGAATGTGAAATTTTAAATACTTACTTTTAGTTTATATGTAGAAGAAGTGAAGAATGCTAAAATATAAATTATGTAAAATATAAAAATTTATTCACTGTGCATTACTTTTCTGTTGTTCTTGTAGTAACGAAGCAGCTAGACCACATATTTTGACTATGGTGTAGATTTTGTGAAGTTAGGGCTTGTAGAGTTAGGGCGTGTAGTTGGAAGCACATGAGGTCTGATAACGATTTGACAGTGCGAGCCATAATATATGATCTCTTGGCAACATTTTACATGCACAAAGCCACAAACCAAAAGTTGAAGTTGAACATTTTACATGAAAATGTTTTTGGTGGGATTTCACTTGTTTTTGTAAGTTTAAAAATCCTGAAATATGTATTCTTTTATTTATAACAAGGAGTCCCTATATTATCAATTTTCCGGAGGCTTGGATACAAGACGTACTCAAACTTGGAGGACCTCTGGACGTCAAGAACGTTTGAAATTTTGTCAGGAAGTTCATTCATATGGAGGGGGAACAATAATGGTTTGGGCCGGTTTTTAGATCGGTGAAAGAACCGATCTCATTTGAATCAGGGGCAAAATCAATGCTCAGATTTATGCGGAGGATTGTTTCAGACGTGATCATTCCTTTGCGAAGCTGGTTGGGTGATTCGTCTAGACTAATGCACGACAATGCACGTCCACACACGGCTGGTCGTAACACGCACACTTGCCGATGCTCGATCATACACGAGCATCAACGTTCTGCCGAGGCCTGCTCAGTCGCCAGACCTCAACCCAATTGAGCACGCATGGGATATGGTCCAAAGAAGAGCACTGCGGGTATGGATGCCGTGCATACCGCACAACAACTTTTTGACTTGTTAGAAAGAAAGTGGGCCATTCCTCAAAGTGATTTGATGAACTGATTTTAAGCATGCCCAATCGCTGTGAGAGTGTGATTCGTGTCAAAAGTTATGGAATCATAGCCTGGCAGCTCAAGACAACCTTTGATTGATATTAATTCACCATTAAAAAACGTTAAAAGTAAGGTTAATTTATGATCTCATTTTCCAAATAAGTACTCGTACATTTGAGAAAAAAAAATGTTTATTTAACCCTCTTTTTTTACTGCGGACGTATTTTACTTTAAACGACCAACAAATGGTCGTTAATGTGCATAAACACGTGAAGGAAACTTGGCCTACTGATGAAAATCCTTACAAAACAAATATAAATGAGAAAACTGCGAGCATTTTGGGCATCGTTGTAGCTTTCGTTTATAGAACTATAAAAGAATAGGCAACTAATGAGGATGTAAAAAGTTCATTAACAACCAAAAGAGGACTCACAATTTCGGAAAAAGTCGACAAATTTGATCAAAAAGTCAAACGAAATCAAGTAGTTTTTTTCATGTGATAACGTCTTATAAATCGATGAAGGCCGGCTGCACGCACGAAAAAGCATGACTCATTGTCATGTTCCGCCTGAGCCGAGCGCGCAAGCGAGTTTTCGACTTGTGACGTATCTATCTCTCTTCCACTGTTTTCTTATGACGTTATCACGTAAAATTATCGTCTGTAAACCGACTTTACAGACAACCAATTTTTAAGGCAAATTACCTACATTAAAGAAAGTGCTTACTCCAGTTATTAATGACTACATTTCAAATATACTTAAGCATTTGAAATTTAGGTAGGTAGGTATATAAAACGACAAAAAACAATACTTTAATAGATAGAGATGATAGTTTTATGGCGAATGAATTATTTAAGAAAGATTAAAAAATACAGAACAGGGAATCACAATATTTTTATTTTTTATTTATTTATAACACTTCCTGCAGATAAATTGCATAAGGCGGACTTAATGCCGTAGGCATTTTCTACCACTCAACCTTTGGGTGATACAGAGACGTGCGTGGCAGGTGTATAATTATAATTAAAGTTGCGATTGTAAGTTTAGAAAGTGAAGAACGATATTAGAAACATATATATTACATAAATAAAACTGCTTAAAAATACAATATATAATTTAAACTAAATAAAATATCATGAAAAGGTATTACATACCTCTGAATTGCCTGACGTTTCGACCAGGCTGCACTGACCGTGGTCACAGGCTGACATGTTTATGCGCAAATGTATTCGTGAGCTACCATTACAAAAAATGAAAAAGGAACTCTGGTTAATAAAACACACGTTTTACACAATGAAAGATTTTTTTGGGACTGGATAATACATATTTTTGATGTGAGTATGTGTTTCTTGTTTAACATGGTGTGTTTGTTGTAACTTTATTGGTATCATTCAAACTTAGTATAATTATCATGACATTAATTTTTTTTGGTGACATTTTAAAAATATAATGGTGTATTTGAATGGTGAAATTGTGTGATGAAATGTATTTGCAATTTTTGAAGTTATGCTTCTTTTGGGGCATTATGGAAAAATTATGAGAGTAAATTTTACGATGTCACGAAAAACCGACACCCTGAAGTTAGCTAATCAATATTTTAGTTTTTCAAAAAAGTTACCAACTTCACGATAGTGATAAAAATGGTTTTTACATATTACTTTGAGTACGTTTGTAGAATTTGAGGTTAGTTGACAGTATGTATTATTTATGATAATTTGCTGTGATTATAAGTGATAAAAATGGTTTTTTACATATTACTTTGAGTACGTTTGTAGAATTTGAGGTTAGTTGACGGTATGTATAATTTATGATAATTTGCTGTGATTATAAGTAATAAAAATGAGGTTTTACATATTACTTTGAGTACGTTTGTAGCATGTGAGGTTAGTTGACGGTATGTATTATTTATTATGATATTTAAATAAACTTTATTTAACTAGATAAAAGTATAACTTCTTACGTGCATCCATAAGTACACACACACTTTTTTGTACCATCATATCTGTACCACTTTTCCCGCAAATAAAGTGATTTGATTTGAAAACTGATTGACTAGCATAAATTAGTCGTTTTGGGAATGGGTTTACGACGGTAATACTGGATGAGTTCGAAACCGCCAGTTCTCAGGCACAAGTCCGACGTTCTTAGTCCAAACGTTACTAATAGTTTAATAACAATATCCTCACTAATACTAATAACTCCTCCTCCTCCTCCTCGCTAAAGGCTGAACGGCACTGAGATAGATTATAGTCTGGAATAGCAGCTATCATTATATTAATACGTGAAGAGAATTCTTTGAACCCCTTTAATTCCCCCCGTCTAATTTTGGAATATTTACAGTTTGTATATAGAAGAAGTGCAGAAAGCTAAAATTGTTACGTGTCATAATAAAAAAAAAAAACTATAATTTGGCATCTTGGAACTGATCTAATGAAGGAGCGAGGAGGTGGAAAGCGGAATATGGTGGATGGTGGATAGTGGTTTTCAGTAGCTGTAGCGCCACAACTGTAAACCCTTCGAGTCTAGGCTCATATGATTCGTTTTGACGAGTCCAACAAATTAGACTTGGTAAATTTGGTCTGATGATGAAGCCAGGAGAAGGATAGTAGAACTGTTTTTACCTTTTTAATTCGGCTCGCCAGTTATATAATGTTTAATATTATATAGTTCAATATCAGAATATGAAATTGATATTGAAACTCAAAACTTAAGTGAAACTCTTTGCTCAGATATGTTTTCCGTCGAAAACATCGACTCTCAACTAACAAACATAAATTGGATATATCGGATACTGTTTACACAAAGTAGAAAATAATGATGTATCTAAATTTATATTTTATACTAGCTAACCCGACAGACGTCGTGTCCAAATTACCATCCCATAGGAAAAAAGCGCTATCAGTTTTCTTTCGGTAACATTTAAGTAAAAATCTTTCTCTAAAAATGTTATTATATCTATATATATAAAAATGAATTGCTGTTCGTTAGTCTCGCTAAAACTCGAGAACGACTGGACCGATTTGGCTAATTTTGGTCTTGAATTATTTGTGGAAGTCCAGAGAAGGTTTAAAAGGTGAATAAATATGAAAATGCTCGGAATTAAATAAATTGTAGGTGATACGAAATTCACCGGTCATCTAGTTTAAAATAATTATTTGCAAAGTCCGTCCAGCTATTCTCAGCTTACATCATTTCTTATTTATTTATACAGATTAAAGCGATGTAGGTAATACCCATTTATGACATTATGACATACAAGTATTAAAAGTATAATAATTATAAACACTGCAAAACAATCATACGCTAATTTAGCCGTCAAATAGGTACTCTGTGGATTTAATTCTAACGTTTGAATTTCGAAATAGAATTATTCGATTTCGAACGTTGGCGTTTGTCAAATGTTTTGATTACGTTCGCAATTCAAATATGAAGTCTATAACGAACACAGCATTTTATATCTAAAGATTCTGAATTTTGCAGGCGAATGCACCTAGTAATGCAGACCATAGCCCATTGTTTTTAGGGGTTCGATTGCCTTTTTATTACAAAATTTGAGCGGGTTACCGATGAGATAGGTGTTTTTGCGGTTGGCTCCCGGTCTAAAAAAGAATTATTTAAATAGGTGCAGTGGCAGGCCAGGCCGCGTCCGCTCTGTAGGTATGAAGGCGAAATTGAATGGGCTGCCACGCGCCGACCAGGTAGCACGTTTTAGCACTGGTACTATTTATGTATTCTCGGGCAGTGGTTTCCAAGATTTTTATCGTCCTTATTCACGCAAACTTAAAGATTCGCATTCAGTCTTTCTTTGAATATTACCTGACAATAAAATAAAGAAATTTAAAATAAGATAATATTAAGCCACAATTTGATTTAATCATATAAATTAAAGTACCGAGACTTTTTCAATTCTCCATAAAATATAGTCATTCACTAAACAGAAATAGGTACATAAAAACACAAACAAAAAATGAGAAGCTATATTTCAAATGTCTTCAAAGTAGCATAAATACACAGAAAATGTGACCGAAAAAGATAAATTCGACACAAAAGAAAAATTCGCTGACCCTTGAAGGTCCAATACACAAGTTTTTTATAATGAAATAGCACAATTTTGCATTTGTATAGCACTCAGAAAAATATATTATTTTAGCATAATATAAATACATTAAGCTTACACAAATAAGTGATTTATTTTACGATAATAAGTCTTGAACCTCTTAACATAGACTCATACTTGAATCCTGGGACACAAAAAGCTGAAACTCAAACAACATCGGCAAATCTGCCATTTTCGTTACTGTAATAATCAAAAAGTTACAGATTACAGAAATAATGGGTACATAAATTGAGGTGTTTGACCCCAACAAGACGTTAAAATGTTAAATCACATTTTCGAAACAACTAAAAAAGTTGTTCACCCTGTAATTTAGGACTTCGGATTTTCCGCTTTCCTCGCCAGCTGCGAGAAATGTTGAAAGCATTATTTCGCTTTGTTGAATTTTTGCAGAGATTCTATATTGAAAAAGTGATTTACGTTCAGTACAGTTTATATTATATCTTACGCTTGCCAGTTCATTAACTATTTGATAAAAACACAAGAGTTATGTAAACTGACTATTGTGGTAGTGTAAACACTTGCAGATGGCACCAATCAATCAGCTATGACAGTCACACTTCATAGGCCGTAGGCCTCTGCCTCTGCATTATAGCATACGTCTTCCGACATCCGCATCCAATTGGACTCAGCTACTTAACATATTAGGATCTTCAGATCATGTTTTTTCATTTCACAAGGTGATGGTTTTAATAAATAGTAATAGTTTCTAAGAGAATTGGAAACTAGTAGGCATAGAGAATTCTGGATTTGAATTTTATCAATGGATGGAATTAAAACATTGAAATAGAACAAATAAATTCGTCTATATTTTCAGTCATACTTAGCAATAAATGTTTTTAATATAGGTACATTTGGTAGATAACCTTACAGATTTTATATTTACGTAGGTATAATAACAAATTTATGCTTATTTGTAGTTAAACTTGTCCACCTGCACTTTATTTCTCTACTCAAATTTCTAAACTCCTATACTTACAACCTTTCCTAAACCCACATTTGCAATTTTATTATGGTAACATACAATAAAAAGTATTGTATTTCAACGCATCAAATGTACCTATATTTTTTTCTAGGAATGAGGATTGTTGTGAAAATTGTCTCAAAAAATGATATAATATGTGTAAGGGTTACACAGTAACGTTGGTATTATTTGACAAAGGACCTACATTCTTATCCATTCATATGATAAAACAATATCAGAGGGAAGGTGCGAATAAAATGTCAAGTTTTATGACAAGGTGCGCCTTTACGACGATAAGGGTAAAAGGCTCACTCTGCACAAGTTGAACGGAAAAGATGTGCTTTGTTTGAATTGTACCTAATAGCTGTCTATAGTTTGACTTGGGATCTAAATCCGAATGAATTCTAATTGGTACTCTTTCTATTCATTTATTCTCTTTTTGACAGTTCGTTGAATAATAAATTAGTAGGTACCGTACCTAATAGCCAAAAATGTCGCCGATTCAATTAAAAATACCAATGTATGTTATTTAAAAGGAAGTTTTTCTAATAAAGTTACAAATACTGAATTTTTTACTTACTACTAACTTAATATATTATACATAGGAATTGATTAATTATTAATATTACAAAGGACTAAAGTGATGAATATAGTGTGTATTATCTATCATTTGTTCAAAGGTTTAAACTTGAGTTTCAATGATTTTGAAGGTATTCATTGCAAATAATATAAAATATAACTATTTATAACTATAGACGAAAGGCTTTTATACTGATTTAGAAATAGTTAATATCGATTTAATCGAATAGAAATATTTGTTCATATCACTACGCACAATAATAATAATAATAACTTCACACATCTCACACACGGCTGTCTGATCCCAAACTAGGCAGAGCCTGTACTATGGTAACCAGACTGCTGATAAACATACTTATATATAGTTCTAAATACATACATATTAGAAATAAATTACACCCAGACACACAACAAATTATCGTGTTCATCACACGGGACAAATAGTTATTTGTCCTGAGTGGGAATCGAACCCACGACCTCTGGCTTAGCAGTCAGGTTCACTAACCACTAGACCAACAGGCCAGTCAAATGAACTGAATGAAACTCTTTTTGTTATGGCAATTTATGTATAATATATTATATCGTATGTCTATAAATGTTTATAAATAGTATAATCAAATGAACTAGATATTCTATATATTTTTCTAACAGTTAGTTTTAAAGTTTACTTTTACAAACTCTAATTATCTAGAGTTTGTAAAAGTATACTCAAAAAGACAATATTAGGTATGGAAGTAACATACGTGATTTGTTTTTCAAAAACCGTTAGGCATTCGTTTCTTTGGGTTTTGTTTTTTCCTATAATATTTGAAATCTTTACCACGATAATATTATAATATAGGTTCATTCCGATAAAAAAAGTATTGATCTACCTGAAGACAGAGGCGGAACTAATATCTAACAAATTTATTACTAGGGTTACTGGTACTATTATGTATTCTGTGCTAGGGTGTGAACGTGAACGAAATAGGAAACATCAGACATCTATCTTCTATAAATATATTTATTAATACTTGAGAATTCTTTGTACGCATTTTTTAAGTAAACGCGCTCAAACAAGAATGTGAAATTTTAAATACTTACTTTTAGTATATATGTAGAAGAAGTGAAGAATGCTAAAATATAAATTATATAAAATATAAAAATTTATTCACTGTGCATTACTTTTCTGTTGTTCTTGTAGTAACGAAGCAGCTAGACCACATATTTTGACTATGGTGTAGATTTTGTGAAGTTAGGGCTTGTAGAGTTAGGGCGTGTAGTTGGAAGCACATGAGATCTGATAACGATTTGACAGTGCGAGCCATAATATATGGTCTCTTGGCAACATTTTACATGCACAAAGCCACAAACCAAAAGTTGAAGTTGAACATTTTACATGAAAATATTCTTGGTGGGATTTCACTTGTTTTTGTAAGTTTAAAAATCCTGAAATATGTATTCTTTTATTTATAACAAGGAGTCCCTATATTATCAATTTTCCGGAGGCTTGGATACAAGACGTACTCAAACTTGGAGGACCTCTGGACGTCAAGAACGTTTGAAATTTTGTCAGGAAGTTCATTCATATGGAGGGGGAACAATAATGGTTTGGGCCGGTTTTTAGATTGGTGAAAGAACCGATCTCATTTGAATCAGGGGCAAAATCAATGCTCAGATTTATGCGGAGGATTGTTTCAGACGTGATCATTCCTTTGCGAAGCTGGTTGGGTGATTCGTTTAGACTAATGCACGACAATGCACGTCCACACACGGCTGGTCGTAACACGCACACTTGCCGATGTTCGATCATACACGAGCATCAACGTTCTGCCGAGGCCTGCTCAGTCGCCAGACCTCAACCCAATTGAGCACGCATGGGATATGGTCCAAAGAAGAGCACTGCGGAGTATGTATGCCGTGCATACCGTACAACAACTTTTTGACTTGTTAGAAAGAAAGTGGGCCATTCCTCAAAGTGATTTGATGAACTGATTTTAAGCATGCCCAATCGCTGTGATTGTGTGATTCGTGTCAAAAGTTATGGAATCATAGCCTGGCAGCTCAAGACAACCTTTGATTGATATTAATTCACCATTAAAAAACGTTAAAAGTAAGGTTAATTTATGATCTCATTTTCCAAATAAGTACATTTGAGAAAAAAAAAAATGTTTATTTAAAATTTGTGACGTATCTATCTCTCTTCCACCGTTTTCTTATGACGTTATCACGTAAAATTATCGTCTGTAAACCGACTTTACAGACAACCAATTTTTTTAAGGCAAATTACCTACATTAAAGAAAGTGCTTACTCCAAGTTGTTAATGACTACATTTCAAATATACTTAAGCATTTGAAATTTAGGTAGGTATATAAAACGACAAAAAGCAATACTTTAATAGATAGAGATGATAGTTTTATGGCGAATGAATTATTTAAGAAAGATTAAAAAATACAGAACAGGGAATCACAATATTTTTATTTATTTATAACACTTCCTGCAGATAAATTGCATAAGGCGGACTTAATGCCGTAGGCATTTCCTACCAGTCAACCTTTGGGTGATACAGAGACGTGCGTGGCAGGTGTATAATTATAATTAAAGTTGCGATTGTAAGTTTAGAAAGTGAAGAACGATATTAGAAACATATATATTACATAAATAAAACTGCTTAAAAATACAATATATAATATAAACTAAATAAAATATTATATTATACTAGATAAATACATACACATATATCTACATACATTTACAAAGTGTTATTCAGACGATTCTACCAATAAGTCTGAGTAAAGCTGTCGTACTTTAACCTTGAAAGTTTGTCGGTTAGTGGACATCCTGATTTCTAGTGGGAGCGCATTCCAGAGGTTCACAATCTGGACAGTGAAGGACGAATGAACTATGCTGGAGTTATGGAAGGGACAAAGAAGGAGAAGATTATTAGAAGAGCGGAGATTTTTGGAATGGTTAGAGTACAAGTATTGGATATGAGACGTTAGGTAAGAAGGTGAATTAGGAGAATGGAGAAGAGAGTAAAGCATAGTCAACGCTCTCAAACTGCGGCGTTGCCTTATGGGTAACCAAGACAGTTGGTTGGGATAAGTAGATACATGATCATACTTTCGCAGGTTGAATACGAACCGAATGCAATTGTTGAGAAGTCGGTCGAGTTTGAGTAGATCTGCATTCAAGTCGAGATAGCAAACATCACCGTAGTCGACAACAGGGAAGACCAAAGTCTGCACAAGCAACGTTTTTGTCTTGGCTGGGAGAAAAATTTCTTAAACGATAAAGACTACGCAAGGTGTTAGTTGCCTTCTGACTGACTTGGGCTACTTGTTTGCCAGCCTTAGTGTACTGTTGATGTACAGACCAAGATCCCTAACTGAAGGGCTAATGGGCAGATGTGATTCATTAAAAATAATATCTGGTACGCTACTGATATACAATATCATCAATACAAATAAATAAATTGAAGTGTCTGTTTGTAATGTCAAAATAATACTAGTTTTTAACTCCTACAGTTATTTGCACGATACCTATGCCTAAAAATCAGTTTTTAAAATTTTTGTCTGTCTGTCCGTTTGTTGCGGCTAATCTCCGGAACGGTGTGAACCAATTTCCACGGGAGTGTTACTGGCAGATAGCTAATGTTATAATATAAGGAGTAACTTAGGCTACTTTTATTTTGGAAAATGAATTAGGGTTTCGCGCAAAATATATAAATATGCAGGTTTGTGAAATTGTCTTTTTCTGTTTATAAATACTAGTTTTTGCCACGTGGGGTTGCTGTCAACTATTTTCTTGACTGTTTCGTTTTCAGGGCACACTGTATCAATCTAATGAGAACGCTGACTTGCTGGCCAATACCTTTGCGCCTAACTCCCGGATCAATGACTGTGGTTCGCAGCCACCACCATTTACCACCTGTGGCCACACCATGCCTGATATCTTCATCAGACAATACGATGTTCGTGTGTAACTACAGTCACTCGATGTCCGAAAGCCAGTGGCCCTGACGGTATTCCAGCGTTGGTTCTCCAAAAATGCGCGGTGGAGTAGGCCCCAACACGAGTGTGTCGCCTGTCATGTTCGGTGCCGGAGGGAAGCGAACGTGCAACCAATCCTCAAGAAAGGGGATCGCTCGGATCCGAGCAACTATCAACTCATAGCCGTCACTTCAGTACTCTGCAAGGTGTTTGAGCACCTAATAAACAAACATCTCATGCGCTACCTAGAGGATCACCCATTACTTAACGATCGACAATATGGTTTTAGACCGAAACGATCAACGGGTGATCTTCTGGCGTATGTCACTCACATTTGGGGTGAGGTTATGGACAAGTACGGCGAGTCACTGGCTAGTAGCTTAGACATCGCCAAAGCTTTTGAGTATGGCACAAGTCGCTCCTTTTCAAAGTTCCAGCATCCGTCTGCATCCTTGACTGTGCAACTGGGTTGCCAACTTCCTGAAAGAGCGCCGCATTCGAGTCCTTTGTGACGGTCAGGCATCGGAATTTCTTATCGCCCACCCACTTTCTCCTGCATATGAATATGTTGTCCATCGGCAACATACATTTCTATGCAGATGATAGCTCGCTACACGGGCGGTATCACGGACATCCTGAGGCTAGGCAGGCAGAAATCGACGACAAAAGTCGGCAACTTGTCATTGAACTTGACCAGGACGTGAATCGCATCTCTAAATGGGGTTCCGAGTACCTGGTGTAGTTCAATGCAAAGAAAACAGGCATGCGCGTTTACTGCCAAAGTACCTTCGTTCCTTCCCCTTCCAGCTCTTCGGGATACACCACTACGGGACAATCTCAACATACTCGGAATGGATGTCCGCTGTAAATGAATAATAAAAACTACATCGAGAGTGTCATAAAAACGGCCTCGGAAACTCGGTGTCCTGAACAGGGTGAGGCGCTTTTTTACGCCGGCCCTGCCTACGCCCATGTTGATAAGCAGTTAAACGCATTCGATGTTCTTTAGTTGTCAGTAGTGTTTGGTTCCAATTCAGCAAAGAAAACGTTCTTGATCAGTTAATTGAAATGAATACTATTAGGTACATCTTACAATATCGATGTCAGCCCTGATATAAACTGCTTGGCTTGGACTTACTCTCAGTGTAAGGGAAATTAGGTCCGACTCCACTACGTTGGCCTGCTGCGCATGAGAAGACTTAGCCAGATTACAACAATGTTATCTATCGTTCACCATTAAAATAAATATTTGGAATTCGAATATACATATCGGAAAAGTCAGGGGCGCGACGGGAATCGAACTCGGAAGCATTCTATCCCCGTTGCTGTGGCTGCTCACTGTATACTTACCGCAAAATATAGGCACTGCAACAACTTGAATATAAGTGTCACTTTACTTTTCCACTTAGTTTTTTTGCTTGGGATATTTGCTTTCATTGGAACTGACTAATATTTTTAATCAATTTCTAACCATAAATGTGCAATAACAGTCCCGACAAACGGTAAATAGAATGGTTCAAGATCTGTCCCTTTCAATCTGTGTAAGTTGTATTAACAACTTAAAAAAAAAACCATTTGTCTACGGGCAAATCGTCAATCACATTACATAAAATGCATATTAATATGCATGTTAAAATATAATAAATTAAACACAGTAATGGTATTATTACATCAATTTATTAAATTAACTTCTAAATCAGTGTCATATTCTAATTATATGGAACAGTCCATAAAAGAAATCTTAAAACTTACACGACTAATCCTTAAGTATTCCCTACAGATTTTCCTATTGAAAACAACTTGAAACTCTCGAAAATACATGTACAATACCGTATAGACTATGATTTAAATTTAAACCATTAAAAAAAATATGTATGCCGATATGAAATTAATGTTTTGTAATGTAGTTATC